>NC_069404.1:46901499-46930176 GCF_026875155.1 Cherax quadricarinatus
CCCCAAAACACACACATACACACACACAGGAGAAGAGTGGGGGAAACCTAGAAAGAAATGGCTTTCAACGACAACCAGCACGGATTCAAGGACGGGAATCCTGTGTCACAAACCTGGAGTTTATGACAAGGTGACAGCAGTAAGACAGAGAGACAGGGAGGGGGTTTAGATTACATTTTCTTGGACTGTAAGAAGGCTCAAAACACAGTTCCACACAAGAGTTTAAATTGCAAAAAGCTGGAGAACCAGGCAGGTATAACATGGAGGGCACTGCAGTGGATCAGAGAATACCTGACAGGAAGGCAGCAGCGAGTCATGGTACGCGACGAGGTGTCTGAGTGGGCGCCTGTGACCATCGGGGCTCCACAGGGGTCAGTCCTGTTTCTGGTATATGTGAATGATATAACAAAAGGAATAGACTCAGAAGTGTCTCTGCTTGTAGACAGTGTGAAGTTAATTAGAAGAATTCAATCGGAGGAGGACCAGGCAGGACTACAAAGGAATCTGGACAGGCTACAGGCCTGGTCCAGCAAATAGCTTCTCGAGTTCAACCCCGCCAAGTGCAAAGTCATGAAGATCGGGGAAAGGAGAAAAATACCGCAGAATACAGTATAGGGGGGGCAAAGACTACAAATCTCACTCAAGGAAAAGGATCTTGGGGTGAGTGTAGCACCGAACACTTCTCCTGAGGCACAAAACAACAAAATAACTGCTGTGACATAAGGGCGACTAGCAAACCTAAATATAGCATTCCGACATCTCGGTAAGGAGTCGTTCTGAACTCTGTACAACGTGTACATCAGGCACATATTGGGGCATGCAGCACCAATTTGGAGCCCACACCTGGCCAAGTACGCCAGAAAATTAGAGAAAGTGCAAAGATTTGCAACGAGACTAATCCCGTAGTTAAGGGGCATGTCCTACGAAGAGAGATTAAGGAAATCGACCTGACGTCACTGGAGGACAGAAGGGTCAGGGGGACATGATAACAACATTTAAAATACTGAGACGAATCGACAAGGTAAACAGGGACTGTTTCAGAGATGGGACACACCAGCAATTGGAAGTTGAAGAGTCAGGTGAGTCATAGGGATGTTAGGAAGTATTTCTTCAGTCACAGATTTGTCAGCAAGTGGAATAGTCTGGAAAGGGAGGTGGTGGAGGTGGGATCCACACATAGCTTTAAGAAAAGGTATGACAAAGCTCACGCAGTACGGAGGGAGTGACCTAGTAGTCATCAGTGAAGAGGCGGGGCCACACACAACGCACACACACACACACACACACACACACACACACACACACACACACACACACACACACACACACACACACACACGAACACGCACACGCACACACAGACAACACACACAACACACACACACACACACACACGAAGACACACACACACACACACACACACATACACACACACACACACACACACACAAACACACACACACGAACACACAGTACAAATAGGTACAAATAGGTGAGTACACACACTCGTGGAGGAGTCACGCGGTTTGAGCTCGTGTTTTGGTGATAATTTCTGACTGTGCCATAAGGAATAGAGTGTGGGATATAGGCGTGTGCACGCATGAGAGTGCATGTAATCACTTAAGCCCCGAAAAAAGGAAATATAAGTGATCACAGAAAAGAAAACAAAGGAAATAGTGGCTGAGTGTTTAGTGGAGGCCGTTGGAAGGGTGAACGGTTGCGTCAGGCCTAAATAGTGTTGCCATAATAACGCGGGGGGCTATTTTGAAGAATAAGTGCGACTCAAGCCCAGGGAAAGATAAAAAGATTTGTATTGTTGTGTCATTTAAATAAGTGAGTGAGTAAAAAATTTTTGAAGAGCTAGGGGGATTTAAAGTCCCATACGGGAAAGTTAGTGGAAAAATTCCCGGAAAAGCATAAAACATCAACTTTGGGACACAGGACGGGACCCGCATTTTCCCCATGCCCCCCGCAAGTAATATTCCCCTTTGTTTGAGTTGCGGGGGTCAATAGTCCCTGTCTTAGCTGGAATTGGGGGTCTCCCTCGAGCTATCGAATTAGAAAAAGCAAATTTACTGGCTTTTAATAGAATTTAGAAGTACCCGGATATGGGCCCAAAAAGACTAGTGTATTTTTTTTTGAGCGTAATTTTAAACCCCTTTAAGAGTACAGGGGGAAAACCAAGAGATGGGGTTTACATTTAAAAACATATGTAGTACTAGTGGGAAAAAAGGGGAATTTTTAAATTTAAAACTATGAAACACACACTTGGTGAGAAGGGCACTGCTTTTTGGCCTTAAATTTAGCTTTTTGCACACACACCACAACACACACACACACACAAAACAATATGCACACAAAACCACACCACACACACACAAACACACAAAAACACAACAAAAATAAAAGACACCCACACAAAAAAATATATAGACCACACACACACATATACAGGAATTTTCCCCTTCCTGTGAAGTGCCCCTAAAACCCTTTCCCTTTTCCCCCCCCATCTCTTCCCTTCCTCCCCCTCTCCTTTCTTTATCTCTCTCTCTTCTCTCTCTCTTTCTCTCTCTCTCTCTCTCTCTCTCTTTTTCTTCTCTCTTTCTTTTCCCCCCTTTCTCTATCCTCTCTCTCATTCTCCCCCTTTTTCCTCTCTTTTCCCTTTTTTTTTTTAACTTTTTTTTTCTTTTTTTTTTTTCTCTTCCTCTCTCTCTCCCTTCCCCCCTTCTCTCTTCCTCTCTTTATTTCTTTTCTCTTCCCTCTTCTTTTCTCCCCCTCTTTTCCCCTCTCTTCCCTTGTCACCCCCCCTCTTTTCCCTTTTTCCCCTCTCTCACTTTCCCCCCTTTTTCCCCTTTTTTCCCCTCCTTCTGGCCCCCCTTCTCTCTTCCCTTTTTCCCCAATCTCTCCCCTTTTTTTTTTCTCTTTTTTTTTCTCTCTCTCTTTCTTTAAAAAAAATTTGGTTTGGGGGACTCGCGGAAATCGGGGATCAGTTGAAAATTTTGGGGTTTACTGGTAGGGAGGAATGGTTTTGGGGGAAAACAGGGGGGAAAAAAGGTTTAGACCCAAGAATGGGAGAGAAAATTTAGGAGGCTTTCTAAAAAATTGGGAAAAAAGGCTCTCTGTGAAATAAAAAAAGGGGTTTGGGGGAAAAGGAAGGAATGAAGAATTGGGAGGGCAAAAGTAAACGGCAGTACCCAAAGGGTTAAAGGTCTTAGAATTTGAGGTAAACGGGCCCTAAAGAAAGTCTCGGGGGGTAGTGACCAGAAAAAACACCCCATACGATGATGAGAGGCTAAACGGAAAGGGGAAGGAGATAGGGAAATTATGCAAAGGGTTCATATCGCTGAAAGAAGGGCCAGGGGGGGAAAGGGAAGAGCAGATGGGGCGTGGAGGGGGGAAAATGGGTTTCGAATGCTAGGAAACAACCATGCTCCCATGAGCCCGGGAAAAAAATCAAGGGGGGAAAATGACCCATACAAAACCGGAACCAAAAGTCCAGAGGAAGAGGCAATGGGGGGAAAAAAGGGGCCCAAAATCGGGTGATTTCCATGGGTTTTGGGGAAAGGGGAGGGAAAGGGACCCACATTTGAAAGACGGCAGGAAGAAAGAAAGGGATTGAAAAAAATAATCACAAAATAGGGGGGAAAGGCAGGGGTGAGATTGAAAAATTTTCAGGAATGGGGGGGAAATTTTGAAGGGGGAAAAAAACGCCCGTTTCAAGCGGGTTTCTAGGCAGAAACAGTGCGGAACAGGATCCTCCAAGAAAAAACCACTTTTAAAAAAGTTGGGAAAGGGAGTAAAAGGAAAAGTTTTCCCTGGGACAGAGACAAAAACACAAACAGGGGGAAAAAGCGCTGAGGGGAGGGCCCAAAAAAGCGAAAGGAGCTGGGGAAAAGGGGAGAAAAGGGGGGGGAAAAACCAGGAGGGTCGTCAAAAGCAAAAACAGAGCAGCAAGGGCAAGACACACCCAAATCCTCAAAACCCCCACAACCTATCACACCACCCCAACACAAAATACAATCCTCCCCACAGCTTCCACCCAACCCCCCAAACCCCCCCCAATAAAAACCCCACGGGTATGTCCGGGTTTCCCCCACCCCCACAGGCCCCCAAACTACAGTGTTGGAAAGGAAACTGAAGGTATGGGGGGACACCAAAAAGCTGATGGAATAACAAACAAGTTTGGGGGGAGTGGCACTAAAAATCAAAGAGGCATCACCCGACATCTTAGCGATCACAGAAAACCAAACTTTCAGGTTGATAAAAATTTCATCTTTCCAGTGGGATACCCGATCCTGAGAAAAAAAAAGAGAAGGGAACAGGGGGGGTGGAGGGTGGGATTGCTGACCAAAAAACCAATGGAAAATTTTTATGGTGGGGAGAGGAGACAGCGGAGAAAAAAGTGATTACATAGCGGGAACGCTTCACTCTGGGGTCCCCCGGTTTATAATTTTTAGTGATGTATAACCCCCCAGAACAGCAGGAGGCCCCAAAGGGAAAAGTTATGACGAGGCAATAGAGCGAAAGGGTTTAAAACATGGGTGCGTGGCCAGGGAAAATCTATGCATGCAGCCCGGGGAAAGCTCCTGATCATAGGCGACTTTTAAACCCCAAGGAGATCGAAAAGGGAGAATTTGGGAAAAAAAATGGGGGCCCAAAATACTGGAGGGCTTAAAATGATGGGGTGGGTTTTCGGAAAACTTCATGTACCCCAAAACCCTAGGGGCACTACGGAGAGGGGAGGGAGAATTTAACCGCAAGATGGGCTTTTTATTCACCCTTTAGTGGGGAGATATTGAGGAAATCCCAAAAATGGGAAAAACCCTTGGGGCCAGCGATCATGTGGTTTTTTAGCTTCGAATTTCAAGTTTGAGCTACAAATGGAGGGGGAAGCAGGGGGCCAGGACAAATTTAAAACCAAAAATACCGGAAGGGGATACCAGGGAAAGAGGAACTTCTGAATGAGGTTCGTGGGACGAGAAATGGCAGGGAAGCCAGTTAATTTAGATGATGGAATATTTTTAGCAAAAAAAGGGCAAGGGGCTGGGTGTGAGGTTTGTACCCAAGGGTAACAGGAATTTAAAGAAAAAACCAGGATGGGCCCCTTGTTTTACCCAAAAATGCAAGGAGGCAAAAAACCAAAGTGTGCTTGGGAATTTGGAAAAAAATATAGAAGGGAAAGGAACCGGAGAATAAGGGGAGCCCCCCGTTTGAGCCCGAAAAAGAATTTTAACAGATAAGAAGGGGCCCAAAGTTTAATATGAAAAAAGACATAGCGAAAAGCCAAATCTGACCCGAAAACTGTTTTACAGGCCCCATCAGGAAGAAAAACCGTTAAGGGGCCAGGTTTTCAGGCTAAAGGGAAAAAAAAGGGGGAGAAGGGCAACAAGAAATGCCCCTGAAGTATTTTGGGGGAACTCAACAAGAAAATTCAAAGAAAATGTTCACAGAAAAAACAGAAGGGGGTCCGAAAGAGGGGGAGGTGGGGGACACCCAACCCTTTTGTGGACACATTTAAAACAACGAGGGGAAAAAGGGAAGAGGCTTCTGAGTGAGCTAGATACCCCAAAGGGAATGGGGCCGATAAAATCTTTTCCATGGGTCTGAGGAGGGGAGAGGCGCTATGTGTTTCCCTAAAAACAAAAATTCAAAACATCAAACCCAAAAGGGGGGATTGCCTGGGGGCATGGAGCAGCAAATGTAGTCCCAAAATTTTTAAAAAGGGACAGACATGAAGCAAATTAAAATACAGACCAGTTTTCACTGCATGTATAGTTTTCAAAATGGAGAAGATTTTCGGGGGAAGGTGGGGGGAAAAAACCTGAAAGGAAAGATTCATCAACAGAAACCAACTGGGGTTTTTTTAGACGGGGAAATCCTGTTGTTTTCAAACCTTTCTGGAAATTCTTTGAAAATGGTGACAGCAGTTTAAAACAAGAGAGGGGAAAGGGGTGGGTGGATTGATTTTCTTGGACTGCAAGAAGGGTTTGATGTTCCAAAAAGGATTGGGGGCCAAAAAAAATGGGGGGACCAAGGGAGGGATAAAAAGGGAAGGCCCTACCCAAAGGATCGGGGAAAATTGTCAGGGGAAGGGCAGCAAACGAAATCATGGTACGTGGGGAGGTTTTCAGAATTTGGGGACCTGGGACCGCGGGGTCCCCCAAAGGGGGCAGTCCCGGCCCAGTGCTTTTTTGATTTTTGTGAAGACATGCGGAAGGAATAGCTCTTTAGGGGTCCCGGGTTTTCAGATGGGCGTGAAGTTTTTTGAGAAGAATTTACTCGACGAAGACCAGGGCAGAAATACAATGGGCTAAAATTCCCCTGGCCCGCAAGGTCCTAGTTACCCCCAATCAAATCAGAAAGGGGAAAGGGGAGAAGGCGCAAAGGAGTACATCTGGGGCAGAGATACAAACCTCACCAAGGAAAAAGGTTGGGGTGGTAAACACCGGAAATTTGAACCATCAACCAAATAAGTCAGAGGGCCTGAAAACCTCGAACACATTCCGACACAAAAGGAATATTCACCCCCTGAACGTTTTGTTAGGCCCAATTGGGATGGGACCAGGTTTGGAACCCACATAGCCGCCGGAAGAAACAGAGAAGTGAAAAGGGCAACGACAGCCCCCAGAGCTAAGGGTTTCCTGGGGAAAGGTTAAGGGAAAATAACCCTGAGCCTGGGGACAGGAAGTTGGGGGAAAATATAACACTAAAAAAACAAAGGGGGAATACAAGGTGGCAAAAGACAATGTTCCGGTTGGACAATAACAAGGGGAAAAGGGAGGGAAGCAAAGAACCAGGGATGTTGGGTTTTTCCAGCCCAAATTCAGAAGGGAAAGTTTGGGAAAACGATTTGGGGAGGCAATCAACATAGCTTTTAAAGCAATTTGAAAAGCCACGGTCGGGGAGATGCCCCTAGTAGCATATGAAGAGGGGGGGAAAGTTGGACCACCCCGCAACTAACTGGGATCAGGTGAACAACACCACACCCACAAAAAAAACCAACCCCCACACAACAAAATAACAAAACACAACAAAAAACAAAACAAATACAAACAAACCAAACACAACAAACCACATTAACACACAAAAACACAAAAAAACCACCACAACAAAAACAACAAACAACCAACAACAAACAAAAAACCCACCCAAACCCAACCAAAACCAACCACTCACCCCCCAACCCACAAAAAAACCCCACACACACCCAAAAAAAACCCAAACAAACACCAAACAACAGAGGCGCTGCACCCTAGGCAAGGACCCCCTCAGTCATCAAAAAAAATCACTGTGGGGGGAAATTTTGCCTTATGTCCGCAACATGAAAAATGTAATCACAATATTCAAAAAAGAGACATGCTATGGCTAGCTGCGGGGATGTTTTTTTCTCGAAAATCGGGCCCTTTTTTCTGTGTGTTTGCTGGTAGCCAACTTAGTTGTTGTTCTGAAACCCCGCGGACACTTTTTTGTGATGTGGGAAATTGGGGGAAAATAGGGTCCAGTTTTTATTTTGGGGAAATTATAAATTTTGACTAAAATATTTCTTATATTGCGGTTCAGGGTGATGAATTTAGAACAAGACGTCGACCGATAGATCTGTTGTGATACTGCTCTTTTTTCAGTGTTTCTTACTCCATTTTTTTTTTTAACCATTCCCGACTAAACGCATTTGCTTTACATTAAAGGGCCCCCTTATTCTTTATGGAAGAAGGCTGGGTCCCCTATATGGACCCTTTGGGAAAAAAAATACCGGTGAAAATAAGGGAACAAAAAAATGGCTAAGTCCTAGAAAAACCAAATGGGCTTCAGGAATATTAAATCTTGTCCCTAAAAACCTAATAAAAGATATGCAAGGAAGACTTCAAAACAGAAGAGTAAAGATAGTACACGCTTGAGAGGGGAGTCAGGCTTCATGGGAGCTCCCTCATGCTAGTGAAGGTTGTGATCCAACGACTGGCATTGGATAAAACCCTGATTATCTTTTGTTCGGAAAGTTTCCCCTGGGTTTTTAGGTCTCTACATAACTATAATGACAAAAATGTATTAACATGTGTAAAGGAGTTTGCCCAACTGAACAGTTTTCCGGGCCTATTCCTTTCACAAGCATCCAAAGGAAGCAAGTTTTAATAAAAGATGTGAATCAAACTCTGCGCGTCCGGGAGGGTATCTTCCCTGTTGGGTAAAAGGATCCAGTGTATCCAACCCCCGGCCTCTCCCGCAATGCACGAAAAAGGAAATTTTGCGGGGCGGTCAAAAAATTTAATGCCGCAAAATAATTATGGATTCGGGGCGTACGTAAGCATATGATAAATGTACCTATATGTTTTTGAATAGAGTATGTCATATTTTTTGTTGTGCTTGGGGGGGCCATATTTGCATATACATAAAAATCTTTATTATTCGGGGAGTATTTAGTGTATGTTGTACAAGACTAGAGCAGAACACATGTCACTGAAACAACAGAGGACAAATAAAGGGCAATACCGGAGGTGGTTTCCCCCGTCAAATTTGTGTAACTATAAATTAGTTTTCATTTATCTTTTACTCAAACCACACTAGTTTCTCTTCATGAAAAATTTGAAAATTAGCCATAAAAAACGTCCCTGATACAAAATATGTTTAACTTTAGTGTGCCAGTGTCTACGATTAGAAATACAAAAAGGGGGGGAAGGGAAATAATAAAAGTAAATGTTATAGGAATGCATTTAGAAACCCGAATAGATCTATAACTCACTAAAACATAAACTAAATAAATTGTTTATGGAGCAATTGCAATGTGAACAATTCTCTGATTTGTAGTGGCCAGGCTTAGCTTGGTTACAAGTATTTCTGGCGTTTGGCACACCCCAAAATGATGAAAAATTAAAATGCAAAGCATTTTGTTAGCCCTATGTTCCTATTTTGAGCGGTTTTCCCTTTACTGCGTTAAAATTTTTAGGAATATAGAGACAAAAAAAAATAACCTTGTGATTTCCGATTTTTTATTAACAAAAATAATAACAAGTCTATTAAAAAAATTTCCCAAAATTTGCTTGAAAACCCGTCAAATGAGATGAAAACCCCGATGTACTCCTATTAATTTTTGGGGCCTATTTCCCTGGGCCCTTTTTGTACCTATACTTTGCGCTACCCCCCCAGGATGGATTTGGGGTGCACAGTAAACTAGCCGTTTTGGGGGCGAATCTCTAAATCTTTTGATGGTTTTAGGGAAGGGGTTTCTGCATTTTATAGGGAAACAAGTTATTCTTCCATACAGGAACAGCCGACCATGCACTGCAAAAAAAATTCTTTTTTTTCATTTTTAAAATTTGCTGTTTCTGTAGGGGTTGATAAAAGGCTGAAAGGGGGTGTGTAAAAAACATTATTGCTTTATAAAAAGGACACAATGAAATTTTGTGCACTTTTGGGCAACGTTTTTGCCTCCAAGGCTTTTTAAAAAAAGTCACATTAGTTGCATTTTGCCCTTTTTTCCAACTTTTCGGCAATTCTACCAACTTATAAACATTTCTGCTGAAGGGGTCATAACAAGTTCCGTACATGGTTACAGGCCTAGCTGACATCACTGACAATTTTTATATAGAAGCCGCTTGTTAAGCAGGCTTTGGGCAAATTGGGCATTTTGTTCCGGGTGCACCCACACCTCGACTAAAACCCAGGACCCATTTTATTTTGATGGGGACATTGACGGAAATGTTTTATGGAAACACGTCCCCAGTGTTTTCCCGCGAACGGAGGAGTTTTGAAATCCGGGCCCCGTGGTTGTGCTGAGCGCCCCGGGGACCGAGATACGGAACCCTTTATAAATGTATCAGCTTTCTAGGGTTTAACCACAGTGAGGCATTCTCCAGTTAATGAATGGAAATCAGTTTCTCAGTTTGTAAACCATAAAGCACGCAAATTGAAATTTAAAAGGGGCTAATTGCAATGTGAACTTTTGTTAAGCAAAACATCGAAAATAAATTTTAACTTGACCCGGGAAAAGGGAGCATCCAAATTTTTGCAAGATTTAAAACAAAATTTTTTTTCATAGTAGTATTATGGAAAATTGAACCAAATAACCTAAAAAATATAAAACCATTTTCTTTTAGGATGATCAAAATTGGAAAACCCTTTAGAGAAAATGTTTACGATATCCGTCTAAAGTAAAGCCAAAACCCTTTTAAAAAAAAAAAATGGGGAAATATTATTTAAACCAATGCACTCTTGTTGAAAATTTAAATCATCGAACTCTTAAGTTTTCGACAGAATCCAGAACCGGGAAAAAAAATAAGAAGCAATGAGCAAAATCTTAAGGTAAAGTCGACAAAACCCCCTTTGTTCGCGCTCAATTTGAAAATTTGAACCTAATTGATGAGTTTTTCCCAAATTCTAAGCAAAATCTGGAGGAAGAAAAATAATTAAAACGTTTAGGAAAACCTAAAATATCAATCAAACATATAAAAAAATTTCTCAAAGGACACTGAGATAGAGTGGGTATGGAAGGTGTATACCTGGAGGGAGCCAAAGGATACATAGCTGGTGGAGCTAGAAATCACTTTTTTAGTCTTAAAGTGGTAAAAGAAGCTTGAAATGAAAAAAGGGGGTTGGGAAACAATTTAGCCAACCCTCCAAAAAGTAAGAGGCCCGGGCCCAAAAGCTTGATTGAACAATGCCAGCACAAAAAGGTGAGGAAACCACACACATGGGGAGCGAGACTGGATCCCCGCAAAACAATAGGTGTGCCAAACACGCCACAGCTTTAGATATTTTGTGGCTACAAAATTTATTGTCCTAAACAGTTTACTCGTAGCCCATAATAAACAGCATATTGATCCAGCTTCTTATCCTAAAAAACATGTGCTTTTGCAGGTCACTAGACACTTGACTTTCAAATATTGATAGTTTGTAGGTCGCGTAAATCAAACTTCATAGGTTTTATTAAAAAATATAATGCCAAATTTTCTTTACATAAATTCTGTAAAAAAAGACATTGCAATGTTTTACCGGTAGCGAGGGAAAAAATCCGTATTGACCTAAAACGTATGTTTTTTTTTCCCAAAAAAGTTTTCACCAATTCGACAATCTATAATCAAATCATTATAAATTTAAAAAACTGCCGCTCTAGTGGGTTTGATCCCCACACTTGATTTATGTTTTTGAATATGATGTTTTTGAATAGATGATGATGAGGATATTATATATATATTATATATAATTAATTAAAAAAAAAATAATAACAAAAAATTTCCCAGCAGACCAAACCAATTTTTGGGGTTTTGGGAACGAGTTTCCATCCAGCCTGTGTGTAATGTTTGCACTCGTTTTGGAATCATTATTCCTCAAAATTCCCATGAACAACGTCCTCAGCGAATGGACGCAGTAAAAACAAAAATGACCGAAACTCAGTAGCCAGCAATTCTTAATAGGCGAGGGGAAAAAACGTTGTCATATTTCTTTGATTGTTCCATCTCTTGACAAGTTATTAGAACACAAGGCAACGAAAGCAGTCTTCACTTACAAACTAAATATAAAAATCTAAAAGACAAAGCAGTTTTTATTTTTTCGATGAAAACCCTAGAAGAAGGCGGGGAAAAAACAGAATACTGGATCACATTCCAGCATCGGGTCTTGCAGGGACGCGATAAATAGCGTATATTGTGATTTACTATGTATTTTGCCGGCTGCAAAATACATGGTAAACTGAATGCTTGGGAAAAAGGCAACGAAAACGTTGGATACAATTCTTTCGAGCATCACAGTGACGCACCTCACTGATAGTATTTTCAAAGACATTCTCTGCCAACTAGTCAATCGTAGAAAATAGATTTTTACCCGGTGAAAATTAACGGGTCAACTGAAGTTGTAAATCTTGTCAGTCTCCTGGTTTACGTTCGTAACTTATCTGAAGACACAGTCTTCAAGAATTTTCTTTTCGTTGACCCGTTGCCACTAGTAGAACAATTTTTTTCTTTATTGTTCAGCTGACATCTTCATCAGAGCTAATGGAATCAACAGGGTGCGCAGCATGGTAATATACGTATATCAGTGAAGCGATGTCAATGACAGGGAGGCATAAAGAACTTGTAGCCCACCTCAGGAAAGCAATAGAGTAATGATTATAATCATAACTTTTACAGAGGTGGACCGATAAGTCAGCGGATATCCTCAGGCAGATGACCGAAAGCTCTAGCTGTGGGTCATCATATGACTAAGACCTGCTTCAAGAAACACTTGTCCTGTTTTCAGACAAACATTATACCTGCCTACCTCAGGCAAACAGTTCGTTTCTTGGGAACACTACAGCCTTCACAGAGAGGCCCCTGCCGTTAATAACATGCTATATGATTTTATATAAGTGCCCAGTGTTTCAGTGAAAGTAACTTCAAACCACGTCCGCTAAATTTCAGCTATGCTACGAAAAACAGGCAGTAAACAAGAGATACTTCTGCACACTGAAGTGTTCAGGTTTCACACAGCAGTTTTGACAAGGCTTTTTGAGATGCGACGTTCAGTTTTTATAAATGGACAACCCTTTTTTTTTGTTTTCCCTGCCTGCATAAAGAGGATTAAAAAACTGGTTTAACTGGCGACTACACAAAATACGGGGAAAGGGAACGGTAAAATAGACATTATATTCATGATGGTGTAAATAGAATTTCTTTGCTGTTACAACGTTACAAGTTTCAAGTAAAAAATTAAAAATCTAGGATGAGCATGTGAAAGGTTTCATAATAAAAATTTTAAAACCCGGGAGATTTTTTCCCCTTAATGCCCCTCAACCGGGTCTAAATCCATCTAAGTTCCCTCCTTAACCCTTACCTGCAAATTCAAAAACGAAGTAATTTATTTTAATGGGAAAAAGCAGATACATCTGAAACAAAAATTTACCCTTGTTTTTTGGGCACATTTATGAAAGAATACCCGGGGATTTATCCAAGTAAGTCAGTGAGGGGATGCTGAAAAAGACCTGAATGAAACAGTTCTTAATGCTTCAATTCGCAAGTGGTAATGAAATCCCGGGGGCCCATCCCTGCATTGATGGGAAAGCGCTTTTTAAATATTATTTTTATTAACAAAATTTAAATTTTTGCATTATATTCATATTAAAAAGATTTTAAAACAATACGGATTGTCTTTTAAATGGGAAAAGACATTTTTTGTTAACAAATTTTTAGAATGACAGAAATGTATGTCAAAAATTGTGACAGGGGCGTGGACT
Source organism: Cherax quadricarinatus (assembly GCF_026875155.1). NCBI lineage: Eukaryota > Metazoa > Arthropoda > Malacostraca > Decapoda > Parastacidae > Cherax > Cherax quadricarinatus. The sequence continues at coordinate 46,914,698 of NC_069404.1, forward strand.
TCTTTGTTGGAAGGTGTCAGGAATAAAGTGGGTATCTCATAAAAAAAAATATTACGAAAATGAAATACAACACAAAAATAATCGGGTAAAATTATATTAAATGCACTGTTACACAGAGGAAATATCTTTCGTAAGTTTTAAAAAAAAAAAAAACGGGGAACATTTCCCCATCGTTTCATTTCAGGACCACCCCAATGATAAAATACCCTTCACATACGTACAGCCAAACTTACATCATAAATAAAATAAACAAGGCTATGGAGAAATCTAAAAACATCGTAAGTAAGTGATACCACCCTTTTTTATACGGTAGAACCTAGCTTACATAATTTATTTTTTTGAAAAATCTTTCTCCCATTTTGAGTGACCAGATTTTCCCCCAGTTTCTCCCTGCACTTCACAACCACGGGGGCTAGATCTTAAAAAAACACCCCGAAGTGGGGAAATTCGGGTCTCGTTCAGAGTCACACAAGCACACCCTTTTGTACTGACCACATAATGACTGCAGTGCCAGCTCCCCCAGTAATTTTTCCCTTTCATGATACCTACTGCAGCCTTTTTTTTTGAAAAATTCTTCAATAAACGGGAAACAATAAAAAAATACGTTTCCCCTTAACTATTGTCGATAACATAGGATAATTTTAGAAAAGTCAGTGTATAAAAAACCCTTAAAATATGTTAAAGAACCTAAAAAAGTTCAATAAAAAATAGGGGAAACACAGTTAAGCTAAATATTACACGTTTAAGTCTTGGCTACCTTATTTTCAACCTAAACTTTCTATAGAACATTTAAAGATGTATTACTGGTCCAAACCAAATTTCTTGAAAAAATTTAAAATTTTCCTAAATTCAGATGTGTAAATTTGAATGATATAATTTTGGGCTATTAAAATGTGTGATTTGACCATCTGAGAAATTTTTGGTAAAGGGAAGGTTTCCCGCATCTGCAGGGATACAGAGGAGAGAGACACATTTGTAATTGCGAGCATTATTGTCAGGGAAAATTCGCAATACTCCAACGTCTTCGAGGCCAAATTGGGGTTTTCGACCTGATTTGTATAGGAACCGTGTTTTTTCCCCATGCGGGAAGAAGGGGAAAGGGGAAAATTGCGGACCTCAAGAATTACTGGAATGGTGAAGAAAGGAATACCCATCACTCACATGGGGAAGTTTTCCATTAGTCCTTTCTTTTAGATCAAGCGGCAGTGTGGTCTATGTGTCAGGCAGGTGTTGTGGTGTGATCATTACGTAATTAAATGGAAGTGGAAATACAAATTTCTTTTTGATACACTATATAATTTACTTTCAGAAATTTAAAATTTTCTGTGTCCCCAGCAACCCAAATCATAAAGTCCCAACATTTTTTTTATAATTTACCATTTTTTATTTAAGTTTAAATATTGTATTTTTAATTTTAAAAATTGGGCCTAGACTTTTTGTAAAAATGGTGTAAAGTGGGACAAAGGGGAGTTAAAATTCACGACCTACTGTGACTTAAGTTTACTTACCAAAATTTTACTTTCAGTAAAATTCATGCGGGTAATTTTTTTAAAAATTTAAATCACACATTAAAAAAATCTATACAAGATTTTTACTTGTAGGTCACTTTTTTAAATTTTTTAAACTCTCTAATTATGTTAAATACAGAACCAATTTTTGCAACCTTACTGTTTTTAAAATTATATATTAAAATTAAAATATACGCCAATATATAAACAAGATAGTTTATCAATGTATACCCAGAAGATCAAGGGTTTAATTATACCATGTTTGTTAAAAGGGGGTGGCGGGTAAGAAAGGGAAGGCCTGCGTCAGTGCCCAAAAGTTTTAACTGGGGTTTATCATAACAAGTCCCCGCGTCGGGGCCCTTTCCTGTTTCCGACAAACGTTACCTAACCTAACCTTTAATCAGATGTAAACAACTGGCAGAAAAATTTTCTGGAGAAAATTTACCCCAATTCCCCCGTAAAATATTTAAAAATTATTACCTAATTATTTTCTCAAATTTTTAAATATAAAGTTCTTTAAGGGGAAATATAATTTAAAAGCGAGTTTGGGGACACTTTTAGGAAATGTTTAATTGTTTACGAAGATTTATTTTAGTTAAAATTTTATTATCATTGGAGACAATTTCGTTTAAATTTTTATTTTAACTATAAATAATCACGAAATCGTAATGACCATTGAAAAAAAACCATCCCCCGGCGGGTTTAAACCCCCCGCGGCAGGGTCTCAAAACCCCACCCCGTCCGTTAGCCATAGACAGCGGCAGTGAAGGGACTTGGTGGGTTTCTACGGCCACGCTAGCTGGGATTGTCGAAAAAAAATTGCTTTTGTGGTCCAGTGGTGCTGTGAAACCCTTTCCCTTGGTGAAAAAATTATACCTAGTTGGCGAATCTTTTTGTGGCGTGGTTGTGGCTAACGCGACGGGTGGAGTTTTGAGACTTATGACCCCGGGTTCAATTTCCCCGGCCGGGGTTTTGGTTTTTATAATACAATGTTAAAAAGTTTATGAAGGCTTTTCAAAAACGAAGAATATAAACAAACATTACAATGAATACCAAACGAACCCTCAGCGAATTCAATATTCCCCCCTTAAAAAATATAATTTAATTTCCCCATATGCACTAAGAGAGTCATAAGAATCGGGAAACCACATTTTTTTAAAAAATTTTTCAGTATGTGTCGTGTTGTTGGGAATCTCACACGAAGTTCGGTACCTCAGCCATTAGGGATTTTTTAATTTTTTCTTTTAAAAAAAATGTAATTTTTGTTTAATTGTTTAATCTTTGGAATTTAAATTATGTCAGGATAACCTTATTGAATCAGTTTTGGGTAAATATTGGGTAAATAGTGACAATATTATGGTTAAAATTAAATGTGAAATTGTGAAGGCCCGTTCTAGGATAGTTTTAGGGGGAGGGAGGTTGGAAAAGAAGGGGATGGTGTCGAGTTTTTTGTACTCACCTGCTTGTTTTAAATATTTTTTGTTTTTGGGGTGTGTGGGGGGTGTGGTGTGTGTGTGTGTTTTTGTGTGGGGTGTGTGGGGGTGTGTGTGTGTTTTGTGTGTGGTGTGTGTGTGTGTGTGTGTGATGGGGTGTGTTGGTCTGTTGTTGTTTGTAATCACCTAATTGTGTTCAGGGGGCGAGACTCAGCTCCTGGGCCCCCCTTTACTGATCGCTACTGGGTCCCCTCTCTCTCTGTTCCTGACTTTGTCATACTCTTCTTTTTAAAATGTGTATGGTTCCTGCCTCCCCTACTTCACTTGTGGCAATTCCACTTTTCCCGACGACTTATGACTGAAAAAATACTTCCCAACGTCCCCGTGCTGTCTGAGTCTTCAGCTTCCGTTGGACCCTTGTCCCTGTGTCCCCTCTCTGGAAAATCCCTTTTCTGTCCACCTTGTCTATTCCCCGCTATCTTTGTAGTCGTTATCAGTCTCCCTGACACTTCTGTTCCCGTGTCGTCAGTCCCATTTCCCCTTTAACCTTTCCTCGTACGCTTCCTTGAGCCTGGGCTATTGTTGAAACCTTTGTACTTTCTCTAATCTTGAGGGGCTTGACCAGGGGTGGGGTTCCCGATGGTGCTGCATACCAGTTGGGCCTAACAAAACAAGTGTAAGGTCTTGAACAATTCCTTATTAAGGTATGGAACGCTATTCCAGGTTTTCAGGGCCCCTAGCTGCAGCGGTTATTTGGTTGTGTGTGCCCCGGTGTGTGCTCGGTGTTTGGGCACCCCAAGGTCTTTCTCCTGATGGTTGTAGTCTTGTCCCCCTACCTATACTTGTCTGCGTCTTTTTTGCCCCTCCCAATCTTAGACTTTGCATTTGGTGGATTGAAATTTGAGAAGCCAGTTGTGGGCCCCATGTCCAGCCGTCCGGTCTCTTTCAGTCCTGCCTATCCTCGTCGATTTATTTTCTCTCAAATTTAGTCCTCTGCGAACGGGACATTCAGATCTATTCCTTCCCCAGTCGTTCAAATAATCAAAAAAAAGCATGGGGCCCAGAAAAGACCCTGTGGGACCCCCCCGTAACAGGCGCTCCTGTGTACCTCTTCACGTACCATGCTCGTGCTGGGCCCCCTTCAGGATTCTCTTATCCCTTGTTTGGGGATCCCCTTTTTCGTGCCCTGACCCCCCAGCTTCTGCATAATCTCTTTTGGGGAACTGTGTCAAAACCCTTTCCCGAGTCTAGGAAAAGCAATCACCAACCCCGTCATAAAACTCAGGGGTTTTTGATACAAAATTTTCCCTTTCCCTGAACCATGTGGTTTTCTTTTTAATCTTGTTCCCTTTTTAGGGTTCGACCATCTCCTCCTGATAATCTTCTCCATGATTTTTCAAAAATACATGTCAGAGACCAGGTCTGTAGTTTAGGCCTCGTTTTTTGTTTCCTTTCTTAAAAATGGGGACTCATTAGCTGTCTTCCCTTTTTAGGGGAGTTGCCAGTTTAAAAGGGGGTGTTGAAAATTGTGGTTTGGGCCGCCAGCATCTTCTCCTTCTCTAAGGACCATGGGGAGAGGGGGGTTTGTCCCCCTCGCCTTTTAGGGTTTCAAAGGGCACTTTAAAAGCTTTTTCACCTTCCTCAGTTGTCGTATGTATCCAACACTTTTTGGTATATTCCCCTTGATGTTTCCCCTTTTGTGGTGTCTTCCCAAGCCCTTCTGTCTCACTGTAAAAAATTCCCTTAAATCTCCTGTTCTCCTCAATACCTCCTGATCTTTCTTGTCGGTTCTCCACCTTCTGTCCTTTAAAACTGATCCTGGGGCTTTGACGTTGTCTTCCCCCCTGATGTGGGGTAACAACAGTTTGGGGCAGTCTTGATTCTCGTGCAGTCATTTTCATCTGTGCTGGGCCCCCCTCCCTTTCCTGTGCTACTCATTCCTGGGTTGCGACTTGCTCCCCCTTTTTTGTGTGTTCTCTGCCTTCTGTACTTTTTCCCTTCTTATTGGCTTTGTTTTTGCTCCTTTTCACCGTCGGGTAAAAAAGGGGCGTTCTGTCTTCCCGTTGTTACTGTTGCCCTTGGGGGAAAAAACTTTCCACTGCCTCCTTGATTTTGTTTTTAAACTTTTCCCTATTTCATTTAGGTTTCCCGCAGTTCTCTGTCCCCCTGGACCCCGCGGGAAATTCTTCAACCCCAGTATCCCCCTTTTATAGCAGGCTTTTCCCTTCAATCCCGTTATTCTCTCCACTTGCAGCTCTACATGTATTCAAAGCACAGAACCCCGTGGGCGCTGCTCCCAAAGGGGCCTTCCCAAATTTTGTCCTCAATTCGAGTGCCCGGGTGAACACAAAGGGCCAATCTGCTGGTTCACCTCCCCTCTCACTTGGAGGTCCTTAAAAGTTAGTGCATGAGGTTTTCCCGCACCCGTCCCAAATCCTGGCTCTCCATGTTTTGGGACCCCCCTGTGGCTCCCCGGGTTTTTCCCCGTCAATCTCCTGTGGTTGAAATCCCCCCTAACCCCAAATTTGCTCTCTGGAGTGAGCTCTTCTTGCCACCTCAGCAAGTGTGCCACCATTGCTCTGTTGCTCTCTTCATATTTCTCTCTTGGCCTCCTGCAGTTCTGTGGTGGATTATACATCACTGCAATGACCACTTTGTGTTCCCCAGACTGAAGTGTACCTGCTATGTAGTCTCTTTCTCCCGCCCTATCTATTCCTTCCATTTTCTCGAATTTCCATCTGTTTTTTACGAGCAGAGCAACCCCACCTCCCCCCTGCCCCTTCTATCTTTCCCTCATAATCTGGTATCCTGGTGGGAAGATTGCATCTGTTATTGTCTGCTTGAGTTTTGTTTCTGTAACTGCTATGATGTCTGGGGACTTCTCATTGATTCTTTCTTGCCATTCCTCATGTTTATTCGTTAATCCATCTGCATTTGTGTACCAAACCTTCAACTTCTGTTCTAATACTATAACTGTGGTGCGGGGGGGTGGAAACAGAGGGATCGGTGTGTGATGGTTGGTTTGGATTGTTCAGTTGCCTTGGTGGTGACGTGGCTGGAGTCCTTCTGCAGGTGTTTCTGGGGGGTGTGCTTGTCCTTCCATTTGATCCTGGGTTATTCTGCTCTCCTTTTTCTTTTTCCCTTCTCCCTTTCTCCTTTCGTTTTTGAACTCTCTCTTTCATTGTCTTCCTTTCGTCCTGTGTTCTGTCTCGATCGAGGTACACACTCCGGAACTCCTGCTTGCCTCTCAGCCGTGCTTTCTCCTGCAGGATCATGGTTCGGGTTGATTCTGCCTTGAAAATTACTTTGAGAGGCCGATTCCTTTTCTTTGTGAACCACCCAATTCTCCGAAAATTTGCCACCTGGGTCATGTCCCCCTCGCCTATCACCTTCATGATATCTTCAATCGCTTTTTTCTCCTCCTGCTCTCTTTCATCATAAGTTTCCCCTTTAGCTTCGTCTAGCCCATAGACAAACACGGATCTCCCTTTCCACCTCCCACTGTGACTCCATTGCATCCTCTGATGTGTTTTAGTTCCTTCCCGTGGAGTGTTCCTTCCTTCAGTCCCTTCCCTGTCTGTCTGTCAGTGTGTGTACTCAATTGTGGTTGCCTCTTTACTGGTCGCTCAAAGGTCACTCTTCTGAGCTTTATCAGTCCTCTTAAAGCCGTGTATGGATCGTCCCTTCGACTGTATCACTCTCCAGATTGTTCTACTTCCTGACAACTCTATGACTGAAGAAATACTTCTTAACATCCCTGTGACTCATCTGAGTTTTAAATATTCCAGCTGTGATCCCTTATGAGTACTCACAAATTTATTCACCTAATTGTGGTTGCAGGGGTCGAGACACAGCTCCTGGCCCCGCCTCTTCACTGATCGCTACTAGGTCCTCTCTCTCTCTGCTTCCAGAGCTTTGTTATACCTCGTCTTTAAGCTAAGTTTGGTTCCTGCCCCCTACTACATCAATTGTTAGGCTGTTCCACTTCCTGACGACTCTATGACTGAAGAAATACTTCCTAACATCCCTATGACTCGTCTGAGTCTTCAGCTTCCAATTGTGACCCCTTGTTTCTGTGTCCCCTCTCTGGAACAACCTGTCTCTGTCTACCTTATCTATTCCATGCAGTATTTTGTATGTCGTTATCATGTCTCCCCTAACCCGCCTGTCCTCCAATGTCGTCAGTCGGATTTCCCTCAACCTTTCTTCGTAGGACATTCCCCTGACGTGTTTGCCCAGGTGTGGGATCAAACTAGAGCTGCATACTCCAGTATGGGCCTTGAACGATTCCTTACTAAGGTATCGGAACGTTATTCTCAGGTTTGCAGGCGCCCGTATGCTGCAGCAGTTATCTGGTTGATGTGTGCCTCCGGAGACATGCTCAGTGTTATGGTCGCTCCAAGATCTTTCTCATTGAGCGAGGTTTTTCCCGTCCTTGGCCACCTAGTCCTTCTTTGCCCTTCTTCGGTCTTCATGACTTTGCACTTGGCAGGGTTGAATTCAAGAAGCCAGTTGCTGGACCACGTGTACAGCCTGTCTAGGTCTCTTTGAAGTCCTGCCTGGTACTCATCTGATTTAATTCTTCTCATTAACTTCACATCATATGCGAACAGGGACACCTCTGACTCTATCCCTTCCATCATGTCATTTACATATACCAGAAATAGAACTGGTCCTAGGACCGACCCCTGTGGGATCCCGCTCGTCATAGGTGCCCACTGTGATACCTCATCCCGCACCATGACTCGTTGCTGCCTCCCTGTCAGCATTCTCTGATCCATTGCAGTGCCCTTCGTGTTATATGCGCCTGATCCTCTAGTTTCTGCACTAGTCTCTTGTGAGGAACTGTGTCGAAGGCCTTCTTGCAGTCCAAGAAAATGCAATCAACCCACCCCTCTCTCTCTCGTGTCGCACTTCTGTAACTTTGTCATAGAATTCCAGAAGGTTTGTGACACAGGATTTGCCTTCCATGAATCCGTGCTGGTTATCGTTTATAATCTTGTTCCGTTCCAGGTGCTCCACCACTCTCCTCCTGATAATCTTCTCCATGACTTTGCATGTATACAGGTCAGTGACACTGTCTGTAATTTAGTGCTTCTGTTTCTGTTCCTTTTTATTTAATAATGGGAACTACATTGCAGTCTTCCCTACCTAAAGTAGTTGCCCTGTTTCAGGGACGTGTTGAAGATTGTGGTTTATTGCACACTCATTTTTATATCTGCTCCCTCTCTCCAGGGACCCACAGGGAGTGTTGTCCCGGTCCATTTTGCCTTTGATGTATCCAAGTCACTTAGAAGTTTTCTTCACCTTCTACCTCGTTTGTGTGCAGTTATCGTTCCAACACCTGTTGGTCTTCCTCGCTGGTGTCCCCCATTGTCCTGTCTTCCAGAGTCCTTCCTGTCTCCACTGTGACTAACTTCCTTAAATCTCTGTTTAGTCCTCCATTACTATTGATCGTTTCATGTCGATTCCCCACCTTCTTTCTCAGCTGTATCACCTGGTCTTTGACTGTCTTTCTCCTAAGGGCCTCTAAACAGTCAGTTCGTACACTGTCGCTGGGCCTCCCTCCTATCTGTGGATATTCGTTTCTGGCTCTTCGACTGATCCCCTTGTTTTCCTGGGTTTCGCCTTCTATACTCTTCCATGGGTTCTTTGCTTCTATACCCTTCCATCTACTAATGCATTAGTTTTGCCTCGTGCACCTTGGGTAAACCAAGGACTCGCTTTGGTCTTCCCATCGTTTCTGTGGTGGGTTATACATCACAGCAATGACTACCTTATGTTCCCCAGATTGAATTGTGCCTGCTATGTAGTCCCTTTCTCCTATCTCGTTCATGCCCTCCATTTCCTCGAAACTCCATCGTTTTTTTATGAGCAGTGCAACCCCTCCTTCCCCTCTGCTTTTTCTATATTTCCTCAGGATCTGATATCCCAGTGGGAAGACTGCGTCTGTTATTGTCTCAGTGAGTTTCGTTTCTGTGACTGTTATGATGTCCGGGGACTTCTTGTTGATTCTTTCGTACCATTCCTTGTATTTATTTGCTATTCCATCTGCGGTTGTGTACCACACCTTCAACTTCTTGTCTATCATGATGGACCTGGGAGAATGTTGGGGTTGGGGGTTGGGAGCCCTGGGGGGTTATGGGGATTTGTGGCGTGAGTGGTATTAGTGGCGGGGGGTGAGGGCAGAGTGCCCATAGGGAGCTGCGTGTGGCAGTGGGGTTTGTGATGTGGGGAGGGGGCAGAGGGAGCAGTGTGTGGGTGTTGGTTGAGATTGTTCAGCTGCATTGGGGTTTTCACAATGTGGGTGGGGTTTGTTGTGGGGGTGGGGGCAGAGGGAACAGTGCGCGGGTTTTGGTTGAGGCTTTTCAGTTGCTTCAGGGTTGTTGTGGTTGGAGTCCTTCTGTGGGTGTCTCTGTAGGGTGTATTTGTCCTTCCACCTGAGTCTGGGTTCTGCTCGTCCTCATCGATGCCTCCCATTCCTCCTTTCTTTTTTGTACCCTCTCTCTCAGTCTTGTCCTTTCCTCCTGTGTTCTGTCACGATCGAGGTACACGCTCTAGTGCTCTGATTTGTCCCTCAGTCATGCTTTCTCCTGCAGGACGCTGGTTCGAGCTGATTCTGCCTTGAAGACTACTTTGACAGACCATCTCCTTCTGCGTGCAAACCACCTAATTCTCCGAAAATTTGCCACCTGTGTTATGTCTCCCACTCCTATTGCTTTCAAGATACCTTTGATTGCTTTCTTCTCCCCCTGGATTCTTTCATCATAGGTTTCCCCTTCAACTTCTTGGAGCCAGTAGACAAACACTGACTTCTCCCTCTTCCTCTTCTCGTCCCACTGTGTCTCTCTTTGTGTCCTCTGAGGTGTTTTATCTCTTTCCATCGAGATGTTTCTGCCTTCAACCCCTGCCCTTGCTGCAGCCGCTATGCTCAGTGGACTGTCTTCCCTGCTCAGCTGTCCCAGCCACTGTGGATTAACTGTTAGAGTCTCTGCATAAGTCTTGTCTCCTGCATTGACTGCAGGCTTCACGATTGGTCTTCCAGTACTCATCTTGTCCTGAATCCTTACAGCCCCTCGTCTGTCACTGGTATAGAAGTCCCTGATGTCATTCCTGTGCTGTCATTTGTTTCTCCATTCTGTTTCAGGTTTTTTAGCTCCTCTTCTAAGCACTTTATCTTATCTTCTGCTGCTAAGACTTGTAGTCCCCACTTCCTGCTCTCTTTCAGCTATCCTCTCCTCGATTACCCTGCCGAGCTCAGCTAGCTTCCTTCTCCGCTCTTCCTCTATTTTTGTGAGCTCTACCTCCCAGTCTTCCCTCCCAGGTTCCTCTCTTCTGGGTTGGGACCTCCAGACCCCTGGGTCTCCACTCTCTTGGGTTACCATTTTTTTTTTTACCACGAAAGGAGCTTGTGTGTGAGAGAGAGAGGAGGGGGGAGAGAGAGGGATAGAGAGAGAGGGGGATAGAGAGAGAGGGAGAGAAAATGTTGGGAGGGGAGTGGGGAGGGAGGGGAGTTAGGGAGGCCAAGGGAAGGAAGGGAAGATGAATGAAAGGTGTGTGTGTGTGTGTGTACTCACCTATTTGTACTCACCTATTTGTGGTTGCAGGGGTCGATTCATAGCTCCTGGCCCCGCCTCTTTGCTGATTGTCACTAGGTCCTCTTTCTCCCTGCCCCATGAGCTTTATCATACCTCGCTTTAAAACTATGTATGGTTCCCGCATCCACTACATCACTTTCTAGGCTATTCCACGGCCTGACTACTCTATGACTGAAGAAATACTTCCTAACATCCCTTTGATTCATCTGAGTCTTCAATTTCCAATTGTGACCTCTTGTGTCTGTGTCCCTTCTCTGGAACATCCCGTCTTTGTCCACCTTGTCTATCTGCACAGTATTTTATATGTCGTTATCATGTCTCCCTGAACCTCCTGTCCTCCAGTGTCGTCAGGCCGATTTCCCTCAACCTTTCTTCATAGGATAATCCCCGTAGCTCTGGGACTAGTCTTGTTGCAAACCTTTGCACTTTCTCTAATTTCTTGACGTGCTTGACTAGGTGTGGATTCCAAACTGGTGCTGCATTTTTCCAGTATGGGCCTGACATAAATGGTATACAGAGTCTTGAAGGAATCCTTACTGAGGTATCAGAACACTACCCGTAGGTTTGCCAGGCGCCCGTATGCTGCAGCAGTTATCTGATTGATGTGCGCCTCAGGAGATATGCTCGGTGTTATACTCACCCCCAGATCTTTTTCCTTGAGTGAGGTTTGCAGTCTTCGGCCATCTCAACTATATTGTGTCTGTGGTCTTCTTTGCCCTTCCCCAATTTTCATGACTTTGCATTTGGCAGGGTTAAACTCAAGGAACCAGTTGCTGGACCAGGCTTTTAGCCTGTCCAGGTCTCTTTGTAGTCCTGCCTGATCCTCATCCGATTTGATTCTTCTCATTAACTTCACATCATCTGCAAACAAGGACACTTCTGAGTCTATCCCTTCCGTTATGTCGTTCACATATACCAAGAACAGCACAGGTCCTTGGACTGACCCCTGTGGCACCCTGCTTGTCACAGGCGCCCAATCTGACACCTCGTCACGTACCATGACTCGTTGTTGCCTCACTGTCAGGTATTCTCTGATTCATTGCAGTGCCTTTCCTGTTATGTGTGCCTGATCCTCTAGCTTTTGCAGTAACCTCTTGTGAGGAACTGTGTCGAAGGCCTTCTTGCAGTCCAAAAAAATGCAGTCGATCCACCTCTCTCTCTCTTGTCTTACTTCTGTCACCTTGTCATAAAACTCTAGTAAGTTTGTGACACAGGATTTTCCTTCCCTGAAACCATGCTGGTTGTCAATTATACACTTGTTTCTTTCCAGGTGCTCCACCACTCTCCTCCTGATGATGATCTTCTCCATGACCTTGCATACTATACACGTTAGTGATACAGGTCTGTAGTTTTAGTGCCTCATGTCTGTCTTCCTTTTTAAAAATTGGGACTACATTTTGCCATCTTCCATACCTCAGGGAGGTGCCCAGTTTCAAATGATGGTTGAAGATCTTTGTTAATGGCACACACAATATCTCTGCTCCCTCTTTAAGGACCTACTGAGAGATGTTGTCTGGTCCCACCGCCTTTGAGGTGTCAAGTTCGCATAGCAGCTTCTTCACCTCCTCCTTGGTTATATGTACCTCATCCAGCACTTGCTGGTGTACCCCCTGTTCTGATTTCCTGGAGTCCTACTGGTTTCCACTGTAAATACTTCTTTAAATCTCGTGTTGAGCTCCTGACATACCTCTCGGTCGTTTCTTGTGAATTCCCCATCACCCTTCCTCAGTCTGATTACCTGGTCCTTTACTGTTGTTTTCCTCCTGATGTGGCTGTACAACAGCTTCGGGTCAGTCTTGACTTTCAATGCTATGTCATTTTCATATTGTTGCTGAGCCTCCCTTCTTATCTGTGCATATTCGTTTCTGGCTCTTCGGCTAATCTCTTTATTTTCCTGAGTTCTCTGTCTTCTGTACCTTTTCCATTCTCTAGTACACCTAGTTTTTGCCTCCCTACAACTTTGGGTGAACCAAGGACTCGTTCTGTTCTTCCCATTATTTCTGTTTTCCCTTGGGAACAAACCTCTCCTCTGCCTCCTTGAATTTTGTTGCCACATAGTCCATCATTTATTGTACTGGTTTTCCTGTCAGTTCCCTCTCCCACTGAATGTCTTGAAGGAAATTCCTCATGCCTGAGTAGTTCCCCCTTTTGTAGTTTGGTTTTTTTCCACCCTATTCCTGCTACTCTCTCCACTTGGAGCTCAACTATGTAGTCGAAGCACAGAACCACATGATCACTAGCTCCCAGGGGGCTTTCATACATGATATTCTCGATGTCCGAACTACTCAAGGTGAATACAAGGTCCAGTCTTGCTGGTTCATCATCTCCTCTCTCTCTGGTAGTGTCTCTAACATATTGATGCATGAGGTTTTCCAGTACTACATCCATCATCTTTGCTTTCCATGTTTCAGGACCCTGATGGGGCTCCAGGTTTTCCCAGTCAAATTCTCCTTGTGATTAAAATCACCCCATGTGTGCTCTCCTGGCCACCTTGGCTAGTGTATCGACCATTGCTCTGTTGCTCTCATCGTATTCTTCTCTTGGCCTCCTGCAGTTCTGTGGTGGGTTGTACATTACTGCAATTATCACCTTATGTCCCTCAGACTGGATTGTTCCTATTAAGTAGTCCCTATCGCCCGTGCCATCCATTCCTTCCATTTTCTCGAAACCCCACTGTTTTTAATGAGCAGTGCAACTCCTCCTCCCCCTCTCCTCCCTCTGTCTTTCCTGAGGATTTGATATCTGGATGGAAAGATTGAATCTGTTATTATTTTGGTGAGTTTTGTTTCTGTGAGTGCTATTATGTCTGGGGATGTCTCCTTGATTCTTTCGTGCCACTCCTCATACTTATTTGTTATTCCATCTGCATTTGTATACCACACCTTCAACTTCTTTTTTAAGACTGTGGTCTGGGAGGTGTATTGGGTTTGGGGAAGTAGGAGACCTGATAAGGAACTATGGGTGGTTTGCTGTGGGGGTGGAGTTTGTAATGCAGTGGGTGGGGCATTGGATGTGGCATGGGTTTTTTTGGGTTTTGAGTGTTTGGTTGCACTGGGGTTGACCTGGTTGGGGGGCTTCTATAGGAAGTTGTGAGGGAGGCTGTATTTGATCTTCTTCCTGTGTCTGGGATCTCCTGTCTGTCTTCTCCATCCCCTCTCTTTCCTCCTTTCGCCTTTGTACCATCTCTCTCAGTTTCTCCCTTTCTTCTTGTGTTCTGTCGCGGTCGAGATACACCTTCCTGTATGCCGGCATGTCCCTTAATCGTGCTTTCTCCTGCAGGATTCCGTTCTGAGTTGATTCTGCCTTGAAGGTCACTTTCACTGGCAGAGTTCTTTTTTTTACAAACCCCCCTATTCTCCGAAAATTTTCCAGCTGGGTCATGTTGTCTTCTATTGTTTTCATGATGCTTTCAATTGCTTTTTTCCCTTGTTTTCTTGCTTCATATGTTTCCCTTTCAACTTCCTGGAGCCCATACACAAAGACTGACCTCACCCTTTCATTCTCCCACTGCATATCCCTGTGTATCCCCTCATTCAATTTGATTTCCACCATTGCAGCTTTCCTTTCATCATTTTCACTAGCTAATGTACTTGGGCTCAGTGGCCTGTCATTTTCCCTTCTCGGCTTTCCGTGGGCTCTGCTGTGGTCTGTTAGGGCCTCTACATATAGCTTAGCTCTTTCATTTGCTACAGTCTCCACTGATAGAGCTTCTACATGCAGTTTTGCTCCTTGTTTCCCTACAGTCCCCTTATTTGTGACTGAGGTAGCAGTCTCTGTTGTCAATCCAAAAATGTTCTTTAGTTCTTTAGGCTGTTTCAGATTTTTCAGTTCCTCTTCTAAACTCTGTATCCTAGCCTCTGCTGCTTTGACTTGCACCTCCCACTTCCTGCTTTCCATATATATCCTCTCTTCCATTCTCATGCTAAGTTCTTCTAGTTTCTTTTCCCATTCATGTTCCCTTTTTATGAGCTCTGCTGCCCAATCTTCCTTTGCAGCTTCCTCCTCCTGTCCCTTGGTTTTTCTTGTTGCTCTCTGGCAACCCATTTTTGTTTTATCCTGATTGCCTCAGAGTGGGAAACCTATGTAATTCTGTGTGTTAGGTTAGTAGTATGTATGTTAGAGTGTGGGGGGGAGGTAGAGGAGGAACTGTGGCTATGTGGGAGAGGAGTGGGGGGGGATTTAGGGGAGAATATGGGGAGGGGGATGGAGGGAGAAGCAAATGGGTGAGTGGGAGAGGGAGAGGGGGAAGGAGGGAGAGGTGGGGAGGGGGAGGGTGAAAGAGGAGGGGAGGGATCAGGGGAAGGAGTGAGATATCGGTGGGGAGGGGGAGAGTGTATGTGTGAGTCTGGATGTGTGTGTGTGTGTGTGTGTGTGTGTGTGTGTGTGTGTGTGTGTGTTTTGTGTGTGGTGTGTGTGTGTGTGTATGTGTGTGTGTGTGTGTGTGTGTGTGTGTACTCACCCATTTGTCGGTTTCAGTGGTCGAGACTCAGCTCTTGGCCCCACCTCTTCACTGGTCGCTACTTGGTCCTTTTCTCTCTGCTCCATGAGCTTAATCATACCACGTTTTAAAGTTATGTATGGTTCTTGCCTCCCCTACCTCACTTTCCAGACTTTTCCACTTCCTGATAACTCTGTCTTACGACTTTGATGTCGTAACTTAAATAAAATAGTCCTGGCTCCTAAAGGCTGCTCACACTGCTGTGTGAACAGCCTTTTCACTGATATATATATATATATATATATATATATATATATATATATATATATATATATATATATATATATATATGCAAGGAATTCGCGAGAGCATGCGAAATATACACAAACACTGATCTCTGGCTGAAGGAGACTCGAACCTACGAAACCTTAGGACAAGGTACGCAGTGCTTACCAATCTACCCACACTGGACCAATACATCGGCGTGTAGCATGAGCTAACA
>NC_069404.1:46930676-46970676 GCF_026875155.1 Cherax quadricarinatus
GATGAACAATAGTTTTTAAATGTGATTGGTCAAAAGAGAGGCATATATAGGAAATCAAAAGAGGGGGGAATTGGAAATCGATATATTCAGTTAAAGAGAGAAATAAAAAGGGAATTAAAAAAGCAAAAGAGATTTTTGGGTTAAAATTGCAAGAGAATCAAAGATAACCCAAAAGGATTCTTTCAGGTATACAAAAAGTAAGATCAGGGACAAGAGGGGCCCCCACTCAAAAGTTCCTGGGTCAGCTCCTGACAGGAAAACGAAATGTGTAAATTTTTAACACATATTTCCCTCTCAGTTTTTACACGGAGGATACCAGCGATTTTCCCCAGTAATGAAAAATTATGTAGAACGGACGATAATAAAGTGCACATTGGGGTACAAGTGATTTTGGTCCTTAGGAAAATAGAAATTTTTAAAAACCTAACAAACCCCGGGCCCTGATGAACTGTATGCAAGGGTTCTAAAGGAAATGTAAAGGGGGAGCTTAGCCCCTTTTGGGCTAATTTTTTCAAATATCATACAAACTGGCATGGTGCCAGAAAGTGGAAAATGGAAAATGTGATCCCTTTTTCAAAAAGGTGACAGGTCCTTGCTTCGAATTAGACAATAAGCCTAACCTCCCTAGTGGGAAATTTTATGGAACTAATTGCCCAGGCGTTGTAGCCCCCTGAAAAGCATAAATTAATCAACGAAATTTGCAGGTTTTTAAAAAAAAAGGGGCGTTCCCCCTTTGAATTTTTAACTTTTTTCATAAATATTTGAGGAGGTAGATCTGGGAATGAATATAATAGTGTATATGGACTTCAGTAAGGTTTGACAGGTCCCCAAACAGAGACTATTGAGGAAAATTAAAAAAATGGAATAGGAGGAGAGATTTTTTCCTGGATAGAGGCATGGTTGACAAAAAAGGAGCAGGGTTTTATAAAAGGGGAGAACAGAGTGGGGAAGCGTCACGAGCGGGGTTCCACAGGGGGCAGTGTTGGGCCCCTGCTTTTACAATTTCATAAAGACTAATGAGGGCTAAAGAGCGACATGGGCAAGTTTGCCGATGACCCCAAAAATAGGCCGTCAAAATTCATTCTGACGAGGACATTCGAGCACTCGGGAAAGATTGAATAGACTGATGCAGTGGTCGGAGAAGTGGCAGATGCAGTTTAATATAGACAAATGCAAAGTTCTAAATGTTGAACAGGACAATAACCATGCCACATAAAAACTAAATAATGTAGATCTTAATATTACGGATTGCGAAAAAGATTTAGGAGTTCTGGTTAGCAGTAATCTGAAACAAGACAACAGTGCATAAGTGTTCGCAATAAAGCTAATAGAATCCTTGGCTTCTATCAAGAAGCAAAAATAATAGGAGTCCTCAGGGTTGTTTTCAACTCTATACATCTTTGGTTAGGCCTCATTTAGATTATGCTGCACAGTTTTGGTCACCGTATTACAAAAATGGATAAAAATTTCTTGGAAAATGTACAAAGGAGGATGACAAAGTTGATCCCATGTATCAGAAACCTTCCCTATGAGGTAGACTAAGGCCTGAAACTGCACTCTCTAGAAGACGTAAAATTTTAGGGGGATATGATTGAGGTGTATAAATGGAAGACAGGAATAAATAAAGGGGATGTAAATAGTGTGCTGAAAATATCTAGCCTTAGACAGGACTCGCAGCAATGGTTTTAAGTTGGAAAAATTCAGATTCAGGAAGGATATATGAAAGTACGGGTTTTGGTAATAGAGTTGTGGATGAGTGGAAAAACTCCCAAGTACCGTTATAGAGGCAGAACGTTGTGTAGCTTTAAAAATAGGTTGGATAAATTCATGAGTAGAAGTGGGGTGGGTGTGAGTTAGACCTGATAGCTTGTGCTACCAGGTCGGTTGCCGGTGTTCCTTTCCTCAAGTCAAGTGACTGACCTGACTAGGTTGGGTGTCAGGTAAGACACATATGCAACAGTTAGGTACTTTATATGAAACGTTTCGCCTACACAGTAGGGTTCTTCAGTCAAGTACAGAGAAGTGATAGAAGCAGAAAGATACTTGAAGACGATGAATCAGTCCATCACCTTAAGTTTTGAGGTGGTTTAGTCCCAGTTGGAGAAGAGCATTGTTCCATTTGTTGAAACAATAGGAGTGAGTGACAGGATGGAGCTTTTTTTTTAGGCCAAGAGGGTTTGGGTAGGCCACTAGGGAGGTAAGAACCAGATGCTAGAGGTCAGGTCCCTCTCAAATCCAGCCCCTCTCACTAGTGGAAGTTGTCGAAGTTGATTGCAGGTCTGTACCCAAAATACCCTTGTGTTGCGGTCTGACGATTGAAAATTAAATGGTATAAAATACCGACAGGTTTTTAGGTAAGCAATTGCAACATTAGGTTTTTTTATTATGAAACGTTTCGCCTACACAGTAGGCTTCTTCAGTCAAGTACAGAGAAGTTGATAGAAGCAGAAGATACTTGAAGACGATGTAATCAGTCCACACCCTTAAAGTTTTGAGGTGGTCAGTCCCTCAGTCTGGAGAAGAGCATTTTTCCCCATAGTATGAAACAATATGGAGATGAATGACAGGATGGAGCTTTTTTTATAGCGCCAAGAGGTGAGACGTGGGCCCACTGGGAGAGGTAAGAACTCAGATGCTGAGAGGTCAGGTCCCTCTCAAATCCAGCCGCTCTCACTAGTGGAAGTTGTCGAAGTTGATTGCAGGTCTGTTCCAAGATACCCTTGTGTTGCAGTGTCTGACAGATTGAACATTAAAATGGTATAAAATACCGACAGGTTGTTAGGTAAGACACATATGCAACAGTTAGGTATCTTTATTATGAAACGTTTCGCCTACACAGTAGGCTTCTTCAGTCAAGTACAGAGAAGTTGATAGAAGCAGAAGATACTTGAAGACGATGTAATCAGTCCATCACCTTAAAGTTTTGGGGTGGGTCAGTCCCTCAGTCTGGAGAAGGCATTGTTCCATAGTATGAAACAATATGGAGATGAAGTGACAGGATGGAGCTTTTTTTATAGCCCCAAGAGGTGAGACGTAGGCCACTAGGAGAGGTAAGAACTCAGATGCTGGAGAGGTCAGGTCCCTCTAAAAAATCCAGCGCTCTCACTAGTGGAAGTTGTCGAAGTTGATTGCAGGTCTGTACCAAGATACCCTTGTGAGGGACCTGACCTCTCAGCATCTGAGTTCTTACCTCTCCTAGTGGCCTACGTCTCACCTCTTGGCGCTATAAAAAAAAGCTCCATCCTGTCACTTCATCTCCATATTGTTTCATACTATGGAACAATGCTCTTCTCCAGACTGAGGGACTGACCACCTCAAAACTTTAAGGGTGATGGATGATTACATCGTCTTCAAGTATCTTCTGCTTCTATCAACTCTCTGTACTTGACTGAAGAAGCCTACTGTGTAGGCGAAACGTTTCATAATAAAGATACCTAACTGTTGCATATGTGTCTTACCTAACAACCTGTCGGTATTTTATACCATTTTAATGTTCAATCTGTCAGACACTGCAACACAAGGGTATCTTGGTACAGACCTGCAATCAACTTCGACAACTTCCACTAGTGAGAGCGGCTGGATTTGAGAGGGGCCTGACCTCTCAGCATCTGAGTTCTTTAAACCCCTCCTAGTGGCCCACGTCTCACCTCTTGGCGCTATAAAAAAGCTCCATCCTGTCACTTCATCTCCATATTGTTTCATACTATGGAACAATGCTCTTCTCCAGACTGAGGGACTGACCACCTCAAAACTTTAAGGGTGATGGACTGATTACATCGTCTTCAAGTATCTTCTGCTTCTATCAACTTCTCTGTACTTGACTGAAGAAGCCTACTGTGTAGGCGAAACGTTTCATAATAAAGATACCTAACTGTTGCATATGTGTCTTACCTAACAACCTGTCGGTATTTTATACCATTTTAATGTTCAGGTTGGGTGCATTGGCTTAGGCCGGTAGGAGACTTGAACCTGCCTCGCATGAGCCAGTAGGCCTTCTGCAGTGTTCCATCGTTCTTATGTTCTTAATTTACATAAACGACATAGATGAGGGAATAAATAGCGACATAAGCAAATTTGCTGATGACACCAAAATAGGCCATCCAATTCATTCTAATGAGGACACTAGAGCACTCCAGGATGATTTGAATAGACTGATGCAATGGTCGGAGAAGTGGCAGATGCAGTTTAATATTGACAAATGCAAAGTTCTAAATGTTGGACAGTTAATTAAATAACCATGCCACATACAAACTAAATAATGTAGATCTTAATACTACTGATTGCGAAAAGGATTTAGGAGTTCTGGTTAGCAGTAATCTAAAACCAAGACAACAGTGCATTAGTGTTTGCAATAAAGCTAACAATTCTTGGCTTCATATCTAGAAGTATAAATAATAGAAGTCCTCAGGTTGTTCTTCAACTCTATATATCCTTGGTTAGGCCTCATTTAGACTATGCTGCTCAGTTCTGGTCACCGTATTACAGAATGGATATAAATGCTCTGGAAAACGTACAGAGGAGGATGACAAAGATGATCCCATGTATCAGAAATCTTCCCTATGAAGGGAAGGGCCCTGAATCTGCACTCTCTCTAAAGGCGTAGAATTAGGGGGGATATGATCGAGGTGTATAAATGGAAAACAGGAATAAAGGGGATGTAAATAGCGTGCTGAAAATTTCCAGCCAAGACAGGACTCGCAGCAATGGTTTCAAGTTGGAAAAATTCGGATTCAAGATGGATATATGAAAGCACTGGTTTGGTAATAGAGTTGTGGATGAGTGGAACAAACTCTCGAGTACAGTTATTGAGGCTAAAACGTTGTGTAGTTTTAAAAATAGGTTAGATAAATACATGAGTGGGTGCGGGTGGGTGTGAGTTGGACCTGACTAGCTAGTGCTTCTGGGTCTGGTGCAGTGCTCCATCCTTGAGTGGAGGTGACCAGACTGGGTGGGTCATTGGGCTAATCCGGGGGGAGGGGGACAACGTGGACATGCTCTGCATGGGTCAGTAGGCCTGTTGCAGTGTTCCTTCTTTCTTATGTTCTTATATTAAGGGTGATGGACTGATTACATCGTCTTCAAGTATCTTCTGCTTCTATCAACTTTTCTGTACTCGACTGAAGAAGCCTACTGTGTAGGCGAAACGTTTCAAAATAAAGATACCTAACTGTTGCATATGTGTCTTACCTAACAACACATGTTCTTATATTCTTATGTTCTTAAGATACCACATGTAAGATACTCACCTCTGGAGCTTAGCACATATATAATAATCATCTTTGGAAGATGCCAAATATGTGATGGTCACCTTTGGAAGATACCACATTTATAATAGTCACCCTTGGAAGACGCCACATATATAATAGTCACCTTCGGAAGATACCATACAATGAAGATGAATCAGACACATGTGCAGCATCTGGGTGTCTTTATTTTGTAAACGTTTCGCTAACCAGTAGTTTTATCAATCGAACGCAGAAACGAAAACGGAAGACCGTAGAAAAGAAGGCAATCAGTCCTTCAGTCTTGCAGTGTTATGTTAGGTAAGACACATATGCGACAGTTAGGTATCTTTATTTCGAAACGTTTCGTCTACACAGTAGGCTTCTTCAGTCGAGTACAGAAAAGTTGATAGAAGCAGAAGAGACTTGAAGACGATGTAATCAGTCCATCACCCTTAAGGTTTTGAGGTGGTCAGTCCCTCAGTCTGGAGAAGAGCATTGTTCCATAGTTTGAAACAATATGGAGTTGAAGTGACAGGATGGAGCCTTATATAGCGCCAGGAGGTGAGACGTAGGTCACTAGTAGAACGCAGATGCTGGGAGGTTAATGTTCAATCTGTCAGACACTGCAACACAAGGGTATCTTGGTACAGACCTGAAATCAACTTCGACTACCTCTACTAGTTAGAACGGCTGGATTTGAGAGGGACCTGACCTCCCAGCATCTGCGTTCTACTAGTGACCTACGTCTCACCTCCTGGCGCTATATAAGGCTCCATCCTGTCACTTCAACTCCATATTGTTTCAAACTATGGAACAATGCTCTTCTCCAGACTGAGGGACTGACCACCTCAAAACCTTAAGGGTGATGGACTGATTACATCGTCTTCAAGTCTCTTCTGCTTCTATCAACTTTTCTGTACTCGACTGAAGAAGCCTACTGTGTAGGCGAAACGTTTCGAAATAAAGATACCTAACTGTTGCATATGTGTCTTACCTAACAACCTGTCGGTATTTTATACCATTTTAATGTTCAATCTTGCAGTGTTATATACAGAAGACAGTAGAAAATGAGTTAATTAATCAGTCCCTCCACCGAGGAGGTGAAAAGTATCGTAGTCTTTATGAATCTTACTCCTCAGCTGAGGGACTGATTACCTCATCTTCTACTATCTTCTGTAAATAATTCTGTAAGGATGAGGGACTGATTATCTCATCTTCTGGTATCTTCCGTAAATGATTCTGCAAGGCTCAGGGACTAATTACCTCGTTTTGTACAGCTTGTCCCTGTATTATACATTTAAAGTCACTGAATGGCGAAGCGTCTACAAAATTACGGTTCCTAGATGTTGTACATGTGTCTAATTCATCATCTTGTCGGTAATGTATACCACTGATATACTACCCTGGTCACACAACATTATATTACAATTAGATTAGTATTATTATATTCCTGGAGAAGCGCTAATTAGCCTGTGTGGAAAATACAGCGCTTGGAAAATGGAATTCCATAAGGATGGAGCCGAGGAAGAGGATCGTAGCTTCAACTGCGCTTAAGTAGGGATCGTTAGTAGCATCTGGGCCCCCATTTTCAATGGGTCTTACAAGTTGTTAGTGAATTAATCGATGAAGAAAATGGTAATTACAGAAACATTTCCCCCTTTCTCTTAGTTAAACATTAGTGTTCTTACTTAAGACAATCAGTGTTGCTTAATATTGAGATAAAGCTGCGGCCTTTGCAATCTTCATTTTTTTTGTTTATTAATAACTCCAAATTATACAAGGCTTCATGGCACGTGATATATTCTAGGACCTCAGTCAGAAGAACCTCACTAATGCTTACCCTGAGTCAAACTTGTTACCAGAATGCCTAGTCACCTCTACACACCTTGGCGCATCACCATGGTAATTAAGAATCACATTGTACTAGGAATACTAGAAATCGAACTGGCGAGATTCTCATTTCATCAACTATCACGCCAGCCTGAATAGCCGATATTCGTGGTACTCAGCGTATGTAACAGCTGCCGTCACTCGTCAGCCCAAATGGCCGCACTACCATTCTAATTGAGTGATCCTTTAAAAGGGAGGTGGGGAGGGGCCTTGACTCTGGTGATTGGTTTTTGATCAAAGAAATGGGAATCCTTTCCCTCCCGTTTCACGGATAATACCAGATTACCTCCCCTTCCCCAGATACTGAATCATTCCTATAGGTAATAATAATAATAATAATAATAATAATAATAATAATAGCAAGGTTGACCAATACTCTCCATGGGCGCATTTTGCTACATCGTTATTTTACTACATAATTAAAATATGAATGTGGCAGAATAATCTTAATTATTCTCATAGAATCCAAGTTCTGACATAATTTGGAACAAACAACATACAGTGTAGTCTCAGAGGTCCTTGCAAATGCTGAAATACTTCAGAGAAACAATTAATTCATGATACAATCTGCCCACAAAAACACTCCCTGATTTCAAACAGGTATAACATGTAACTTTATTGTAATAATATTTCACAGTTAGTAGCTTCAGATGCAGGATTTCATTCAGTTTCATATGGTACAGGTTAGCATTAAAGGGACTCAATGGCGCCCCTCTGGTTGCTCTGCAAACATCGATGTGATAGTCCAGTTCGGTCCAGACGCTCTGCAGCATATAAGAACATAAGAACATAAGAACGAAGGAACACTGCAGCAGGCTTACTGGCCCATGCAAGGCAGGTCCATGTCCTCCCCCCCGGATTAAACCAATGACCCACCCCCCGGATTATCCCAATGATCCACCCAGTCTGGTCATCCCCACTCAAGGATGGAGCACTGTACCAGACCCAGTAGCACAAGCTAGTCAGGTCCAACTCACACCCACCCACACCCACTCATGCATTTATCTAACCTATTTTTAAAACTACACAACGTTTTAGCCTCAATAACTGTACTCGGGAGCTTGTTCCACTCATCCACAACTCTATTACCAAACCAGTACTTTCCTATATCCTTCCTGAATCTGAATTTTTCCAACTTCAAACCATTGCTGCGAGTCCTGTCTTGGCTGGAAATTTTCAGCACACTATTTACATCCCCTTTATCATGTGAACTGCTTCAGTGATCGAAATTTTCAGCTCCTCTAGGGTTGTGGGTAGTGGTGGTACGTAAACTGTGCTCTTCACGTACCCCCAAAGAAAGAAGTCACAAGCACTTAGGTCCGGTATGTGGCCTGCAAGGCCACCGGACCTTTCTGTGACTTCTTTCTTTGGAGGCACGTAAAGAGCACAGTTTACGTACCAACACTAACTGCAACCCTGGAGGAGCTGAAAATTTCGATCACTGAAGCAGTTCGCATGATAACACCAGATATACTGCAGAGAGTCTGGACCGAACTGGACTGTAGCATCGATGTTTGCCGAGCAACCAGAATGGCGCACATTGAGTGGCTTAATGCTACACTATACCACACGAAACTGAATGAAATCCTGCATCTGAAGCTATTAACTGTGAAAGATTATTTCAATAAAGTTACATGTTACACCTGTTTGAAATCAGGGAGTTTTTGTGGCTGGCCTGTATATTTAGTATGTGCATAAAAGGCCAAAGCAGTGATAATATACCTAAGTAACAAGTTTTCACATCATCTGAGATGTTTGTTATACACCAAAATCTCACTATGATTTACATAACTGTTACAATTCAGTAAATATAAACAATCCCCAGCCATCTTGGTAAATTAGAAAATATACAATTTTCCTTGGTAAGTTGTCATCTATCGCAGCTAAAGTGACATTTAAATAATAGAGAGTTTTACCAATGTATATATGTATAAAAATTATAAGGTAACCATTATTGAACAGCATAAATCTCAGGCAGTGAATTCTAAATTTCATCTTAGAATACACGTGGAAATTAAAATACCAGGGATCAGATACTAGACACTAAATTGCGTTTATAATTAATAGGAATAAAAAAAAACGAAAACTTAGTAAACAACCCAAACAAAGTTGATTTACAAATAACCCGGGAACAAAAACAGGAATCTGTAGTTCTCTCATTATTAACGTCCAAAAAATATAAAAAGCACTGCTAAGCGCAATGAGACTTCAATTACTAACCCTTAGGAAGCAGTTAATAATGTACGCTCAGTATTAACTACCTCTATATACTTGTATAAATAAATAGCAAAAAAAAAACATAGGCTAACTAACTGTATTTGTATGAGCAATGAGTCACTTAATTGTCACTAATTATATCGGATCATTTCTATGATTCTAGGATCACTGGTTCACCAAGGACCACAACTGAGGGGAATTTTCCTTCAGGGTATTAAATGGGAAATAACTTTAGGTACACAATGCCGCCGAGGACGGGTGTTAGCATTCTTATCTTCACGCTAAGTAGACAGGGCCATATCACTTACCGGCAGCATTGACTAATGTGCTTTCAAGGGTCTAGAACGCCCCCACATGTAGCCTAAAGATAGTCAATGGCTACATTAACCTTGGTGCAGGAGATTAATTTACTAATAGTTTACAAAATGGGCTGTATTAAATTCACAAACATATTTGAAAGCATGTAAGCAACGGCGGGCAAACTGCAGCTTGTGAGCCCGAAGTTACTCTGTGCAGATCCCGAAACTAAATTGAGTTTCATTGCAATTTTTCCTAAAATTTTATAATAATCTATAGTAGTATAGTATGTACAATTATTTGAATATTATATATATATATATATATATATATATATATATATATTATATATATATATATATATATATATATATATATATATATATATATATACACAAACACACATATATATAAAGATCACAGTCAGCAGGATTCGAAACTACTACTGAGAATGGTCAAGATTCTCAGGCAGCGGTCTAGTCCACTCGGATACACAAATGCCAGGTAGGCTGGGCAGCCTGGTTCACAAGCCATGTTTCTTTCCCAGCCCTGGCACGTCAATGACCCTCAAACATGGATTCAGAAAACATGGCTTGTGAACCAGGCTGCCCAGTCTATGTGGCATTTGTGTGGCCGAGTGGACTAGAGCGCTGCCTGAGAATCTTGGCCATTCTTAGTAGTACTTTCGAATCCTGTTGATTGCGATCTTTCTTTGTTTATACCCGCTTGTTTCTGCGTGATATATTATATATTATATATATATATATATATTATATATATATATATATATTATATATATATATATATATATATATATATATATATCGTGCCGAATATGTAAAACTGGTAAATCAGCAAGGACTCATTTAAAATTAAGTCCATTCTAAAATTTTCTCTTATACGTTTAAAGATATATTTTTTTCATTAATGTTAATGTAAAAAAATTTAATTTTGCTCCAAAAGAATCTTAGAAAAACTTACCTAACCTTATTATAACAAGAACAATTTATTTTAGCCTAACCCAATTAAATATATTTTAGATTTGTTTACAATAATTTAATACTAAACAAACACAGAGAAATATATTTTTTTGTTAGGTTCAGAATAATTTTGGCGAAATTATTGCATACACAAATTTTCGCTTGTCCTATATGGCAAGATGAGCGTTGCTATTTAAGCCAAGATCGCAAGTTCTGCCTATTCGGCACGACATATATATATATATATATATATATATATATATATATATATATATATATATATATATATATACATTATATATATATATATATACACTGATCTCTGGCTGAAGGAGACTCGAACCTACGAACCTTAGGACAAGGTACGCAGTGCTTTACCAATCTACCCACACTGGACCAATACCTTGGCGTGTAGCAGGAGCTACACGTTTGATCCAAGGCAGCCAGCTTTCAGGGAGAAGGCTTACAGCTTTTCATCTCATCCCCTGCATGCATCAGCCTTACTAGAGATTTGAACAATGCAAGGAATTCGCGAGAGCATGCGAAATATACACAAACACTGATCTCTGGCTGAAGGAGACTCGAACCTACGAACCTTATGAAAAGCTGCAAGCCTTCTCCCTGAAAGCTGGCTGCCTTGGATCAAACGTGTAGCTCATGCTACACGCCAAGGTATTGGTCCAGTGTGGGTAGATTGGTTAAAGCACTGCGTACCTTGTCCTAAGGTTCGTAGGTTGGAGTCTCCTTCAGCCAGAGATCAGTGTTTGTGTATATAAGAACATAAGAACATAAGAACGAAGGAACACTGCAGAAGGCCTACTGGCCCATGCAAGGCAGGTCCAAGTCTCCTACCGGCTTAAGCCAATGCACCCAACCTAGTCAGGTCAGGTCACATTGACTTAAGGGAGGAACACGGCAACCGACCTGGTAGCACAAGCTCTCGCGAATTCCTTGCATTGTTCAAATCTCTAGTAAGGCTGATGCATGCAGGGGATGAAATGAAAAGCTGTAAGCCTTCTCCCTGAAAGCTGGCTGCCTTGGATCAAACGTGTAGCTCATGCTACACGCCGATGTATTGGTCCAGTGTGGGTAGTTTGGGTTTAAAGCACTGCGTACCTTGTCCTAAGGTTCGTAGGTTCGAGTCTCCTTCAGCCAGAGATCAGTGTTTGTGTATATTCGCATGCTCTCGCGAATTCCTTGCATATATATATATATTATATATATATATATATATATATATATATATATATATATATATATATATATCAGTGAAAAGGCTGTTCACACAGCAGTGTGAGCAGCCTTTAGGAGCCAGGACTATTTTATTTAAGTTACGACATCAAAGTCGTAAGACAGAGTTATCAGGAAGTGGAAAAGTCTGGAAAGTGAGGTAGTGGAGGCAAGAACCATACATAACTTTAAAACGTGGTATGATTAAGCTCATGGAGCAGAGAGAAAGAGGACCAAGTAGCGACCAGTGAAGAGGTGGGGCCAAGAGCTGAGTCTCGACCACTGCAACGACAAATGGGTGAGTACACACACACACACACACACACACACATACACACACACACACCACACACACACACACACACACACACACACACACACACACACACACACACACACACACATCCAGACTCACACATACACTCTCCCCCTCCCCACCGATATCTCACTCCTTCCCCTGATCCCTCCCCTCCCTCTTTCACCCTCCCCCTCCCCACCTCTCCCTCCTTCCCCCTCTCCCTCTCCCACTCACCCATTTGCTTCTCCCTCCATCCCCTCCCCATATTCTCCCCTAAATCCCCCTCCCCACTCCTCTCCCACATAGCCAGAGTTCCTCCTCTACCTCCCCCCCCCACACTCTAACATACATACTACTAACCTAACACACAGAATTACATAGGTTTCCCACTCTGAGGCAATCAGGATAAAACAAAAATGGGTTGCCAGAGAGCAACAAGAAAAACCAAGGGACAGGAGGAGGAAGCTGCAAAGGAAGATTGGGCAGCAGAGCTCATAAAAAGGGAACATGAATGGGAAAAGAAACTAGAAGAACTTAGCATGAGAATGGAAGAGAGGATATATATGGAAAGCAGGAAGTGGGAGGTTTCAAGTCAAAGCAGCAGAGGCTAGGATACAGAGTTTAGAAGAGGAACTGAAAAATCTGAAACAGCCTAAAGAACTAAAGAACATTTTGGGATTGACAACAGAGACTGCTACCTCAGTCACAAATAAGGGGACTGTAGGGAAACAAGGAGCAAAACTGCATGTAGAAGCTCTATCAGTGGAGACTGTAGCAAATGAAAGAGCTAAGCTATATGTAGAGGCCCTAACAGACCACAGCAGAGCTCACGGAAAGCCGAGAAGGGAAAATGACAGGCCACTGAGCCCAAGTACATTAGCTAGTGAAATGATGAAAGGAAAGCTGCAATGGTGGAAATCAAATTGAATGAGGGGATACACAGGGATATGCAGTGGGGAGAATGAAAGGGTGAGGTCAGTCTTTGTGTATGGGCTCCAGGAAGTTGAAAGGGAAACATATGAAGCAAGAAAACAAGGGGAAAAAAAAAGCAATTGAAAGCATCATGAAAACAAGAGAAGACAATATGACCCAGCTGGAAAATTTTCGGAGAATAGGGGGGTTTGTAAAAAAAAGAACTCTGCCAGTGAAAGTGACCTTCAAGGCAGAATCAACTCAGAACGGAATCCTGCAGGAGAAAGCACGATTAAGGGACATGCCGGCATACAGGAAGGTGTATCTCGACCGCGACAGAACACAAGAAGAAAGGGAGAAACTGAGAGAGATGGTACAAAGGCGAAAGGAGGAAAGAGAGGGGATGGAGAAGACAGACAGGAGATCCCAGACACAGGAAGAAGATCAAATACAGCCTCCCTCACAACTTCCTATAGAAGCCCCCCAACCAGGTCAACCCCAGTGCAACCAAACACTCTAAACCAAAACACCCATGCCACATCCAATGCCCCCACCCACTGCATTACAAACTCCACCCCCACAGCAACCACCCATAGTTCCTTATCAGGTCTCCTACTTCCCCAAACCCAATACACCTCCCAGACCACAGTCTTAGAAAAGAAGTTGAAGGTGTGGTATACAAATGCAGATGGAATAACAAATAAGTATGAGGAGTGGCACGAAAGAATCAAGGAGACATCCCCAGACATAATAGCACTCACAGAAACAAAACTCACCAAAATAATAACAGATTCAATCTTTCCATCCAGATATCAAATCCTCAGGAAAGACAGAGGGAGGAGAGGGGGAGGAGGAGTTGCACTGCTCATTAAAAACAGTGGGGTTTCGAGAAAATGGAAGGAATGGATGGCACGGGCGATAGGGACTACTTAATAGGAACAATCCAGTCTGAGGGACATAAGGTGATAATTGCAGTAATGTACAACCCACCACAGAACTGCAGGAGGCCAAGAGAAGAATACGATGAGAGCAACAGAGCAATGGTCGATACACTAGCCAAGGTGGCCAGGAGAGCACACATGGGGTGATTTTAATCACAAGGAGATTGACTGGGAAAACCTGGAGCCCCATCAGGGTCCTGAAACATGGAAAGCAAAGATGATGGATGTAGTACTGGAAAACCTCATGCATCAATATGTTAGAGACACTACCAGAGAGAGAGGAGATGATGAACCAGCAAGACTGGACCTTGTATTCACCTTGAGTAGTTCGGACATCGAGAATATCATGTATGAAAGGCCCCTGGGAGCTAGTGATCATGTGGTTCTGTGCTTCGACTACATAGTTGAGCTCCAAGTGGAGAGAGTAGCAGGAATAGGGTGGAAAAAACCAAACTACAAAAGGGGGAACTACTCAGGCATGAGGAATTTCCTTCAAGACATTCAGTGGGAGAGGGAACTGACAGGAAAACCAGTACAATAAATGATGGACTATGTGGCAACAAAATTCAAGGAGGCAGAGGAGAGGTTTGTTCCCAAGGGAAACAGAAATAATGGGAAGAACAGAACGAGTCCTTGGTTCACGCAAAGTTGTAGGGAGGCAAAAACTAGGTGTACTAGAGAATGGAAAAGGTACAGAAGACAGAGAACTCAGGAAAATAAAGAGATTAGCCGAAGAGCCAGAAACGAATATGCACAGATAAGAAGGGAGGCTCAGCAACAATATGAAAATGACATAGCATTGAAAGTCAAGACTGACCCGAAGCTGTTGTACAGCCACATCAGGAGGAAAACAACAGTAAAGGACCAGGTAATCAGACTGAGGAAGGGTGATGGGGAATTCACAAGAAACGACCGAGAGGTATGTCAGGAGCTCAACACGAGATTTAAAGAAGTATTTACAGTGGAAACCAGTAGGACTCCAGGAAATCAGAACAGGGGGGTACACCAGCAAGTGCTGGATGAGGTACATATAACCAAGGAGGAGGTGAAGAAGCTGCTATGCGAACTTGACACCTCAAAGGCGGTGGGACCAGACAACATCTCTCAGTAGGTCCTTAAAGAGGGAGCAGAGATATTGTGTGTGCCATTAACAAAGATCTTCAACCATCATTTGAAACTGGGCACCTCCCTGAGGTATGGAAGATGGCAAAATGTAGTCCCAATTTTTAAAAAGGAAGACAGACATGAGGCACTAAACTACAGACCTGTATCACTAACGTGTATAGTATGCAAGGTCATGGAGAAGATCATCATCAGGAGGAGAGTGGTGGGGCACCTGGAAAGAAACAAGTGTATAATTGACAACCAGCATGGTTTCAGGGAAGGAAAATCCTGTGTCACAAACTTACTAAAGTTTTATAACAAGGTGACAGAAGTAAGACAAGAGAGAGAGAGGTGGATCGACTGCATTTTTTTGGACTGCAAGAAGGCCTTCGACACAGTTCCTCACAAGAGGTTACTGCAAAAGCTAGAGGATCAGGCACACATAACAGGAAAGGCACTGCAATGAATCAGAGAATACCTGACAGTGAGGCAACAACGAGTCATGGTACGTGACGAGGTGTCAGATTGGGCGCCTGTGACAAGCAGGGTGCCCAAAGGGGGCAGTCCAAGGACCTGTGCTGTTCTTGGTATATGTGAACGACATAACGGAAGGGATAGACTCAGAAGTGTCCTTGTTTGCAGATGATGTGAAGTTAATGAGAAGAATCAAATCGGATGAGGATCAGGCAGGACTACAAAGAGACCTGGACAGGCTAAAAGCCTGGTCCAGCAACTGGTTCCTTGAGTTTAACCCTGCCAAATGCAAAGTCATGAAAATTGGGGAAGGGCAAAGAAGACCACAGACACAATATAGTTGAGATGGCCGAAGACTGCAAACCTCACTCAAGGAAAAAGATCTGGGGGTGAGTATAACACCGAGCATATCTCCTGAGGCGCACATCAATCAGATAACTGCTGCAGTATACGGGCGCCTGGCAAACCTACGGGTAGTGTTCTGATACCTCAGTAAGGATTCGTTCAAGACTCTGTATACCATTTATGTCAGGCCCATACTGGAATATGCAGCACCAGTTTGGAATCCACACCTAGTCAAGCACGTCAAGAAATTAGAGAAAGTGCAAAGGTTTGCAACAAGACTAGTCCCAGAGCTACGGGGATTATCCTATGAAGAAAGGTTGAGGGAAATCGGCCTGACGACACTGGAGGACAGGAGGTTCAGGGGAGACATGATAACGACATATAAAATACTGTGCAGAATAGACAAGGTGGACAAAGACGGGATGTTCCAGAGAAGGGACACAGACACAAGAGGTCACAATTGGAAATTGAAGACTCAGATGAATCAAAGGGATGTTAGGAAGTATTTCTTCAGTCATAGAGTAGTCAGGCCGTGGAATAGCCTAGA
Organism: Cherax quadricarinatus; assembly: GCF_026875155.1. Lineage (NCBI taxonomy): Eukaryota > Metazoa > Arthropoda > Malacostraca > Decapoda > Parastacidae > Cherax > Cherax quadricarinatus. Next base: position 46,947,137 of record NC_069404.1, read on the forward strand.
AAGTGATGTAGTGGATGCGGGATCCATACATAGTTTTAAAGCGAGGTATGATAAAGCTCATGGGGCAGGGAGAAAGAGGACCTAGTGACAATCAGCAAAGAGGCGGGGCCAGGAGCTATGAATCGACCCCTGCAACCACAAATAGGTGAGTACAAATAGGTGAGTACACACACACACACACACCTTTCATTCATCTTCCCTTCCTTCCCTTGGCCTCCCCTAACTCCCCTCCCTCCCCACTCCCCTCCCAACATTCTCTCTCCCTCTCTCTCTATCCCTCTCTCTCTCTATCCCTCTCTCTCTCCCCCTCCTCTCTCTCTCACACACAAGCTCCTTTCCGTGGTAAAAAAAAAAATGGTAACCCAAGAGAGTGGAGACCCAGGGTCTGGAGGTCGAACCCAGAAGAGAGGAACCTGGGAGGGAAGACTGGGAGGTAGAGCTCACAAAAATAGAGGAAGAGCGGAGAAGGAAGCTAGCTGAGCTCGGCAGGGTAATCGAGGAGAGGATAGCTGAAGAGAGCAGGAAGTGGGGACTACAAGTCTTAGCAGCAGAAGATAAGATAAAGTGCTTAGAAGAGGAGCTAAAAAACCTGAAACAGAATGGAGAAACAAATGACAGCACAGGAATGACATCAGGGACTTCTATACCAGTGACAGACGAGGGGGCTGTAAGGATTCAGGACAAGATGAGTACTGGAAGACCAATCGTGAAGCCTGCAGTCAATGCAGGAGACAAGACTTATGCAGAGACTCTAACAGTTAACCACAGTGGCTGGGAACAGCTGAGCAGGGAAGACAGTCCACTGAGCATAGCGGCTGCAGCAAGGGCAGGGGTTGAAGGCAGAAACATCTCGATGGAAAGAGATAAAACACCTCAGAGGACACAAAGAGAGACACAGTGGGACGAGAAGAGGAAGAGGGAGAAGTCAGTGTTTGTCTACTGGCTCCAAGAAGTTGAAGGGGAAACCTATGATGAAAGAATCCAGGGGGAGAAGAAAGCAATCAAAGGTATCTTGAAAGCAATAGGAGTGGGAGACATAACACAGGTGGCAAATTTTCGGAGAATTAGGTGGTTTGCACGCAGAAGGAGATGGTCTGTCAAAGTAGTCTTCAAGGCAAGAATCAGCTCGAACCAGCGTCCTGCAGGAGAAAGCATGACTGAGGGACAAATCAGAGCACTAGAGCGTGTACCTCGATCGTGACAGAACACAGGAGGAAAGGACAAGACTGAGAGAGAGGGTACAAAAAAGAAAGGAGGAATGGGAGGCATCGATGAGGACGAGCAGAACCCAGACTCAGGTGGAAGGCAAATACACCCTACAGAGAACACCACAGAAGGACTCCAACCACAACAACCCTGAAGCAACTGAAAAGCCTCAACCAAAACACGCGCACTGTTCCCTCTGCCCCCACCCCCACAACAAACCACACCCACATTGTGGAAAACCCCAATGCAGCTGAACAATTCTCAACCAACACCCACACTGCTCCCTCTGCCCCTCCCCACATCACAAACCCCACTGCCAGCAGCTCCCTATGGGCACTCTGCCCTCACCCCCCGCCACTAATACACTCACGCCACAAATCCCCATAACCCCCAGGGCTCCCAACCCCCAACCCAAATTCATCCCAGGGTCCATCAGATAGACAAGAAGTTGAAGGTGTGGTACACAACCGCAGATGGAATAGCAAATAAATACAAGGATGGTACGAAAGAATCAACAAGAAGTCCCCGGACATCATAACAGTCACAGAGAAACGAAACTCACTGAGACATAACAGCGCAGTCTTCCCACTGGGATATCAGATCCTGAGGAAATATAGAAAAAGCAGAGGGGAAGGAGGGGTTGCACTGCTCATAAAAAAACGATGGAGTTTCGAGGAAATGGAGGGCATGAACGAGATAGGAGAAAGGGACTACATAGCAGGCACAATTCAATCTGGGGAACATAAGGTAGTCATTGCTGTGATGTATAACCCACCACAGAAACGATGGGAAGACCAAAGCGAGTCCTTGGTTTACCCAAAGGTGCAGGGAGGCAAAAACTAAGTGCATTAGAGAATGGAAGAGGTATAGAAGGCAAAGAACCCATGGAAGAGGTATAGAAGGCAAAGAACCCAGGAAAACAAGGGGATCAGTCGAAGAGCCAGAAACGAATATCCACAGATAAGGAGGGAGGCCCAGCGACAGTACGAAACTGCTGTTTAGCCACATTAGGAGAAAGACAGTCAAAGACCAGGTGATCAGGCTGAGGAAAGAAGGTGGGGAACTCACATGAAACGATCAAGAGGTATGCGAGGAGCTAAACAAGAGATTTAAGGAAGTATTCACAGTGGAGACAGGAAGGACTCTGGGAAGACAGGACAGAGGGGGACACCAGCAGGGAATAGACCAACAGGTGTTGGACGATATGCACACAACTGAGGAGGAGGTGAAGAAGCTTCTAAGTGACCTTGATACATCAAAGGCAATGGGACCGGACAACATCTCCCTGTGGGTCCTGAGAGAGGGAGCAGATATACTGAGTGTGCAATTAACCACAATCTTCAACACGTCCCTTGAAACAGGGCAACTACTTTAGGTAGGGAAGACTGCAAATGTAGTTCCCATTTTTAAAAAAGGAGACAGAAAAGAAGCACTAAATTACAGACCAGTGTCACTGACCTGTATAGCATGCAAAGTCATGGAGAAGATTATCAGGAGGAGAGTGGTGGAGCACCTGGAACGGAACAAGATTATAAACGATAACCAGCACGGATTCATGGAAGGCAAATCCTGTGTCACAAACCTTCTGGAATTCTATGACAAAGTTACAGAAGTGCGACACGAGAGAGAGAGGGGTGGGTTGATTGCATTTTCTTGGACTGCAAGAAGGCCTTCGACACAGTTCCTCACAAGAGACTAGTGCAGAAACTAGAGGATCAGGCGCATATAACACGAAGGGCACTGCAATGGATCAGAGAATGCCTGACAGGGAGGCAGCAACGAGTCATGGTGCGGGATGAGGTATCACAGTGGGCACCTATGACGAGCGGGATCCCACAGGGGTCGGTCCTAGGACCAGTTCTATTTCTGGTATATGTAAATGACATGATGGAAGGGATAGAGTCAGAGGTGTCCCTGTTCGCATATGATGTGAAGTTAATGAGAAGAATTAAATCAGATGAGTACCAGGCAGGACTTCAAAGAGACCTAGACAGGCTGTACACATGGTCCAGCAACTGGCTTCTTGAATTCAACCCTGCCAAGTGCAAAGTCATGAAGACCGAAGAAGGGCAAAGAAGGACTAGGTGGCCAAGGACTGGAAACCTCGCTCAATGAGAAAGATCTTGGAGCGACCATAACACTGAGCATGTCTCCGGAGGCACACATCAACCAGATAACTGCTGCAGCATACGGGCGCCTGCAAACCTGAGAATAACGTTCCGATACCTTAGTAAGGAATCGTTCAAGGCCCATACTGGAGTATGCAGCTCTAGTTTTGATCCCACACCAGGGCAAACACGTCAGGGGAATGTCCTACGAAGAAAGGTTGAGGGAAATCCGACTGACGACATTGGAGGACAGGCGGGTTAGGGGAGACATGATAACGACATACAAAATACTGCATGGAATAGATAAGGTAGACAGAGACAGGTTGTTCCAGAGAGGGGACACAGAAACAAGGGGTCACAATTGGAAGCTGAAGACTCAGACGAGTCATAGGGATGTTAGGAAGTATTTCTTCAGTCATAGAGTCGTCAGGAAGTGGAACAGCCTAACAATTGATGTAGTGGAGGCAGGAACCAAACTTAGCTTAAAGACGAGGTATAACAAAGCTCTGGAAGCAGAGAGAGAGAGGACCTAGTAGCGATCAGTGAAGAGGCGGGGGCCAGGAGCTGTGTCTCGACCCCTGCAACCACAATTAGGTGAATACAATTTGGTGAGTACTCATAAGGGATCACAGCTGGAATATGAAAACTCAGATGAGTCACAGGGATGTTAAGAAGTATTTCTTCAGTCATAGAGTTGTCAGGAAGTAGAACAATCTGGAGAGTGATACAGTCGAGGCACGATCCATACACGGCTTTAAGAGGACTGATAAAGCTCAGAAGAGTGACCTTTGAGCGACCAGTAAAGAGGCAACCACAATTGAGTACACACACTGACAGACAGACAGGGAAGGGACTGAAGGAAGGAACACTCCACGGGAAGGAACTAAAACACATCAGAGGATGCAATGGGAGTCACAGTGGGAGGTGGAAAGGGAGATCCGTGTTTGTCTATGGGCTAGACGAAGCTAAAGGGGAAACTTATGATGAAAGAGAGCAGGAGGAGAAAAAAGCGATTGAAGATATCATGAAGGTGATAGGCGAGGGGGACATGACCCAGGTGGCAAATTTTCGGAGAATTGGGTGGTTCACAAAGAAAAGGAATCGGCCTCTCAAAGTAATTTTCAAGGCAGAATCAACCCGAACCATGATCCTGCAGGAGAAAGCACGGCTGAGAGGCAAGCAGGAGTTCCGGAGTGTGTACCTCGATCGAGACAGAACACAGGACGAAAGGAAGACAATGAAAGAGAGAGTTCAAAAACGAAAGGAGAAATGGGAGGAAATGAAAAAGGAGAGCAGAATAACCCAGGATCAAATGGAAGGACAAGCACACCCCCAGAAACACCTGCAGAAGGACTCCAGCCACGTCACCACCAAGGCAACTGAACAATCCAAACCAACCATCACACACCGATCCCTCTGTTTCCACCCCCCGCACCACAGTTATAGTATTAGAACAGAAGTTGAAGGTTTGGTACACAAATGCAGATGGATTAACGAATAAACATGAGGAATGGCAAGAAAGAATCAATGAGAAGTCCCCAGACATCATAGCAGTTACAGAAACAAAACTCAAGGACAATAACAGATGCAATCTTCCCACCAGGATACCAGATTATGAGGAAAGATAGAAGGGGCAGGGGGGGAGGTGGGGTTGCTCTGCTCGTAAAAAACAGATGGAAATTCGAGAAAATGGAAGGAATAGATGAGACGGGAGAAAGAGACTACATAGCAGGTACACTTCAGTCTGGGGAACACAAAGTGGTCATTGCAGTGATGTATAATCCACCACAGAACTGCAGGAGGCCAAGAGAGAAATATGAAGAGAGCAACAGAGCAATGGTTGGCACACTTGCTGAGGTGGCAAGAAGAGCTCACTCCAGTAGAGCAAAGTTGCTGGTTATGGGGGATTTCAACCACAGGGAGATTGACTGGGAAAACCTGGAGCCACATGGGGGTCCCGAAACATGGAGAGCCAGGATGTTGGACGTGGTGCTGGAAAACCTCATGCACTAACATGTTAAGGACACTACCAGAGTGAGAGGGGAGGCTGAACCAGCAAGATTGGACCTTGTGTTCACCCTGGGCAGCTCAGATATTGAGGACATCAAGTATGAGAGTCCCTTAGGAGCTAGCGACCACGTGGTTCTGTGCTTTGAATACATAGTAGAGCTGCAAGTGGAGAGAATAACAGGAGTTGAATGGGAAAAGCCTGACTATAAAAGAGGGGACTACATAGGCTTGAAGAACTTCCTGCGGGAGGTCCAGCGGGACAGAGAACTGGCAGGAAAACCAGTAAATGAAATGATGGAATATGTAACAACAAAATGCAAGGAGGCAGTGGAAAGGTTTATTCCCAAGGGCAACAGTAACAACGGGAAGACCAGAACGAGCCCCTGGTTTACCCGACGGTGTAAGGAGGCAAAAACAAAGCACAATAGAGAATGGAAAAAGTACAGAAGGCAGAGAACACACGAAAATAGGGAGATCAGTCGCAGAGCCAGGAATGAGTACGCACAGGTAAGGAGGGAGGCCAGCGACAGTATGAAAATGACATAGCATCGAGAATCAAGACTGACCCGAAACTGTTGTAAAGCCACATCAGGAGGAAGACAACAGTCAAAGACCAGGTGATCAGATTAAGGACAGAAGGTGGAGAACCGACAAGAAATGATCAGGAGGTATGTGAGGAGCTGAACAGGAGATTTAAGGAAGTTTTTACAGTAGAGACAGGAAGGGCTGTGGGAAGACAGCACAGAAGGGAACATCAAGAGGGAATATACCAACAAGTGTTGGATGACATACGAACAACTGAGGAGGAGGTGAAGAAGCTCTTAAGTGACCTTGACACCTCAAAGGCGATGGGACCGGACAACATCTCCCCATGGGTCCTTAGAGAAGGAGGAGAGATGCTGTGCGTGCCTCTAACCACAATCTTCAACACATCCCTTGAAACTGGGCAACTACCTGAGAAATGGAAGACAGCTAATGTAGTCCCCATATTTAAGAAAGGAAACAGAAACGAGGCACTAAACTACAGACCTGTGTCTCTGACATGTATTGTGTGTAAAGTCATGGAGAAGATTATCAGGAGGAGAGTGGTCGAACACCTGGAAAGGAACAAGATTATAAATGAAAACCAGCATGGGTTCATGGAAGGCAAATCTTGTATCACAAACCTCCTGGAGTTTTATGACAAGGTGTGGGTAGATTGCGTTTTCCTAGACTGCAGGAAGGACTTTGACACAGTTCCCCACAAGAGATTAGTGCAGAAGCTGGAGGGTCAGGCGCACGTAAAAGGGATGGCTCTACAATGGATAAGAGAATACCTGACAGGGAGGCAGCAACGAGTCATGGTACGTGAAGAGGTATCACAGTGAGCGCTGTTACGAGCGGGGTCCCCCAGGGTCAGTTTAGGGGCCCGTGCTATTTTTTATATATGTGAAAACATGATGGGAAAGGGAAAAGACTTGAAATTCCCCGTTCGCAGAGGACGGAAGTTGATGAGAAGAATTAAAACGAAAGAGGATGAGGCAGGACTGAAAAAAAGACCCCGGACGGTGGACATGTGGTCCAGCAACTGGTTCTCGAATTTAATCCAGCCCAAAACAAAGTCGAAGATTTGGGGGGGGGCAAAGAAAACGCAGACAGAGTATGGTAGGTGACAAAGACTACGACCTCACCCCAGGGGAAAGACCTTTGGGGGGACCTAACACCGGCCATCACGGAGGCACAATAACCCAAAAAACCCTGCGCATAGGGCCTGGGAAAAATGAGAAAAGCGTTTCCCATACCTTAATAAGGAATGTTCAAGAAACCCGTACACTGTGTATGTAGGCCCCTATGGAGTATGCACACCATCTGGGAAACCCACACCTGGTCAAGCACCTCAAGATGCTAGAGAAAGTACAAAGGTTTGCAACAAGGCTAGTCCCAGAGCTCAAGGGAATGTCGTACGAGGAAAGGTTAAGGGAAATCGGACTGACGACACTGGAGGACAGAAGTGTCAGGGGAGACATGATAACGACATACAAGATACTGCGGGGAATAGACAAGGTGGACAGAGATAGGATGTTCCAGAGAGGGGACACAGGGACAAGGGGTCACAACTGGAAGCTGAAGACTCAGACGAGTCACAGGGACGTTAGGAAGTATTTCTTCAGTCATAGAGTCGTCAGGAAGTGGAATTGCCTAGCAAGTGAAGTAGTGGAGGCAGGAACCATACACAGTTTTAAGAAGAGGTATGACAAAGCTCAGGAAGCAGAGAGAGAGAGGATCCAGTAGCGATCAGTGAAGAGGCGGGGCCAGGAGCTGAGTCTCGACCCCTGCAACCACAATTAGGTGAGTACAAACAGACAGACAACACACACACTACACCACACAACACACACACACACACACAACAACACACACACACACACACACACACACACACACACACACACACACACACACACAACACACACCACACACACACACACGCAACAACAAATAGGTGAGTACAAGCAGGTGAGTACACAAACTCGACACCATCACCTCTCTCTCAACCTCCCTCTACCTAAACTATCCTAGAACGGAGCCTCTCACAATTTCACATTTAATTTTATACCATAATATTGTCACTAGTTCTACCCAATATTTACCCATAAACTGATTCAATAAGGCTTATCCTGACATAATTTAAATTGCCAAGATTAAACAATTAAACAAGAAATTACATATTTTTTAAAGAATAAATTAGAAAATCTCCTAATGGCTGAGGTACGTCGAACTTCGTGGTGAGACTTACCAACAACACGACACATACTGTAAATCTTTAAAAAAATGTGGTTTGCAGGATTCTTGATGAACTCTCTTAGTGCATATGTGGAAGATTACAATTATATTGTTATAGGGAGGAATATTGAATTCGCCTTGACGGTTCAGTATTGAGTATTCATTTGTAATGTTTGTTTATATTCTTCGTTCTTGAATAAGCCTTCATATAACGTTTAACAGTTCGTATTATATAAACCATACCCCGGCCGGGATTGAACCCGCGGTCATAGAGTCTCAAAACTCCAGCCCGTCGCGTTAGCCACTAGACCAGCTAGCCACAATAAGATTCGTCCAACTAGGTATATTTCTACACCATAGGAAGGTTAGCACAGGCACCACTGTGACCACAAATGCAAGTTTTTACAGACGAATCTCCAGCTAGCGTGGCCGTGACGAACTCTAGCTCAAGTCCCTTCACTGCCGCTGGTCTACTGGCTAACGCGACGGGCTGGAGTTTTGAGACTCAATGACCGCGGGTTCAATCTCCGCCGGGGTATGGTTTGTTTGCAATCGTGTCATTACGATTTCGTGAGTCGTATTATATAGTTAAGTAAGTACAAATTATAAACGAAATTGTCTCCAATGATAATAAAAATAATAACTAAAATAAATCTTCGCATAAACAATGTAAACATTTCCTATAGAAGTGGTCCCCAAACTCGCTTGTAAATTATATTACCATTATAAGAACTTTATATTTAAATATTGTGAGAAAATAATTAGGTAATAATTAGTTAAATATATTTACTGGGCAAGTCTGGGATAAATTTACTCCAGAAACTTGGCTGCCATGTTGTTTACATCTGATTAAGGTTAGGTTAGGTAACGTTTGTCGGGAAACAGGACAAGTGTTCCCCGACGCGGCACTCTGTTGTATGATAACCCGCAGTTGAAGCTTTTGGTCATCTGACGCAGGCCTTCCGCTAGCTTACCAGTCCACCCCTTTAACAAACATGGTTATAATTATAACCATTAGATCTATCTGATATACATCTGATAAACTAGTCTTGTTGATATATGTAGGCAGTATATATTTATATTTTACATATTATATTATTCTATGAACAGTAAGGTTGCAAGATGGTTACTGTATATTAACATAATTACGAGAGTTTAAAGATTTAAATAAGTGACCTACAAGTAAATATCTTGTATAGATTTTTATAAGTAGTGTGATTTATTATGTAAGAAAATTACCTGCATGAATTATTACATGAAAGTAATTTGAGTGAGGTAAGTAAGACTTAAGTCACAGTAGGTCGCTGAATTGTAACTCCCTCGATGCCCACTTCATCACCATTTTCACAAAAAGTCTAGGCCTAATATTTAAATTAATAATTACAATATTAAACATTAATATATATAATGGTAAATTATAAAATAATGTGGACTTTATATGATTAGGCTTGCTGGGTACACAGAATTTAATTACTGTACGTAAATTATAATAGTGTTATCAGAAAAGAAATTTGTATTACCACTTACCATTTAATTACTGTAGATGAGTCACACCACAACACCTGCCTGACACATAGACGCTACACTGGCCAGCTATAGATCTAAATGAAAGGACTAATGGAACACTTCCCTATGTGAGTGATGGCGTATTCCTTATCTTCCACCATTCACATGTAATTCTTGAGGTCCGCAAATTTCCTGTCCCAATTCTTCAGCATGGGACATTAACACAGGTTCCTATTACAAAATCAGGTCGAAACACCCCAATTTGGCCTCGAAGACGTTGGAGTATTGGCTGAATTTTCCATGACAACTAATGCTCGCAAATTACAAATGGTGTCTCTCTCCTCTGTATCGCTCTGCAGATGCTGTAAACCTTCCTTCACTCAAAATTTCTCAGATGGTCAAATCAGCATCATTTTAATACGCAATAATTATATCATTCAAATTTACACATGCTGAATTTAGGAAAATTTTAAATTTTCTACAAGTAATATTTGGTTTGGACCAGTAAATACATACTTGGAAGATGTTCTATAGAAAGTTTAGGTTGAAAATAAGGTAGCCAAGACTTAAACTGTGTAATATTTAGACTTTAACTGTGTTTCTCACTATTGTGTTATCTGAACTCTTTTTAGGTTACTTTAACATATTTAGAGGTTATTTTATACACTGTACTTGCTAAAACTTATCCTGATGTTATCGACAATAGTTAGGGAAACGGTATTTATTTATTGTTTCCCTGTTTATTGAAGAATTGTTGCAAAAGCTAGGCTGCAGTAGGTAGTCAGTGAAAGAAAATTACTGGTAGCTGGCACTGCAGTCAGTTATGTGGTCAGTACACAGAGGGTGTGGCTGTGTGTGCACATCTGAACGAGGACCCAGAATTCCCCACTTCGGTGTGTTATTTTTAAGATCTAGCACTCCCTGTGGTCTGTGAAGTGCAGGGAGAAACTGAGGAAGAATCTGGTCACTCAAGATGGTAGAAAGATTTTGCAATAAAGTAAATTATGTAATGCTAGGTTCATACCGTATAGCAAAAAGGATGGTATCATACTGTAGCTTACGAGTGTTATTTAGATTTCTCCATAGCCATTGTTTATTTATATTTATGATGTAAGTTAGGCTAGTACTGTACTGATGAAGGGATATTTTATCATTGGAGTGGTCCTGAAATGTAAACGATGGGAAGTGCTTCCCAGTTTTTTTTTTTTTTGATTATACTTACAGAAAGATATCTTCTCGTCTAGTGTAACAGTGCATTAATATAATTGTACCCGAGTTATTTTTAGTGTTTGTATTTCATTTTCGTAATATTATTTTTATGAGATACCCACTCATTCCTGACACCTTTCCAACAACGACGAAGTCCACGCGCCCTGTCACACATTATGACATACATTACTGTCATTCATAAATTTAGTTATACAAACAATGTCTTTTCAGCTGCATTAAATGACAATCGCGTATATGTTTTAACATCTTTTGAATATGAATGATAATGCAAAATATGAATTATGTTAATAAAAGATAATATTATTAAAATGCTGCTTGCTATCAATGCTAGGGATGGGCCGGCATTTCATTACCAGGCTTGCGAAGTTGAAGCAGTTAAGAACTGTTTCATTCAGGTCTTTTTCAGCATCCATCATCTGACTTACTTGGATAAATCCGGATATTCTTTCATGAAATGTGCCCAGAAATCAACGGGTAATTTTCGTTTCAGATGTATCTGCTGTTTCCCATTAGACGATAAATTACTTCGTTCTTGAATTTGCAGGTAAGGGTTAAGGAGAGGAACTTCAGATGGATTGAGTATCCAGGTCTGAGGGTCATTAAGGGGAAAAAATCTCCAGGTTTAAGATGTTTTATTATGAAACCTTTCACATGCTCATCCTAGATTATTTAATTTGTTACGTTGAAACCTTGTAACGTTGTAATGCAGTCAGAAGAATTCTAATTTACACCATCATGAATATAATGTCATATTTTACCGTTGCCTTTCCCCTGTATTCTGTGTATGTCTGCCAGTTAAACCAGGTTTTATAAGTCCTCTTTATGCAGGCAGGAAAACAATAAAAAAAAGGGTTGTCCATTCATAATTACTGAACGTCGCATCTCAAAAAGCCTTGTCAAAACCTGCTGTGTGAAACCTGAACACTTCAGTGTGCAGAAGTATCTCTTGTTTACTGCCTGTTTCGTAGCATAGAGCTGAAATTTAGCGGACGTGGTTTGAAGTTACTTTCACTGAAACACTGGGCACTTATATAAAATCATATAGCATGTTATTAACGGCAGGGGCCTCTCTGTGAAGGCTGTAGTGTTCCCAAGAAACGAACTGTTTGCCTGAGGTAGGCAGGTATAATGTTTGTCTGAAAACAGGACAAGTGTTTCTTGAAGCAGGTCTTAGTCATATGATGACCCACAGCTAGAGCTTTCGGTCATCTGCCTGAGGATATCCGCTGACTTATCGGTCCACCTCTGTAAAAGTCATGGTTATGATTATAATCATTACTCTATTGCTTTCCTGAGGTGGGCTACAAGTTCTTTATGCCTCCCTGTCATTGACATCGCTTCACTGATATACGTATATTACCATGCTGCGCACCCTGTTGATTCCATTAGCTCTGATGAAGATGTCAGCCGAACAATAAAGAAAAAAATTGTTCTACTAGTGGCAACGGGTCAACGAAAAGAAAATTCTTGAAGACTGTGTCTTCAAATAAGTTACGAACGTAAACCAGGAGACTGACAAGATTTACAACTTCAGTTGACCCGTTAATTTTCACCGGGTAAAAATCTATTTTCTACGATTGACTGGTTGGCAGAGAATGTCTTCTGATATACTATCAGTGAGGTGCGTCACTGTGATGCTCGAATGAATTGTATCCAACGTTTTCGTTGCCTTTTTCCCAAGCATTCAGTTTACCATGTATTTTGCAGCCGGCAAAATACATAGTAAACTCACAATATGACGCTATTATATCGCGTCCCTGCAAGACCCGATGCTGGAATGTGACTCCAGTATTCTGTTTTTTCCCCGCCTTTCTTCTAGTTTACATCTGAAAAAATAAAACCTGCTTTGTCTTTTAAGATTTTATATTTAGTTTGTAAGTGAAGACTGCTTTCGTTTGCCTTGTGTTCTAATAACTTGTCAAGAGATGAGAACAATCAAAGAAATATGACACGTTTTCCTCTCGCCTAGTTAAGAACTGCTGGCTACTGAGTTTCGGTCATTTTTGTTTTTACTGCGTCCATTCGCTGAGGACGTTGTTCATGGGAATTGTGAGGAATAATGATTCCAAAACGAGTGCAAACATTACCACACAGGCTGGATGGATAAGCTCGTTCTTACCCTGAAAAATTGGCTTTGGTCTGCTGGAATTTATTGTTATTATTGTTAATACTATTAATATTATTGTTTTATTTTATAATTTTATTATTATTATTATTATTATTATTATTATTATAATAAAAATAATTATTGTTGTTGTTGTTGTTGTTGGTGTTGTTATTATCATCATCATCATCATCATCATCATCATTCAAAAACATGAATCAAGTGTGTGGATCAAACAGCACTAGAGCGTGCAGATTTCTTTAAATTTATAATGTATTTGATTATAGATGTGTCGAAATTGGTGAAAACTGTTTAGGAAATAAAAACATACGATTTAGGTCAATACGGATTTTTTCCTCTCGCTACCGGGTAAAACATTAGCAATGTCTTTTATTTACAGAATTTATGTAAAGAGAATTTGGCATTATATTTTAATAAAACCTATGAAGTTTGATTTACGCGACCTACATGAACTATGCAATAATTTGAAAGTCAAGTGTCTAGTGACCTGCACAAGCACATGTAATTTAGGATAAAGAAGCTGGGATCAATATGCTGTTTATGTATCGGCTACGAGATAAACTGTTTATGGACAATAAATTGTTGATAGCCACTAAAATAGTCTAAAGCTGTGTGCGTGTTTGTGCACACCTATTGTGTTTGCAGGGATCCAGTCTCGCTCCTCCAGTGTGTGTGTTGTTTCCTCACCTTATTGTGCTGGCATTGTTCAAGTCACAGCTCTTGGCTCGGCCTCTTACATCTGGTACGATTGCAGCTAAATTGTTTGCCCGAACCACCTTTTCATTTCAAGCATTCTACTTACCACTTTAAGACTGAAAAAGTGATTTCTAGCTCCAGTTCCAGCTACTGTATCCTTTGGCTCCCTCCAGTGTATACATCCTATCCATACCCACTCTATCTGCAGTGTCCTCTGAGTAATTTTTATATGTTATGATCTGATATTATTAGGTTTTCCTGAAACGATTTTAATTATTTTTTCTTCCTCCAGATTTGTGCTTAGAACTTGAGAACTCATCAATTAGGTTTCAAATTTTCAACATTGATGCGCAGTAACTAAAGGAAGGTTTGTGCGACTATTACCCTGTAAGAGTTTTCTGCTCATTGCTTCTTATATTTTTTCCCGGTTCTGGATTCTGTGCGAAAACTTGAGAGAGTTCTGATCGACTTTAAATTTTCAACAAGAGATTGCTATTGGATGTATAGATGCCAGTTTGCCCATTTTATATTTAAAATGGTGTGGCATTACTTTAGACGGAATATCGTAAACATGTTTCATCTAAACGGTTTCAATTTATGATACATCCTATAAGAAGAATGGTATTATATGAGTTTAGGTTATTTAGGTTCAAAGTTGTCCATATATACTATCATAGTTGAAAAAAACTTTGATTTCATCTTGCAATAATTGGATGCTGCCTTTCCTGGTCAAGTTCAAACTTGAGTTCTGATGTGTTTTGCTTAACGGAAAGTTCACATTGCAATTGAGCTCCTTTAATTTCAATTTGCGTGCTTTATGGTATTACAAACTGAGAAACTGATTTCCATTCATTAACTGGAGAATGCCTCATCTGATCGGTTTCAGACCTAGAAAGCTGATACATTTTATAAGAGGTGTTCCGTATCTCGGTCGCCAGGGCGCTCAGCACACACACACAGGACCGGAGTTCGAATCTCCTCCGGTTCTGCTGGAAAACACTAGGGACGTGTTTCCATAAAACACTTCCCGTCTATGTTCACCCATCAGTATAAAATGGGTACCTGGGTGTTAGTCGACTGGTGTGAGTCGCATCCTGGAACAAAACTGACCTAATTTGCCCGAAATGCTCTGCTTAACAAGCGGCTTTCTATATAGTAGTATGTCAGTGATGTCAGCTAGGCCTGTATACCATGTACGTGAACTTGTTCATGATGCCTTCAGCAAGTAATGTTGTATTAATGTTGGTAGAATTGCCGACAATATGTTGGTTAAAAGGGCACAAGTGCAACTAATGTGACACTTTTTAAAGCTCTTGGAGAGCGAAACGTTGCCACAATAGTGTCACATTAGTTGCACTTGTGTCCTTTTACCTAACAGCAAGTAATGTTTTTTACACACTCCCTTTCAGCCTTTTATCTAACACCTACAGCAAACAGCAAATATTAAAATGAATAAAAGATATTTTTTTTTGCAGTGCAGTGGTCGGCTGTGTCCTGTCATGGAAGAATAACTTGCTTCCGTGATATAAACTGCAGCAACCTTCCCTGAAAACCAGTCTAAAAGATTTAGAGATTCTGCCGCCAAATCGGCTAGTTTACTGTGCACCCCATATCCATCCTGTGGGCGGTAGCGCAACAGTATATGGATACATAAAAGGCCCAGGAACTAGGCCCCAAAAGGATTAATAGGAGTACATCTGGATTTACATCTACATTTGACGTGTTGCAAGCAAATTTTGGAAATTTGCTTAATAGATCTTGTATATTATTTTCGTTAATAAGATATCGTGACATATCACAAGGTTATTATACTTTTTGTCTCTATATTCCTAAATATGTTAACGACAGTAAAGGAGATACCGCTCAAGATAGTGAACATAGGGCTAACTACATGCTTTGCATTTAATTTGATCATCATTTGTGGGTGTGCCAAACTGCCAGAAGTACTTGTAACCAAGCCTAAGCCTGGCCACTACAACATCAGAGAATTTGTTCACATTGCAAGTTGCTCCATAAACATATTTATTTACGTTCATGTTATAGTGAGTTATAGATCTATTCAGGTTTCTAAATGCATTCCTATAACATTCACTTTTATTATTTCCTTCCCTTCTAGTATTTCTAATCGTAGACACTGGCACACTAAAGTTATAATCTATATTTTGTATCAGGTACGTCTTTTTATGGCTAACTTATCAACTTTATCATGAAGGAGAAATCTAGTGTGTGTTTGAGTAAAAGATACAATGAAATACTAAGTTTATAGTTACACAATTCGACGGGAATCCACCTCCAGGTATTGCCAGTTGATTTGTCCTCTGTTGTTACAGTGATGCATGTGTTCTGCTCTAGTCTTGTACTAACATACACGTATATATACTCTCATGAATATATAAAGATTTATATATGTATATGCAAAGTATGCATATGCACACACAAACATATGCACATACATACATATTCAAAAACATATACGTGTACATTCATACATATGCTTACGTACGCACCCGAATCCATAATATATTTTGCGGCATTAAAATTTTATGACCGCCCTGCAATATTCCTTTTGCGTGCATTGCGGTAGAGGCCGGGCTTGTGATACACGTGGATCCTTTTACCTAACGATGCAGAGATACCCTTCCCGGATCGCGCAGAGTTTGATTCACATCTAGTTTATTATAACTTGGCTTCCTGTTGGATGCTTGTGAAGGAATATGGCTCCGGAAAACTGGTTCAGTTGGACAAGACTCCTTTACACTATGTTAATACATTATTGTCATTATAGTTATGTAGAGACTCTAATCCCGTAGGAGATCTTCCGACACAAAAGATAATCAGGTTTGATCCAATGTTCCAGTTCGTTGGATCAACAACCGTTCACTAGCACTGAGGCAGCTACCCATGAAGCCTGACTCTCCCTCTCAAGCGTAGTAGCTAGTCTTTTATCTCTTACTGTTTTGAAGTCTTCCTTGTCATATCTTTTATTAGGTTTGTAGGACAAGATTTAATATTCCTGAAGCCCAGTTGGTTCTCTGAGGACTTAGCCAGGTTTTCTGTTCCATTATTTTCACCGGTATTTTTTCCAAGGATCCGTAGTATAGGGCACCCAGCCTGTCTTCGATAATAGATATAATGGGACCCTTTAATGTTAAAAGCAAGTGCGTTCAGTCTGTAATGGTTAAAAAAAACTGGAGTAAGAAACACTGAAAAAAGAGCATGATATACACAATCAGATCATATCGTGTCGACGTCTATGTTCTAAATCTCATCACCCTGATACCAGCGAATATAAGAAATATTGCAGTCAAAATTATATAATATTCCAAGATAAAACTGGACCACTATTTTCCGCAAGTTCCTACATGCACAATAACGATGTGGACCCGCGGATTGCTAGAAGCAACAACTAAGTTGGGTACCAGCAAACACACAGTAAAGGTCTGACTGCGAGAATAAAAAGCATCCTCGCAGCTAGCCATAGCTATGTCTCAGTTTTTGAATATTGTGATGACATTTGTCATGTTGCGGACATAAGGCAGTTCCCCGCTCACAGTGATTTGTTGATGATCTGAGGGAGTCTTGCCTAGGCTGCAGCGCCTCTGTGTGTGTGTGTGTGTGTGTGTGTGTGTGTGTGTGTTGTGTACTACCTAGTATCACCTATGTTGAGGGTTGCGGGGGTCGAGTCCGAGTCCTGGCCGCCTCTTCATGTCGCTACTAGGTCACTCTCCCCGAGCGTGAGCTTTTTCATACCTCTGCTTTGTATGTATGGATCCTGCCTCACTTTAAACGCTTCCCAAACTATTCCACTTACTGGGCTTTCTCTGTGGCTGAAGAATTTCTTCTAACTTCCTGTGATTCATCTGTGTTTTTTAGTTCCACTGTGTCCCCTTGTTTTTCTGTGTCCAAATTGGAAATCCTGTCTTTTGTCCACCTTGTAAATTCCCCTCAGTTTTTGTATGTCGGTTATCTGTCCCCCCTATCCTCCTGTCCTCCAGTGTCGCAGGTTGATTTCCTTACCCCTCCTCGTAGGAAAACCTCCCTTTGCTCTGGACTAGTCTTGTTGCCAAAACCTTTGCACTTTCTCTAGTTTCTTTACGTCTTGGCTAGTTTTGGTTCCAAACTGGGGCCGCCATACTCCAATATGGGCTAACGTTTACGTGTACAGGGTCCTAACGATTCTTATTAAGATGTCGGAATGCTGTCTTGAGGTTTGCTAGGCCCATATGCTGCAGCAGTTATTTGGTTGATGTGCGCTTCAGGAGATGGCCTGGTTTATTTCTCACCCAGTCTTTTCTTGAAATTAGGTTTGAGTCTCTGACCCACTAGATGTACTCCGTCTGCGGCCTTCTTTTCCCCTTTCCCAATCTTCATGACTTTTGCATGGTGGATTGAACTCCAGGAGCCAATTGCTGGACCAGGTCTGCAGCCCTGTCCAGATCCCTTTGTAGTTTTGCCGGTTTCGATCGAGTGTATTCTTCATCAACTTACCGTCTCTGCAAACAGGGGCACCCTCAGAGTCTATTCCTTCGTATGCGTTCACAAATACCAGGAAACAGCACTGGTCCTAGGACTGACCCCTGGCGGGGCCCCGCTGGTCCAGGTTTTCCCACTCGAACCTCGCCACCGTACCTGACTCCTGCTGTCTTCCTGACAATTATTCCCTTTATCCTTGAGTGCCCTCCCTGTTATCCCTGCTTGGTCCTCCAGTTTTTGCACCATCTCTTGTGTGGAAATATCAAACGCCTTCTTGAGTCCAAGAAAATGCAATCCACCCACCCTCTCTCTCTTGTCTATGCTGTCACCATGTCATAGAATTCCAGTAGGTTTGTTACACAGGATTTCCCGTCCCTGAAACCATTGGCTGCTGTTGATGAGATCATTCCTTTCTAGGTGTTCCACCACTTTTCTCCTGATAATTTTCTCCATGATTTTGCATACTATACATTCATGACACGGTCTGTATTTTAATGCTTCATGTCTGTCTCCTTTTTTTAAAGATTGTGCAATTTGCGTTTTCCCATGCCTCAGGCAATCCCCCTGTTTCGATAGAGTTTGAATTTTGTTGTTAGGGGTACACTTTTGCCCCTCTGCCCCCTCTCTCGGACCCATGGAGAGATTTATCGGCCCCATTGCCTTTGAGGTTCTAGCCACTCAGAAGCCTCTTCATTCCTCGGTTGTGTGCGTGTCCAGCACAGGTTGTGTACCCCCCCTCCCCCTTTTCTGGAGCCCCTTCTTTTTTTTCTGTGAACACTTCTTTGAATCTCTTGTTGAGTTCCTCACATTTTTCACGGTCATTTCTTGTTGTTTCTCCCCCTTCTTCCTTACCCTATTACTGGTCCTTAGGGTTTTGTTTTTTTCCCTGATGTGGCTGTATAACGTTTCGGGTCAGATTTGGCTTTTGCTGCAGTCGTTTTATATTACTTTGGGCCTCCCTTTTTGTTCATATTTTTTCTGGCTTTTAAACGAGGTCTCCTTATTCCCCTGGTTCCTTTGCCTTCTATATTTTTTTCCATTCCTGCCACTTTTTTTTTGCCTCCTTGCATCTTGGGTGAACAATGGGTCATCCTGGTTTTTTCATTATTCCTTTTTACCCTTGGGGTACAAACCTCACCTCAGCCCCTTGCAAAAATTGTTGCTAATTTTTCCTCATCTCATTCCCCGGCTTCCCTCCCAGTTCTCTGTCCCACTGAACCTCATTAGGAAGTTCCTCTTTCCCTGTGTGCCCCTTTTCCTGTAGTTTGGTTTCATTTGTCCTGGCCTTCTGTTCCCCCTCCACTTGTAGCTTACGGGGTTTATTCAAAGTCAAAACACTTGATCGCGGCCCCAAGGGGTCTTTCTAGTGATGTCCTAAATTCTGCCTACTAAAGGGTGAATCTAAGTCCTCTTGGGGTTTCTTCCTCCCCTCTCTCTCTGAGTGTCCCTTCGTGTGGTACAGGGTTTTTCCCAGTCCCACCCCCTCATTTAGCCCTCCATTATTTTGGCCCCCCATTGGTTCCAAATTCTCCCATTCGATCTCCTTGGGTTAAAGTCGCCATGATCAGGAGCTTTGCGCTGCATGCATGGATTTTGGCCACTGCACCATGTGTCAACCATCGCTCATTGCTCTCCTCTACTCTTCCCTTGGCCCCCTGCGTTCTGGGGGGGTTTATACATACTGCAATTTCACCTTGGGACCCCCAAAGGAAGCTTCCCGCTATGTAATCACTTTCTTCCCCGCTTCCCCTCCTCCACCATCAAAATTCCATCGGTGTTTGATCAGCAATGCCACTCCTCCACCCCCCCTTTTCCCTTCTCTCTTTTTGGGATCGGGTTACCCCCTGGAAAATGCCTGTTTCATACCTGTAAGTTTGGGTTTTTCTGTGATCCCTATGATGTCTGGTGACCCTCTTTGATATTTCGTGCCACTCCTCCCATTTTTTTTTATTCCATCAGGTTTGGTACCATACCTTCAGTTCCTTTTCCCAAACTGTAGTTTGGGGGCCTGGGGGGGTGGGGACCTGGTAGCTTACTGTGGGTTTCTATGGGGGGGGGTTTGGGGTGGAAGCTGGGGGTTTGGGATTGTATTGTGTGTTGGGGGGTGTGATGGTTGGGGGGTTCTGGGATGTTGTGGTGGTTCCCCTTTTGCTGCTCGTTCTGCTCTGACTGACCCTGCGGGTTCCATCCTTGTCCCCTTTTCCTAGCTCCTTTCGTTTTTTTGCCCTCTCCCTCAGCGTTTCTCTCTGTTTTGTTCTTCTCTGTCTGGGAAACCCTTTTTGTACTTTTCAACTTTTAAAAGGGGTTTTTCTCTTGGGGGATTCTTTTTCCGCATGTTTTTTCCTGAAAATCAGTTTGATCGGTCGGTTTTCCCCTTCAATTTCCCCCCCTATTCTTTTTAAAATTTACAATCTCATCCATGTCTTCTCCCCCTTTTTTCCGTGTGATTTTTTCAATCTCCTTTCTTTTCCTTGCCGTCTTTTAGTGTGTGTCCTTTCCTTCATCCCCCAAAACCCCTGGATAATCATGATTTTGCCCTTTCCTCCTCCCCCTTGCCTCTTCCCTGTGACTTGGTTCCTGTCTTTTGTGGTCATTTTCTCCCTTGATTTTTCCAGTGGGTCTGGTAGCAGGTTGTCCTCCATTCGACCCATCTCCCCCTCCATCGCACCCATCTGCTCTTTTCCCTTCCCCTCCCGCCCTTCTTTGCAGGCTGATATGACCTTTGCAAATTCATTCTCCTTCCTTCCTGTTCAGCCTTCATCACGTATGGTGTGTCTTCTCTGGTCATACCCGAACTTTGCTTCAGCCCGTTTACCTCCCAAAATTTAAGACCTTTCCCTGGGCTACGCAGTTTTTGACTTGTGCCTCCCAATTCTTGTCTCCTTCTCCCAAACCTCTTTCCATTTCACAAGAGCTCTTTTTCCTTTTTCAGAAAAAAAACTCTCCTAATTTTTTTTCTCCCATCTTTTCTCTTTTTCCTTTTCCACTGTTCCCCCATCCATTCCCCCCTACCAAAACCATTGTATTGATCCCTGATTCCTGCGAGTCCCAACCCTTTTTTTTTTTAATGAAAGAGAGAGAAAGAGAAAGAGAAAAGAAAAAGGGGGGGAGAGTGAAGATAGGGAGAGAGAAAGGGGAGTAGAAGGAGGGGGGAAAAAAGGGAAAAAGGGGGGAAAAGTGGAGAGGGAAAAGGAAGAGAGAGGGGGGAGTGACAAGGGAAAAAGAGAGAGAGAGAAAAGAAGAGGAAAGAGAGGTAAAAGAGGAAGAGAGGGAAAAAGAGAGGGAGGGGAGAGAAGAGGAAAAGAGAGAAAGAGTAAAAGGAAAAGAGAGAGGAAAGAGAGAGAAAAGAAAGAGGGTGAGAGAAAGGGGGGAAAGAGAAAGAGAGAGAGAGAGGAAAAGGAGAGAGGAGAGGAGAGGGGAGAGGAGAGAAGAGAGAGGAGAGGGGTGGGAGAGGGGATGGGGGGGGGGGAAAAGGGAAGGGGTTTTGGGCACTTCAAGGAGGTGTAAATTCCCGTATATGGTGTGTGTTGTCTATATTGTGTGTGTGTGTGTCTGTAGGTGTGTGTGTTGGTGTGTGTGTGCATATGGGTGTGTTGGTTGTGTGTGTGTGTGTGTGTGTGTGTGTGGGTGTGTGTGTGTGTGTGGGTGTGTGTGCTTACAGCTATTCAAATGCCCAACAGCGTGCTGTTTCACCACCAAGTGTGTGTACAAATTTTTTATGTAAACTGTCCTTATTTCCCAGTTGTATTAATATGTATTGTATATGTACCCCGATCTCTTGGTTCCCACTTATCTTAGCGTTTAAATTTCGTTTTAAAAATAAAAACACTAGTCTTCGCCTTTATGCCGTTTCTAAATTTTTTTAAATGCCCCGTAAATGCTGCTTATTTAATTCTGGATAGTGAGGAGAGGACCCAATTTCCCGCTAGAGACAGGACTATTGACCCCCTGCACTCAAATAGGGGAATATTCTTTGGGTGGCAGGGGGAAAAGTTGCGGGTCTGTCCTGTCCCAGAAAATTATGTTGATGCTTCTCGGTAATTTTCCCCTAACTTCCTGTTCAATTTGTCTCTAGCTCTTCTAATTTTTTCACTACTCACGATTTTCTGACACATCATACAATCTTTATCTCCCTGGTTTAGTCGCACTTTTTCTTCAAAAAAGCGCACTGGTTATTATGGGAAACTATTTAGGCCTGACGCAACCGTTTTTCCCCTTCCCAAGGCCTCATAAACACTCAGCCACTATTTCCCTTTTTTTTCTTTTCTGTGATCACTTTTATTTCCTTTTTTCGGGGCTTAAGTGATTAAGGCACTCTCTCGTGCACACGCCTAATCCCCCACTCTTTTCCTTATGGCACAGTCAGAATTATCACAAAAACGAGCTCAAACCGCGGGGGACTCCCCACATGGTGTACTCCCTATTTGTTTCCCATTGTTGTGTGTTGTGGTGTGTGTTTGTGTGTGGGGTTGTGGTGTTGTGTATGTGTGGTGTGTGTGTTGTGGTTGGGGTCCGTGTGTGTGTGTGTGTGTGTTTGTGGTGCGGGCGTGTTCAGTTTTGTGTGTGTGTGTGTGTGTGTGTACTCACCTAGTTGTACTACCCAGTTGAGGTTGCGGGGGTCGAGTCCCCAGCTCCCTCCCCGCCTCTTCACTGATCGCTACTAGGTCACTCTCCCCGAGCCGTGAGCTTTATCATACCTCTGCTTAAAGCTATGTATGGATTCTGCCTCCACTACATCGCTTCCCAAACTATTCCACTTACTGACTACTCTGTGGCTGAAGAAATACTTCCTAACATCCCTGTGATTCATCTGTGTCTTTAGCTTCCAACTGTGTCCCCTTGTTACTGTGTCCAATCTCTGGAACATCCTGTCTTTGTCCACCTTGTCAATTCCCCAGTATTTTGTATGTCGTTATCATGTCCCCCCTATCTCTCCTGTCCTCCAGTGTCGTCAGGTTGATTTCCCTTAACCTCTCCTCGTAGGACATACCTCTTAGCTCTGGGACTAGTCTTGTTGCAAGCCTTTGCACTTTCTCTAGTTTCTTTACGTGCTTGGCTAGGTGTGGGTTCCAAACTGGTGCCGCATACTCCAATATGGGCCTAACGTATACGGTGTACAGGGCCCTTTGAACGATTCCTTATTAAGATGTCGGAATGCTGTTCTGAGATTTGCTAGGCGCCCATATGCTGCAGCAGTTATTTGGTTGATGTGCGCTTCAGGAGATGTGCCTGGTGTTATACTCACCCCAAGATCTTTTTCCTTGAGTGAGGTTTGTACTCTCTGACCCCCTAGACTGTATCTCCGTCTGCGGCCTTCTTTGCCCTTCCCCAATCTTCATGACTTTGCACTTGGTGGGATTGAACTCCAGGAGACAATTGCTGGACCAGGTCTGCAGCCTGTCCAGATCCCTTTGTGTTCTGCC
>NC_069404.1:46973176-47075676 GCF_026875155.1 Cherax quadricarinatus
ATGTGTGTTTGTGTATTTGTGTGTGTGTATGTGTGTATGTTTGTGTGTGTGTGTGTGTTTGTGTGTGTTTGTGTGTGTGTTTGTGTGTTGGTGTGTGTATGTTTGTATACTTGTATGTAAATGTGTGTGATTGTCTGTGTGTGTGTGTGTGAGAGAGAGAGAGAGAGAGAGAGCAAGTAAAAACAGAGGGCGGAAGCTTAACTTTTCTGAAAATATTTTGGAGCTCCCGGGAAAATTTATCTGGACATTTGAACAGTGAAATATATATGCACTCACCACCAGTCGAAGTTTATCAGGGCGAGGGGTGGCTGGACATATATCAAAAACATATATTATTATATTCACAAGGAAAAAGGAAATCTATGAATAGGCAAGTTCAGAGACAATAAAACATTTGATGTATTTTCCTTCAGAAATAAACGAGAATATCAGGGATAATGACCAAAGCAAAATGTCGACAACAACAAACTACAGCAGTGAAGCAACAACAAAATATCGATAGCAACAACAAACTACAGCAGTGATGCACCAACAAAATGTCAAAAGCAACAAACTACAGCAGCGATGCACCAACAAAATGTCAAAAGCAACAAACTACAGCAGCGATGCACCAACAAAATGTCAAAAGCAACAAACTACAGCAGCGATGCACCAACAAAAGTCACCAAGCAACAAAACTACAGCAGCGATGCACCAACAAAATATCAAAAGCAACAAAACTACAGCAGTCGATGCACCAACAAAATGTCAAAAGCAACAAACTACAGCAGCGATGCACCAACAAAATGTCAAAAGCAACAAACTACAGCAGCGATGCACCAACAAAATGTCAAAAGCAACAAACTACAGCAGCGATGCTCTCATAAAATGATTCGTAGACATTTTGCCAGACATACTTTAAATTTCTCGGCTCTACCCAGTAAGTATCCTTCAGAAATTCAGTCTCCGGTAAATAAATTCATTTATTGTTAATTGCTCCTACAAATATTCATAAAATGAGACCTGCCCTCCTACCTTCTCTTTCTCATCCCTACCCACAGCCTCCCATTTCCCAGGATATTTTCCTTCCCACAGTTTTCCGCCTCTTTCCCTTGCTCTCTTCCATGAAAAAAAAAGCATTTTCCATTCTCAGAAGATGAAGCAGGATCCTGGAGGGAGGGAGAGAGAGAGAGAGAGAGAGAGAGAGAGAGAGAGAGAGACGGTGGAGAGGGGTGTATACGAGGTTGTATATTTCTTGTGGCTGAATACATGGTTCTCATTTCTTCCAAGGGAAAACAACCCTTTCCTTCTCTTATCATGCACACGTAGACATGCCAGCTAATACACACGCAGTCACGAACATGTCCAAATGCATGTCGACCAACTCGTACGAACATAAACACAAACTAAAACAATAAACCTAATCTCAACGTGGAAAATTTAATGGAATCAATAGTTGCTGATGCATTTCTAAGTCACCTTGAATCACATAATTTGAACACTGAACCTGAGCGCCATTTTACGAAGTGGCGTTCCTACCTGACGAATTCGCAAATCTTTCTCACTATGGTCTTTGAGGCGCTGAGCCACGATAAAGAAAAGGACATTATGAACTTACAATTCAGTAAGATTCATCATGGAATCTTGGTTTAGGTGTTATCTTTTGCAACTTAATTTTCTAGCATCTGGCCCACCTCGTGGGCATGACCCACGTCAACTAGTGGCTCTCGCCCTCCTGTGACGATGTCTTTAATTGCTGCACGTTGCAATTTCATCCACTGGCTGCAGTATAAATGTACCCGGCATCACGTTCGGTAATTGATTAAAAAAAAAAAAAACCTGTTGCTCAGGCGGTATGTGTCTCCAGGTGTTGCACATGTCTAATGCGTCAGATTTAATAAGGTTTTCGCCAGGATTCCACAAAAGAAAGCAACGGAGATCGTAGCTGCACACTGCATATGAGGTCTATCCTCGATAGAAATTAAGTTTTCAAAAATAGGGAGAAATCAGAATGAAGAGCCGATACAAATTGTATTCCACAAAGATCAGTAGACGAGTAAGACATACGTGCAGCATTTGGGTATCTTCATTTTCCTAACGTTTCGCCTGCTCATCAGGCTTCTTCAGTCGAGTGCAGAGATGACTTAAATACTGGAGACAGTCTCCAATACTTAAACTACCTCTGTATTCGTGTGAAGAAGTCCTCTGACCTAGCGAAACATTTCGACGTATATCTCACCGATCTCTTTGTCAGTATTGTGAATCACTAATATATTGGTACCGGGGGTCAGTGTTGGGCCCCTTCATTTTCACAGTCTTCATTAATTAATAACACTGACGAGGGAACAAATAGCGACACAAGGAAATTTTCCGATAACACAAAAAATAGGCCGCCATATAATTTCCGAAGAGAATACTAGAGTAACAATAGAATTATTTGAATTGGAATGGTCGGGTCACTGGCAGATGCAATTTGATGTGGACAAATGTAAAGCCGTAATCCTAGAAAAAAAAAAAATCAGGGTACCTTTTAAGTAAATAATATGGACCGTAATGCGAAAAATACCCAAGAGTTGCTGTTAGCAGCGATTTATTGGCAAGACAACAGTTCAGAAGTGATCGTGATAATTCAGATCGGATCCTTGGCTTCATGTCAATAACTTTAAATAATGAGACTCAATATTTTACTTCAGTTTTACTTATAAATCGCAAAGCCTTATATAGGTTATCACGAAACTTGAATTCTGCTCTTCTTATTACAGAGTGAACAAAAATGTGTTGGAAAAAAATAGAGAGAAGAATGTCGAAGATAATCTCGTGTCGATGACCTTGGCACATACGTAACGCTTGAACATCTTTACTGATGGAGATGCTTTTGCCAAAAGCGGCTTTTTTAATCCAATACAAATAATAAATGCTGGAGACTGTAGAAGTAGTGAAGAGATAAAAGAAACTGTCTAAGAAAATAAGGTGAAGGCAATAAATTTTCACTTTGGGGAAAGACGTAGAATTAGAAGGAATATGACTGAAATGTACAAGTAGAAGCGTGGAATAAATAAAGAGGCTATAAATTCAGTTGTAAATATACTTTACCAGGAAATGATTCACAGTAACTCACTGAAGTTGGATAAGTTTGGCAAAGAGAAGTTATAGGAAAGCACCGGCTTGGCAACAGAGTTCTGGATTAGAACAACCAATTTACAAGTAGCGTCACTAAAAGAGAATTTAGAGTTGCTTTCAAATAAGATTTGACAGATACGTAAGTGGGAGTGGAACTGCTTCAACGTTCCTCTCTTATGTTTTTGTCAGGTCAAGTATGAGATGAACACCGCAGGTTACGAGAGATCATTGCCTCAGATACAGTGGGGACCCATAATTAGACGGTAGTATTTAATTTCATGGCCATATCAATACTCAAATGATGGGTGTCAGTCTATGATTATGTTCATGGGGAAGCGACGAACCCATTTCGAGTCATATACTGCGCCTGAAGTGGTGGGAGGACAAGGGTTAATCACGTTTGTTTCGAGGAAGTGGAGAGTAGCTCTAACTCCACATATCAAGTGACCTTTATCAGCATTAAAACATCTTCCCTCCCTTGACTATATAAAATAAGTCGAAAATAAAACACTAAATCTACGGCCGGGATGTTCAAAGATTTCAAAAAAACATGTGATGGACCAGCTTAAAAACATCATTGTACAAAATATAATTTTGGAAATGAAAAGCTCATTTACAAAACACCAAAAAGCAGTACATAGGGAGACTGAAATAGGCTGGGAAGGGTTAAGAGGTAGATTATATCCGAGATGAAGCTGGGAGCCTCACCTTTGTTCTCACTTTGCAACTGTCATAAAGAATAGGGTTGCAGAACACTGCAGATATATCCAATTTCGTTCAATAGAAAAAGTGGGCAGCTAGAGAGAGTCTCTCTGAAGGACGCACATGTTCTCTTCAGTGCTTGGTTTTAATGAACTGGGACACGAGGTAACGAGGGACTAACATTCATCCCCCCCTTCCGGGTACAACTCCTCTGCTACAAGACCCGCATTAATGCAACAAGCATCTGAGATGATGAGGTCAACCAGGCAAGAGAGAGAGAGAGAGAGAGAGAGAGAGAGAGAGAGAGAGAGAGAGAGAGAGAGAGAGAGAGAGAGACAGACAGACAGACAGACAGACAGACAGAGACAGACAGACGGTGAGAGAGAGAGAAAAAAAAAGGAGAGACAGAGAGACAGACACATAGAAATATAGAGAATATGAATGATTGCATAGTAATATGTAGTAGAAAATGCTGCAGTATTGTGTGTGTGTATGTGTATGTATGTGTATATGTTGTGTGTGTGTGTGTGTGTGTGTGTGTATGTGTGTGTGTGTGTGTGTGTGTGTATGTGTGTGTGTGTATTTGTGTGTGTGTATTTGTGTGTGTGTATTTGTGTGTGTGTGTGTGTGTGGGTGTGTGTGTGTGTGTGTGTGTGTACGTGTGTGTGTGTGTGTATGTGTGTGTATGTGTGTGTGTGTGTATGTGTGTGTGTGTGTGTGTGTGTGTGTGTGTGTGTGTATGTGTCTTTGTGTATTTGTGTGTGTGTACTCACCTATTTGTACTCACCTATTTGTGGTTGCAGGGGTCGAGTATGTGTGTGTGTGTATGTGTGTGTGTGTGTGTATTTTGTGTGTGTGTGTGTGTGTGTGTATTTGTGTGTGTGTTTGTGTGTTTGTATTTGTGTGTTTGTGTGTTTGTATGTGTGTACTCACCTAATTGTGGTTGCATGGGTCGAGACTCAGCTCCTGGCCCCGCCTCTTCACTGATCGCTACTACATCCTCTCCCTCTCTGCTTCCTTAGCTTTGTCATACCTCTTCTTATAACTACGTATGGTTCCTGCCTCCACTACTTCACTTGCTAGGCTATTCCACTTCCTGACGACTCTATGACTGAAGAAATACTTCCTAACGTCCCTGTGACTCGTCTGAGTCTTCAGCTTCCAGTTGTGACTCCTTGTTTCTGTGTCTCTATTACAAAAAAAAGTGATTTTTAAAGATGGTAAGTTTACTCCTTTTGTAATAAAGAGTTCGGGATACATATATACACATTGAAATAAATTACTCTTAATATTATATAAAAACAACTATCTTTGGTCTAGAGGTATTTAAACTAATAAACATCTGATAATATATACAGGTTACAATAATAAATTATAATTAGCATTTAAAATTATAAATAATTCGTGACCCTACACAGGGTACAACTCTTGACACTACTGTGTCACTATATATATATCTCTATGCTAAAATAATAAATTATGTAACATTTAAAATAATAAATTACAATCAACTGCGTTTCTCACGACACTTATCCGAGTTGTGACGCTCTTTCTCCACCGTGTCACTTGACACCCTTTTCTCCGTGTAATACACACACTTTCGCAACCGTGTCACACTTGACACCCTTGTCTCTGCGTCACACTACCCGCATAGCGTCTTTGTCGAGGCCAGTCACATGACACTATTCAATGTACACTACAACCAGGCCATCTTCAGTGTCACACGACACCCTTTTCTTCTCAGTGTTCCACTACGGTCCTGTAGCATATCTCAGTGTTCCATTCCATCATACTTGCTTAAGTGTCACACTACGGTCCTAGCCCAGTTCAGTGTAACACTCCAACCTTTTCTTCATGTAATGTCCCACTAAACAGCATCCGATGACTCCGGCCCACAGTTGACCAGCGTAGGCGGCGAGTCCGCAGACATCACCGGTAGTCCTGTAAATACTCTCTAAGGTCGGTAGAAGTACACCGTAAGATGGTCTGGTGAGTACAACCTTCAAGACCAGTTGACACACCACAAGGTGGTCCGATGCAGCACACACTATGTTGCAAACTCACTGAATGCGGCCGTCAAATAACTGAGGCCAACAGACTCAGTGAGCTGCGGTGAGCGCTTCTAAAATCAGTAGAAGCCAGTAGAATACTCTACTGCCAGTAGATGTGTACGATTAGGTGTTCTGGTAACTACTGCGTAGATGCGTCCCGTGAGGTGTTCAGGTACTTAATGCTCTAAGCCCGGCTCAGCAGTCCCCACATTGGGTTTGATGACGTACCCAGTGGTACTGCCGGCCGGCAGGTTAACTATTAAACCGCTAGTTTGGTAGGGGGCCGCAACAGTCTCCTCTCTGGAACATCGTGTCTCTGTCCACCTTGTCTATTCCCCGCAGTATCTTGTATGTCGTTATCATGTCTCCCCTGACACTTCTGTCCTCCAGTGTCGTCAGTCCTATTTCCCTCAACCTTTCCTCGTACGACATTCCCCTGAGCTCTGGAACTAGCCTTGTTGCAAACCTTTATACTTTCTTTAACTTCTTGACGTGCTTGACCAGGTGTGGGTTCCAGACTGGTGCTGCATACTCCAGTATGGGCCTAACATACACAGTGTACAGTGTCTTGAACGATTCCATATTAAGGTATCGGAACGCTATTCTCAGGCTTACCAGGCTCCCATATGCTGCAACAGTTATTTGGTTGATGTGTGCCTCCGGTGACGTGCTCGGTGTTATGGTCACCCCAAGATCTTTCTCTCTGAGTGAGGTCTGTAGTCTTTGTCCACCTAGCCTATACTCTGTCTGCGGTTTTCTTTGCCCCTCTCCAATCTTCATGACTTTGCATTTGGCAGGGTTGAACTCGAGAAACCAGTTTCTGGAGCACATGTCCAGCCTGTTCAGGTCTCTTTGCAGTCCTGCCTCATCCTCATCCGATTTACTTCTATTCCCTCTCTCTCGTGTCTTACTTCTGTTACCTTGTCATAAAACTCCAGAGATTTGTGACACAGGATTTGCCTTCCATGAATCCATGCTGGTTTTCATTTATAATCTTGCTCCATTCCAGGTGTTCCACCACTCTCCTGATAATCTTCTCCATGACTTTGCATACTATACATGTCAGAGACACAGGTCTATAGTTTAGTGCCTCATTTCTGTCTCCTTTCTTAAATATGGGGACTACATTTGCCGTCTTCCATATCTCAGGTAGTTGCCCAGTTTCAAGGGATGTGTTGAAGATTGTGGTTAGGGGCACGCACAGCATCTCTGCTCCTTCTCTAAGGACCCACGGGGAGATGTTTTCCGGTCCCATCGCCTTTGAGGTATCAAGGTCACTTAGTAGCTTCTGCACCTTCTCCTCGGTTGTTCGTATGTCACCCAACACTTGTTGGTATATTCCCTCTTGATGTTCCCTTCTGTGCTGTCTTCCCAGAGCCCTTCCTCTCTCTACTGTAAAAACTTCCTTAAATCTCCTGTTCAGCTCCTCACATACCTCCTGATCATTTCTTGTGAGTTCTCCACCTTCTGTCCTGTGATCACCTGGTCTTTGATTGTTGTCTTCCTCCTGATGTGGCTATACAACAGTTTCGGGTCAGTCTTGACTTTCGATGCTATGTTATTTTCAAACTGTCGCTGGGCCTCCCTCCTTACCTGTGCATACTCGTTCCTGGCTCTGCGACTAATCTCCCTATTTTCATGTGTTCTCTGCCTTCTGTACTTTTTCCATTCTCTATTCCACTTAGATTTTGCCTCCTTACTCCGTCGGGTTAACCAGGGGCTCGTTCTGGTCTTCCTATTGTTTCTGTTGCCCTTGGGAATAAACCTTTCCACTGTCTCCTTGCATTTTGTTGTTACATATTCCATCATTTCATTTACTGGCTTCCCTGCCAGTTCTCTGTCCCATGGAACCTCCTGCAGGAAGTTCCTCAAACCTATGTAGTTCCCTCTTTTATAGTCTGGCATTTCCCATTCAACTCCTGTTACTCTCTCCACTTGCAACTCTATGTATTCAAAGCACAGAACCAGGTGGTCACTAGTTCCTAGGGGACTCTCATATGTGATGTCCTCAATGTCTGAACTGCCCAGGGTGAACACAAGGTCCAATCTTGCTGGTTCGTCCTCCCCTCTCACTCTGGTAGTGTCCTTAACATGTTGGTGCATGAGGTTTTTCAGCACCACATCCAACATCTTGGCTCTCCATGTTTCGGGACCCCCATGTGGCTCCAGGTTTTCCCAGTCAATCTCCCTGTGCTTGAAATCACCCATAACCAGCAACTTTGCTCTGCTGGAGGGAGCTTTTTTTGTCTCCTCAGCAAGTGTGTCCACCATTGCTCTGTTGCTCTCTTTATATTCCTCTCTTGGCCTCCTGCAGTTCTGTGGTGGATTATACATCATTGCAATGACCACCTTGTGCTCCCCAGACTGAAGTGCACCTACTATGTATTCCCTTTCTCCAGTCTCGTCTATACCTCCCATTTTCTCGAATTTCCATCGTTTTTTTACGAGCAGTGCAACTCCTCCTCCCCCTCTGCCCCTTCTATCTTTCCTCATGATCTGATATCCTGGTGGGAAGATTGCTTCTGTTATTGTCTCAGTGAGTTTTGTTTCTGTAACTGCTATGATGTCTTTAAACTTCTCATTGATTCTTTCTTGCCACTCCTCATATTTATTCGTTAATCCATCCGCATTTGTGTACCAAACCTTCAACTTCTGTTCAAATACTGTAACTGTGGTCCTGGGGGAATACTCGGGTTGGGAGAGCAGGAGCCCTGGTGGGGGCCTGTGGGGGGTTGCAGTGGGGGTGGAGGAAGAGCTGCCATAAGGGGTTGCTGTAGGGGTAGCGCTTGTGGTGCAGGGGGTGGGAACAGAGGGATTGGTGTGTGATTGTTGGTTTAGATTGTTCAGTTGCCTTGGGGGTGTCGTGGTAGGAGTCCTTCTGCAGGTGTTTCTAGGGGGTGTGATTGCCCTTCCACCTGTGCCAGGGTTATTCTGTTCTTTGTCATTTCCTCCCATTCCTCAATTCGTTTTTGCACTTTCTCTTTCTGTATCATCCTTTCCTCCTGTGTTTTGTCTCGATCGAGGTACACACTCTTGAACTCCTGTTTGCCTCTCAGCCATGCTTTCTTCTGCAGGATCATGATTCGAGTTGATTCTGCCTTGAAAATTACTTTGAGAGGCCATTTCTTTCTCTTTGTGAACCACCTGATTCTCCAAAAATTTGCCATATGGGTCATGTCTCCCTCACCTATCACCTCCATGATTCCTTCAATCGCTTTTTTCTCCTCCTGTTTTCTTTCATCATAGGTTTCCTCTTTAGCTTCCTCTAGCCCATAGACAAAAACTGATCTCTCCCTTTCCTCCTCCCACTGTGACTCCCATTGCATCCTCTGAGGTGTTTTAGTACCTTCTCATGGAGTGTTCCTTCCTTCAATCCCTTCCCTAGCTGTGGCCCCTATGCTCATTGGTTTGTCCTTCCTGCTCACCTGTTCCTGGCCCCCACAAGTGTCTGGTTAAGTCTCCTCATATGTCCTAGTTCCTTCAATGTCTTCTGACCTCTCATACTGTCCTAGTGTGCTCCCTGTCTTTGTTTTGGCCTCATGTGAGTTTGACAGGACCTTTGCATACAGTTTATCTTCCATGCTCTCTCCAGACCCTTTGTCTGTGTCTGATGTAAATATTCTTGATGCTACTTCCGTATTATCTTTATCTCTAGGCTGTTTCAGATTTCTCAGCTCCTCTTCTAATCTCTGTATCTTGGCTTCTGCTACTGTGGCATGTTGCTCCCACATTCTGCTCTCTGCTCCTAACCTCTTCTCCATCTTCTTTGCAAGCTCATCTAGCTTCCTTCCCCAGTCTTCCTCCCCTTTTTTGAGCTTTGCCTCTCAATCCTCCCTCCCAGATTCGTCCGTCGGACCCTTGGCTCTCATCCTAGTTTTGGTTCCCCCTTTGCACCACAGAAGAAGGGGGGAGGATGGTTAGGGGAGGGGAAATGATGGCTGAGGGGGGAGGGATCGATGGTTAGGGGGGGGGGGAGGAGGGTTACTGGAGGGGGAGAGAGGGTTGGGGGAAGGGGGGGATATAGGGTTTTGGGGGGGGGGTTAGAGGGGTTTGGGGGAGGGGTAGGGGGCTGGTGGGGGGGTAGAGATGCTTGGGGGAAGGGGAGGATGTATGTGTCAAGTGTTTGTGTGCTTGTGTATGTGTTTGTGTATGTGTGGGAGAGAGAGAGATTGGATTAAGGAGGGGGAGAAAAGGAAAAGGGTAGAGTACCCCGGAAACCGGGACCCTTTAAAGGTTGGGGGTGTCCCTGTGTGATGGGATTAGAAGGGGAGGGGAGGTGGGGGGGGGGGAAGAAAGGATGGGGGGTAGAGGGGCCCGATGAAACCCGGGTCCCTTGGGCTGTGTGTACTCCCTTTGTGGTTGCGGGGGGTCGAGACTCAGTTGGCCCGCCTCTTCATACGTACTGGATTCCCCCCTCTTTCTTCCTGAGCTTTGTCATCCTCTTTTAAAAAATATGTTTTGGTTTCCCGCTCCACTACTTCACTTCTGGCTATTCCACTTGCGACAACTCTATGACTGAAGAAATACTTCCTAACTCCCTGTGACGACTGGGTTTTTAGCTTCCAGTTGGACCCTTTTCCCCGTGTCCCCTTGGAAACATCCCATCTCTGTCCACCTTGTCTATTCCCTGCAGTATTTGTTGTATTATCATGTCTCCCCTGACCCCTTTTGTCCCCAGTGTCGTCAGTCCCCATTTTCCCCAACCTTTTCCTTGTACACTTTTCCCCTTTGGGTGTGGGCTAGCCTTTTTGCAAACCTTTGTACTTTCTCTAAATTCTTTTACGTGCTTTACCCGTGTGGTTTTAGCTGGGCGCTTCTCCAGTATGGGCCTAAATTTCACAGTGTCAGTGTCTTGAACGATTCTTTTAAGGTATCGGAACCCATTTTTCAGGTTTGCCCGGCGCCGGTATGCTGCAGCGGGTTTTTTGGTGATGTGTGCCTTCCGGGATTGCCCCGGGGTTATGGTCACCCCAAGGGCTTCCTCCCCAATAGGGTTTTTAGTCTTGTCCCCCTTCTATACTCTGTCTGCAGTTTCTTTTCCCTCCCCAATCTTCATGACTTTGCATTTGGTGGGTTTAATTCGAGAAGCCGTTGCTGGACCCAAAAGTCCAGCCTGTCCAGGCTTTGCATCCTGCCCCCATCCTCGTCCGATTTAAATTTTTTCATCAACTTACATCATCCGCAAACAGGGACACTTCGGCTTCTATTCCTATCCAGTCCAGTCGTTCACAAATACTAGAAACAGCACTGGTCATAGGACTGACCACCTGTGGGACCCCGTTGGTCTCAGGTGCCCACTCGACATCCTCGCCACGACCATGACTCGCTGCTGTGTATGTGTGGATGTTGTTGTTGTGTTGTGTGAGTGTGTGTGTGTTTGGTGTGTGTGTGTGTGTTGTGTGTGTGTTGTGTGTGTGTGTGTGTGTGTGTGTTTGTGTACTCACCTAGATGTGCTGCGCCTTTGTTGTTGCAGGTTTCCGAGTCATAGCTCTTACCCTGCCTTTCTTCACTGGTCTCTACTAGGGTCCTCTCTCTCACTCTGCTTCCAGAGCTTTGTCCATACCTCGGTCCTTAAAGCTAATGTAATTGTTCCTCTGCCTCCACTACATCAATTGGTAGGTTATTGCACTTCTGACGACTCTATGAACTGAAGAAATACTTCCAAACATCCCTACGACTCGTCTGAGTCTTCAGCTTCAATTGTGACCCCTGTTTTCTGTGCCCCCCTCTCTATAACAACCTGTCCTCTGTCTACCTTATCTATTCACGCAGTATTTTGTATGTCGTTATCAATGTCTCCCTTGACCCCCCGCCCCCCTGTCTCCAAATGTCGGACAGTCCGATTCCCTCAACCTTTGCATCGTAAAACATAAACCCTTGAGCTCTGAACTCGCCTTGTAGCAAACCATTGCACTTTACTAATTTATTGACTGTTGTTTACCCAGGTGTGGGTTCCAAACTGGATGCTGCTTACTCCTGCAATGGCCTGATGTACACATTGTACATATTATCTTGAACGATTCCTTACTAAGGTATCGGAACGCTATTCTCAGTTTTGCAGGCGCCCCGTATGCTGCAGCATGGTTATCTGGATGATGTATGCCTCCGGAGACAGCTCCGGTGTTATGGTCTACCCCAATATCTTCTTCCTTGAACGAGGGTATGCAGTCCTTGGCCACCTATCTATACTCTGTCTGCGTTCTTCTTGCCCTTCTTCGATCTTCATTACTTTGGCACTTGTAAGGGTTTGAATCAAGAAGCCAGTTGCTGGACCTCGTGAACAGCCTTACCATGGTCTCTTTGAAGTCTCTGCGGGGTCCTATCTACTTTATCCTCATTAACTTCCACATCATCTTGCGAACAGGGACAACCTCTGAGTCTATCCCTTCCATCAAGTCCCAGTACACATATAACCAGAAATAGCACTGGTCCTAGACCGACCCCAGTGGGACCCCGCTCGTTACGCAGGTGCCCACTGTTAGTTACCAGTTTGGTCCTAGGCACATGTCGATAAGACACTAGGCCGTGTTTGTCAGTGGTTGTGCGTGACAGAGTGTTTGTGTGTGTGTGTGTGTTGTGTGTGTGTGTGTGTGTTTGTGTGTGTGTGTGTGTGTATGTGTGTGTGTATGTGTACTCACCTAATTGTACGTCACCCTAATTGTGGTTGCAGGGGACGAGACTCAGCTCCTGGCCCCGCCCTTCACTGATCGCTACTGGTCCTCTTCTCTTTGCTTCCTGAGCTTTGTCATACCTCGTCTTAAAACTATGTATGGTTCCTCCTCCTCCACTACTTCACTTTCTAGGCTATTCACTTGCTGACAACTCTATGGACTGAAGAAATACTTCCGAACGTCCCTGTGACCGTCTGATCTTCAGCTCCAGTTGTGCCCCCCTTCCCTGTGTCCCCCTCTCTGGAACATCCTATACTCTGTCCACCTATCTATTCCCCTCAGTATCTGGTATGTCGTGTTCATGTCTCCCTTGACCCTTCTGTCCTCCATTGTCTTCAGTCCCGACTTCCGTTAAATAACCTTTTCGCTCGTACGAACATTCCCTTGAGCTCTGCTGGACTAAGCCTTGGTAGCAAACCTTGTACTTTCTCTAGCTTCTTGACGGTGCTTGACAGTGTGGTTCCAGACTGGTGCAGCATACTCCATTAGGGCCTAACATACACAGTGTACAGTTCTTGAACGATTCCTTATTAAGGTATCGGAACGCTATTCTCAGTTTGCCAGGCGCCCGGTATGGCTGCAGCAGTTATTTTGGTTGATGTGTGCCTCCGGTGATGTGCTCGGATGTTAGGTCACCCAAGGTCTTCTCCCGAGTGAGGTCTGTAGTCTTGTGTCTCACCTAGCCTATACTCTGTCTGCGTCTCTTGCCCCCTCCCCAATCTTCATGACATCGCATCTGGCTGAACTGAAATTCGAGAAGAAAGTTAATGGACCACATGTCCCGAGCCCTGTCCAGGTCTCTTTTGCAGTCCTGCTCATCCTCGTCCGATTTTAATTCTTCTCATCAATCTTCACTCATCTTCGAACAGGGACACTTCAGAGTCTATTCCTTCCATCATGTCGTTCACATAATCAAAAATAGCACTGGTCCTAGAACTGACCCCTGTGGACCCCCCGCTCGTAACAGGCGCCCACTGTGATACCTCTACACGTACCATGACTCGTTGCTACCTCCCTGTCAGGTATCCCTATCCATTGCAGTGCCCTCCCTTTTTACATGCGCCTGATCCTCCCAGCTTCTGCACTAATCTCTTGTGGGGAACTGTGTCAAAGTCCTTCCTGCAGTCCTAGGAAAACGCAATCTACCCACCCCTCTCTCTCGTGTCTTACTTCCTGTTACCTTGTCATAAAACTCCATAGTTTGTGATAACAGGATTTGCCATCCATGAACCCATGCCTGTTTTCATTATAATCTTGTTCCTTTCCAGGTGTTCGACCACTCTCCTCCTGATAATCTTCTCCGTGACTTTGCACACAATACATGTCAGAACACAGGACTGTAGTTTAGTGCCAGTTTCTGTTTCCCTTTCTTAAATAATGGGAACTACATTATCTGTCTTACATTTTCTCATTGTAGGTTGCCCAGGTTTCAAGGATTGTTGAAGAATGGTGGTTAGAGGCAACGCACAGCATCTCTGCTACCTTCTCCTAAGGACCATGGGAGATGTTGTCCCGGCCCATCGCCTTTGAGTTGTCCAAGGTCACTTAAGAGCCTTCTTCACCTCCTTCTCAGATTTGTTTCTTATGCCATCCAACACTTTTGGTATATTCCCCTCTTGTGTCCCTTCTGTCCCTGTCTTCCCAGAGCCCTTCCTGCTCTACTAACTGTAAAAACTTCCTTAAATCTCCTGTTCAGTCTCCTCAAACCTCCTGATCATTTCCTTGTAGTTCTCCACCTTCTGTCCTTAATCTTATCACCTTGACTTTGACTTTGTCTTCCTCACTGAATGTGGCTATACAACAGTTTTTTTGGGTCAGTCTTGATTCTCGATGCTATGTCATTTTCAATAGTGTCTCCTGGACTTCCCTCTCCATACCTGTTGAGCATACTCCATTCTGGCTCTGCGACTGAACTCCTATTTTCGTGTGTTCTCAGCCTTCTGTACTTTTTCCATTCTCTATGAACTTTTGTTTTTGCCTCCATAGCACCGTCGGGTAAACCAAGGTGCTCGTTCTGGTCCTTCCCGTTGTTACTGATGCCCTTGGGATAACTTTTCCACTGCCACCTTGCATTTTGTTGTTACATATTACATCATTTCCTTTACTACTGCTTTCCTGCCAGTTCTCTGTCCCACTGGAACTCCTGCAGGAAGTCCTTCAACCCTATGTAGTCCCCCTCCTTTATATATACAGGCTATTCCCCATTCCAACTCCTGTTATTCACTCCACTTGCAAGCCCTACTATGTATTCAAAGCACAGAACCACGTGGACGCTAACTCCTAGGGCGACCTCTATCTTGATGTCCTCAATGTCTGAGCTGCCCAGGAGAACACAAGGTCCAATTTTGCTGGTTCATCCTCCCCTCCTCACTCTGGTAGTGTCCTTAACATGTTGTTGCATGAGGTTTTCCCAGCACCACGTCCAACATCCTGGCTCTCCATGTTTTAACCACCCAATTCTCTGAAATTTGTCACCAGGGTCCATATTGCCCTCCCCTATTGTTTTCATGGATGCCTTCAATCATTTTTTTCTCCTCCTGTTTTATTTTCTCAAAGTTGGCCCCCTTGGCTTCTTGGAGCCCGTACACCAAAAACTGACCCCTCGGCCCTTTCTCCTCCCACAGGAAGTCTCCATCTGCTTCCTCTGAGGCATGTTATTTCGCTTCCATTGACATGTTTCTTGCCTTCAGTCCCTGTCATATCTGAAACTTTCTATTCTCAGTGAACTGTCTTTCCTGAACCAGCTGTCCCTTGCTACTTGCAGTTGGCTGATAAATCCTGCATATAGCAAACCTTCTTCATTTGTCTTCGACCTGATGTTTGATCTTAGAGTGCACTTCGTTCCCTATTTCCCTCCCTGGCCCCACGTGGTCTGAAGAGGCCCTTCGTAACGGCATGTCTCCGTTGTTGCTTACCATCCCCCTTGTCTCGCCTGACTTAGAATTTCCTGATGTCCATCTGAAATTGTCATTTGTCTCCTCTAATCTGTTCCAGGCTTTGCCAGTTTCTCTTCTAAACACTGATCCTAGCTTCTGCTGCTAAGACCCTGTACTTCCCACTTCCTGCACTCTACAAGCAATCCGCTCCTCCATTTTCTTACCAAGCTCTACTATCTTACCTTCCCCACTCTTCCTCCCTTTTTTGGAGCTCTAACTCCCGAGTCTTTCCTCCCCCTGTTCGTCTTACCAGATCTCGGGGGACACCGTCCTCTAAGGCCACCCATTTTTTTTTTTTTTTTTTTTTTTTTATCTTTTTCTTTTTCTTTTAATACCACAGACAGAAGGCTAGAGGAGGGAGAGGTGTGGGGGGAGAGAGAGAAAAGGGTAGAAAAGAGGGAGAGAGAGGAGAGAGAAAGGGTAGAAAGAGGGAGAGAGAGGAGAGAGGAAAGGGTAGAAAATAGGGACAGAGGAGGAGAGAGAAAGGGTAGAAAGAGGGAGAGATAGGAGAGAGTATGGGGGTGAGAATAAGCCAGGGGGAGAGAGAAGAAAATGTGAGGGGACAGAAAAAAGGTAGAAGAGAGGGAGAACGAGAGGGAGAGGGAGAGAAGAGAGAGAGAGGGAGAAAAGGAGTGCGAGGGAAAAGGCTATGGGAGAAGAGAAATGACGAGATGAGAGAGAAGCCTATAGAGAGAGAGGGGTGAGAGATGGTTATTGGGAGTGAGGGACAGATAGAGAGAGGGAGAGAGAGAGGAAAGAGAGGAGGGAAAAAGAGGGAGAAGAGAAGGGAGAGAGAGGGAGAGAGAGAGAGTGTTGAGTGTGTGTGTGTGTGTGTGTGTGTGTGTGTGTGTTTGTGTGTGTGTTGCATGTAAGTGTGTGTGTTGTATGTGTGTGTTATGTGTGTGTTGTGGTGTGAGTGTGTGTGTGTGTGTGTGTGTGTGTGTTTGTGTGGTATGTGTGGTGTGTTGTGTGTGTGTGTGTGTGTTGTGTGTTAGTGGGTGTGTGGTGTGTGGTGTTGTGTGGTGTGTGTGTGTTGTGTGTGTGTAAATGTGTGTGTGTGTGTGTGTGCGTGTGTTTACTTCCCTAGTTTCTACTCACCTAGTAGAGGTTGTCGGGGATAGAGTCCCAGCTGCTCCTGGCCCCGCCTCTTCACTGATCGCTACTAAGGTCACTCACCTCCGAACCGGTGAGCTTATCATACCTCTTCTTAAAGTTATGTATGGATCCTGCCCTCCACTACACGCTTCCAAAACATCCACTTACTGACTATCCTGTTGGCTGAAGAAAATACTTCCTAACATCCCTGTGATTCATCTGTGTCTTCAACTTTTCAACTGTGTCCCCTTGTTACTGTGTCCAATTCTCTGGAACATCCTGTCTTTGTCCACCTTGTCAATTCCTCTCTGTATTTTGTATGTCGTTATCAGTCCCCCTATCTCTTCTGTCCTCCAGTGTCGCAGGTTATTTCCCTTAACCTCTCTTCGTAGGACATACCTCTTAGCTCTGGGACTATCTTGTTAGCAACCCTTTGCACTTTCTCTAGTTTTCTTTACGTGCTTTGCTAGGTGTGGGTTCCAAACTGTTGCCAGCAATCCTCCAATATGGGCCTAACGTACTCGGTGGTGCAGGGTCCTGAAACGATTCCTATTAAGATGTCGGAATGCAGTTCAGAGGTTTGCTAGGGGCCTATATGCTGCAGCAGTTTATTTGGTTATGTGCGCTTCAGGAGATGAGCCCTGGTTTTTATACTAACCCCAAGATCTTTTTCCTTGAGTGAGTTTTGGTAGTTCTCAGGCCCCAAGACTGTAACTCCGTCTGGCGGTCTTCTTTGTCCCTTCCCCAAATCTTCATGACTTTGGCACTGGTGGGATTGAACTCCAGATCCAATTGCGTGGACCAGGTCTGCAGCCTGTCCAATCCCTTTGTATTTCTGCCTGTCTCGACGAGTGAATTCTTTTTCACAACATCACGTCCATCTGCAAACAGGGACAAAACCTCAGAGTCTATTCCTTCCGTCAGTCGTTCATAAATACCAGAAAACAGCACTGTCCTAGGACTGTGTAACCCCGTATCAGTGAGGGAGCTCATGTTTAGAGAGGGAGCCGCTGGCTCACAGGTTCCCCACACCTGACGACCCTCGCCACGTACCATGACTCGCTGTTGTCTTCTGACAAGTACTGCCGCTGATCCATTGTAGTAGCCTTTCTGTTACCCTGCTTGGTCCTCCATTTTTGCACCAATCCTTGTGTGAACTGTGTCAAGAGGCGCCTTCTTGCAGTCCAAGAATATGCAATCCACGCCACCCCCACTCTCTGAGTATATGTGTGTGTGTGTGTGGTGTGTGTGTGTGGTCTCACCTAGTTGTACTCACCAAGTTGAGGTTTGCGGGGGTCGCGTCCGAGCTCCTGGCCCCCGCCTCTTCACTGATCGCTACTTTAGTCACTCTCCCTGAGCCGTGAGCTTTATCATAACCTCTGCTTAAAGCTATGTATGGATCCTGCCTCCACTACATCGCTTCCCAAACTAATTCCTACATTACTGACTACTCTGTGGCTGAAGAAATACTTCCTAACTTCCCTGTGATTCATCTGTGTCCCCTTCAGCTCCAACTGTGTCCCCTTTTTACGTGTCCAATCTCTGGAACTCCTGTCTTTGTCCCCACCTTGTCAAATTCTCTCATATTTTGTATGTCGTTACATGTCCCCCCTATCTCTCCTGTCGCCTCCAGTGTCGTCAGTTGATTTCCCTTAACCTCTTCTCCTCGTAGGACATACCTCTTAGCTCTGGGACTATCTTGTTTTGCAAACGCTTTGCACTTTCTTTCTCACTAGTTTCTTTAACGTGCTTGGCTAGGTGTGGGTTCCCAAACTGGTGCCGCATACACTACCAATATGGGCCTAACGTACACTTGTAAGCAGGGTCCTGAACGATTCCTTATTTAGATATCGGAAAGCTGTTTCTGAGGTTTTTGCTAAGGCTCCCATAAGCCTGCAGTCAGTTATATTTGATGAGGCTTCTTCAGGAGATGTGCCTGGTGTTATACTCACCCCAAGATCCTTTTTTCTTGAGTGAGGTTTGTAGTCCTCTGGCCCCTAGACTGTACTTCCGTCTGCGGTGATCTTTGCCCTTCCCTAATCTTCATAGCTTTGCACTTGAGGATTGAACTTCAGGAGCCATTTCTGGACCAGGTCCTGCAGCCTGTCCGTACCTTTTTGTAGTTTCTGCCTGGTTTTCGATCGAATGATTCTTCTCATCAACTTCACGGTCACTGCAAACAGAGACACCGTCGGATCTATTCATTCCGTCCTGTCGTTCACAAAGGTACCAGAAAGAGCACTGGTCCTAAGACTGACCCCTGCGGGACCCCGCTGGTCACTAGGTGCCCACTCCTGACACCTCGCCACGTACCATGACACGCTGCTGTCTTTCCTGACACGTATTCACCTGATCCATGTAGTGCCTTCCCTGTTATCTCTGCTTGGGTCTTCAGTTTTGCAGCCAATCTCTTGTGTGGAAACTGTGGTCAAATGCCTTTTTTGTTTTTTGCAGTCCAAGAAAATGCAATCCACCCACCCCACTCTCTCTGTCTACTGCTGTCACCATGTCATAGAACTCCAGTAGGTTTGTGACACAGGATTTCCATGTCCCTGAAACTAGTTGGCTGCGTTGATGAGATCATTCTTTTCAGGTGTATACCACAACTCTTCTCTCTGATAATCCCTCCATGACTTTGATACTATACAAGTCAGTGACACTGGTTCTGTATTTTGTGCTTTCAGGTTCTGTATCCTTTTATTTAAAGATGGGGACTACGTTTGCTGTCTTCCATGCCACAGGGAATCTCCTGTTTCCAATAGATGTATAGGAATATTGTGTTAGGGGTACACATAGTGCCTCTGCTCTCTCTCTCAGTACCCATGAGGATGTTATCCCGCCCCATTGCCTTTGTGAGGTATCTAGCTCACTGCAAAGCTCTTCACTACATCCTCGGTTGTATGTACTGAGCCCCAAAAAGGGGCACTTGTGTTGTCCCACCCTCCTGTCTTTCTGAGCCCCTTCTGTCCTCCTCTGTGAACAAGTCTTTGAATCTCCTTGTTGAGTGATCCTCACATACTTTCACGTCAGTTCTTGTTGTCTCATCCTCCCTTCCATCCTTAGCCTGATTACCTGTTCCTTGGCTGTTGTTTTCCTCCTGATTGTGGCTGTAATAACATTTTCGGTTCAGAATTGGCTTTCGCTGCTATGGTCGTTTTCATAGTGCGTTTGGGCCTCCCTTCATATCTGCGCATATTTGTTTCTGGGTCTACGACTGCTCTCCTTTTAGCTCCTGGGTCCATTGCCTTCTGTATTTCTTCCATTCCCTATGCACACTTGTTTTTGCCTCCCTGCCACCTTTGGTGAACCATGGAATCGTCCTGGCTTTTTCATTTTTCCTGTTACCCTTGGGTACAAACCTCTCCCAGCTCCTTGCACATTGGTTTTTGCTACATAATCCATCACTCATTAATTTGGCTTCCCTGCCAGTTCTCTGTCCCACTGAACCCCGTTGCAGGAAGTTTCACTCACTCGGCTCCCTGTAAGTCCCCCCTTTTTTGTGTAGTTTGGCTTCATTCGTCTGGCATTTCCTGCTTCCTCCCCATCCAAGATGGTAGCTCTACTGTGTATTCGAAGCTATGTGTGTGTGTGTGTGTGTATGTTTTGTGTGTGTGTTTGGTGTGTGTGTGTGAGTGTGTGTGTGTGTGAGTGTGTGTGGTGTGTGTGTGTGTGGTTTGTGCGCGCGTGTGTGTGTGTGGTGGCTAGTGTGTTTGTGTGGTGTGCGTGGTGTGTGTGTGTGTGTGTGTGTGTTGTGTGTGATGTGTCTGGTGGTGTGTGGTGTGTGTGTGTGTGGTTTGTGTGCTTGACCAGAACGTGGGTTCCAAATATAGTGTTGCACCCTCCAGTATGGGCCTGACGTACCGTGATACAGATTCTTGAACGATTCCTACTGAGGATCAGAATGCTATTCTCGGTATGCCAGGCGCTTCAATGCTGCAGGCAGATATTTCGGTTGATGTGGCACCCCGGAGATATGCCTCTGTAAATACTCACCCTCAAGACCTTTTTCCGTGAAGTGAGGTTTGCAGTTATATTTAGGCCACCCAAGCCTATAAGCTGTCTGCGATCTAATTTGCCATCTCCGATCTTCAT
Organism: Cherax quadricarinatus; assembly: GCF_026875155.1. Taxonomy (NCBI): domain Eukaryota; kingdom Metazoa; phylum Arthropoda; class Malacostraca; order Decapoda; family Parastacidae; genus Cherax; species Cherax quadricarinatus. Next base: position 46,993,823 of record NC_069404.1, read on the forward strand.
GACTTTACATTTGGCGGGGCAAAATTTCGAGAGCCAGCTGCTGGACCAGTCTGTTTGTAGTCCTGGCCTTATCCTCACCCAAATTTAAGTCCTTCTCAATAGCTTCACATACATTGCAAACAGGATAATTCTGAGTCTGTCCCTTCTATCATGTCATTCAAATATACCTAAAAATAGCACTATACTAGGAACTGACCCCTGAGGAACCCCATTCGTCCACAGCGCACACTCGACACCTAGTCACGTACCATGATTCCGGTGGTGCCTCCCGTCAAGTATTTCTCTATCCAATTGCAGTGCTTTCCCTTTTATTATTTTAGATAAGCATACAATTAATTTAATACTAAACAAACACAGTGATAATATAAAAAAAAATTTGTTTTTATTTTTTTCGTTAGTTCAGAATGATTTTGGCGAAATTATGCATACACAAATTTATCGCTTGTCCTATATGGCAAGATGAGCGTTTGCTATTTAAGCCAATAGAGGCAATTCTGCCTATTCGGCAACGACATATCTATATATAAATATATATATAGTATATATAAAGTATATAATATTATATAAATATATAAATATATATATATATATAATATATACAATATATATATATATAAATATATAAATATATATATATAATAATAAAAATATATATATAGTATATATATATATATATATATAAATATAATATATATATATATATATATATAAATATAATATCATAACTAAAGCCAACCTTACTAGCTTTATTCTGACCAACTTTTTTTCAGATTAACTAATAGCATAATTTGAAATCAGTGAATACATTATTTCGTGATGTTCAGATTGTATTACTTTTTTCTAAGGCTCAGATATTGTCAGAAAAGAATTTTCATTTTCTTGTGTGGCATAGCTATTGTTGTTTTTTGAAGGAAGAGCTAGAAACCAGTTACCAGCAGACACAACAAGACGTGTACGCCTACAACCTTCACTCCAGATTAGTCTGGGATTATTTAGAGGTCTTCTAATTCTGATGAGACATTTGAATGAGCATTGAGTCTTTTGGCAATTTTGCCCCATTTCCAGCGGTCGTGAGTGTGTATAAATACAAATTAGAAGGCAATTACATACACAGTCACATCTATATGTGTGTGGTGTGTACTCACCTAGTTTAACTCACGCTATTTTGTGGGTTTGCAGGGTAAAGTAACAGCTCCTGCCCGCCTCTTCACTGTGTTCGCAACTAGGTTACTTTTTACTGCTCCATTAGCTTTATCAACCTCTTCTTATAGGTACAGATATTATGGATCAAGCCTCCAACTAGCTACATCACTTTCCCAGTCTATTCCACTTCCTTACAGGTCTGTGATTGAATAAATACTACTCCCTAACATCCCTGTATTTATCTGAGTCTCGAACTTCCAGCTGTGACCTTCCCTTATGTCTTTGTCCATCTCTGGAGCATCCTGTCTTGCCCACCTTTCAATTCCTCTCGGTATTTATATGTTGTTATCATATCCTCTCCGGCGCTATCTCGTCACTCCCCTTTCCACATATCCTCAGTACGATTTCCTCTTAACCTCATTCCTCATAGGAGAGGTAGTCTTGTTACAAACATTGTATTTTCCTCTAATTTCCTTACATTCTTGGCTAGGTGTGGCTCCAGAATTGGGTGCTGCATGCTTGTAATATCGCCCTCATATATACCTGTACAGGGTCCTGAATGAATTCCTTATTGAATGGCAGAAAGCTGTTCTGAGGTTGCTAGCACCATATGCTGCACAGAATATTTTGGTTGATGTGCGCCTCAAGATTGTGCCGGTGCTATGACACCCTCCAAGATCCTTTTCCATGAGTGTCTATGTGATTCTCTGACCCATTGACTTTAAATCCATCTTGGTCTTCTTTGCCTTTCCCCAATCTTTATGACTTGCATTTGGTAGAGTTGAACGCAATTAGCCATTTCCGAGTTTTCGGAAACCAAGCTTGCAAGCCGTCCAGACCCTTTGTAGTTCTGCACTGGTCCTGCGTACCGATGTGAATACATCTCATCAACCTCACATCATCTATAAACAGGGACACTTCTGATTCTATTCCTTCAGATCATGTCGTTCACATCACCAGAAACAGCAACCAAGTCCTATGGACTGACCCTGTGGGACCCCGCCGACCGCAGGCGGCCCGACTCTGAACCCTTGCACATATCATGACTTGCTGTTGTCTTCCCGACAGGTATTTCCTGAACCACTGCAATGCCTTCCCTGTTATACCTGCCTGGTCTTCCAGCTTATGCACTAATCACTTGTGTGGAACTTTGTCAAAAGCATTTTTACAAGCCAACAAAATGCAGTCTACCCACCCCTCTATCTCTCTTGTCAAACTGCTGTCACCTTGTTTTAGAACCCCAGTAGGTTTGCGACACAGGATTTCCGGTCCCTAAAACAGTGCTGGTTGTCTTTGATATGCTCATTCCTCAAAGACCTGGGAGTGATTATGTCGGAGGATCTCACCTTCAAGGACCATAACATTGTATCAATCGCATCTGCTAGAAAAATGACAGGATGGATAATGAGAACCTTCAAAACTAGGGAGGCCAAGCCCATGATAACACTCTTCAGGTCACTTGTTCTATCTAGGCTGGAATATTGCTGCACACTAACAGCACCTTTCAAGGCAGGTGAAATTGCCGACCTAGAAAATGTACAGAGAACTTTCACGGCGCGCATAACGGAGATAAAAAACCTCAATTACTGGGAGCGCTGAGGTTACCCAAAACCTGTATTCCCTGGCAGCGCAGGAGGGAGAGATACATGATTATATACACCTGGAAAATCCCTAGAGGGACAAGTACCGAACTGACCACGAAAATACTCACTACGAAAGTCCAAAGACGTTGGCAGACGATGCCTCCATCCCCCCAATGAAAAGCAGGGGGTGTCAACTATCACGTAGAGACCATACAATAAGTGTCAGGGGCCCGGAGACTGTTTGGGAACTGCCTCCCATCACACAAAGGGGGATTTACCAACAAGACTCCCTGGCAGTCTTCAAATCTGCACTGGACAAGCACCTAAAGTCAGTTCCTGATCAGCCGGCTGTGGCTCGGACGTTGGTTTGCGTGCACCAGCAGCAACTTCCTGGATGATCAGTGCTCAGATCCACCTAGGATGCCTGTCACGAGACTTGGGCCGCTTGCGCGGTTGGACCCCCAAACTCTCTCCAGGTAAACTCTAGTATTAGACAGACAGAGGGCCCTGATTCTGTCACTCTCTCGAAAGGCTAGAATTATTGGGGATATGATTCGAGGTGTATAAATGGAAAACAGGAATAAATAAAGGGGATGTAAATGAGCGTGCTGAAAATGTTCCACAAAAACAGGACACGCAAGCATGGTTTCAATTTAAAAAAATCAATATTCAGGAAGGAATATAGGAAAGCACTGGTTGGTAAAAAGAGTTGTCGATGAGTGGAAACAAACGCCCGAGTACAGTATTGAGGCTAAAACGTTGTGTATTTTTAAAAATAGTTAAGATAAATACATGAGTGTGGTGGTGGGTGGGTGTGATTGGACCTGACTAAGCTTTGGCTTGCCTGTTGTCTGGTGCAGTGCTCCATCTTTGAGTGGAGAGTGACCAGACTGGGTGGGTCCGTTGGGCTAATCCGGGTGGTGGGTCATTGGTCTAATCCGGAGTGGGGACATGAACGCTGCACCGCAGGGTCTGTAGGTGCCTATTGCAGTGTCTTCTTTCTTCTGTTCTTAATGAGATGCTGTTTTTTTTATGTGTGTGTGTGTGTGTGTGTGTACTCACCTAATTCACCTACTTGTGGGTTGCAGGGTCGAACTCAGCTCCTGGCCTCCGCCTCTTCACTGACCGCTACTAGGTCAGATGAAGAGTGGGTTAAACATCACTGCAATGCTACCGTTGTGTTACCCCCTGACTGAACTGTACACTACTATGATAATCCTTTCTCCAATCTCTTCCATTCTTCCATTCTTGATAACCCCACCAGTTTTTTAATTAGTAGTGCAACCCTCCTCCCCTGCTCCTTCTAAATCCATCCTCCAGGAACTGATATCCGGGTTGAAAGATTGCATGTTATTTATCGCATGAGTTTTGTTTCTGTAAACCACTACGATGTCTTGGGTCCATCTCATGATTCCTTTCATGCCTTTTGAAAACTCCCACATTATTCGTTGTTTTCCATCCACATTCGTGTAACCAAAACCTTCAACTTCTTTGTCAATAACAGTGGACTGATAGAGGTTGGTAAGGGGAGCAGGTGCCTCTGGCAGGGGCCTATAGGTGGTTGCTGTGGGGTGGGGACTGTTGTGTGGGGTAATGGGGGCATAGAGCCATAGGGGGTTTCATTGGAGGTGGGAGCTGATGGGCATGGAGAGGGCCTATGGGGGGTTCAGTGGGGGTGGGGGTTGTGGTGAGGGGATTGGGGGATAGAGGGTACTGTGTGGGTTGCTGTGGGTTACTGTGGAGTGGGGTTTGTGAGGAGGGGGATAGGGTGAAAGGACATTTGGTAGTTTACTGTGGGTTTTCTGTGGGGGTGGGGTTTGAGCTAGAAGGTGATGTTTGGTGTTACTGTGGGTTACTGAAGGTGTAGGGTTTGTGGTAGAGGGGGATGTGTGGGTTTACTGTGGGTTTCTGTGGGATGAGGTTTTGTGCAAAGGGGGATGAGGGGCATAGGGTACAGTGAGTGGTATTGGTCGTTGATTGCTTGGATTGCCATGGCCTGTGTTTCCTTCTGTTGGGGTACTGGAGGAAGTTGTTTCTTCTTCCAACCTGGCCTGATTGCTCCCCTGCTCTCCACCTCGGTTGCCTCCCATTCCTCTTACGACGTATGTACCCTCACTTTTCATATAATTCTTTCTTCTTGTGTTCTGGTCCTCGGTCGAGGTACAACACTCACCAGAACACCTGGTTGTACCCTTGGGGCGCGCTTTTCTCCCTGCAGATCCCTTTTCAACCTGACTCAGCCTTGAAAATCACTTTGACTGGACACTTTTTTCCTTTTGTATGTGAGTGAGTTAGAGAGAGAGAGAGAGGGAGAGAGAAAGAGAGAGAGAGAGATATGGGGACATGGATGTCAAGTATGATGAGCATGTTGCGTTGGTAGGATCAGCTCTTATGGCTTGCGGCCGGGAGGCGAGGGGAGAGGGAGAGGAAACGAAGGGGAGGTATAGATGGAGATAAAGGAGGTATAGGAGGAGAAGGATGCAGGAGGAGTAAGGGGTTGTTGAAATAGGAAGAGGGAGATAGAGAAAGTGGAAAGGAAAGGGAGAGCAGAGAGGACAAGTAGGGGAAGGTTAAAGGAGAGTGTGAACTGTGTGGTGTGGTGTGGTTATGTGAGAGTGTATCCATTAGTGTAGGGGTGTGTGTGTGTATGTTCGTTACTAATCCTGGCCGTGCCAAGCCAAGGGCGAGGGGAAAGGGAGAGAAGAGGGAAGAAAAATCTTACATGCCAGGATTTTGGGCTATCCAAGGCTCTCCACAACACGCAATGCTGCCATTAACCTAGAGAGCCTGTATCCGAGAGAACCGGCTAATCCTTTTGGCACCTACTCGGTATACCTGGATCTATATTTACTGAGTAACACCGTTGTGCACCTACTCTTGTGTGGGTGTGTGTGTATGTGCGTGTGGTGTGGTGTGTGTGTGTGTGTGTGGGTGTTGTGTGTGTGTGTGTGTGTTGTGAGTGTGTGTGTGTGTGTGTGTGTGTGTCGAGTTTTCGTGTGTGTGTGTGTGTGTGTGTGTGTGTGTTGTGTGTTTGTGTGTGTGTGTGTGTTGTGAAGATAATGTGTGAGAATGTGAGTGAATGTGTGTGTGTGTCAGAGTGAGTGTGAGTGTTCTTGTTGTGGAGTACTCACCTAGTGTACTCACATAGTTGAGGGTTCAGGGGTCGAGTCCCAAGCTCCTGGCCCCGCCCTCATCACGGTCTCTTACAGGTCCACTCTCCCTGAATCGTGAGCTTTATCATACCTCATGCTTAAAGCTATGAATGATCCTGCCATCCACTACATCGCTTCCTCCCAAACTATTCCACTTCCTGACTACTCTTTGGGCTGAAGAAATACTTTCCTAACCACCCCTGTGGATTCATCTGTGTCTTCAACTTCCAACTTTGTCCCCTTGTTGCTGTGTCCCCATCTCTGAACAACCTGTCTTTTGTCCCACCTTTTCAATTCCTCTCAGTAATTTGTATGTCGTTATCATGTTTTTCCCAATCACCCCCCGTCCTCCAGTGTCGTCAGGTTGATTTCCTTAAACTCTCCTCGTAGACACATACCTCTTAGCTCTGGGACAATTCATGGTTGCAAACCTTTGCACTTTATCCTAGTTTCTTTCGTGCTTGGCTAGTGTGGGTTCCAGACTGGTGCCGCATACTCCAATATGGGCCCTAACGAACACTGGTGGTACAGGGTCCTGAACGATTTTCCTTATTAAGTTTGTCGGAATGCTGTTCTGAGTTTGCTAGGCCCCATATGCTGCAGGCAGTTATTTGGTTGATTTGCACTTCAGGAGATGTCTTGTTTTTATACTCACCCCAAGATCTTTATTTTTTCTGAATGAGGTTTTAGTCTCTGGCCCCCCTAACTGTATTCCGTCTGCGTCTTCTTTGTCCTTCCCCAAGTCTTTCAAACTTGCACTTGACTGAGGGTTGAACTCCCCGGAGCCAATAGGTGGACCAGGCGCAGCCTGTCCAGATCCCTTTGTTGTTCTGCCTGTCCTTCGATCGAATGAATTCTTCTCATCAACTTCAACATCATCCGCAAACAGGGACACTTCGGCTTCTATTCCTATCCAGTCCAGTCGTTCACAAATACTAGAAACAGCACTGGTCATAGGACTGACCACCTGTGGGACCCCGTTGGTCTCAGGTGCCCACTCGACATCCTCGCCACGACCATGACTCGCTGCTGTGTATGTGTGGATGTTGTTGTTGTGTTGTGTGAGTGTGTGTGTGTTTGGTGTGTGTGTGTGTGTTGTGTGTGTGTTGTGTGTGTGTGTGTGTGTGTGTGTTTGTGTACTCACCTAGATGTGCTGCGCCTTTGTTGTTGCAGGTTTCCGAGTCATAGCTCTTACCCTGCCTTTCTTCACTGGTCTCTACTAGGGTCCTCTCTCTCACTCTGCTTCCAGAGCTTTGTCCATACCTCGGTCCTTAAAGCTAATGTAATTGTTCCTCTGCCTCCACTACATCAATTGGTAGGTTATTGCACTTCTGACGACTCTATGAACTGAAGAAATACTTCCAAACATCCCTACGACTCGTCTGAGTCTTCAGCTTCAATTGTGACCCCTGTTTTCTGTGCCCCCCTCTCTATAACAACCTGTCCTCTGTCTACCTTATCTATTCACGCAGTATTTTGTATGTCGTTATCAATGTCTCCCTTGACCCCCCGCCCCCCTGTCTCCAAATGTCGGACAGTCCGATTCCCTCAACCTTTGCATCGTAAAACATAAACCCTTGAGCTCTGAACTCGCCTTGTAGCAAACCATTGCACTTTACTAATTTATTGACTGTTGTTTACCCAGGTGTGGGTTCCAAACTGGATGCTGCTTACTCCTGCAATGGCCTGATGTACACATTGTACATATTATCTTGAACGATTCCTTACTAAGGTATCGGAACGCTATTCTCAGTTTTGCAGGCGCCCCGTATGCTGCAGCATGGTTATCTGGATGATGTATGCCTCCGGAGACAGCTCCGGTGTTATGGTCTACCCCAATATCTTCTTCCTTGAACGAGGGTATGCAGTCCTTGGCCACCTATCTATACTCTGTCTGCGTTCTTCTTGCCCTTCTTCGATCTTCATTACTTTGGCACTTGTAAGGGTTTGAATCAAGAAGCCAGTTGCTGGACCTCGTGAACAGCCTTACCATGGTCTCTTTGAAGTCTCTGCGGGGTCCTATCTACTTTATCCTCATTAACTTCCACATCATCTTGCGAACAGGGACAACCTCTGAGTCTATCCCTTCCATCAAGTCCCAGTACACATATAACCAGAAATAGCACTGGTCCTAGACCGACCCCAGTGGGACCCCGCTCGTTACGCAGGTGCCCACTGTTAGTTACCAGTTTGGTCCTAGGCACATGTCGATAAGACACTAGGCCGTGTTTGTCAGTGGTTGTGCGTGACAGAGTGTTTGTGTGTGTGTGTGTGTTGTGTGTGTGTGTGTGTGTTTGTGTGTGTGTGTGTGTGTATGTGTGTGTGTATGTGTACTCACCTAATTGTACGTCACCCTAATTGTGGTTGCAGGGGACGAGACTCAGCTCCTGGCCCCGCCCTTCACTGATCGCTACTGGTCCTCTTCTCTTTGCTTCCTGAGCTTTGTCATACCTCGTCTTAAAACTATGTATGGTTCCTCCTCCTCCACTACTTCACTTTCTAGGCTATTCACTTGCTGACAACTCTATGGACTGAAGAAATACTTCCGAACGTCCCTGTGACCGTCTGATCTTCAGCTCCAGTTGTGCCCCCCTTCCCTGTGTCCCCCTCTCTGGAACATCCTATACTCTGTCCACCTATCTATTCCCCTCAGTATCTGGTATGTCGTGTTCATGTCTCCCTTGACCCTTCTGTCCTCCATTGTCTTCAGTCCCGACTTCCGTTAAATAACCTTTTCGCTCGTACGAACATTCCCTTGAGCTCTGCTGGACTAAGCCTTGGTAGCAAACCTTGTACTTTCTCTAGCTTCTTGACGGTGCTTGACAGTGTGGTTCCAGACTGGTGCAGCATACTCCATTAGGGCCTAACATACACAGTGTACAGTTCTTGAACGATTCCTTATTAAGGTATCGGAACGCTATTCTCAGTTTGCCAGGCGCCCGGTATGGCTGCAGCAGTTATTTTGGTTGATGTGTGCCTCCGGTGATGTGCTCGGATGTTAGGTCACCCAAGGTCTTCTCCCGAGTGAGGTCTGTAGTCTTGTGTCTCACCTAGCCTATACTCTGTCTGCGTCTCTTGCCCCCTCCCCAATCTTCATGACATCGCATCTGGCTGAACTGAAATTCGAGAAGAAAGTTAATGGACCACATGTCCCGAGCCCTGTCCAGGTCTCTTTTGCAGTCCTGCTCATCCTCGTCCGATTTTAATTCTTCTCATCAATCTTCACTCATCTTCGAACAGGGACACTTCAGAGTCTATTCCTTCCATCATGTCGTTCACATAATCAAAAATAGCACTGGTCCTAGAACTGACCCCTGTGGACCCCCCGCTCGTAACAGGCGCCCACTGTGATACCTCTACACGTACCATGACTCGTTGCTACCTCCCTGTCAGGTATCCCTATCCATTGCAGTGCCCTCCCTTTTTACATGCGCCTGATCCTCCCAGCTTCTGCACTAATCTCTTGTGGGGAACTGTGTCAAAGTCCTTCCTGCAGTCCTAGGAAAACGCAATCTACCCACCCCTCTCTCTCGTGTCTTACTTCCTGTTACCTTGTCATAAAACTCCATAGTTTGTGATAACAGGATTTGCCATCCATGAACCCATGCCTGTTTTCATTATAATCTTGTTCCTTTCCAGGTGTTCGACCACTCTCCTCCTGATAATCTTCTCCGTGACTTTGCACACAATACATGTCAGAACACAGGACTGTAGTTTAGTGCCAGTTTCTGTTTCCCTTTCTTAAATAATGGGAACTACATTATCTGTCTTACATTTTCTCATTGTAGGTTGCCCAGGTTTCAAGGATTGTTGAAGAATGGTGGTTAGAGGCAACGCACAGCATCTCTGCTACCTTCTCCTAAGGACCATGGGAGATGTTGTCCCGGCCCATCGCCTTTGAGTTGTCCAAGGTCACTTAAGAGCCTTCTTCACCTCCTTCTCAGATTTGTTTCTTATGCCATCCAACACTTTTGGTATATTCCCCTCTTGTGTCCCTTCTGTCCCTGTCTTCCCAGAGCCCTTCCTGCTCTACTAACTGTAAAAACTTCCTTAAATCTCCTGTTCAGTCTCCTCAAACCTCCTGATCATTTCCTTGTAGTTCTCCACCTTCTGTCCTTAATCTTATCACCTTGACTTTGACTTTGTCTTCCTCACTGAATGTGGCTATACAACAGTTTTTTTGGGTCAGTCTTGATTCTCGATGCTATGTCATTTTCAATAGTGTCTCCTGGACTTCCCTCTCCATACCTGTTGAGCATACTCCATTCTGGCTCTGCGACTGAACTCCTATTTTCGTGTGTTCTCAGCCTTCTGTACTTTTTCCATTCTCTATGAACTTTTGTTTTTGCCTCCATAGCACCGTCGGGTAAACCAAGGTGCTCGTTCTGGTCCTTCCCGTTGTTACTGATGCCCTTGGGATAACTTTTCCACTGCCACCTTGCATTTTGTTGTTACATATTACATCATTTCATTTACTGGCTTTCCTGCCAGTTCTCTGTCCCACTGGACCTCCTGCAGGAAGTCCTTCAAGCCTATGTAGTCCACTCTTTTATAGCCAGGCTTTTCCCATTCAACTCCTGTTATTCTCTCCACTTGCAGCCCTACTATGTATTCAAAGCACAGAACCACGTGGTCGCTAGCTCCTAGGCGACTCTCATACTTGATGTCCTCAATGTCTGTGCTGCCCAGGGTGACCACAAGGTCCAATTTTGCTGGTTCATCCTCCCCTCTCACTCTGGTAGTGTCCTTAACATGTTGGTGCATCAGGTTTTCCAGCACCACGTCCAACATCCTGGCTCTCCATGTTTCGGGACCCCCATGTGGCTCCAGGTTTTCCCAGTCGATCTCCCTGTGGTTGAAATCCCCCATAACCAGCAACTTTGCTCTGCTGGAATGAGCTCTTCTTGCCACCTCAGCAAGTGTGTCCACCATTGCTCTGTTACTCTCTTCATATTCCTCTCTTGGCCTCCTGGAGTTCTGTGGTGGATTATACATCACTGCAATGACCACTTTGTGTTCCCCAGACTGAAGTGCACCTGCTATGTAGTCTCTTTCCCTCCCGTCTCATCTATCCCTTTCCATTTTCCCTCGAATTTCCATCTCTTTTTTACGAGCAGAGCAACCCCACCTCCCCCCCTGCCCCTTCCCTCTTTCCTCATGATCTGGTATCCTGGTGGGAAGATTGCATCTGTTATTGTTTCCGTGAGTTTTGTTTCTGTAACTGCTATGATGTCTGGGGACTTCTCATTGATTCTTTCTTGCCATTCCTCATGTTTATTCGTTAATCCATCTGCATTTGTGTACCAAACCTTCAACTTCTGTTCTAATACTGTAACTGGGGTTTTGCGGGTGGTGGAAACAGAGGGATCGGTGTGTGATGGTTGGTTTGGATTTTTTCAGTTGCCTTGGGGGTTTTCGTGGCTGGAGTCCTTCTGCAGGTTTTTTCTGGGGGTGTGCTTGTCCTTCCATTTGATCCTGGGTTATTCTGCTCTCCTTTTTCATTTCCTCCATTTCTCCTTTCGTTTTTGAAGTCTCTCTTTTATCGTCTTCCTTTCGTCCTGTGTTTCTGTCTCGATCGAGGTACACACTCCGGAACTCCTGCTTGCCTCTCAGCCGTGCTTTTCTCCTACAGGATCATGGTTCGGGTTTTATTCTGCTTTGAAAATTACTTTGAGGGCGCCGATTCCTTTTCTTTGTGAACCACCCAATTCTTCGTGTGTGTTTTGTGTGTGGGGTGTATGTGCGTGGTGTGTGTATGGTGTGTGTGTGTGTGTGTGTGTGTGTGGTGTGTGTGTGTGTTGTGTGTGCTCATCTAGTTGAGGTTGCGGGGATCGAGTTCCGAGCTCCTGGGCCCCGCCTCTTCACTGATCGCTACTAGGTCACTCTCCCTGACCGTGAGCTTTATCATACCTCTGCTTAAAGCTATGAATGGATCCTGTCTCCACTACATCGCATCCCAAACTATTCCACTTACTGATTACTCTGTGGCTGAAGAAATACTTCCTAACATCCCTGTGATTCATCTGTGTCTTCAACTTCTTACTGGTCCCCTTGTACTGTGTCCAATCTCTGGAACTCCTGTCTTTGTCCACCTTGTCAATTCCTCTCAGTATTTTGTATGTCGTTATCATGTCCCCCCTATCTCTCCTGTCCCCCAGTGTCGTCAGGTTGATTTCCCTTTAAACCCCTCCTCGTAGGACATACCTTTTAGCTCTGGAACTAGTCTTGTTGTAAACCTTTGCACTTTCTGTAGTTTCTTTACGTGCTTGGCTAGGTGGGGGTTCCCAAAACTGGTCCCGCATACCCCAAATTTGGGGCCTAGCTACACGGTTCGGGGCCCTGAATGTTCCTATTAAGATGTCGGAATGCTGTTCTGAGGTTTGCTGGGCGCCCATATCTGCAGCTTATTGGTTGATGTGCGCTTCAGGAGTGTGCCGGGGTTTTATACTCACCCCAAGTTTTTTTCCCTTTGAGTTTTGTTTTGTTGTTGTGGTGTGTGGGGTGTGGTGTGGGGTTTTTTGGGGTTGTGTTTGTGTGTGTGTGTCTGTGTGTGTAAAATTTCACCTTTTTTGTAGTCACATTTTTTGTGGTTGCAGGGTCGAGTCTTACCCGGCCCCCGCCTCTTCACCGGTTGCTACTGGCCCTCTTTTCCCCCCCGCTTTCATGAGCTTTAAAACCTCTTTTAAAATGTGTATGGTTCCTGCCTCCACTAGTCATTTTCTAGGCATTCCATGCCTTCCCAACTCTAGACTAAAGAAATACTTCCTACTATTCTCTGACTCATTTGTGTCTTAACTTCCAATTGGGCCTTTTGTTCGTGTCCCCCCCCTAAAAACATCCTGTCTTGTCCCCCTTTGTCTATTCCACGCAGTATTTTAATGTCTTATCATTCTCCCCTGCCCCCTCCTTCCCCAGTTGGGCAGGCCGATTTTCCCTTTTAATCTTTTTCATAGGACATTCCCCTTAGCTCGGAACTAACCTTGTCGCAAACCTTTGACTTTCTCTAGTTTCTTGACGTGCTTTATAAGTGCGGGTTCCAAACAGGTGCTGCATACTCCATAGGGGCCCCTGAAACACGGTGTACAAGTTTTGAATATTCCTTACAAAGGGTAGGGAAAATGCTGTTCTCAGGTTTCCCAGGCCCCATATGCTGCGCATTTACGATTGATTGTGTTTCCGGAGACTGTTCGGTGTTATACTCCCCCCAAGTCTTTCCCCTTTGAGTGGGGTTTGCGTCTTGGCCCCCTAGCCTATTCTCTGTCTGGGGTTTCTGTCCGTTCCCCTATCTTCAGGGATTTGCATTTGGCAGGATTAAATTCGAGAAGCCATTTGCGGACCAGTTTCCAGTCTGTCCCGGTCCTTTGAAGTCCTCCCGGTCCTCATCAATTTAAATTTCCTATTAACTTCACACATCTGCAAACAGGGGCACTTGATCAACCCTTCCCTCATGTCTTCAATATACCAAAAAAAGCACCGGTCCTAGGGGCCGACCCCTGTGGGACCCCGCCGTCACATGCCCACTGTGATCACATTACGTACCATGACTCGTTGTTGCCTCCCTGTCATTATTCCTGACCATTGCAGGCCCTTTCCCGTTTTTATGCACCTGATGTTGCTTCTCATAATCTCTTTTGAGAAACTGTGTCAAAGGGCCCTTTTTGCAGTCCAAAAAAATGCAACAACCAACCCCTCCTCTCGTGCTTATTCTGTTTTTTATCATAAAACTCCAGAAAGGGTTTTTTTGCGGATTTGCCCTTCCCTGAATCCGTGCTGGGTTGGATTTATACTTTTTTCCGTTTTCCCGGGGGCTCCACCCCTTCCTCCTGATAATCTTCTCCAAATTTTGCAACTATACACGTCAATACACAGGGGCTATATTTATGCCTCTTTTTTGTCTCCTTTTTTTTAAAAATGGGGAACTACATTTGCCGTCTTCCATACCTCAGGGAGTTGCCCAGTTTCCCGGGACTGTTGAAGATTGCGGAAGTGGGAACCCACAACATATCTCTCCCTCTCTAAGGACCCCCCGGGGAATGTTTTCCGGGGCCCCTTGCCTTTGAGGTAACGATTTCCCCTTTCAGTTTCTTCACCCCTCCCCATCTGTTTAAAGTTTCCAAAACTTGTTGGGGTTTTCCTTCTGTGTCCCCGTCTGGTCTGTCCCCCCTGAGTCCTTCCTGTCTCTCTGTAAATACTTCCTTAAAACCGTGTTGAGCTCCTCACCCACCCTTGATCGTTTCTTGTGAGTTCTCCCACCTTTTTCCTCACCTTTCACCTGGCCTTGACTGTTTTCTTTCCCCCTAAAAGGGTTAGCAGCAGTTTTTGGGTCAGATTTTACTTTCGATGCTAGTCGTTTTTATACTGTCGCGGGGGCCCCCCTCCTTTTCGTGCTACCCTTTTTTGGCCTTCTACTAATTCCTTGTTTTCCTGGGGCCTATCCCCTGTACCTTTTTCCCTTCCTGTTGCACTTAGTTTTTGCCTCCCCCCACACCTTCGGGGTAAACCAAAGGGCTTTTGTTTTGGTCTTCCTATTTTTCTGTTTCCCCCTTGGGAAACAAAACTTTCCTCTGCCCCCTTGCACTTTGTTGCCAAAATTTTCCCATGATTCGTTTAGTTTTTCCTCCCATTTCCTGTCCCATAACCTCCTGCAGGAAGTTTCTCATACCTGTGTACCCCCCCCCTTTTATATTTTGGGCCCTGTCCCCTTCGTTCCTGTTACTTTTCCCCTTGAAAACCTACTATAAGTAAAAAATCAAAACCATGTGACCCTTTCCCCAAAGGGGGCCTCTGAAAGTGATTCCCAATTCTGAACTGCTCGGGTGAACAAAGATCCAGTCTTTCGGGCTATCCTCTCCTCTCTCTTGGTTGGTCCCTGACATGTTGATGCATGAGGTTTTTAAGTCCACACCTCACTTGGCCTTTCCATTTCGGACCCCCTGTGGCTCAGTTTTCCCAGCAAACTCCCCGTGGTTGAAATCGCCCCCTTTCCGTAACTTTTCTGCTCGAGGAGCTCTTTTCCACCTCAGCCAGTGTGTCCACCATCCCCGTTTTTTTTCTTCGTACTCCCTCTTTGGCCTCCTGCGTTCTGTGGGGGTTTTTACATCACTCCCCAAAGACTACTTTATTTCCCCGGACTGAATTGTCCACAATGAGTCTCTTTCTCAACTGTCCCGCCTTCCCTTTCCCCAAATCCCCATCGGTGTTTTTTGAGCAGTGCAACCCCTCCTCCCCCCCATCCTTTTTTTCCTCAGGATCTGTATCCCGTTGGGGAAAACGTGTCTGTTTTTTGTCTCAGGGGAGTTTTGTTTTTTGTGATGCATGAGTCTGGGGGATTTTTCACTGATTCTTTCGTTCCACCCTCTGTTTATTCGATATTCCATAGTGTTTGTTTTACCAACCTTCAGTTTTTTTGTATCATTTGGTCAGCAAGAATATGGGGGTTTGGGAAGCGAGAGCCCTTGGGGGGGGCCCATTGGGGGTGGGTGAAGGTAGGGTTTTTTTTGTGGGGGGGGGGTCAGAAACCCCCAAAGGGGCAGCTTTTTGGGGGGAGGGGTTTTGATTTGGGGGGTTGTGGGAGAGGGAAAAATGAGGGGTTGTATATAGGTGTCGTTGCGTTTGGGAATGTCGCGGTTGGAGTTTTTGGTGGGAGTTTCTGTGGGGTGTGTTTTGCCCTTTCTCCTGTGTCTGAGTCCTGCTCATTTTCGTTGCTTCTCGTTCCTCCTTGCGTCTCTGTACCCTCTCTTTCATTGTAGTCCTTTCTTCTTGTGTTCGTCATGGTCGAGGTATCTCTCTGGTACCCTCTTTGTCCCTCAGTCTTGCTTTCTCTTGCAGAATCATGGTTCGAACTAAATTCTTTCCTTGAAAGTTACTCTGACGGGGGCCGTATCCTTCCACTCGCAAACCACCCAATTCTCTGAAAATTTGTCACCTGGGTCATATCGCCCTCCCCTATTGTTTTCATGATCCCTTTCCCAATCATTTTTTTCTCTTCCTGTTTTATTTCTTCAAAGTTGTCCCCCTTGGCTTCTTGGAGCCCGTACACAAAAACTGACCTCGCCCTTTCCTCCTCCCACTGAGTCTCCATCTGCTTCCTCTGAGGCATTTTATTTCCTTCCATTGATGTTCTTGCCTTCAGTCCCTGTCATATCTGAAACTTCTATTCTCATGAACTGTCTTTCCTGACCAGCTGTCCCTTGCTACTGCAGTTGGCTGTTAGAATCTCTGCATACAGCATACCTTCATTGTCTTCGGACCTGTCGTTTGATCTTAGTGTGCTCATCGTCTTTTCCCTGGCCCCACGTGGGTCTGATAGGGCCTTCGTGTACGGCATGTCTCTGTTTTTTGCTTACCGTCCCCTTTCTGCGCCTGACTTTGATTTCCTGATGTCACATCTGAATTGTCATTTGTCTCTCTAATCTGTTTCAGGCTTTGCAGTTTCCCCTTCTAAGCACTGTATCCTAGCTTCTGCTGTAAGACCTGTACTTCCCCATTCCTGCACTCTTCAGCTATCTGCTCCTCCATTTTCTTACCAAGCTCTACTATCTTCCTTCCCCACTCTTCCTTCCTTTTTTGGAGCTCTAACTCCCAGTCTTTCCTCCCTGGTTCGTCTACCAGATCTCTGGTTTTCCGTCCTCTAAGGCCACCCATTTTTTTTTTTTTTTTTTTTTTTTTTTAATTACCACAGACAGAAGGCTAGAGGAGGGAGGGGTGCGGGGGGGGAGAGGGGAAAAGGGTAGAAGAGGGGGGAGAGAGGAGAGAGAAAGGGTAGAAAGAGGGAGAGAGAGGAGAGGTTATGGGGTGAGGGATAAGACCAAGGGGAGAGAGAGAAATGTGAGGGGGGGAGAGAAAGGGTAGAGAGAGGGAGAAAGAGAGGGAGAGTAAGAGAGAGAGAGGGAGAAAGGAGGGCGAGGGAAAAAGGGTATGAGAGAGAGAAATGGAGAGATGGAGAGAGAAGCCTATAGAGTGGGGAGAAGGGTGAGAGATAGGGTTATGGAGAGAGAGAGAGAGAGAAAAGAGAGAGAGGAGGGGGCGAGGGAAAAGGCTATGAGAGAGAGAAATGGAGAGATGGGAGAGAGAAGCCTATAAGAGAGAGGGGGGTGAGAGATAGGGTTATGGGAGTGAGAGAGAGAGGGAGAGAGAGAGAGAAGAGAGGGGAGGAAGAGAGAGAGGAAGAGAGAGAGGAAGAGAGAGAGGAAGAGAGGAAGAGTGAAGGAAGAGAGAGAGGAAGAGAAGAGGAAGAGAGAGAGGAAGAGAGAGAGGAAGAGAGAGAGGAAGAGAGAGAGGAAGAGAGAGGGGGGAAGGAGGGGAGAGAGAGAGGGAGATAGAGAGGGAGAGAGAGAGGGAGAGAGAGAGAGAGGGGAGAGAAGAGAGAGAGAGAGGAGAGAGAGAGAGAAGAGAGAGAGAAGAGAGAGAGGGGGAGTAGGGAAAAAGGCTAAAGAGAAGAGAAATGCGAGGGAAGGAAAAGATAGGAGGGGGTGAATGCAAGAGCGGGGAGGGAAGGTCTGTGGGGAGGGGAAAAGGGGTGTGGGAGGGGTGAGGGGACGCGGTCAAATTCCAAGGATCAGCTGTGTGTACTCACTAGTTGTGGTTACAGGGCGAGGGCTCATAATACTAATAAGTATCATTAACACTGAGAGTAATTCTAATAATTATAATATAGCGTGTGTTAACAAGTCATTCTTTTTCCCCCGTTATGTACTACCTTTTACTACATGTGTACCCCAATACTTGCTTCTCAGATTGTACTGTCTTTGTGTCCTAAAACATTATCTCTCGAAACTGTTGTCAGGGCTGTAGTCCCATTAGCCACGACTTAATCCTCCGCCTATTCCTTGCCCCCTACAAATTTTATCTTCCTACTACTGCTAGGTGTTGTGTGTATGATAATCCCCCTGGAGCAGGGTTTAGATAGCGAGCTACCAGTGACCGTAGGGCCGGCTCTACCACTCAAAACTTCCCCCCAACCACAAACAGGTGATTTGTACGTTACTCCTCAGAGGGGACTCCATCCAGATGCCTGTGTACGATGCTCGCTGTACGATGCTCGCTGTACGATGACTCGTGCACCTCGCCCTTCCACCGCTGACTTCTTCAGCTATTCTTTTCTCGTTGCCCTTTTGAGTCCTCATTTACACAACTTTATCACTTGTTACTGCTACTTTTATAATTACACTTTACTTTTGGGAAATACACTTCTTAATTGTGATGACACCCAACCTGATATGGCGGCTCTACCCCTCAGGCCTACTGCTGCCACCACCTCTGCTTATATATATTTTTATGTATAATTGTATTAAAATATTTTATATATATATTATATATATTATATATATATATATATAATATATATAATATATATATATATATATATATAATATCCCCTTTCTGGCTAGCTTGTTCACGCTGTGTGCTACATCACAGTTTGTCGTTAGCCACCCTCTCTTAATTCTATTTGATCTTTTTTTCTTTATCACTCGCTTTGTACTTTGTTATGTGTAACAATGTGGCAACAGGTGCCAACTAGGCCTCAACTAACTGGCACTTTGAAATTTTGTTGTATAATTTCAGGCTTTCTCTTTGCCTTTACTTTATTTATTTTTGCTAATACTTTGGTTTCACTTGTAGGGTTGTTCACTGACGTTGACACTAACAACTGGTTGCTTCTAGCTGCTAAAACACGCCCTAAAAGCACTAAGATTCTCGGAGCCTGGCGCTTGCGACCACTACAAATACGTGTATGTGTGTGTATGTGTGTGTGTGTGTTTGTGGTTATGTGCGTGTTGTTGGTGTTGTGTGTGTGTGGTGTGTGTGTTGTATCAAAGTGTGTGTATCAGTGTGTGTTTATTGTCAGTGTGTGCGTGTCAGTGTGTGCGTGTCATGTGTGCGTGTCGTGTGTGTGTATGTGTGTGTGTGTGTGTGTGTGTGTGTGTGTTTGTGTGTGTGGTGTGTGTGTGTGTGGGGTGTGTGTGTGTGTGTGTGGTGTGTGTGTTGTGTGTGTGTGTGTTTGTGTGTGTGTTTGTGTGCGAGACAGGAAGAGGGTGGTAAGAGAGGTGAAGAAAGAAGAGAGAGAGGGAGAGATGGAAAGAAAGAGGGATAAAAGAGTTGTATGGTAGGGAGTAGAGTTGGAGAGAAAGAGAGGGAGAGGTGGAGAAAAGTGGGGTAGAGGAAGGGAGTGTGTGTGTGTGTGTGTTTGTTATATTTCTGCGTTTTTTTTTTTTTGTATATTTGTGTGTTTGAGTGTGTACGTATTAATATGTACCTGCCAATAAGTGACTTCAGGGATCGAGTCCCATCACCTGCCTCTGCTTCTTGACGCCTGTCAGCGTCACTACCTCCATACTCTTAAAACTATATTTAGGATTTACCTCTTGCGTTTCTTAATCATTCCACTTTCTGACCGCCCTGGGCATTAAGAAATACTTCCTGACTATGACTCATCCGTCGCTTTAACGTCGGTTTCTCAAACAGTCAATTCCTGTCTATTCTATCAGTTCACCTCAGTATTTTGAATAAATTAACATGTCCTCTAATTTCGTCATCCTCAGTTCCTTGACCCTCTCCTCAGAGCTCATTTCCCTTGGCTCTGAAACTAAACTAGTTGCATATCTTTGCACCTTTTCAACTTTCTTAACATGTTTTATGAGGAACGGGGCTTTATGCTGGTGCTGTATTCTCTAAGACCGACTTGGCATATTTTCCATAAAGGGCCATGAATGAAATTCCTGAAAGCTACTCTTAGATTTAATGTCAGCCTCCGGCGATATGTTTGGTTATGCAGCGCGAGTAGTGGACGTTTGATAGTGCAACCATTAATCATGTCCAGGCTTTTATTTTCTCTATATTTTATTCTGATTATTTTCCTTAGTTTGTGATTCTCAGTTTACCGATGCTCAAGTTTTCTCGCATCATTAGAGCCATTTCCTCTTGTTATTTCTCTTCTTTCTCACTACAGTGTGAGAAAGAAGAGAAATGGTAAGAATTCATCTATATTTGTATTGCTTTCCTTCATGTGTGTTCACACATAACATTTCATTCTCTTCCTTAATCTTTCAATTACAAATGTTCAGTACAACTTACGACGATTGCTAGAAAAATCGTAAATTCTTTCATTGTACAGTGAAACAATGTATGTAGACAATAAACATGTACCTGAGCCACTGCAGGACGTTATCCCAGCTTACTTGCAGCATCTTATCCCCATCCATCCCTAATAGTAGCAAGGTCTTGTAATAAAGGTTTAGTTCCAAGAAACATGTGAGTGAGTGTGGCTGCTGACTTCCTTCCACTATTGAGACTTTGATTCCATGATGAATCAGCTAGTCATTATTGCAGTGTGTTTCTTGCTTCTCTTTCTTCTACTATACTTTTCAAAAACTCAGAATATTCTCATCTTTCTAGTGCAGTCACCAACCCCTCCAGTATCTAAACTCATCCAAGATTAGCAAAGAAATCCAATTCCTTCTTAGTATTATGAATAAGACACAAGTACAATCCCTGGGTATCTACATTAAGAGATATAACGCCTGCACAGTGCGGTATAATAATTAAATCAGTAGACCAATAAAACGTGTTGTGCAGGAGATAAGTCTTATTTTTCAACGTTTCGATATTATAACTCTGATCTAACTAAACTTTCTTAACATATTAGTCGCTCTCCAAAAGTATTTTTCATTTTCAACAAAATTTATTGATAATGACTCACCTAAATGAGTTTCTTGTGTTCCTTTTTATTTTTTAAATACTTTTTACCTCTCTTTGAACTTTACTTTTCATATTTTATGCTTTCGTCATATTATTTTATATGTTAAAAATCTTTCATGTGCTAATTTTTCTCTCTTACCATTATTTCCACCTGGTGATTCCAGCAACTCTTCCTGTACCCTCCCACACCCACCTCTGGGGTCATCTACCCTCCCACACCCACCTCTGGGGTCATCTACCCTCCCACACCCACCTCTGGGGTCATCTACCCTCCCACACCCACCTCTGGGGTCATCTACCCTCCCACAACCCCACCTCTGGGGTCATCTACCCTCCCACACCCACCTCTGGGGTCATCTACCCTCCCACACCCACCTCTGGGGTCAACAAGCCTCTGCTGTTTCACTCCGGTAATGCGGTTTTAAATCCATACCATACCTCTTCAACAACCTCCTCATCACTCTCTCTGGCCATCCTTTCTTCTCTCGCTCGTGTCTCTCATTAACCATCCCCTTGCAAAATTTTAACACTTCTCTTTCACCTATTAACACTATTCTCACTGAACCCGACCTTCCTCCAGCTTTTACGGTAGTTGCTACTAATTAATGATCAGACATATCAGTCGTTCCTTCTAAAAAAATATGCATATCCGAGTGTCTATCCTTTAGCCTTTTATTCCCTAATACAAAATTCCCTTAATTAAGCAACTTTTAGCGATGACGGACTCGCTTCATTAATCTATTCATAACCGACTGGGAAGTCTAATGTTACGTAAGTCAATATGAAACATACGTCAATTTTCCTCACGTTATTATTCACTGTAAAATTTGCCCCTCTTTAGCATGCCATTTAGCAGTCTGCACAAAACCTACATAATATATTGACCGATTTGCTCTTAAGCGTATGCACCGTGCAGATTGAAATTTGCATATATATTCAACACTAAATTAAATTTCAACCTCCGCCTTGTGTGTGTGTGTGTGTGTGTGTGTGTGGTGTAGTGGTAGTGATGGTGATGGTGGTGGTGGTGGTGGTGGTGGGTGGTGGTGGTGGTGGTGGTGTGGAGAGATGGTGGGGTGGTGATCAAGGTCGTATCTCATATATGTGATTGATAGTGGTACCTGGTGCTCTTGGAGGTGTCATCTTGTGTTATCTCGGCGATTTGTGGACTTGCAAGCCGCCCAGGAGTTGTCATGATTTTCTTGAGATGTGATATTAGTGTAACTGTGTGATCATCCTTGATCTCTGGTGTTCTATGGAGAGTGTGATTATGTTATCCATGCTCCTTAGTGATCACACAGTGTCACTGTGCATTCATCGTGGTCTCTTAAGAATTATAGCGCTTTTAGTGTTATCTCCATGTTCACCGATGATCGTGATTTGTGAAAGTGTTTTGTTATCCTAATTGTTAAGGAGTTATTGCTACGTTATCTCTATGTAGTTGTAATAATTGTCTGGGTTAACAATTGAGGTTTAGTTATCTTGACGGTCTGTTATTGCTCTCTCGTGTGATAAAACTAGTATCCTTGTCATTTTGGTGTAATCATTGTAATCCTCGATGATAACTATCTCTCTCTCTTACACGTGAACCACTTTACAAATCGAGTCATTACAGTGTTATCTTCGTATCATCTTCATGCGGAAGTCCAGTTCGTTTTCTCTTCAGAGTTAAAGAGAGACGAGCAACAGATCCCACAATACTGAGAGGAAACCTTAAACGACACTTGTTTCTGTCTTAGATAAGAAGGATAAGAAGAAGTTATAATTTGTGGGACAAGCTCTTGCTGAGACTACGTTACGATCTGTGTACACGTTAATCAGTAATGACTTGATAGACCTTAACACACTGAAACTAAAGAAATGGTATAAAATTCTAACTTGATAAAGACCACTCTGTCGGCGAAATGTTGGCAATAAAGGACGGCATTAAGCTGCATTTGTGTCTTTATCCATCCACAGAGTGAAACGTTTCTCCAATTTGCGTCTTTGCCTTCAGTTTTGTCTGCAAGACGGTATTTCATCCCTACTGGTTAACTGTAAGTCTTAAAGCCATAGCATTATGACTTATAATAACGCTGTGCAGAGGGAGGAACAGCTACATGAGGCCATACATAAACAATATGACTTACAATAACGCTGTGCAGAGGGAGGAACAGCTACAGGAGGCCATACATAAACAATATGACTTACAATAACACTGTGCAGAGGCAGGAACAGCTACAGGAGGCCATACATAAACAATATGACTTACAACAACGCTGTGCAGAGGCAGGAACAGCTACAGGAGACCATACACAAACAATATGACTTACAATAACGCTGTGCAGAGGCTGGAACAACTACAGGAGACCATACATAAAAAATATGACTTACAGAAACGCTGTGCAGAGGGAGGAACAGCTACAGGAGGCCATACATAAACAATATGACTTACTATAACACTGTGCAGAGGCAGGAACAGCTACAGGAGACCATACATAAAAATATGACTTACAATAACGCTGTGCAGAGGCAGGGACAGCTGTAAGAGACCATACATAAACAGGTGGAGCTGTATTTTCCAACTGTCTCTCTCCTTACCTTCTGGCCTCGTGTATTTCTTTTCTTGTTCTCCTGGTTGATATATATTTTTTCTCATTCTGTTAGCTCCTTTCATTACTGTGTTTATTACTTCACATATTTGACGGAATCCTTCGCTACGAGAATAATGTCTGTCTCACTATTAGTAAAATGAGCATCTAGTATCCACAGTTCCTAGTGATAAATGAACCAGATGGGCTTTAAACTTCACATAATTTTATTATTTCCCAATGTGTTTTTCTTTCCATATTTGCATTACTGTTGTACCGTCTACATGGAGATTAAACCTCAAATTCACCTGAACACAAAACTCTGGAATATTTCTTTTTCACTAAAACAAAGACTGAAGTACATTCTCAGTTTGTGTACTCTTAAGAGATGCACACCTCTGACTGTATATACAAGGTGAGACACATCTCTCGGCGTATATACTCTGAGAGTGCTTTTTTTCTTCATTTTAAACCTGTCAACTGCACTAAGATTATTAAAGCTGCGTATTTCCTGTTCATTTTGTGCGTGTCTTCACAAGCTGCGCAAGTGTTACATAATCTAACTCATTATTTAATTTCAGTTACGTCTTGTGTTATGAAATTTGCGACAAGAGATACCTTCAAGTGGCTGCTTGAATTTGGTTTCCTTCCTACAAGGTTTCTAGAGGTTACCTTCAGAAAGCATCGTCCATTCGGCGTCACATCTACATTCTGGTGTACTGCAACTAGTGAAACATTCTGAAAATGTTAGAATGTGTATTTTCCCCTCTCATCAATTTTTTTTAACCTTTTCCTGACCTGATTTCCGTGAGTCAGCTTGTGATCGCCTTAAAACATTTAACACTAGTGCAACCTATACAGAATAAGACCGGGTTCATTAGCAGTATACTCGTTATGCCTCAATTGGTCAGTTTTAGATTTTGAGAGTTTGCAGCAGTATTTTCCGTGAAATACCGCGAGTATTCCTCTTATAAAAGGCTTAAATCCAGGCCGACCATTCTATAGACAGTATGGAATGCAATAAGTTTAGCCTTAGTAGAAGCCTACTTGAAATCATTAGATTCTGAACAGTAACTGAAGAATGCCTCTTCAAAGGGCATGTAACGTAGAGCGCTGGGTGGTGGTTCCACTGTCAGCGGCATAATGTATGTTAGAGGTAACAGGAGGGACTTTGACCGGTGGGCAGCCTTGGGTAACCCGAGTTGGGACTACCTCAGCATCCTTCCATATTTCATTAAAGCTGAGGACTGCCGTGGGGAGGTCCAGCAGATTGAGGCCTTCCGTGGACGCAGTAGACCCACTGGTGTCACTCCAGGACCGACGACACCCCTCACACGAGCCTTTATACAGGATCCCAGGAGCCAGGCTATCCTGTCATTGATTACAACGGCATAGAACAACTAAGATTTTCTGTGACATATTTTTCAATTAAAGATGGGGTCAAATCTTCAACAACCAAGGAATACTTAAAACCTGCGAACAAGCGCCTCAATTTTCACGTCCTGCACAGTGCTACTGTTCATAGGGTTATTTTCCGCGACAAAAGAGCTGTTGATGTCAGAATTGAACAATAAAAAAATGTTAACAGTCGGAGCACTGTGTGAGGTTATAATGTCTGCTGGGCCGGTAGCATCACCCAAGTTACTCATGTTGTCAGGGGTCAGAACCAAGGAACATCTCGGCAGCATAAATTGAAGGTGGTGGTGGAAGTCATACCAGGAGTCGGCCAGAATGTGCACGATCATGTTGAAGTTTTAGGTCTCACAGTTGGTTGGATGTTAAAGATACATTTTCTCTGGACTTACCGGAAACATTCAACCCCATTGCTATCAAGCAACACAGAGCCATCAGACAAGGATCTCTGGGTGCAGCACCACTGAATTTCCTAAATGCTTGGGTAAAAGTGTTACATGAAGGCGATCCATTATGGCACGACATGCAACTATTTTTCAATGGTGCCACTATAGCATTTGACAGGGTTACTATAAATTTTGACTTTTGGGGATTTGACTAAAATAAATTTAAAGAGTACATGAGTGAAATATTTGGAAGAGAAGGATTCTGTATCAGACCCATCCTTGGTCTACCCAAAAGTAGAAGAACCATCACGCTTATGTCAACAAATGTACACGATCATCCAAATACTGATCCTCAGCTTCTGTCACATCCAGGTGATGTCAAGACCCTTGTTAAAGGGATAAAGGTGGCCTTGGCGGTGAGCAACACCTTAGCTTCATCAACAACTTTGGAGCAAAGTTATACGATAAGCCTTTTCCTGGGTGCAACGGTGAAATATACGGTTCCGATTCCTACTGGGTTTGCTATGTCCGTCACATGTGTACAACTTTCTACCATCTTACTGGGGGCCGTTCCTTCAGAACCTTATCGTCTGGTGGATCATACACTGAGGGTTACTGGAGTGGGAGGACTGAGAATACTGGATGTCTCCATTATGCCAGTTATTACCAATGATAATACAAATGCTTCTACTATTATGATTGCCGAGAAGGGAAGCTCGGCAGGACTGAATATATAAATCAGACCTATCAAATAAAGGCCTGGTCTCAGACCGGGCCGCGGGGGCATTGACCCTCGAAACCCTCTCCAGGTATACTCCAGGTAAAATATGCCTTCTAATCGATTTCAAACACTAAACACTGCTGGATCTTGATTAGGTAAATCTTTGGATTGATCTTGCTACGTTTGTTATTGAACAAGGTAGGAGAAAATCTGCAAGATTTAGTGTCGTAGTCTGCCAGATCATAGTAGTCATGCAGATTCCAGTATATACAGTATTGTAACCATGTACAATTTGTATTTAATCAATAACAACACTGCGACTAGCAGGGGGATCGAACCCGTGTTGTTCGAGCCCACCTCATGGTGAGCAAAAATTCACGACGCT
Source organism: Cherax quadricarinatus (assembly GCF_026875155.1). NCBI lineage: Eukaryota > Metazoa > Arthropoda > Malacostraca > Decapoda > Parastacidae > Cherax > Cherax quadricarinatus. Next base: position 47,019,873 of record NC_069404.1, read on the forward strand.
CACCATGAGGCGGGCTAAAACAACACGGGTTCAATTCCCCGGGTAGTCGCAGTGTTATTATTGATTAAATACTACTCTGAGGCACCCACATCATCGTATGTCCTCGGACCACGGTACAACACCTAGCTCTGCTGGGTGCGTGATCTTTATAGGATTGTATGGTACAGTGGGTTAGAGCGTCGTGAATTTTCGATCACCATGAGGCGGGCTAATACAACACGGGCTCGATCCCTCGGCTAGTCGCAGTGTTGTTACTGATTAATGCATATGTATATATATATATATATATATATATATATATATATATATATATATATATATATATATATATATAATATATATAATATATATAATATATATATATATGCAAAACAATCACTGTGAAATAATAGAGAAATTCCAAGCGCTTTCGTGACTACTCACATTATCAAGGAGTGGTTGGTATTATTATTTAATAAAAATATGAAAGAGGGGAAGGTACCTAGGGATTGGCAGACAGCGTGTATAGTTCCTTTATAAAAGGAAGGGGGACAAAATAGATTGTAAAATATATAGGAGAATAAGTTTACTGAGTATACCAGGAAAAGTGTACGTTAGGGTTATTATTGAAAGAATTAGAGGTAAGACAGAATGTAGGATTGTGGATGAGCAAGGAGGTGTTAGAGTGGGTAGGGAAGTTTTCGTTGCATTTATGGATTTAGAAAAGGCATATGATAGAGTGGATAGAGGAGCAATGTGGCAGATGTATGGAATAGGTAGTAAGTTACTAAATGTAAAAAGTTTTTATGAGGATAGTGAGGCTCAGGTTAGGGTGTGTAGAAGAGAGGGAGACTACTTCCCTGTAAAAGTAGGTCTTAGACAGGGATGTGTAATGTCACCATGGTTGTTTAATATATTTATAGATGGGGTTGTAAAAGAAGTAAATGCTAGGGTGTTCGGGAGACGGGTGGGATTATGGGGAATCGAGTACAAAATGGATGTTGACACAGTTACTTTTTGCTGATGATACTGTGCTTATGGGAGATTCTAAAGAAAAGTTGCAAAGGTTAGTGGACGAGTTTGGGAGAGTGTGTAAAGGTAGAAAGTTGACAGTGAACATAGATAAGAGTAAGGTGATGAGGGTATCAAACATTTACATAAAGAAAAATTAGATATCACATTGGAGACAGGGAGTATGGAAGAAGTGAATATTTTCAGACATTTGGGAGTTGACGTGTCAGTGGATGAGTGTATTAAGGATGAGGTTAATTAAAGAATTGATGAAGGAAAAAAGGTGAGTGGTGCGTTAAGGTATTTGTGGAGACAAAAAACATCTTTGGAGGCAAAGAAGGGAATATATGAAAGTATAGTGGTATCAACACTCTTATATGGGTGTGAAGCTGCAGCGAGGAGGCGGTTGGAGGCAGTGAAGATGTCCTGTCTAAGGGCAATGCGTGGTGTAAATATTATTCAGAGAATTCGGAGCGTGGAAATTAGGAGTAGAGTTAATAAAAGTATTAGTCAGAGGGCTGAAGAGGGGTTCTTGAGGTGGTTTGGTCATTTAGAGAGAATGAATCAAAGTAGAATGTCTTGGAGAGCACATAAATCTGTAGGGAAAGGAAGGCGGGGTAGGGGTCGTCCTCGAAAAGGTTGGAGGGAGGGGGTACAGGAGGTTTTGTGGGTGAGGGGCTTGGACTTCCAGCAAGCGTGCGTGAGCGTATTAGATAGTAGTGAATGGAGATGAATGGTTTTGGAACATGATGAGCTGTTGGAGCGTGAGCAGGGTAATATTTAGCAAAGGGATTCAATGAAACCGGTTATTTTATATAGCCGGACTTGAGTAATGGAAATGGGAAGTACAATGTTTGAACTTTAAAAAAGGAGTTTGGGATACTGGCAGTTTGGAGGGATATTATATATATTTTTATATATGTTTGTAAACTGTTGTATCTGGGCGCCGCTGCAAAGACAGTGATTATGTGTGAGTGAGGTGAAAGTGTTGAATAATGATGAAAGTATTATCTTTTTGGGAATTTTCTTTCTTTTAGTCTTGCAAATATATTTCAGCTTGAAATATATTTGCAAGACTAGCGAAGTGCCTGTAGAATAATGTTCCTGGAGCTGCTGTCATATGCAGTTACCCTAGGATAAATTTTATGTAAGACTTTCAAGTGATAAGTTGAGAAAGCCTCTTCTGAGCCACTTTCAACACTAGTGTGTCCTAATTGGAATAAAGTTGTTACTGAAGTATGTGGGAGCCAATTTGCCACTTTTATTTTTAAAATAGTTTGACATTTTTTCTCTGTAAATTAAATTAAATACTCTCCTGGTAACATGACCTCTTTAGGCTGAATAGATGAAAATTTCCCAAGTTATGAACATTGTTAATAATTTTGGAATTGTTAACTTTTGTGTAATAACCGATAATGGATTCCTGATTGGCTTCATATCATCAGTATTTGCATGTTGTTTTTTCACAAGGGAAGTTTTGTTTTTATTTTTTATTGTGTAAATGTTAATATGCCAGAATTATCAAAGAAAATTGATCCATACAATAACAGAAGAATATTTCTTTCTGGTTGGCATGACAACCATAACAGTAACTTACATGGATAAAGGTTTGGATCCATTTTTCCGTTGTCTATGTGCCAATTTGCCTATATTTTGAAGATACTGAGAAAAAAATATGTACTCATTTTCAAGCATTTTGTGAATGCATTAACCAATCAGCTTCAAACCTTCCCTGCTGATAACCTGAAAATGCAGCTTTCAAGCTGAAGTAAACTTATTTAAAGAATTAGTGTATTTTGGAATATTGGTTTGTGTGTGATAATTAGCGAATGCCTCTTCTGATTGGGTTTTAATTTTCAAAGCTGATGCACCTTATTTAGTGTTAGGTTTCTATGGTTTTAGGTTTTAAAGGCGCTAATTTGTCATTTTAAATGGAGAATTTTGGATAATAGTTTCCATGTGATAACTTGTGAATGCCTCTACTGATTACCTCCAGTTCTTCTCTGCTGATATTAAACTTATGCTGCTCTCCTTATAATAAGTTTTCATAAATTAAACACTTGTGCAACACTAAAATATCTTTATTGTGGAAACGTTTCGCCAACCAGAGGCTTCCTAAGTCCGGTAAGAAAAGAATTGTACTGAGGAAGCCACTGGTTGGCGAAACGTTTCCACATTATAGATACCCAAGTGTTGTACAAATGTCTAAGTCATTATCCTGTCGGTTCTCTGAGCCATTTATCTACATAATGAGTTTTGCGAGCAGTAAGGTAGAGGAGGCTGAACTTATGAGATACAGGAATACCTTTTTCTGACGGCGCAGCGATTGAGACACATCAAATTGCTCTTCTCAGCAATATCTCTTCTCAGCTTCCTTCCCGAGGTTCTTTTTTTCACAGCAGACACATCCGAGTGCACGTTTGATGTGGCTGTCTCTCTAATGATAATACATTTATCCTTACTGGTAACACTGCGCGCACCAAGCAGCTCTGAGGAGTCTGACATCCACGTAAGATTTCTTCAAGTCTTCCGTATTTTTCAGTTCTGAGTCCCTGCTCCACAGAACCATATTGTTGGCACATGTGGTTGGCACCTACTGCCTCAGACTTCTCTTTGGTACTTACTACCTCATACTTATGTCGCTGGTACTTATGGCCTCATACTTACGTTGTTGGTACTAACTGCCTCATACTTATGTCGTTGTCACCTATTGCTTCATACTCATGTAGTTGACAACTACTGCCTCATACTCATGTAGTTGACAACTACTGCCTCATACTCATGTAGTTGGCACCTACTGCCTCATACTCATGTAGTTGACACCTATTGCCTCATACTCATGTAGTTGACACCTACTGCCTCATACTCATGTAGTTGACACCTATTGCCTCATACTCATGTAGTTGGCACCTACTGCCTCATACTCATGTAGTTGACACCTATTGCCTCATACTCAGGTAGATTGCACCTACTGCCTCATACTCAGGTAGCTTGCACCTACTGCCTCATACTCATGTACTTGGCATTTACTGCCTCATACTCATGTACTTGGCACTTACTGCCTCATTTCATGAAGTCTTCCTTTAGTGACGTGTTTGGCAGGAAAGTTTTTTTTTTTTTTTTTTTTTCAACATGTCGACCGTCTCCCACCGAGGCAGGGTGACCCAAAAAGAAAGAAAATCTCCAAAAAGAAAATACTTTCATTAACACTCAACACTTTCACCTCATACATTAATCACTGTTTTTGCAGATGCGCCCAGATACAACAGTTTAGAAGCATTTATGAAGATATATAACATATCCCTCCAAACTGCCAATATCCCAAACCCCTCCTATAAAGTGCAGGCATTGTACTTCCCATTTCCAGTACTCAAGTCCGGCTATATAAAAATAACCGGTTTCCCTGATTCACTTCACTAAATATTACCCTGCTCACACTCCAACAGCTCGTCAGGTCCAAAAAAAACATTCGTCTCCATTCACTCCTATCTAATATGATCATGCACGATTGCTGGAAGTCCAAGCCACTTGCCCACAAAACCTCCTTTACCCCCTCCCTCTAATCTTTTCAAGGACAACCCCTACTCCGCCTTCCTTCTCCTACAGATCTACACGCTCGCCATGTCAATCTACTTTGATCCATTCTCTCTAAATAATCAAACCACCTCAATAACCCCTTCTTCAGCTCTGTGAATAATACTTTTATTAACTCCACACCTCCTAATTTCCACACTCCAAATTTTCTGCATAATATTTAAATCACACATTGCCCTTAGACAGGACATCTCCACTGCCTGCAACCGCCTCCTCGCTACAGCATTTACAACTCAATCTTCACACCCATGTAAGAGAGTTGGTACCACTGTACTTTCATACATTCCTTTCTTTGCCTCCAGAGATAACGTTTTTTTGTCTCCACATATACCTCAAAGCACCACTCACGCTTTTTTCTTCATCAATTCTGTGGTTAACCTCATCGTTCATAAACCCATGTGCTGACACGTCAACTCCCAAATATCTGAAAACATTCCCTTCTTCCATACTCCCTCTCTCCAATGTGACATCCAATTTTTCTTTATCTAAATCATTTGATACCCTCATCACCTTACTCTTATCTATGTTCACTGTCAACTTTCTACCTTTACACACCCTCCCAAACTCGTCCACTAACCTTGGCAACTTTTCTTTAGAATCTCCCATAAGCACAGTATCATCAGCAAAAAGTAACTGTATCAGCTCCAATTTTGAATTTTATTCCCTATAATTTAATCCCACCCCTCTCCCCAACACTCTAGCATTTACTTCTTTTACAACCCCATCTATAAATATATTAAACAAATATATTAAACAACCATGGTGACATTACTCATCCCTGTCTAAGACCTACGTTCACAGGGAAGTAATCTCCCTCTCTTCTACCCACCCTAACCTGAGTCTCACTCTTCTCATGAAAACTCTTTACAGCATTTAGTAACTTATTACCTATTCAATATTCTTGCAACATCTGCCACATTGCTCCAGTATCCACTCATATGAGTTTTCTAAATCCATAAAAGCAATGAAAACTTCCCTGCCTTTATCTAAATACTGTTCACATATATGCTTCAATGTAAACACTTGATCTACACATCCCCTACCCACTCTAAAGCCTGCTTGCTCATCTGAAATCCTGCTCTCTTTCAATGATAACCCTACCGTTCACTTTTCCTGGTATACTCAGTAAACTTTTTCCCCTATAATTTTTTACAATCTCTTTCGTCTATGCCAATCCCTAGGTACCTTACCCTCTTTCATACATTTGTTAAACAAAAACACCAACCACTCCATCACTATATCATCCCCTGCTTTTAACATTTCTGTCATGATCCCCCTCAGTTTTAGCTGCTTTATCCCCCCCCCTTTCATTCTAAATAGTGCCTCATGCACCTTCCCCACACTCACATCCTGCTCTATTTCACTCCTAAATGATATTATATCTCCCTAACCAGTGCATGAAATTACCACCTCCCTTTCTTCTTCGACATTTAAAAGTTCCTCAAAATATTCCTGCCATCTACCCAATACCTCCTGCTCTCCATCTACTACTCCCCTACTCTGTTTTTAACTAACAAATACATTCGTTCTTTAGGATTTCTTAACTTGTTTATCTCACTCCAAATTTTTTCTTATTTTCATAAAAATTTCTTGACAGTGCCCCTCCCATTCTATCATCTGCACTACTTTTGTACTCTCTCACTACTCTCTTCACCTTTCTCTTACTCTCCATATAGTCTGCTCTTCTTATAACACTTCTGCTTTGTAAAAACCTCTCATAAGCTACCTTTTTCTCTTTTATCACACCCTTTACTTCATCATTCCACCAATCACTCCTATTTCCTCCTGCACCCACCCTCATATTGTCACAAACCTTTGCCCCACATTCTAATACTGCATTTTTAAAACTATTCCAACCCTCTTTAACCCCCCCTCAATACTCATACATGCACTAGCCCACCGTTCCACCAATAGTTGCTTATATCTCACCCTCACTTCCTCCTCCCTTAGTTAATACACTTTCACCTCTCTCTTGTTGTTGTCATTTTCCTTTTGTCCCATCTACCTCTTTCTCTAATTGTAGCTACAACTAAATAATGATTCGATATATCAATTGCCTATCTATAAACATGTACATCATGGAGCCTACCCATCAACCTTTTATCCACCAATACATAATCTAACAAACTAGTTTCATTACGTGCTATATCATACCTTGTATACTTATTTATCCTCTTTTTCATAAAATATGCATTACTTATTACCAAACGTCTTTCTACACATAGCTCAATTAAAGGCTCCCCATTTTCATTTACCCCTGGCACTTCAAATTTACATACTACTCTTTCCACAATATTTTTACCTACTTTAGCATTGAAATCCTCAACCACAAGTACTCTCACTCTTGGTTCAAAATTCCCCATGCACTCACTCAACATTTCCCAAAATCTCTCTCTCTTCTCTACACTTTTCATGTTTAGAACCTCAGTGCACTGTAGTTAATTTTTATCACTAACTGTCAGGATACATAGAGCATTTCTCTCTTCCCATGTACTTGATTTTTCATGAGCTGGCTTCTGACCAATTTGCAGAGTTATTGCACACCATAGTGAAGTTGAAAATCGCATTTGATTTGTATGAGTATCGGTGTTGTGCTAATGTAACATCCAGAGATTTGCCAGTGTGTCCCAGAATAGAACCGATCCTGTAAATGCTGCCAACAGTGGTGATGGGAATTCTTTATCAAAATAATTTGAACAGTCGATGAATTCTTAAAAATTACTTGTATGATGAATCTTTTTTAGGGCATTCAGCAGGACAGATAAATCTTCATTGTATGAGAGAGCCACCACATTCTTGATCTGAGGTGTTATCCTAGGTTCAGTCCTATGATAAGTTTTCCTAGCTGCCAGTAGAGCCACAAACACCATCTCCTTAGGGTAATGTAGTTTCATAGCAATATCAAAGATTTACCTAATTTTCTCATCAAGAAAGTCTGGGATGCACACTTGGTAAGCTCTCAGAAATATAGTGAGAAAGGCACTCCTTTTTACGCGTGTTTCATGGTTAGAGTGGTAATGGATATATGAACACACATTAGTTCCCTTCCTAAATACTCTAAACTGAAACATTCTGTCAATCCAGTGTACAGAATGTTACCCTAAGGAGTTTTCAGAAATGGTTTTGCTGGCAGCTAGGAAAGTAGTTTTTAAGAATTCACAGACATTTAAATTATTTTGATAAAAATTTCCCTCAACACCGGACCAGTTATAATGGCTGCAACTTACGTGGGACAGACTGGGAAACCTCTAAATTTTAGATTAACACAACACCAATACTCTATGCAATCTACTCAGGAATCAAATGAGATTTTCAACCACTCTAGAGTGTGCAATAACTATGCAAACTGGTCAGAAACCAGAGTTTTAGTTCCTTGCTCCTCTTGGCTGGAAAGAAATATTTTAGTAGAGGCAGTTATATAACATGATTAACGTTCATTATATAAACTTGATTCCATTATAACTGAAGGCATTATACTTAATCTGAAGCTGGATTCATACCAGAACTCGTTGGACTGCCGTAAATACAGCTCTACACTGGCGAATTGAGGTTCTGCTTCTAAAGCCTGCTATTATGTTAAACCAGCTTTTGCCTAAGAGTTAGTTCGGGTTCATCCTTTGAAAATAGGTTGGTTTCCATATTGCCTCATGCCCTAGACCCATTTTCTTTTATAAGAGAAAAAGAAGATTCCTACTGTTAAGTGCCAGATACTTTATGGAGTCAGACGGCATGTTTGTGATAACTGACATGTCACTAAATATTCAATGCTGATATCAGGGCTTTATATATGCCTTCTTTTCATATCCTGTAATATGCTGTCTGCTTTCTCTGGCACTCGGCACCCTTCTCGGCGCTCAGTCCCGATATTCTTGGTTTAACCATTCACATGAACGGATATTCCTGGATTTCCTACTCTATTTCTACAACATTACAAGCTCCTGATGATGTATTGATTACAACACAAAAGGCCTTGAGCTATCCTTCAACTTCCCCTGTGGTTGACTTGCATCTTGTATCAGTTGTTCGTGCCTATTCAGCACGACATATATATAGAGAAAAACTGTATACTCATTAGAATAAATGCAAAGTGAGATATAGGAGACGAGAATAGTTGTGTATGTCTTTGGAGCCCTTCAACGCGCTGTTAAGTTCATGTGTATACTGTATAGTCGTATACTACCAACGCCTCTACCCACGAAATCCCCGGCCATCTCCCACCTCCGTTGCCTCTCCCACCTCCTCTCCCTTCCCCATCATGATCTCCTTTGATGGGAATCCGCACAAACAGGCACTGGATGTCTCAGTGGACATAATCTCCTACCTCGAAGACCTAACATCATGATCTCGCATAATGTGGTTATCAGCTATATTATAAATGAAGAGATATTTATTTGATGACAGAATGTTTACTCCGTTTTTAAATAAGATTTTCACGGGGTAATGGCGTCATAGTAATGACATTACATTAACTCCTTGGTAAACAAAGACTTAGGAGATCATAGTCCAATTTACAAAGTGTAAAATATTATATGTGTATATTATATATATATATATATATAAAATATATATATATATATATATATATATATATATAATATATATATATATATATATATAATATATATTATTATATATACATATAATGTATATATGTATGTATGTATGTATGTATGTATATATGTATATATATATATATATATATATATATAATATATATATATATATATATATATATATATATATATATATATATATATATATATATTATATTAAACATACATATAAATATATATATATAATATTTTATATATATATATATATATATTTATATATATATATAATATATATTTATATATGTCGTGCCGAATATAGTAAAACTGGTCCAATTTTGCAAAAAACTATTTAAAGTAAGTCCTTTCTAAAATTTTCCTCCTTTACGTTTAAAGATATGTTTTTTTTTTTAAAGGGTTTATGAAAAATTTATAATTTTGCACCAAAAGGAATTTAGAAAACTTTACCTAACCTTGATTATAACAAGCACAATTTAATTTTAGCCTAACCCAACTAAATATATTTTAGATTTGTTTACATAATTTAATATAAACAAACACAGTGAAATATATTTTTTTCGTTAGGTTCAGAATGATTTTGGCGAAATTATTGCATACACATTTTTCGGCCTTGTCTTATATGGCAAGACGAGCGTTGCTATTTAACCAAGATCCCAAGTTCTGCCTATTCGGCACGACATATATACATATATATATATATATATATATTATATATATATATATATATATATATATAATATATATATTATATATATATATATATATTATTTTTTTTTTTTTTTTTTTTTATCACACCGCCGATTCCCACCAAGGCAGGGTGGCCCGAAAAAGAAAAACTTTCACCATCATTCACTCCATCACTGTCTTGCAGAAGGGGTGCTTTACACTACAGTTTTTAAAACTGCAACATTAACACCCCTCCTTCAAGTGCAGGCACTGTAAATTCCCATCTCCAGGACTCAAGTCCGGCCTGCCGGTTTCCCTGAATCCCTTCATAAATGTTACTTTGCTCACACTCCAACAGCACGTCAAGTATTAAAAACCATTTGTCTCCATTCACTCCTATCAAACACGCTCAAGCATGCCTGCTGGAAGTCCAAGCCCCTCGCACAGATGTATGTATATATATATATGCATGTGCGTGTCTGTGAAGTGTGACCAAAGTGTTAGTAGGAGTAGCAAGATATCCCTGTTATCTTAGCGTGTTTATGAGACAGAAAAAGAAACCAGCAATCCTACCATCATGCAAAACAATTACAGGTTTTTGTTTCACAGTCATCTGGCAGGACGGTAGTACTTCCCTGGGTGGTTGCTGTCTACCAACCTACTACCAACCTACCTATATATATATATATATATATATATATATATATATATATATATAGGTAGTAGGTTGGTAGACAGCAACCACCCAGGGAAGTACTACCGTCCTGCCAAATGACTGTGAAATAGAAACCTGTAACTGTTTTGCATGATGGTAGGATTGCTGGTGTCTTTTTCTGTCTCATAAACACGCTAGATAACGGGGATATCTTGCTACTCCAACTTACACTTTGGTCACACTTCACAGACACGTACATGCATATATATATATATATACATACATCTTGGTTTTTCTCCTTTTTCTAAATAGCTCTTGTTCTTTTTTATTTCTTCTATTGTCCATGGGGAAGTGGAAAAGAATCTTTCCTCCGTAAGCCATGCGTGTCGTATGAGGCGACTAAAATGCCGGGAGCGATGGGCTAGTAACCCCTTCTCCTGTTGACATTTACTAAAAAAGAGAAGAAGAAAAACTTTATAAAACTGGGATGCTTGAATATGCGTGGATGTAGTGTGGATGACAAGAAACAGATGATTGCTGATGTTATGAATGAAAAGAAGTTGGATGTCCTCGCCCTAAGCAAAACAAAGCTGAAGGGGGTAGGGGAGTTTCGGTGGGGGGAAATAAATGGGATTAAATCTGGAGTATCTGAGAGAGTTAGCGCTAAGGAAGGGGTAGCAATAATGTTGAAGGAGAAAAGAGAATATGAATGTGTAAATTCAAGGATTATGTGGATTAAAGTAAAGGTTGGATGCGAAAAGTGGGTCATAATAAGCGTGTATGCACCTGGAGAAGAGAGGAATGTAGAGAAGAGAGAGAGATTTTGGGAGATGTTAAGTGAATGTATAGGAACCTTTGAACCAAGTGAGAGAGTAATTGTGGTAGGGGACCTGAATGCTAAAGTAGGAGAAACTTTTAGAGAGGGTGTGGTAGGTAAGTTTGGGGTGCCAAGTGTAAATGATAATGGGAGCCCTTTGATTGAACTTTGTATAGAAAGGGGTTTAGTTATATGTAATACATATTTTAAGAAAAAGAGGATAAATAAGCATACAAGATATGATGTAGGGCAAAAATGACAGTAGTTTGTTGGATTATGTATTGGTAGATAAAAGACTGTTGAGTAGACTTCAGGATGTACATGTTTATAGAGGGGCCACATATATATCAGATCACTTTTTAGTTGTAGCTACACTGAGAGTAAAAGGTAGATGGGATACAAGGAGAATAGAAGCATCAGGGAAGAGAGAGGTGAAGGTTAATAAACTAAAAGAGGAGGCAGTTAGGGTAAGATATAAACACCTATTGGAGGATAGATGGGCTAATGAGAGCATAGGCAATGGGGTCGAAGAGGTATGGGGTAGGTTTAAAAATGTAGTGTTAGAGTGTTCAGAAGAAGTTTGTGGTTAGGTAAGGAGGAATAACATCTTGTAGGAGTGAGGAAGAGCCAGTTGTGAGTGTGGGGGAAGTTCGTGAAGCAGTAGGTAAAATGAAAAGGGGTAAGGCAGCCGGGATTGATGGGATGAAGATATAAATGTTAAAAGCAGGTGGGGATATAGTTTTGGAGTGGTTGGTGCAATTATTTAATAAATGTATGGAAGAGGGTAAGGTACCTTGGGACTGGCAGAGACCCTGCATAGTTCCTTTGTATAAAGGCAAAGGGGACAAAAGAGAGTGCAAAAATTATAGGGGGATAAGTCTGTTGTGTATACCTGGTAAAGTGTATGGTAGAGTTATTATTGAAAGAATTAAGAGTAAGACGGAGAATAGGATAGCAGATGAACAAGGAGGCTTTAGGAAAGGTAGGGGGTGTGTGGATCAGGTGTTTACAGTGAAACATATAAGTGAACAGTATTTAGATAAGGCTAAAGAGGTCTTTGTGGCATTTATGGATTTGGAAAAGGAGTATGACAGGGGTGGATAGGGGGCAATGTGGCAGATGTTGCAGGTGTATGGTGTAGGAGGTAGGTTACTGAAAGCAGTGAAGAGTTTTTACGAGGATAGTGAGGCTCAAGTTAGAGTATGTAGGAAAGAGGGAGATTATTTCCCAGTAAAAGTAGGCCTTAGACAAGGATGTGTGATGTCACCGAGGTTGTTTAATATATTTATAGATGGGGTTGTAAGAGAAGTAAATGCGAGGGTCTTGGCAAGAGGCGTGGAGTTAAAAGATAAAGAATCACTCATAAAGTGGGAGTTGTCACAGTTGCTCTTTGCTGATGACACTGTGCTCTTGGGAGATTCTGAAGAGAAGTTGCAGAGGTTGGTGGATGAATTTGGTAGGGTATGCAAAAGAAGAAAATTAAAAGTGAATACAGGAAAGAGTAAGGTCATGAGGATAACAAAATGATTAGGTGATAAAAGATTGGATATCAGATTGGAGGAAGAGAGTATGGAGGAGGTGAATGTATTCAGATATTTGGGAGTGGACGTGTCAGCGGATGGTTCTATGAAAGATGAGGTGAATCATAGAATTGATGAGGGGGAAAAGGGTGAGCGGTGCACTTAAGAGTCTGTGGAGACAAAGACCTTTGTCCTTGGAGGCAAAGAGTATAGTTTTACCAATGCTCTTACATGGGTGTGAAGCATGGGTGATGAATGTTGCAGCGAGGAGAAGGCTGGAGACAGTGGAGATGTCATGTCTGAGGGCAATGTGTGGTGTGAATATAATGCAGAGAATTCGTAGTTTGGAAGTTAGGAGGAGGTGCTGGATTACCAAAACTGTTGTCCAGAGGGCTGAGGAAGGGTTGTTGAGGTGGTTCGGACATGTAGAGAGAATGGAGCGAAACAGAATGACTTCAAGAGTGTATCAGTCTGTAGTGGAAGGAAGGCGGGGTAGGGGTCGACTTAGGAAAGGTTGGAGGGAGGGGGTAAATGAGGTTTTGTGTGCGAGGGGCTTGGACTTCCAGCGGGCATGCGTGAGCGTGTTTGATAGGAGTGAATGGAGACAAATGGTTTTTAATACTTGACGTGCTGTTGGAGTGTGAGCAAAGTAACATTTATGAAGGGGTTCAGGGAAACCGGCAGGCCGGACATGAGTCCTGGAGATGGGAAGTACAGTGCCTGCACTCTGAAGGAGGGGTGTTAATGTTGCAGTTTAAAAACTGTAGTGTAAAGCACCCTTCTGGCAAGACAGTGATGGAGTGAATGTTGGTGAAAGTTTTTCTTTTTCGGGCCACCCTGCCTTGGTGGGAATCGGCCAGTGTGCTAATAATATATATATATATATATATATATATATATATATATATATATATATATATATATATATATATATATATATATATATATATATATATATATATATATATATTATATATATATATATATATATATATATATATATATATATATGTATATATATATATATATTTTATATATATAATATATAAATATATATATATATATATATATATATATATATATATATATATATATATATATATAATATATATATATATATATATTGTGATTGTTTTACATGATGGTAGGATTGCTGATGTCTTTTGTCTGTCTCATAAATATGCAAGATTACAGGCATTGTCTTGCTACTTCTACTTACACTTAGGTCACACTACACATACATGTACACATTTATTTATACACACTCATCTGAGTTTTCTTTGATTTTATCTTAATAGTTCTTGGTCTTATTACTTTTCCTTTTATATCCATGGGGAAGTGGAATAAGAATCTTTCCTCCGTAAGCCATGCGTGTTGTAAAAGTCAACTAAAATGCCGGGAACAATGGGCTAGTAACCCCTTTTCCTGTAAAGATTACTAAAAAGAATAAGAAGAAGAAAATTGTTTTCTTTCTTTTTTGGGTCACCCTGCCTCGGTGGGAGATGGCCGACTTGTTGAAAAAAAAAAAAAAAAAAAAAAAATATATATTGGGGTCCACCTCTGGTGTAAATTGTGGGACCCATAGCCTCGGGGAAGTGGATAAAAAGGCTTCAAGGAAGAATATATATATATATGTGTGTGTGTGTGTGTGTGTATGTATACACTCGTTCGTGGCTACAATAATGTAAAATACGGCTCGTGAAGGCTAGTACACCAAACGAGGATTAGAATGAAATTAGCTCAGAGGCACCCACACCACCGTATGTTCTCGGATCAAGATAAAATACCTAGCTCTGCTGAGTGCCTGATTCTTGTAGGATTGCGTTGTCCTCTGAGTTAGAGGGTCATGTGATTTTCGATCACCATGAGGCAGGCGAAAACAACATAAGTTCGAATCCTCGGCTAGTTACAGTGTTGTTATTGATTCAATGCCTCTCGTTTATAGTTACAACATTATAAAGTACTGCTAGTATTTTATACAGTTAGTACTGTATAATCTCAGTTACACTGAGGGTGTTCTTCTTACTTCCTGGACCAACAGTCTCATTGTGCCTATCCCTAAACCTCAACAGCCTGATATATTTAGACCGATCTCCTTAACTAGCTGGCTTTGTAAAACAGACTGTACTACAGAATCAGACACAAACTTTCTCCTCATCTCTATGGGTTCATGAAAGGTAAAAGTGTGCAGAATTGTATTTCCACCTTTCTCTCTTCACATACCTCTACTCGTTTTACCGTAATTCTTGATAAAAAATCTGTATTTGATATCGCAAATAGAACCGTTTTACTACATAAACTAGCTTATTCTGGTGGTAGCTTATTCTGCTGGATAATAGTATTACCTGTCAAACAGAGTATCCACTATCCTCTACGAAGGCTTTAGAAGCAAGTCTTAAGAAATGTCCCTAGGTACATTGCAGGGAGGCGTTTGCACTCCCGTAATATTTCATGTTCTGATTAATGCTCTCCTGAATGCTCTTCCTGCCTCACTTAAACATATAGCTATAATTCATGCTGATGACATCATGAGCCACACAACAGGGCATAAGAAGATGAGTGCCATTCTTAATTAATGAAGCTCAACTAATTTATAATCGATTAGGCCTCATAATATCTTCCTCTAAACAAAGATATTAACTAGCAAACGACATCCCCCATCCATCTATTTGCCGAGTTAAAACATTAGCTACGTTAAATCTTACAGATACCTTGGTGTAGATATATACTTTAATAAATCCACTATACCACTACTAAATAAAATGTGCAAAGGTAGGCTAAATGCTCTCAAAGGTGTTGCTGGTTACAACCCCAACTGTGGCGCTAATGTGAGAATCGTGAGAATGTTGTACATAGCCTATGTTAGGTCCTTAATTGATTATGCTGCTCCCATGTTGATATTGGCTAGAGAAACTTTCTCCAACCCTTGGAGTTAATGCAAAATGAAGCTCTCAGAATTATTCTTGGGTGTCCCAAATCTACGAAGGCTCTTAAAATGAATATCGTGCTTGATATTTCTAGTATCATTGATAGGATTATTGAGATTAACATTGTACTCGGTATTAGAATGTTGAAGAAATGAAGCAGACTCTGTCAACATGAATCTAGCTAAATGTCTAGAAATACACAGATCTAAATGGATACAATTATCAACATGCAATTATAAACATGCAATTATATTAAGTTTTATAACCTGCATGAACTGTATCACTGTAGACGACAAGAGCATTTTATGCCTCCATGGAAGATGTGTTCATCACTTAATTGAGCAGGCATATTTAAATGTGGAGTTCGAAATATATTTCCTATGAGTGGATAGAGTATCTCAATGTCATGGAAATGAGCCCACATAAATGGATTTGTGATAGTTTCCGATCAATTGCTATTATTCAAGGACCGATTGTACTAGGTCCTGCCCGGTAAAGGGTGCAAAATTATAATTGTTGCAAAGTTGCAATTGTTAATAAAACACCCAATAACTATTTTTTAATTTATTATACAAATAGACAACATCAATAACATAAATGGAACTTGTTTCCAAACATTTTGCAAGTATTAACAAATGTAAAAATGAACCAAATAGCAACATGGACACAATGCAAAAAGGGATAAAACTTTCAAGTCCCATATTCCTGAGTTTCCTGAGAAAGAACAATCGTTCTAGATCACTAATTGCTACAGTGAAAGTCTATGAAGCAATTTTTATTCTTCTTGATGCATAGATTTACTTTGCATATGGCACAGGAAAATATGAATGCAACATGATTTTTCATTTTGCTGCAATACTTGCAACTAAGTAGCTTGTCTAGCACTGGCCAGTGACCTAGCATTTTGTTAAACCTCACACTGTCATCAGGGCTTTCTGCATGTTGGTAGTGCATTGCAGGTGGCAATTGCAAGGTTGACAAATCATGAGCATTACTGTCACCACTAGAAGTACTTCTTATGTTGCTGCGTCTAAACTTTCGTCCTTTGGATCTTGCAGTGAGAAAAATTTCAAGCTTGACTAGCTTCAGTGGCATGCATTTGATATTTAGTGATCGGCAATCACGGCTGTAAAGACGCCATGTATTCACAACATCAAGATGAAGAACATAGGCAAACAGCTGCATATACCAACATTTAGATTTCATAGGTGTTTTGTACAGATGCACCAACATGTTACTTTTGTCAATACCTCCCATGTGTGCATTATCGTTCTTGATGACTGCAGGGCACTGGAACTGGTTTTTTTTTTGTCTTTGTTTCCTTGTTATATCTTTCAATAAGACTCACTAGATTAATCCCCACATCATTTGTCACTAAAGTCACAGTTTTGTTGTCATTCCATCTTACAACAAGGATACCATCATTGGTTTTGAAGTCAAAAGTGCCCTTGAGCACTATGTTCTTGTCCATTTGTTTGACAGGCATCAGTTCTGACTTACCACATTATTTTCACATACTGTTCCAGTGTATCTGCAGTTATACTTGTCTCTTAGTAACTTGACCAAAGGTAGACTTGAAAAGAAATTGTCAGTATAGATTGCTGATGTATTTCTTTGGTTGAGAGTTGTTGCAAGTACCAGAACAATCTTTGAACTTATTGGTAGTTTAGTTTCTTCATGTGGCAGCTTTATGGGATGGTTGTCAAGAGTTGTTTTGCCTTCATACATGAGTATATCAATTGATTGATTCCACCTTCACTTGTTTGGTCTTGATGTACTACCTTAGGTTTCCAGTGGTTTTACCCTTGAAACCAACCATAACTTCATCAACATTCTGCTTGGGTGTAGCTGGAACTTTCAAGCAAGCAGTAGTTAGTGCAGTGTAAAGAGGCCTTATTTTGTGGAATCTGTCATTATTCTTCTTTTGTGTGTTATCATTGAAATAAATTGTACGCCTAAGCAACCTAAACCTCTTAGATCCCATGACTTCTGTAACCTGGGGTATCCTAGTCGAACTTGCCTAATAGTCATCTAGGGATGGGTATGAAGAAATACCCATCAACAACAGTATACCTATAAACTTGATGATTTCTTCAGAATCGGTTACAAAAGTACTACGTATGTTTTTTTGCTTGGCATACAAATTAGTTTGAAATGTTATGTGGTCTATCATGTCTTCAGTAAAAAACTCGCTAAAATAATCATATGGATACCTAATTGCAAGAGGCATTTCATGTTGGTATACAAGTAAAGGGTCATTTTGGATGTCAACCTTGAAGAGCAAGCTCATCATGAAGAACTTCTTCATGAAGGTAATCCTCGATTGTAATACCTTTCTTTTTCTTGGCTAATTTTGGCTTTTTGGATGACCTATCTTCCTCCTCATCATCACTTGACACTTCTGCATCCATGACAAGTATTCATCACCACTGTCAAGCAATTCCAGGTCATCTGGCTCTGGATCTGAGTCACTTTCCTCCAAAACACAGACATATTTGGACTTCTGTTTGGAGGGCTCACCATAAAACAATTTCTCCTTGATCTGGAAGGACAATAAAAACGTTGTGTACACACCCAGACCACTACAGAACTCATATATGCATTAGAATTTTTTTTTAGAAATATTTATTTACTGAAATTTGAAACTGAGTCTAACGGGCAGTACAGAGTGTGCTCGCTCCTTTTTGGTTGCACTTTTTTCAATTGCACGGTGCACTCATATTTTGCTTCACACAGATTTTTATATATATCAAAATATTGCACTAGACACAAAAATCAGTACTTACCGACATTGTAGAGGGTGAAATCCAAGAGTAAATGAGTGTCACTCGATGAAAAAAAAAAAAACGCTCTCGGCGACCCAAGAGAGAAGCGTTTACATTGTGGTTTCTCAACCAATGGGAAGTGAGCAGAAGACATCACCACTTAGCAGGAGTGACTCAGGGAAGGCTTGTGATTGGTCAGAAATAGAGAACGGGAACCCAGATGCATGGTGGTAGTAGGAGGACAAGTGCAAAAACCATGCGTTTAGGACCGCGTAAGCATGATACTGCCCGATACCTGCAAGCCCCTCCCAAGAGTTCATTGTGAGTAATCCTTTCCTTTAATCACTTGTTACAGCAACGACTCAAGAAGAAATTTCTCTACTATCTGGCAGTAATTAGTTATCACAAGTTATGAGTTATATTCACTAATGGCTCTCAACAGGAGTCTACTGGCAGGGCTGCATCTGCTCTTGTTGCCACCTCCCTAGTTAAGAAAGATAATAAATTTGTTAAGTTAGGCATAAAAATTAACAACTGGGCGTCTACACTGCAAACTGAATTGTTTGCAATCCTAATGGCGCTAAAGCTAACATGACACTGAGCTTGACACTCTTACATTATAATAATAATAATAATAATAATAATAATAATAATAATAATAATAATAATAATAATAATAATATATTTATTTACTACTAGTACATGTACAGGGTATACAGGCCTAGCTGACATCAATGATATACTACTATATAGAAAGCCGCTTGTTATGCACAGCATTTCGGGCAAATTAGGTCAGTTTTGTCCCAGAATGCGACCCACACCAGTCGAGTAACACCCAGGTACCCATTATACTGATGGGTGAACATTGACAACCGGTGTAAGGAAACACGTCCGATGTTTCCACCCCTTTGCCAGGAACTGAACCCGGACTCTCACCGTATAAGCACCTAAAGTCGGTACCTGACCAGCCGGGCTGTGGCTCGTACGTTGGATTGCGTGCAACCAGCAGTAACAGCCTGATTGATCAGGCTCTGATCCACCAGGAGGCCTGGTCACAGACCGGGCCGCAGGGGCGTTGACCCCTGGAACTCTCTCCAGGTAAACTCCAGGTGTGAAGCGAGAGCTTTTGCTTCCAGGCGAGAGGGCACCTGATTCTGTTATCACTGAAGACTCTTAACTCATAATAACTCCAGCAACATGCTCATTCGAGAAGCCAGGTATAGATACTCAAAAATCCTGTAAAGTGGAATTAATATACAATTGCTATGGATCCCATCACACGTTGGACTACTCCTTCATGATAAAGTTGATATGTTAGCCAAGAAGAGTACCCTGAAGGAGAATGTAGAATATAATTTTGGTATTTTTGTGTCAATCATTAGAAATAATATTAGGAGAGAGGTAATGAAAATCAATGTTATAGGAATGCAGTTAGAAGCCTGAGTAGATCTATAACCCACTATGATAACAAGAACGTAGGTAAGTATATTTATGGAGCAACTTGCAATGTGAACAGACTGATGATGTTGTAGGGGCCAGGCTTAGGCTGGTTTAAAGTACTTTGGCGTTTGGAGACACCAGTGATGATCAGCCCAAAATGCAAATTATGTTGTCAGATAAGGGTCACGTCTTAAACACTATGTGCTTAATAGTCCCTGTTAGGAATAAGAGACGAAAAAACCTATGTGCATGTCAAGAATCAATTAAATGAAAAAAGATACCAAATATACTAAAAAATTTTTCCAAAATTTTGCTTGTAAAGTAAGTGAACTGAGATGTAAATCCAAAAATGTACATGTTAACCCTTTTGGGGCCAGTTCCTAGCCTATTGTTATCCAAATCTCTTGCGTCACCGTCCACAGATGGATTGGAGTGGTAAAATAAAATCTCATTGTTTCCCGTCAGCTAAAGGGCTGAAGCCCCGGGTCTCTTCACTATTTTTCCCTCAGTCAAGAGTAAAGCCTGGTCTCTTCATAGTTTCCCGCTCAGCTAAAGGCGGGTTTTTCCTGGTCTTTCACTGTTTACCGCTCGCTCAAGGCTGAAGCTCCTGTCTCTTCATAGTTTACCGCTCAGCTCAAGAGCTGGGGTTTCCCTGGTCTCCTCATAGTTTACGCTCGCCAAGAGCTGGGGTTTCCCGGGTTCTTCACTATTTACCGCTCAGCCAAGAGTGGGTTCTGGTCTCCTCCTAGTTTACCGCTCAGCTCAAGAGCTGAGGTTCCGGGTTTCCTCACTAGTTTAGTCAGCTCAAGGCTGAGGTTCCCTGGTCTCTTCATAGTTTCCGCTCGCTAAAGAGGGGGTTTCCTGGTTTCCTCAATTTTACCGCTCAGCCAAAAAAGCTGAGGTTCCCTGGTCTCCTCACTAGTTTACCGCTCGCTCAAGAGCTGGGGTTTCGGGTCTCCTCATGTTTACCGTGCTCAAAGGCGGGTTCTGGTTTTTTCACTAGTTTACCGCTCGCCAAATGAGGTTCCGGGTCCCCTCACTAGTTTGCCGCCAGCTCAAGAGCGAGGTTCCGGGTCTCCCTAGTTTGCCGCTCAGCTCAAGAGCTGGGTTCCGGGTTTCCTCATAGTTTCCCGCTCACTCAAGAGCTGGGGTTTCCCGGGTTCCTCACTAGTTTGCCGCTCAGTCAAGAGTGGGGTTCCGGGTCTCCTCACTAGTTTCCGTCAGCTCAAGGCTGGGGGTTCCGGGTTTCCCCTCACTTTTTACCGCTCGCTCAAGAGCTGGGGGTTCCTGGCTCCTCACATTTTCCCCGCTCAGTCAAGAGTGAGGTTCCGGGTTCCTCACTTTTTTATCGCTCAGCTAAAGGCTGGGTTCTGGTCTCCTCACTAGTTTACCGCTCAGCTCAAGGTGGGGTTTCCCGGGGTCCCCATATTTTTCCCGCCACCCCAAGAGTGAGGTTCCGGGTCTCCTCACTGTTTACCGCTCAGTCAAACGAGGTTCGGGTCTCCTCACTAGTTTACCGTCGCTCAAGAGTGGGGCCCTGGTCCCCTCATAACCGCTCAGTAAAGAGCTAGGTCCTGGTCTCCTCACTAGTTTACGCTCAGCCCCAAAGTGAGGTTCCTGGTTCCCACTAGTTTACCGCCTCAGCTCAAGAGTGAGGTTCCCTGTCTCCTCCAAGTTACCGCTCAGCTCAGAGCTGAGGTTCTGGTCTCCACTAGTTTACGCTCAGCTCCAAGAGCTGAGGTTCCTGGTCTCTCATAGTTTACACTAGTCAAGACTGAGGTTCTGGTCTCCTACTAGTTTACCGCTCAGCTCAAGAGCTGAGCGTTCCTGGTCTCCTCACTAGTTTACGTCAAGCTCAAAGCTGAGGTTCCTGGTCCTCATAGTTTACCTTCGCTCAGAGCTGAGCTCCTGGTCATCCTCACTAGTTTACGCTCAGCTCAAGAGCTAGGTTCTGGTTCCTCATAGTTTACGCTCAGCTCAAGAGCTGAGTTCCTGTCCTCACTGTTACGCATGTCAAGATTGAAGCTCCTGGTCTTCAATCTTAGTTTAACCGCTCAGCTCAAGAGTGAGGTTCATGGTTCCTCACTAGTTGCCGCTAGCTCAAGGCTGCAGGTTCTGGTATCCTCACTAGTTTGCCCTCAGCTCAAGAGCTGAGGTTCCTGGTTTCTCACTTGTTTACCGCTCAGCTTCAAGAGCTGAGGTTCTGGTCTCCTCACTAGTTTGCCGCTCAGCTCAGAGCTTGAGGTTCCTGTCTCCTCACTAGTTTACCGCACACTCAAGAGCTGAGGTCCTGGTCTCCTCACTAGTTTACCGCTCAGCTCAAGGCTGAGGTTCCTGGTCTCCTCACTAGTTTACGCTCAGCTCACGAGCTGAGGTTCTGGTTCTCTCACTAGTTTATAACGCTCAAGCTCAAGAGTGAGGTTCTGGTCATCACTAGTTAAAAAATAACCGCTCACTCAAAGTGAGGTTCTGTCTCCCACAGTTTGCCCTCAGCTAAGAGCTGAGTTCCGTCTCCTAACTAGTTTACCGCTCAGCTCAAGAGCTAGTTCCTGGTCCCTCACTAGTTTTACCGCTCAGTTCAAGGCTGAGGTTCCTGTCTCCCACTAGTTTACGCTCAGCTCAAGAGCTGAGGTTCCTGGTCTCTCGCTAGTTACCGCTCAGTCAAGAGCTAGAGGTTCTGGTCTCCTCACTAGTTTACCGCTCAGCTCAAGAGCTGAGGCTCCTGGTCTCTTCACTAGTTTACCGCTCAGCTCAAGAGCTGAGGTTCCTGGTCTCCTCACTAGTTTTCCGCTCAGCTCAAGAGCTGAGGTTCCTGGTCTCCTCACTAGTTTTCCGCTCAGCTCAAGAGCTGAGGTTCCTGGTCTCCTCACTAGTTTATCCGCTCAGCTCAAGAGCTGAGGTTCCTGGTCTCCTCACTAGTTTACCGCTCAGCTCAAGAGCTGAGGTTCCTGGTCTCCTCACTAGTTTACCGCTCAGCTCAAGAGCTGAGGTTCCTGGTCTCCTCACTAGTTTACCGCTCAGCTCAAGAGCTGAGGTTCCTGGTCTCCTCACTAGTTTACCGCTCAGCTCCAAGAGCTGAAGGCTCCTGGTCTCCTCACTAGTTTACCGCTCAGCTCAAGAGCTGAGGTTCCTGGTCTCCTCACTAGTTTACCGCTCAGCTCAAGAGCTGAGGTTCCTGGTCTCCTCACTAGTTTACCGCTCAGCTCAAGAGCTGAAGCTCCTGGTCTCCTCACTAGTTTACCGCTCAGCTCAAGAGCTGAGGTTCCTGGTCTCCTCACTAGTTTACCGCTCAGCTCAAGAGCTGAGGTTCCTGGTCTCCTCACTAGTTTACCGCTCAGCTCAAGAGCTGAGGTTCCTGGTCTCCTCACTAGTTTTACCGCTCAGCTCAGAGCTGAGGTTCCTGGTTTCCTCACTAGTTTACCGCTCAGCTCAAGAGCTGAGGTTCCTGGTTTCCTCACTAGTTTACCGCTCAGCTCAAGAGCTGAAATCTGTGAGTTTCTTGAAAACAAATTTCAATGGTTCTCCCAGAACAGGATGGTCCTCTGTCTCATTCTCAGGCTGACAGTAACTCCACCGTGCTGACAGTAACTCCACCGTGCTGACAGTAACTCCACCGTGCTGACAGTAACTCCACCGTGCTGACAGTAACTCCACCGTGCTGACAGTAACTCCACCGTGCTGACAGTAACTCCAACGTGCTGACAGTAACTCCACCGTGCTGACAGTAACTCCACCGTGCTGACAGTAACTCCACCGTGCTGACAGTAACTCCAACGTGCTGACAGTAACTCCACCGTGCTGACAGTAACTCCACCGTGCTGACAGTAACTCCACCGTGCTAACAGTAACTCCACCGTGCTGATAGTGCCGTCACCGAGCTGACAGTGCCACCACCGTGCTGAAAGTGCTACCACCGTGCTAGCAGTGCCACCACCGTAATGACAAGAATTACTTTCCACATGAATTACTTAACCAAAATTACTTTCACAAACCAAGAATTACTTTCCGCAAGCCAAGAACTACTCCCCACAAGCTATGAATTACTTTCCACAAGCCAAGAATTTACTTTCTTACCTTCTCTCTTGACATTTACGTATCAGACTCACTGCTACCCTATTTACATATTTCTCGTTTACATTTCTCCTACTTCTGCGTACTTAACAACGTTACTCATACCATATTTACATTATTCATTTTCTTCCCGCTGCTTTCTTTCAATTCATATTTACATCATTTTCAATTCGTCACATTTCCCAAGGATGCAAAATCGTCTCATTCAGAGAATTTTTCACGTTCACTGATACTTTAGCTTCCTACGTTCAAAAAAAAACTGAACTCTTCCAACGCGGTCCTCAGCGCCTCCTCACCGTCCTCTCTTTAAAAATTAACCTCAATTTTTTCCTCACATTCTTTATAGACTCATCTTGGAGTATTTCAACAAGCTTCCGCTGTCCTCCTTCCCCCACATTCCACATTCATCTCGGTTCCTCTCTACACCCTCCCCAATGCATTTTCCTCATGCCTTCCACAATCCCCACGTTCTTCTCCACATTCTCTCGACATCCGCCAAGGGTTTGCGAGAGCTAATTGCATCATTCATCCGAGACTGCAGTTAGCATGTGCTGCTAACTTGCTGCCACCAAAGGTCAAACACAGTCTGCAAGCACTTTCTTCCTTTCCCTCTCTCACTCAGCCTCAGATGACTTTTTTTTTTTGTATGCTTTATTTATTTGGTGATTATAACAAATAGCACAGCAACACACCCGAATTGTTTTTCTGTACCAGACACAGTCACACACAGACTCGGTAGACCACCAGGTAGCCGAGCAGACAGATTAGCAGACACACGAGCAGACAAACCAACGGATAGGCCAGCAGACAGGCCAACAGATAAAGCAACGGAGAAGCCAGTAGGCAGGCCAACAGACATACCAACAGAGGAATCAACGGAGAGATCAGTAGGCGGGCCAACAAATATACCAACAGACAAACCAACAGAGAGGCCAGCGGGCAGGCCAAGATACATACAAGCAGACGAACCAACGAAGAAAAGCAGCAGGCAGACCAACAAACATACGAACAACCAGATCACCAGAAAAATCACGCAGACCAACAGACTGAGGTGGGAAAGGATTTTGTGAGAATTATTTTAGGTAGATTTCAGAGTGAATTATATTTTTGTTATTTGTATCAACATTGAGGGGGGAGGGGGGAGGGGATGGGGGAGGTGGCAGGGGGGATGTGGGAAGGAGGAGGTGGGGTTGTGGGGAGGGTTGAGGGGATAGGGGAGAGGGGGGAAACCGAGATTGACTTATGTTGCTTCACATCAACCTCGGCTTTTTTTTCAATACTTAACCTAACCTAACCTAACTTAATCTAAGCTAACCTATTCTAACCTAACTAAGCCTAACTTTACCTACCCTAACTTAGCCTACTTTAATTTAACTAAACCTAACCTAAACTATTCTAACCTATCCTAAACTACACTAATCTAACCTATGTACACAAGCCTCCTCTATCCCAGCCTCCTGTACCCCAGCCTCCTGTACCCCAGCTTCCTGTACCCCAGCTTCCTGTGCCCTAGCCTCCTGTACCCCAGCTTCCTGTACCTCAGCCTCCTGTACCCCAGCCTCCTGTACTCCAGCTTCCTGTAACTCAGCCTCCTGTACCCCAGCCTTCTGTGCCTTAGTCTCATGTGCTCCAGCCTCCTGTACCCCATCCTCCTGTACCCCTGCTTCCTGTACACCAACCTCCTGTACCCCAGTTTCTCGCATCCCAGTCTCATATACCCCGCCCCCATGCACGCTAGCCCTATGTACACCAGCCTCCTGTACCCCGGCCCCATGTACCCCAGAGTCCTGTACACCAGCCTCCTGTACCCTGGCCCCATGTACCCCAGAGTCCTGTACACCAGCCTCCTGTACCCCGGCCCCATGTACCCCAGAGTCCTGTACACCAGCCTCCTGTAAATCAGTTAGAAGGTAGACGAGCTACAGTTCATCTCTCCTGATAAGATCAAGAGCTGAAGAAAATATTTTCAAACACCTTAGGAACTTTGGCTCAACATTCAATAAACCTACTTAACTAAATTTGTCAAATTTAGCTCTGCAATCTGCAACTAGCAATTATTAAATTGATTTAAATATCGACTGTAACCGGCGTAGTGAGCCGCCCAGAGGAACCAAGCCAAACTTTTTAAACTTGAACACGCCATAAAACAAGATAGCAAAATGTTTAAAGTATGAAGCCGATCCAAATATGCATTCCTCGGTTATTACGTGGTGATATTACAATCTATTTATTCAAATCTGCCGTCGACTGACGCTGCTTAATAGCAGATGGAAAATACACCTGCACTGAAAGTTTGAAGCCGATAACAAGAGACATTCGCCAGTTATCACAAAGAAACCAATAATATCAACGTTTTATTAACGTTATTATAATGACGCAGTTGTGACTATTTATTCTGTACAATATTTAAAGCCGCTTTAGTTATAACATTATTTGAAGAGTTTTAAAAATAACTCAGCGGATTACCACCTATGTAGTGGAGTAACTACCTGAACCTTCCTCTACGTAGGTTACACCAGTGATAAAAATCTCAAGCCGATCGGAAGATGCGTCGCCGAGTTATTGCTCATATTTTCCATGTGAAATATAAACCGAACTTTCCCACACGCCAGACAAACCAACCCTTCAAGGTTTGAAGCAGACTGGAAGAGTCGTTCTTTAGCACCAGAACCTTGGAGGAAGTAGAGAAACATTCTGATAATAACTACAAGTATAACTTACACCTGGATACCTAATAACTTAGTAGACTCGACAATTTACCAAGAAATTATTAGCCCGAAC
Organism: Cherax quadricarinatus; assembly: GCF_026875155.1. Taxonomy (NCBI): domain Eukaryota; kingdom Metazoa; phylum Arthropoda; class Malacostraca; order Decapoda; family Parastacidae; genus Cherax; species Cherax quadricarinatus. Next base: position 47,046,670 of record NC_069404.1, read on the forward strand.
ATTTGCATTTCCCTGGGATGAGCTGAGAATAATTATACTTAAAGTATCTCCCTGGGATGAGCTGAGAATAATTATACTTAAAGTATCTCCCTGGGATGAGCTGAGAATAATTATACTTAACGTATCTCCCTGGGATGAGCTGAGAATAATTATACTTAAAGTATCTCCCTGGGATGAGCTGAGAATAATTATACTTAAAGTATCTCCCTGGGATGAGCTGAGAATAATTATACTTAACGTATCTCCCTGGGATGAGCTGAGAATAATTATACTTAAAGTATCTCCCTGGGATGAGCTGAGAATAATTATACTTAAAGTATCTCCCTGGGATGAGCTGAGAATAATTATACTTAAAGTATCTCCCTGGGATGAGCTGAGAATAATTATACTTAACGTATCTCCCTGGGATGAGCTGAGAATAATTATACTTAAAGTATCTCCCTGGGATGAGCTGAGAATAATTATACTTAAAGTATCTCCCTGGGATGAGCTGAGAATAATTATACTTAACGTATCTCCCTGGGATGAGCTGAGAATAATTATACTTAACGTATCTCCCTGGGATGAGCTGAGAATAATTATACTTAACGTATCTCCCTGGGATGAGCTGAGAATAATTATACTTAAAGTATCTCCCTGGGATGAGCTGAGAATAATTATACTTAACGTATCTCCCTGGGATGAGCTGAGAATAATTATACTTAAAGTATCTCCCTGGGATGAGCTGAGAATAATTATACTTAAAGTATCTCCCTGGGATGAGCTGAGAATAATTATACTTAACGTATCTCGCTGATAATTTGACGCGGAAAGAGAAACATTAATATTAACAGCACAAAAAATATTCTTTGCAACATGAAAAACACAACTTAAATTTTATTTTAAGCAGGAAAAAAAAAATTTCTGAGTGTTGTATTTCCCTGGGAAATATACCATGAGAAATTACGATGAAAAATATTCAATATTGATAAATGATAACTTATGACTAAAGACTAAATAATTGCTCAAAGGTAAGGGCGAAAATAATGTTATGATATTAAAACAACTTTAAGAGTTACTTTTCCATTCTGGAAAACCTTAGCGAAAAAAAAAATATGAATTGCAATGATTTCAAGCGGGAAATGTTTAGCGAGACTTGTTAGCGGCGGAGTTAATTTAGCGGTGAAGTTTTAGTGGCGGAGTTAATATAGCGGTGAAGTTTTAGTGGCGGAGTTAATATAGCGGTGAAGTTTTAGCGGTGGAGTTAATTTAGCGGTGAAATTTTAGTGGCGGAGTTAATTTAGCGGTGAAGTTTTAGCGGTGGAGTTAATTTAGCGGTGAAATTTTAGTGGCGGAGTTAATTTAGCGGTGAAGTTTTAGTGGCGGAGTTAATATAGCGGTGAAGTTGGTGAAGGTTTAGTGGCGAAGTTAATATATTGATGAAGATTTAGTGGCGGAGTTAATTTAGCGGAGAAGTTTTAGCAGGGGAGTTAATTTAGCGGTAAAGTTTTAGCAGGGGAATTAATTTAGCGGAGAAGTTTTAGCAGGGGAGTTAATTTAGCGGTGAAGTTTTAGCAGGGGAGTTAATTTAGCGGTGAAGTTTTAGTGGCGGAGTTAATTTAGCGGTGAAGTTTTAGCAGGAGAGTTAATTTAGTGGAGAAGTTCTAGCAGGGGAGTTAATTTAGCTGTGAAGTTTTAGCAGGAGAGTTAATTTAGCAGAGAAGTTTTAGCAGGGGAGTTAATATAGCGGTGAAGTTTTAGCAGGGGAGTTAATTTAGCGGTGAAGTTTTAGTGGCGGAGTTAATTTAGCGGTGAAGTTTTAGCGGTGGAGTTAATTTAGCGGTGAAGTTTTAGCGGTGGAGTTAATTTAGCGGTGAAGTTTTAGCAGGAGAGTTAATTTAGCGGAGAAGTTTTAGCAGGGGAGTTAATTTAGAGGTGAAGTTTTAGCAGGAGAGTTAATTTAGTTGAGAAGTTCTAGCAGGGGAGTTAATTTAGCGGTGAAGTTTTAGCAGGAGAGTTAATTTAGCAGAGAAGTTTTAGCAGAGGAGTTAATTTAGCGGTGAAGTTTTAGCAGGGGAGTTAATTTAGCGGTGAAGTTTTAGCGGTGGAGTTAATTTAGCGGTGAAGTTTTAGCAGGAGAGTTAATTTAGCGGTGAAGTTTTAGCAGGGGAGTTAATTTAGCGGTGAAGTTTTAGCAGGGGAGTTAATTTAGAGGTGAAGTTTTAGCAGGAGAGTTAATTTAGTGGAGAAGTTCTAGCAGGGGAGTTAATTTAGCGGTGAAGTTTTAGCAGGAGAGTTAATTTAGCAGAGAAGTTTTAGCAGGGGAGTTAATTTAGCGGTGAAGTTTTAGCAGGGTAGTTAATTTAGCGGTGAAGTTTTAGTGGCGGAGTTAATTTAGCGGTGAAGTTTTAGCGGTGGAGTTAATTTAGCGGTGAAGTTTTTAGCAGGAGAGTTAATTTAGCGGAGAAGTTTTAGCAGGGAGTTAATTTAGAGGTGAAGTTTTAGCAGGAGAGTTAATTTAGTGGAGAAGTTCTAGCAGGGGAGTTAATTTAGCGGTGAAGTTTTAGCAGGAGAGTTAATTTAGCAGAGAAGTTTTAGCAGGGGAGTTAATTTAGCGGTGAAGTTTTAGCAGGAGAGTTAATTTAGCAGAGAAGTTTTAGCAGAGGAGTTAATTTAGCGGTGAAGTTTTAGCAGGGGAGTTAATTTAGCGGTGAAGTTTTAGCGGTGGAGTTAATTTAGCGGTGAAGTTTTAGCAGGAGAGTTAATTTAGCGGTGAAGTTTTAGCAGGGGAGTTAATTTAGCGGTGAAGTTTTAGCAGGGGAGTTAATTTAGAGGTGAAGTTTTAGCAGGAGAGTTAATTTAGTGGAGAAGTTCTAGCAGGGGAGTTAATTTAGCGGTGAAGTTTTAGCAGGAGAGTTAATTTAGCAGTAAAGTTTTAGCAGGGGAGTTAATTTAGCGGTGAAGTTTTAGCAGGAGAGTTAATTTAGCAGAGAAGTTTTAGCAGAGGAGTTAATTTAGCGGTGAAGTTTTAGCAGGAGAGTTAATTTAGCGGTGAAGTTTTAGCGGTGGAGTTAATTTAGCGGTGAAGTTTTAGCAGGAGAGTTAATTTAGCGGTGAAGTTTTAGCAGGGGAGTTAATTTAGCGGTGAAGTTTTAGCAGGAGAGTTAATTTAGCGGTGAAGTTTTAGCAGGGGAGTTAATTTAGCGGTGAAGTTTTAGCGGTGGAGTTAATTTAGCGGTGAAGTTTCAGCAGGGGAGTTAATTTAGCGGTGAAGTTTTAGCAGGGGAGTTAATTTAGCGGTGAAGTTTTAGCAGGGGAGTTAATTTAGCAGTGAAGTTTTAGTGGCGGAGTTAATTTAGCGGTGAAGTTTTAGCAGAGGAGTTAATTTAGTGGTGAAGTTTTAGTGGCGGAGTTAATTTAGCGGAGAAGTTTTAGCAGGGGAGTTAATTTAGCGGTGAAGTTTTAGTGGCGGAGTTAATTTAGCGGTGAAGTTTTAGCAGGGGAGTTTTAGCGAGAGCGAGTGAGGTGACGGCAGTGAGTTAACATGAGAGGTGACGGCAGTGAGTTAACATGAGGGGTGACAGTAGTGAGTTAACATGAGAGATGACAGCAGTGAGTTAGCATGAGAGGTGACAGCAGTGAGTTAACATGAGATGTGACAGCAGTGAGTTAACATGAAAGGCGACAGCAGTGAGTTGACATGAGAGTTAACAGCAGTGAGCTGACATGAGAGGTGACAGCAGTGAGTTAACATGAGAGGTGACATCAGTAAGTTGACATGAGAGGTGACAGCAGTGAGTTCACATGAGAGGTCACAACAGTGATTTAACATGAGAGGTGACAGCAGTGAGTTGATATGAGAGGTAACAGCACTGAGTTGACATGCGCGGTGACAGCGGTGAGTTGACATAAGAGGTGACAGCAGTGAGTTGACATGAGAGGTGACAGCAGTGAGGTGACATAAGAGGTCACAACAGTGATTTAACATGAGAGGTGACAGCAGTGAGTTGATATGAGGTAACAGCACTGAGTTGACATGCGCGGTGACAGCGGTGAGTTGACATAAGAGGTGACAGCAGTGAGTTAACATGACAGGTGATACTAGTGAGTTGACATGAGGTGACAGCAGTAAGTTGACATGAGAGGTGACAGCAGTGAATTGACATGAAGAGTGACAGCAGTGAGTTAACATGAGAGGTGACAGCAGTGAGTCGACATGAGAGGTGACAGCAGCGAGTTGACATGAGAGGTGACAGCAGTGAGTTGACATGGGTGGTGACAGCAGTGAGTTGACATGAGAGGTAACAACAGAGAGTTGACATGAGTGGTGACAGCAGTGAGTTGACAGGAAAGGTGACAGCAGTGAGTGGACATGAGAGGTAAAAGCAGAGAGTTGACATGAGAGGTGACAGCAGTGAGTCGACATGATAGGTGACATGGTCAGTGGTCAGTCGTCACGTGAGGTCACAGACCCTGAGCTGCTTTGGGGATTAGCGTGGACGGTTACAAAGCATGGCTTGCTTCTGCAGTGTTTTAAAAATTGAGGTTGGAGAGTTGAAGGAGGAGGTCTTGCTTCTCCAGGAGGAGATTAGGAGGCTGAAGGTCCACCTCAATGGGTCTGGGAGAGAGTGTGAGGTGGCTGGAGTTGTGGGAAATGAGGCTTCTAGCAGTGGGGTGCAGTCTGTCTCTCGCTGTGAGGAGGCTGTAGGTGGGGAGGTAGCAACGGCTACCAGCAGTGAGGTGCAGCCCAGCACCTGCTACAAGTGGCGAGTGGTTCACAGTAATGGGAGGCGCATCAGAGTAAGGAAAGTTACAGTAATGGGAGGCGCATCAGAGTAAGGAAAGTTACAGTAATGGGAGGCGCATCAGAGTAAGGAAAGTTACAGTAATGGGAGGCGCATCAGAGTAAGGAAAGTTACAGTAATGGGAGGCGCATCAGAGTAAGGAAAGTTAAGAGTGAAGATCTGAAGGTAGGAAATCGCTTCTCTGTTCTTCAGGATGAATGTACTTCAGTGGCCAGTGAAGGTAAAGGTAATACTGCCCCTGCTAATGGAGGTAAGCTTATTCTTGTGGTTGGTGGCTCTCAGGTAAGATATATTGACCGTGTTTTTTGTAATAGGAATAAGAAGATGAGAGATAGAGTGTGCTTCCCTGGAGCTGGTGTTGGGGACAGTCAACAGGCTGGATAATATCATGTCAGGTAATGGGAGCAAGCCCATTATCTGTCTCAGTGCTGGTGGAAATGATATTGGGAAGGGTAGGAGAGAAGAGCTGCTAGATACTTACTGGTCAGCTATAGATTTCATTAAGTCTAAGGGAGGGATCCCAATCATATGTAGCATCTTGCCTAGAAGGGGAGTAGGAAATGAATGGTTGTCTAGGGAAATTGGTGTAAATTGCTGGCTAGACAGATACTGCAAGGAACTTCCAATCCCATTCATTGACAACTGGAACAACTTCTATGGCAAACATGATATGTATGCAAGGGATGGGGTACATCTCTCTGGGGCTGGGGTGGTAGCACTTGCAGACTCGATTGAGAAGGCCATTGGTGAAATGCCTTTGATTTTAAACTGATAGAAGATAGAGGTATGGGTGTGTGTGGGAAACAAGCAGGTTGCAACACTAGGGTTCGAAACAGTAAATGTATAAAAGGCATTCAGCATGAAGTTATAAATAAAAACAATAGATCAGGTCAGCAAACAAAGGGGGACAGCAGAGGGCAGCAAGGGACTAGCTCCCTTAAGGTTTACTATACTAATAGCAGGAGTGTAAGAAATAAGATAGATGAGCTAAGATTAATTGCAAGTGCAGGAAACATAGATATTATTGCTATAACAGAGACCTGGCTCAATCTGAAAGATAGAGAGATGCCCTCTGAATGTCACATACAAGGCTATAAATTATTCCACACTGACAGGGTCAACAGGAAAGGTGGTGGAGTAGCGATGTATGTCAGAGACAATTTAAATTGTTGTGTTAGACAAGATATAAAATTAGAAGCGTAAGCCACTGAATCTGTTTGGTTACAGCTTCTCGAGGGCCGAGAAAAACTAATTTTGGGTGTGATTTACAGGGCCCCAAATCTTGTCAGGTGACTTTCTTGATACGATCCAGGATTGTTTTTTAAAACAGTTTGTGACAGAGCCAACTAGGGGAAATATCCTCCTTGACTTGGTTCTTGCCAGTAGGGAAACACTAATTAATAATCTTGAGGTTAACGATGAGCTTAGGGAAAGTGATCACAAATCACTCAGTTTTAATATATCATGGAATTCCCCTAATAATGGCAATCAAGTCTCTGTCCCTGACTTCCGCTTGGCTGATTTCATAGGACTGAAAAATTACTTAGGTGGGCTGAACTGGAATGACCTGACTAAGGGTCAGGTAGGTGGTGATTGATGCCGATATGACGCTTTCCAGGGCATAGTTCTAGCTGCTCAGTCAAATTATGTTCCAAATAGGGAAATCAGATCAAACAAAATTGATCCTAAATGGATGAACAATAGATTAAAATATCTAATTGGTCAAAAGAGAGGCATATATAGGCAAATCAAAAGAGGAGAGGGGCAATTAAGAAATCGATATATTCAGTTAAAGATAGAAATAAAAAAAAGGAATTAGAAAAGCAAAAAAGAGATTATGAGGTTAAAGTTGCAAGAGATTCGAAGACTAACCCAAAAGGATTCTTTCAGGTATACAGAAGTAAGATCAGGGACAAGATAGGCCCACTCAAAAGTTCCTCGGGTCAGCTCACTGACAGTGATAAGGAAATGTGTAGAAGTTTTAACACATACTTCCTCTCAGTTTTTACACAGGAGGATACCAGCGATATTCCAGAAATGATAAATTATGTGGAACAGGACGATAATAAACTGTGCACGATTAGGGTCACATGTGACATGGTCCTTAGGCAAATAGATAAATTAAAACCTAACAAATCCCCAGGCCCTGATGAACTGTATGCAAGGGTTCTAAAGGAATGTAAAGAGGAGCTTAGCAAACCTTTGGCTAATCTTTTCAACATATCACTACAAACTGGTATGGTGCCAGATAAGTGGAAAATGGCAAATGTGATACCTATTTTCAAAACAGGTGACAGGTCCTTAGCTTCAAACTATAGACCAATAAGCCTAACCTCCATAGTGGGAAAATTTATGGAATCAATAATTGCCGAGGCAGTTCGTAGCCACCTTGAAAAGCATAAATTAATCAACGAATCTCAGCATGGTTTTACAAAGGGGCGTTCCTGCCTTACGAATTTGTTAACTTTTTTCACTAAGGTATTTGAGGAGGTAGATCATGGTAATGAATATGATATTGTGTACATGGACTTCAGTAAGGCTTTTGACAGGGTCCTACATCAGAGACTATTGAGGAAAATTAAGGCACATGGAATAGGAGAAATTTTTTCCTGGATAGAGGCATGGTTGACAAATAGGCAGCAGAGAGTTTGCATAAATGGGGAAGCGTCACGAGCGGTGTTCCACAGGGGTCAGTGTTGGGCCCCCTGCTGTTCACAATATACATAAACGACATAGATGAGGGCATAAAGAGCGACATCAGCAAGTTTGCCGATGACACCAAAATAGGCCGTCGAATTCATTCTGACGAGGACATTAGAGCACTCCACGAAGATTTGAGTAGACTGATGCAGTGGTCGGAGAGGTGGCAGATGCAGTTTAATATAGACAAATGCAAAGTTCTAAATGTTGGACAGGACAATAACCATGCCACATATAAACTAAATAATGTAGATCTTAATATTACGGATTGCGAGAAAGATTTAGGAGTTCTGGTTAGCAGTAATCTGAAACCAAGACAACAGTGCATAAGTGTTCGCAATAAAGCTAATAGAATCCTTGGCTTTACATCAAGAAGCATAAATAATAGGAGTCCTCAGGTTGTTCTTCAACTCTATACATCCTTGGTTAGGCCTCATTTAGTTTATGCTGCACAGTTTTGGTCACCGTATTACAGAATGGATATAAATGCTCTGGAAAATGTACAAAGGAGGATGACAAAGTTGATCCCATGTATCAGAAACCTTCCCTATGAGGATAGACTAAGGGCCCTGAATCTTCACTCTCTAGAAAGACGTAGAATTAGGGGGGATATGATTGAGGTGTATAAATGGAAGACAGGAATAAATAAAGGGGATGTAAATAGTGTGCTGAAAATATCTAGCCTAGACAGGACTCGCAGCAATGGTTTTAAGTTAGAAAAATTCAGATTCAGGAAGGATATAGGAAACTACTGGTTTGGTAATAGAGTTGAGGATGAGTGGAACAAACTCCCAAGTACAGTTATAGAGGCCAGAACGTTGTGTGGCTTTAAAAATAGGTTGGATAAATACATGAGTGGGTGTGGGTGGGTGTGAGTTGGACCTGATTAGCTACCAGGACGGTTGCCGTTTTCCTCCCTTAAGTCAAGGTGACCTGACCTGACTAGATTGGGTGCATTGGCTTAAGCCGGTAGGAGATTTGCTGCAGTGTTCCTTCGTTCTTATGTTCTTATGTTCTTATGACAGCAGTGAGTTGACATGAGAGGTGACAGCAGTGAGGTGACGTAAGAGGTCACAACAGTGATTTAACATGAGAGGTGACAGCAGTGAGTTAACGTGAGAGGTGACAGCAGTGAGTTCACATGAGAGGTCACAACAGTGATTTAACATGAGAGGTGACAGCAGTGACTTGACATGAGAGGTGACAGCAGTGAGTTGACGTGAGTGGTGACAGCAGTGAGTTGGCATGAAAGGTGACAGCAGTGAGTTGACATGAGAGGTAACAACAGAGAGTTGACATGAGAGGTGACAGAAGTGAGTCGACATGATAGGTGACAGCAATGAGGTAACATGAGAAGTGACACCAGGGAGTTGACATGAGAGGTGAAAGCAGTGAGTTGACTTGAGAGGTGACAGCAGTAAGTTGACATGAGAGGTGACAGCAATGAGCTGATATGACAGATAACAGCCGTGAGTTGACGTGACAAGTGAGACCACTGAGTTGATATGAGAGGCGACAGCAGTGAATTGACATGAGACGTGACAGCAGTGACTTGACATGAGAGGTGACAGCATTGAGTTGACATGAGAGGTGACGGCAGTGAGTTGACTTGAGAGGTGACAGCAGTGAGTTGACATGAGAGGTCACAGCAGTGAGATGACGTGAGAGGTGATAGCAGTAAGTTAACGTTACAGTTGACAGCAGTGAGTTGACATGAGAGGTCACAGCAGTTAGTTAGCATGAGAGGTCACAGCAGTGAGTTGACCTGAGAGGTGACAGCAGTGAGTTGACATGAGAGGTCACAGCAGTGAGTTGACATGAGAGGTGACAGCAGTGAATTGACATGAGAGGTGACAGCAGTGAATTAACATGAGAGGAGACAGGAGTGAGTTAACATGAGAGGTTACAACAGTGAGTTAACATGAGAGGTATCAGCAGTGAGTTGACATGAGAAGTAACAGCAGTGAGTTGACATGAGAGGTCACAGCAGTGAGTTAACATGAGAGGTGACAGCAGTGAGTTGACGTGACAGGTGACAGCAGTGAGTTGACGTGAGAGGGGTGACAGCAGTGAGTTGACATGAGAGGTCACAGCATTGAATTGACATAAGAGGTGACAGCAGTGAGTTAACATGAGAGGTGACAGCAGTGAGTTGACATGAGAGATGACAGCAGTGAGATGACGTGAGAGGTGATAGCAGTAAGTTAACGTTACAATTGACAGCAGTGAGTTGACATGAAAGGTCATAGCAGTTAGTTAGCATGAGAGGTCACAGCAGTGAGTTGACCTGAGAGGTGACAGCAGTGAGTTGTCATGAGAGGTCACAGCAGTGAGTTGACATGAGAGGTCACAGCAGTGAATTGACATGAGAGGTCACAGCAGTGAATTTTCATGAGAGGAGACAGCAGTGAGTTGACATGAGAGGTTACAACAGTGAGTTAACATGAGAGGTATCAGCAGTGAGTTGACATGAGAAGTAACAGCAGTGAGTTGACATGAGAGGTCACAGCAGTGAGTTAACATGAGAGGTGACAGCACTGAGTTGACGTGACAGGTGACAGCAGTGAGTTGACATGAGAGGTGACAGCAGTGAGTTAACATGAGAGGTCAAAGCAGTGATTTAACATGTGAGGCGACAGCAGTGAGTTGACATGAGAGGTGAAAGCAGTGAGTTGACATGCGCTGTAACAGCAGTGAGTTGACATTAGAGGTGACAGCAGTAAGTTGACATGAGAGGTGACAGCAGTGAGTTGACATGAGAGGTGGCAGCAGTTAGTTAACATGAGAGGTGTTAGCATTGAGTTGACATGAGGTGACAACAGCAAGTTGTCATGAGAGGTGATAGAAGTGAGTTAACATGAGAGGTGACAGCAGTGAGTTTACATGAGAGGTCACAACAGTGATTTAACATGAGAGGTGACAGCAGTGAGTTGATATGAGAGGTAACAGCAGTGAGTTGACATGCGCGGTGAAAGTAGTGAGTTGACATGAGAGGTGACAGCAGTGAGTTGACATGGAAGGGGACAGCAGTGAGGTGACATAAGAGGACACAACAGTGATTTAACATGAGAGGTGACAGCAGTGAGTTAACATGAGAGGTGATACCAGTGAGTTGACATGAGGTGACAGCAGTAAGTTGACATGAGAGGTGACAGCAGTGAATTGACATGAAGAGTGTCAGCAGTGAGTTAACATGAGAGGTGACAGCCGTGAGTTGACATGAGAGGTGACAGCAGTGAGTTGACATGAGAGGTGACAGCAGTGAGTTGACATGAGTGGTGACAGCAGTGAGTTGGCATGAAAGGTGACAGCAGTGAGTTGACATGAGAGGTAACAACAGAGAGTTGACATGAGTGCTGACAGCAGTGAGTTGACATGAGAGGTAACAACAGAGAGTTGACATGTGTGGTGACAGCAGTGAGTTGACAGGAAAGGTGACAGCAGTGAGTTGACATGAGAGGTAAAAGCAGAGTTGACATGAGAGGTGACAGCAGTGAGTCGACATGATAGGTGACAGCAATGAATTAACATGAGAAGTGACACCAGGGAGTTGACCTGAGAGGTGAAAGCAGTGAGTTGACTTGAGAGGTGACAGCAGTAAGTTGACATGAGAGGTGACAGCAATGAGCTGATATGACAGGTGACAGCCGTGAGTTGACGTGACAAGTGACACCACTGAGTTGACATGAGAGGTGGCAGGAGTGAAGTGACATGAGAGGTGACAGCAATGAGTTGACTTGAGAGGTGACAGCAGTGATTTGACATGAAAGGTAACAGCTGTGAGTTGACGTGAGAGGTGACAGCAGTGAGTTAACATGTGAGGTGACAGCAGTGAGTTAACGTTAGAGGCGACAGCAGTGAATTGACATGAGACGCGACAGCAGTGATTGACATGAGAGGTGACAGCATTGAGTTGACATGAGAGGTGACGGCAGTGAGTTGACTTGAGAGGTGACAGCAGTAAGTTGACATGAGAGATGACAGCAGTGAGATGACGTGTGATGTGATAGCAGTAAGTTAACGTTACAGTTGACAGCAGTGAGTTGACATGAGAGGTGACAGCAGTTAGTTAGCATGAGAGGTGACAGCAGTGAGTTGACCTGAGAGGTGACAGCAGTGAGTTGACATGAGAGGTCACAGCAGTGAGTTGACATGAGAGGTGACAGCAGTGAATTGACATGAGAGGTGACAGCAGTGAATTAACATGAGAGGAGACAGCAGTGAGTTGACATGAGAGGTTACAACAGTGAGTTAACATGAGAGGTATCAGCAGTGAGTTGACATAAGAAGTAACAGCAGTGCGTTGACATGAGAGGTCACAGCAGTGAGTTAACATGAGAGGTGACAGCAGTGAGTTGACGTGACAGGTGACAGCAGTAAGTTGACATGAGAGGTGACAGCAGTGAGTTAACAAGAGAGGTGACATCAGTGAGTTGACATGAGAGGTCACAGCAGTGATTTAACATATGAGGTGACAGCAGTGAGTTGACATGAGAGGTGACAGCAGTGAGTTGACATTAGAGGTGACAGCAGTGAGTTGACATGAGAGGTGACAGCAGTGAGTTGACATGAGAGGTCACAGCATTGGATTGACATAAGAGGTGACAGCAGTGAGTTAACATGAGAGGTGACAGCAGTGAGTTGACATGAGAGGTGACAGCAGTGAGTTGACAAGATAGGTGACAGCAGTTAGTTAACGTGAGAGGTGTTAGCATTGAGTTGACATGAGGTGACAACAGTAAGTTGTCATGAGAGGTGATAGAAGTGAATTGATATGAGAGGTATCAGCAGTCAGTTAACATGAGAGGTGACAGCAGTAAGTTGACATGAAAGGTGACAGCAAAGAGTTGACATGAGAGGTGACACCACAGATTTGACATGAGAGGTGAAAGCAGGAGTTGACTTGAGAGGTGACACCAGTAAGTTGACATGAGAGGTGACAGTAATGAGCTGGTATGAGAGGTGACAGCATTGACTTAATGTGAGAGGTGACAGCAGTGAGTCGACATGAGAGGTGACAGCATTGACTTAATGTGAGAGGTCACAGCAGTGAGTTGACATGATAGTTGACAGCTGTGAGTTGACTTAAGAGGTGACAGCAGTGAATTGACAAGAGAGGTGACAGCAGTGAGTTAACGTGAGAGGTGACATCAGTGAATTGACATGAGAGGTGACAGCAGTGAGTTGACATGAGAGGTGAAAGCATTGAATTGACATTAGAGGTGACGGGAGTGAGTTGACATGAGAGGTGACAGCAGTGAGTTGACATGAGAAGTGACAGCAGTGAGTTGACATGAGAGGTCACAGCAGTGAATTGACCTGAGAGGTGACAGCAGTGATTTAACATGAGAAGTGACAGCAGTGAGTTGACATGAGAGGTGACAACAGTGAGTTAACATGAGAGGTATCAGCAGTGAGTTGACATGAGAAGTGACAGCAGTGAGTTGACATGAGAGGTCTCATCAGTGAGTTAACATGAGAGGTGACAGCATTGAGTTGACATGACAGGTGACAGCAGTGAGTTGACATGAGAGGTAACAGCAGTGAGTTGACTTGAGAGGTGACAACAGTGAGTTAACATGAGAGGTGACAAGAATGAGTTAACGTGAGAGGTGACAGCAGTGGGTTGACATGAGAGATGACAGCAGTGAGTTGACATGAGAGATGACAGCAATGAGTTGACATGAGAGGTAACAGTAGTGAGCTAACGTGACAGGTGAAAGCAGCGAGTTGACATGAAAGGTGACAGCAGTGAGTTGACATGAGAGGTGACAGTAGTGAGCTGACGTGACAGGTGACAGCAGTGAGTTGACATGAGAGATGACAGCAGTGAGTTAACATAAGAGGTGACAGCAAAGAGTTTGCGAGAAAGATAACAGCAGTGAGCTGACATATGAGGTGTCAATAGAAAAGTGGCAGCAGTGAGGTGAATAAAAGATTACAGCAGTGAGTTACCATGAGATGACAGCAGTGAGATGAGTGAGGTGACCTGAGTGGTGGCAACAGTGACATGAGTAGGTGACAACAGTGACATGAGTAGGTGGCAACAGTGACATGATTAAGTGACAACAGTGACATGAGTAGGTGACAAAAGTGACATGTGTAGGTGACAACAGTGACATGAGTAGGTGACAACAGTGACATGAGTAGGTGACAACATTGACATGAGTAGGGGACAACAGTGACATGAGTAGGTGACAACAGTGACATGTGTATCTGGCAACAGTGGCATGAGTAGGTGACAAAAGTGACATGTGTAGGTGACAACAGTGACATGAGTAGGTGACAACAGTGATATGGGTAGGGGGCAACAGTGACATGTGTAGGTGGCAACAGTGACATGAGTAGGTGACAACAGTGACATGAGTAGGTGACAACAGTGACATGAGTAGGTGACAACAGTGACATGTGTAGGTGACAACAGCTACATGAGTAGGTGACAACAGTGACATGAGTAGGTGCAACAGTGACATGAGTAGGTGACAACAGTGACGTGAGTAGGTGACAACAGTGACATGAGTAGGTGACAACAGTGACATGAGTAGGTGACAACAGTGACATAAGGAGGTGACAACAGTGACATGAGTAGGTGACAACAGTGACATGAGTACGTGACAACAGTGACCTGAGTAGGTGACAACAGTGACATGAGTAGGTGACAACAGTGACATGAGTAGGTGACAACAGTGACATGTGTAGGTGACAACAGTGACATGAGTAGGTGACAACAGTGACGTGTGTAGGTGGCAACAGTGACATGAGTAGGTGACAACAGTGACATGAGTAGGTGACAACAGTGACATGAGTAGGTGATAACAGTGACATGTGTAGGTGACAACAGTGACATAAGCAGGTGACAACAGTGACATAAGCAGGTGACAACAGTGACATGAGTAGGTGACAACAGTGACATGTGTAGGTGACAACAGTGACATAAGCAGGTGACAACAGTGACATAAGCAGGTGACAACAGTGACATAAGCAGGTGACAACAGTGACATAAGCAGGTGACAACAGTGACATAAGCAGGTGACAACAGTGACATAAGCAGGTGACAACAGTGACATAAGCAGGTGACAACAGTGACATAAGCAGGTGATAACAGTGACATAAGCAGGTGACAACAGTGACATAAGCAGGTGACAACAGTGACATAAGTAGGTGACAACAGTGACATAAGCAGGTGACAACAGTGACATAAGCAGGTGACAACAGTGACATAAGCAGGTGACAACAGTGACATAAGCAGGTGACAACAGTGACATAAGCAGGTGATAACAGTGACATAAGCAGGTGACAACAGTGACATAAGTAGGTGACAACAGTGACATAAGCGGGTGACAACAGTGACATAAGCAGGTGATAACAGTGACATAAGCAGGTGACAACAGTGACATAAGCAGGTGACAACAGTGACATAAGTAGGTGACAACAGTGACATAAGCAGGTGACAACAGTGACATAAGCAGGTGACAACAGTGACATAAGCAGGTGACAACAGTGACATAAGCAGGTGACAACAGTGACATAAGCAGGTGACAACAGTGACATAAGCAGGTGACAACAGTGACATAAGTAGGTGACAACAGTGACATAAGCAGGTGACAACAGTGACATAAGCAGGTGATAACAGTGACATAAGCAGGTGACAACAGTGACATAAGCAGGTGACAGCAGTGACATAAGTAGGTGACACAGTGACATAAGCAGGTGACAACAGTGACATAAGCAGGTGACAACAGTGACATAAGCAGGTGACAACAGTGACATAAGCAGGTGACAACAGTGACATAAGTAGGTGACAACAGTGACATAAGCAGGTGATAACAGTGACATAAGCAGGTGACAACAGTGACATAAGCAGGTGACAACAGTGACATAAGTAGGTGACAACAGTGACATAAGCAGGTGACAACAGTGACATAAGCAGGTGACAACAGTGACATAAGCAGGTGACAACAGTGACATGAGTAGGTGACAACAGTGACATGTGTAGGTGACAACAGTGACATAAGCAGGTGACAACAGTGACATAAGCAGGTGACAACAGTGACATAAGCAGGTGACAACAGTGACATAAGCAGGTGACAACAGTGACATAAGCAGGTGACAACAGTGACATAAGCAGGTGACAACAGTGACATAAGCAGGTGACAACAGTGACATAAGCAGGTGATAACAGTGACATAAGCAGGTGACAACAGTGACATAAGCAGGTGACAACAGTGACATAAGTAGGTGACAACAGTGACATAAGCAGGTGACAACAGTGACATAAGCAGGTGACAACAGTGACATAAGCAGGTGACAACAGTGACATAAGCAGGTGACAACAGTGACATAAGCAGGTGATAACAGTGACATAAGCAGGTGACAACAGTGACATAAGTAGGTGACAACAGTGACATAAGCAGGTGACAACAGTGACATAAGCAGGTGATAACAGTGACATAAGCAGGTGACAACAGTGACATAAGCAGGTGACAACAGTGACATAAGTAGGTGACAACAGTGACATAAGCAGGTGACAACAGTGACATAAGCAGGTGACAACAGTGACATAAGCAGGTGACAACAGTGACATAAGCAGGTGACAACAGTGACATAAGCAGGTGACAACAGTGACATAAGCAGGTGACAACAGTGACATAAGTAGGTGACAACAGTGACATAAGCAGGTGACAACAGTGACATAAGCAGGTGATAACAGTGACATAAGCAGGTGACAACAGTGACATAAGCAGGTGACAGCAGTGACATAAGTAGGTGACACAGTGACATAAGCAGGTGACAACAGTGACATAAGCAGGTGACAACAGTGACATAAGCAGGTGACAACAGTGACATAAGCAGGTGACAACAGTGACATAAGTAGGTGACAACAGTGACATAAGCAGGTGATAACAGTGACATAAGCAGGTGACAACAGTGACATAAGCAGGTGACAACAGTGACATAAGTAGGTGACAACAGTGACATAAGCAGGTGACAACAGTGACATAAGCAGGTGACAACAGTGACATAAGCAGGTGACAACAGTGACATAAGCAGGTGACAACAGTGACATAAGCAGGTGACAACAGTGACATAAGCAGGTGACAACAGTGACATAAGCAGGTGACAACAGTGACATAAGCAGGTGACAACAGTGACATAAGCAGGTGACAACAGTGACATAAGCAGGTGACAACAGTGACATGTGTAGGTGACAACAGTGACATAAGCAGGTGACAACAGTGACATGTGTAGGTGACAACAGTGACATAAGCAGGTGACAACAGTGACATAAGCAGGTGACAACAGTGACATGTGTAGGTGACAACAGTGACATAAGCAGGTGACAACAGTGACATAAGCAGGTGACAACAGTTAACCAAGCGAACAACGAGGAAATACCAGTTGCCTAAATCTTAAAAAACTCTTAAAAATAAATATTTGTAATATTTAATGTCTTAAAATGTCTTACATAAAGCGAGTTTTTACAAAGTCGTGCAAGGGTCTCCCATTAATTTCTCCAGAAATCGTAATGACACGATGGTACACAACTGGTTTGCTAATTTTAAGACTTTCTTCCCGCGGGTTCGAACATTCCCAGCGGTGAAAAAGGGAATCCGCTTTGACATTCGTTTGTCTGCTACTTAATGGCCGTTCTGTTTATTTCCATAAATTCCGAACTTGCGCGAAGCTGAGTTTTGAGGCACAGAGTTCACAACTAGTGCATCTGTCACCTGTGCTTCTGTCGAAGACACATACACACACTAGGTGCATTAAGAGGGTAGCTAAAAAGATCAAGAAGCTTTGAACACTCCAACCAAACACAGAGAGTCTCTCTTAAGGCAGAACTAACACACACACACACCACACACACACACACACACACACACACACACACACACACACACACACACACACACACACAACTAACACACACACACATACACACAAACATACATAAGAAGAACATAAGAACATAAGAACGAAGGAACACTGCAGAAGGCCTACTGGCCCATGCGAGGCAGGTCCAAGTCTCCTACCGGCTTAAGCCAATGCACCCAACCTAGTCAGGTCAGGTCACATTGACTTAAGGGAGGAACACGGCAACCGACCTGGTAGCACAAGCTATCAGGTCAAACTCACACCCACCCACATCCACTCATGTATTTATCCAACCTATTTTTAAAGCTACACAACGTTCTGGCCTCTATAACGGTACTTGGGAGTTTGTTCCACTCATCCCAACTCTATTACCAAACAGTACTTTCCTATATCCTTCCTGAATCTGAATTTTTCCAACTTAAAACCATTGCTGCGAGTCCTGTCTAGCTAGATATTTTCAGCACACTATTTACATCCCCTTTATTTATTCCTGTCTTCCATTTATACACCTCAATCATATCCCCCCTAATTCTACGTCTTCTAGAGAGTGCAGATTCAGGGCCCTTAGTCTATCCTCATAGGGAAGGTTTCTGATACATGGGATCAACTTTGTCATCCTCCTTTGTACATTTTCCAGAGAATTTATATCCATTCTGTAATAAGGTGACCAAAACTGTGCAGCATAATCTAAATGAGGCCTAACCAAGGATGTATAGAGTGAAGAACAACCTGAGGACTCCTATTATTTATGCTTCTTGATATGAAGCCAAGGATTCTATTAGCTTTATTGCGAACACTTATGCACTGTTGTCTTGGTTTCAGATTACTGCTAACCAGAACTCCTAAATCTTTTTCGCAATCCGTAATATTAAGATCTACATTATTTAGTTTATATGTGGCATGGTTATTGTCCTGTCCAACATTTAGAACTTTGCATTTGTCTATATTAAACTGCATCTGCCACTTCTCCGACCACTGCATCAGTCTATTCAAATCTTCCTGGAGTGCTCGAATGTCCTCGTCAGAATGATTCGACGGCCTATTTTGGTGTCATCGGCAAACTTGCCGATGTCGCTCTTTATGCCCTCATCTATGTCGTTTATTTAGATTGTGAACAGCAGGGGGCCCAACACTGACCCCTGTGGAACACCGCTCGTGACACTTCCCCACTCTGATTTCTCCCCATTTATGCAAACTCTCTGCTGCCTATTTGTCAACCATGCCTCTATCCAGGAAAAAATTTCTCCTCCTATTCCATGTGCTTTAATTTTCCTCAATAGTCTCTGATGTGGGACCCTGTCAAAAGCCTTACTGAAGTCCATATACATAATATCATATTCATTACCATGATCTACCTCCTCAAATACCTTAGTGAAAAAAGTTAATAAATTCGTAAGGCAGGAACGCCCCTTTGTAAAACCATGCTGAGATTCGTTGATTAATTTATGCTTTTCAAGGTGGCTACGAACTGCCTCGGCAATTATTGATTCCATAAATTTTCCCCACTATGGAGGTTAGGCTTATTGGTCTATAGTTCGAAGCTAAGGACCTGTCACCTGTTTTGAAAATACGTATCACATTTGCCATTTTCCACTTATCTGGCACCATGCCAGTTTGTAGTGATATGTTGAAAAGATTAGCCAAAGGTGTGCTAAGCTCCTCTTTACATTCCTTTAGAACCCTTGCATACAGTTCATCAGGGCCTGGGGATTTGTTAGGTTTTAATTTATCTATTTGCCTAAGGACCATGTCACTTGTGACCCTAATAGTACACAGTTTATTATCGTCCTGTTCTACATAATTTATCATTACTGGAATATCGCTGGTATCCTCCTGTGTAAAAACTGAGAGGAAGTATGTGTTAAAAATTCTACACATTTCCTTATCACTGTCAGTGAGCTGACCCGAGGAACTTTTGAGTGGGCCTATCTTGTCCCTGATCTTACTTCTGTATACCTGAAAGAATCCTTTTGGGTTAGTCTTCGATTCTCTTGCAACTTTAACCTCATAATCTCTTTTTGCTTTTCTAATTCCCTTTTTTATTTCTCTCTTTAACTGAATATATCGATTTCTCAATTGCCCCTCTCCTCTTTTGATTTGCCTATATTGCCTCTCTTTTGACCAATCAGATATTTTAATCTATTGTTCATCCATTTAGGATCATTTTTGTTTGATCTGATTTCCCTATTTGGAACATAATTTGACTGAGCAGCTAGAACTATGCCCTGGAAAGCATCATATCGGCAACCATCACCACCTACCTGACCCTAGTCAGGTCATTCCAGTTCAGCCCACCTAAGTAATTTTTCAGTCCTATGAAATCAGCCAAGCGAAAGTCAGGGACGGAGACTTGATTGCCATTATTAGGGGAATTCCATGATATATTAAAACTGAGTGATTTGTGATCACTTTCCCCAAGCTCATCATTAACCTCAAGATTATTAATTAGTGTTTCCCTACTGGCAAGAACCAAGTCAAGGAGGTTATTTCCCCTAGTTGGCTCTGTCACAAACTGTTTTAAAAAACAATCCTGGATCGTATCAAGAAAGTCACCTGACTCTAAATTTCCTGTCAAATTGCTCCAGTCAATCTGTCTATAGTTGAAATCTCCCATTAGACAACATTTTCGTATGTAGATGCCTTACGAATTTCGTCCCATAGAAGTTTACTGCACTCCCTATCAAGATTTGGGGCCCTGTAAATCACACCCAAAATTAGTTTTTCTCGGCCCTCGAGAAGCTGTAACCAAACAGATTCAGTGGCTGACGCTTCTAATTTAATATCTTGTCTAACACAACAATTTAAATTGTCTCTGACATACATCGCTACTCCACCACCTTTCCTGTTGACCCTGTCAGTGTGAATAATTTATAGCCTTGTATGTGGCATTCAGAGGGCATCTCTCTATCTTTCAGATTGAGCCAGGTCTCTGTTATAGCAATAATATCTATGTCTCCTGCACTTGCAATTAATCTTAGCTCATCTATCTTATTTCTTACACTCTGCTATTAGTATAGTAAACCTTAAGGGAGCTAGTCCCTTGCTGCCTCTTGCTGTCCCCCTTTGTTTGCTGACCTGATCTATTGTCTTTATTTATAACTTCATGCTGAATGCCTTTTATACATTTACTGTTTCCAACCCAAGTGTTGCAACCTGCTTGTTTCCCACACACACCCATACCTCTATCTTCCATCAGTTTAAAATCATAGGCATTTCACCAATGGCCTTCTCAATCGAGTCTGCAAGTGCTACCACCCCAGCCCCAGAGAGATGTACCCCATCCCTTGCATACATATCATGTTTGCCATAAAAGTTGTTCCAGTTGTCAATGAATGGGATTGCAAGTTCCTTGCAGTATCTGTCTAGCCAGCAATTTACACCAATTGCCCTAGACAACCATTCATTTCCTACTCCCCTTCTAGGCAAGATGCTACATATGATTGGGATCCCTCCCTTAGACTTAATGAAATCTATAGCTGACCTGTACTTATCTAGCAGCTCTTCTCTCCTACCCTTCCCAATATCATTTCCACCAGCACTGAGACAGATAATGGGCTTGCTCCCATTACCTGACATGATATTATCCAGCCTGTTTGACAATGTCCCCAACACCAGCTCCAGGGAAGCACACTCTATCTCTCATCTTCTTATTCCTATTACAAAAAGCACGGTCAATGTATCTTACCTGAGAGTCACCAACCACTAGAATGCGCTTACCTCCATTAGCAGGGGCAGTAGTACCCTTACCTTCACTGGCCACTGAAGTACATTCATCCTGAAGAACAGAGAAGCGATTTCCTACCTTCAGATCTTCACTCTTAACTTTCCTTACTCTGATGCGCCTTCCATTACTGTGAACTACTCGCCACTTGTAGCAGGTGCTGGGCTGCACCTCACTGCTGGTAGCCGTTGCTGCCTCCCCAACTACAGCCTCCTCACAGCGAGAGACAGACTGCACCTCGCTGCTAGAAGCCTCATTCCCCACAACTCCAGCCACCTCACACTCTCTCCCAGACCCATTGAGGTGGACCTTCAGCCTCCTAATCTCCTCCTGGAGAAGCAAGACCTCCTCCTTCAACTCTCCAACCTCAATTTTTAAAACACTGCAGAAGCAAGCCATGCTTTGTAACCGTCCACACTAATCCCCAAGGCAGCTCAGGGTCTGTGACCTCACGTGACGACTGACCACTGAGTACATACACACAAATACACACACACATACACACACACATACACACACACACATAAACACACACACACACACATACACACACATACACACACACACACACACACACACACACACACACACACACACACACCACACACACACACACACACACACACACACACACACACACATACACACACACATACACACACACACACACACACACACACACACACACACACACACATACACATACACATACACACACACATACACACACACATACACATACACATACACATCACAGTGGGCGCCTGTTACGAGCGGGGTCCCACAGGGGTCAGTTCTAGGACCAGTGCTGTTTTTGATATATGTGAACGACATGATGGAAGGAATAGACTCTGAAGTGTCCCTGTTCGCAGATGACGTGAAGTTGATGAGAAGAATTAAATCGGACGAAGATGAGGCAGGACTGCAAAGAGACCTGGACAGGCTGGACATGTGGTCGAGTAACTGGCTTCTCGAATTCAATCCAGCCAAATGCAAAGTCATGAAGATTGGGGAGGGGCAAAGAAGACCGCAGACAGAGTATAGGCTAGGTGGACAAAGACTACAGACCTCACTCAGGGAGAAAGACCTTGGGGTGACCATAACACCGAGCACATCACCGGAGGCACACAACAACCAAATAACTGCTGCAGCATACGGGTGCCTGGCAAACCTGAGAATAGCGTTCCGATACCTTAATAAGGAATCGTTCAAGACACTGTACACTGTGTATGTTAGGCCCATACTGGAGTATGCAGCACCAGTCTGGAACCCACACCTGGTCAAGCACGTCAAGAAGTTAGAGAAAGTACAAAGGTTTGCCACAAGGCTAGTCCCAGAGCTCAAGGGAATGTCGTACGAGGAAAGGTTAAGGGAAATCGGACTGACGACACTGGAGGACAGAAGGGTCAAGGGAGACATGATAACGACATACAAGATACTGCGGGGAATAGACACGGTGGACAGAGATAGGATGTTCCAGAGAGGGGACACAGGGACAAGGGGTCACAACTGGAAGATGAAGACTCAGACGAGTCACAGGGACGTTAGGAAGTATTTCTTCAGTCATAGAGTTGTCAGCAAGTGGAATAGCCTAGCAAGTGAAGTAGTGGAGGCAGGAACCATACATAGTTTTAAGAAGAGAGAGAGAGAACCCAGTAGCGATCAGTGAAGAGGCGGTGCCAGGAGCTGAGTCTCGACCCCTGCAACCACAATTAGGTGAGTACAATTAGGTGAGTACACACACACACACATACACACACACATACACACACACATACACACACACATACACACACACACACACATACACACACACATATCGAAACAGGGAGATTGCCTGAGGCATGGAAGACAGCAAATGTAGTCCCAATCTTTAAAAAAGGAGGCAGACATGAAGCATTAAACTACAGATCAGTGTCACTGACATGTATAGTATGCAAAATCATGGAGAAGATTATCAGGAGAAGAGTGGTGGAACACCTAGAAAGGAACGATCTCATCAACAGCAGCCAACATGGTTTCAGGGACGGGAAATCCTGTGTCACAAACACACTGGAGTTCTATGACATGGTGACAGCAG
Source organism: Cherax quadricarinatus (assembly GCF_026875155.1). Classification (NCBI taxonomy): domain Eukaryota; kingdom Metazoa; phylum Arthropoda; class Malacostraca; order Decapoda; family Parastacidae; genus Cherax; species Cherax quadricarinatus. Next base: position 47,069,831 of record NC_069404.1, read on the forward strand.
TAAAACAAGAGAGAGAGGGGTGGGTGGATTGCATATTCTTGGACTGCAAGAAGGCGTTTGACACAGTTCCACACAAGAGATTGGTGCAAAAACTGGAGGACCAAGCAGGAATAACAGGGAAGGCACTACAATGGATCAAGCAATACTTGTCAGGAAGACAGCAGCGAGTCATTGTACGTGGCGAGGTGTCAGAGTGGGCACCTGTGACCAGCGGGGTCCCACAGGGGTCAGTCCTAGGACCAGTGGTGTTTCTGGTATTTGTGAACGACATGACGGAAGGAATAAACTCTGAGGTGTCCCTGTTTGCAGATGACGTGAAGTTGATGAGAAGAATTCACTCGATCGAAGACCAGGCAGAACTACAAAGGTATCTGGACAGGCTGCAGACCTGGTCCAGCAATTGTCTCCTGGATTTCAATCCCACCAAGTGCAAAGTCATGAAGATTGGGGAAGGGCAAAGAAGACCGCAGACGGAGTACAGTCTAGGGGGCCAGAGACTACGAACCTCACTCAAGGAAAAAAATCTTGGGGTAAATATAACACCAGGCACATCTCTTGAAGCGCACATGAATCAAATAACTGCTGCAGCATATGGGCGCCTAGCAAACCTCAGAACAGCATTCCGACATCTTAATAAGGAATCGTTCAGGACCCTGTACACCGTGTACGTTAGGCCCATATTGGAGTATGCGGCACCAGTTTGGAACCCACACCTAAAGAACTAGAGAAAGTGCAAAGGTTTGCAACAAGACTAGTCCCAGAGGTAAGAGGTATGTCCTACGAGGAGAGGTTAAGGGAAATCAACCTGACGACACTGGAGGACAGGAGAGATAGGGGGGACATGATAACGACATACAAAATACTGAGAGAAATTGACAAGGTGGACAAAGACAGGATGTTCCAGAGATTGGACACAGTAACAAGGGGACACAGTTGGAAGCTGAAGACACAGATGAATCAGGGATGTTAGGAAGTATTTCTTCAGCCACAGAGTAGTCAGTAAGTGGAATAGTTTGGGAAGCGATGTAGTGGAGGCAGGATCCATACATAGCTTTAAGCAGAGGTATAATAAAGCTCACGGCTCAGGGAGAGTGACCTAGTAGCTATCAGTGAAGAGGCGGGGCCAGGAGCTCGGACTCGACCCCCGCAACCTCAACTAGGTGAGTACAACTAGGTGAGTACACATATACACACACACATACACACACATATACACACACACATACACACACATACACACACACACACACACGCACACACACACACACATACACACATACACACACACACACATACACACACACATACACACACACATACACACACACACACACACACCACACACCACACACACACACACACACACACACACACCCCACACATACACACACACATACACACACACACTGGAGAGAGGAGACAGCGGAGAAGAAAGTGATTACATAGCGGGAACGCTTCACTCTGGAGGTCCCAAGGTGGTAATAGCAGTGATGTATAACCCACCACAGAACAGCAGGAGGCCAAGGCAAGAGTACGACGAGAGCAATAGAGCGATGGTTGACACACTGGCTAGAGTGGCCAGAAGAGCTCATGCATGCAGGGCAAAGCTCCTGATCATGGGTGACTTTATCCACAAGGAGATCGATTGGGAGAACTTGGACACGCATGGGGGCCAATATACATGGAGGGCTAAGATGATGGAGGTGGTACTGGAAAACTTCATGTATCAACACGTAAGGGACACTACAAGAGAGAGAGGAGAGGATGAACCAGCAAGGCTGGACTTACTATTCACCTTGAGTAGTGCAGATATCGAGGACATCACATATGAAAGACCCCTTGGGGCCAGCGATCATGTGGTTTTAAGCTTCGAATACACAGTAGAGCTACAAGTGGAGGGAGAAGCAGGAAGGCCAGGACGAATGAAGCCAAACTACAAGAAAGGGGACTACACAGGAATGAGGAACTTCCTGAACGGGGTTCAGTGGGACAGAGAACTGGCAGGGAAGCCAGTTAATGAGATGATGGAATATGTAGCAACAAAATGCAAAGAGGCTGAGGAGAGGTTTGTACCCAAGGGTAACAGGAATAATGAAAAAGCCAGGATGAGCCCATGGTTTACAAAAAGGTGCAGGGAGGCAAAAACCAAGTGTGCTAGGGAATGGAAGAAATATAGAAGGCAAAGAACCCAGGAGAATAAGGAGAACAGTCGTAGAGCCAGAAACGAATATGCACAGATAAGAAGGGAGGCCCAAAGACAATATGAAAATGACATAGCAGCGAAAGCCAAATCTGGCCCAAAACTGTTGTACAGCCACATCAGGAGGAAAACAACAGTCAAGGACCAGGTAATCAGGCTAAGGAAGGAAGGAGGAGAGACAACAAGAAATGACCGTGAAGTATGTAAGGAACTCAACAAGAGATTCAAAGAAATGTTCACAGAGGAGACAGAAGGGGCTCCAGAAAGACGGAGAGGTGGGGCACACCACCATGTGCTGGACACAGTGCACACAACCGAGGAAGAAGTGAAGAGGCTTCTGAGTGAGCTAGATACCTCAAAGGCAATGGGGCCAGATAACATCTCCCCATGGGTATTACGAGGAAAGGTTGAAGGAAATCGGACTGACGACACTGGAGGACAGAAGGGTCAGGGGAGACATGATAACGACATACAAGATACTGCGGGGAATAGACAAGGTGGACAGAGATAGGATGTTCCAGAGAGGTGACACAGAAACAAGGGGTCACAACTGGAAGCTGAAGACTCAGACGAGTCACAGGGACGTTAGGAAGTATTTCTTCAGTCATAGAGTCGTCAGGAAGTGGAACAGCCTAGCAAGTGAAGTAGTGGAGGCAGGAACCATACATAGTTTTAAGAAGAGATATGACAAAGCTCAGGAAGCAGAGAGGGAGAGGACCTAGTAGCGATCAGTGAAGAGGCGGGGCCAGGAGCTGAGTCTCGACCCCTGCAACCACAATTAGCTGAGTACAGTTAGGTGAGTACACACACACATACACACACACACACACACACACACACGCACAGGAGCTCGGACTCGACCCTGCAACCTCAACTAGGTGAGTACACGCACACACACACCACACACACACACACAACACACACACACACACACACACACACACACCCCACACATACACACACACACACATACACACACACACATACACACACACATACACACGCACACACACACACACCACACACACACACACACACACACACACACACACACACACACACACACACATACACACACACACAGGAGCTCGGACTCGACCCCTGCAACCTCAACTAGGTGAGTACACACACACACACACACACACACACATCCTTCACGTTAGTATGGAGAGTGCAGTCTAGTATATATTATCTTCAGGTAATCAAGAATTCATTGTAGGCAGTTTTCTTCAAGTATAAAGCGTCCAGGATATAGACTGTCATCTCCAGACAAGTGCAGAGAGTACGTCACCATTTCTGTAGTATTTGTGATCGTTTGTAAGTCTTGCTGCTGGCAGTATCATACATCACACTTACTTCCCACAAGTTCCATAACAATATCTTTCGTCGCACGCACTATTTTTTAGTTCCTCACGTGACTCATAAAATTTGATAGAATAGCAAAGAGAAAAGAACCTAGGAGTGGAAATCTTACCAGACCTTTCATCTAAGGTGAACGTAAACAGAATAACATCGACGACATATACAAAGGTGACAGATATAAGACCATCCTTCAGAAATTTCATCATGAAATATTCAAAGCACTGCACACTACACACGTAGCTCCAGTACTGGAGTACGCTGCGCCAGCATGGAACCCTCGTCTCATCAAGCACACAAAGAAATTTAAGAGTGTATTGAGGGTGGTTACAAGGCTTCTCTGAGGACTGCCAGAGCTAGTATATGAAGATCGGTTAGGAGACTAATGTAGAAGACCCTGAGGAGACATGATCACAGCTTACAAAGTACTCAGAGACGTAGAGAAAGATGGTAAGGGAAAACAATACGTGACTGGAGGAAGGAAAGCGAGAGAAAATGGGACACGAATGAAAAGTAAAAAGACATAAAAATGAGTTTTTTTTTTCAGTGTGTGGGAAGTAAGAGGGAATATATGAGGAAGTGAGGCAGTGGGAGGTAACTCAGTGTGAGGAAACACGAGAGAGAGCTCTGAAGAGCAGGGAGCTGTAGCTCAACCCAGGCAGAACACAACTACAGACACCAGACCAATCTCAAAACTCAGTAACTTCACCATCACTACCATCATAACTGTCACCATCACCTTCCATTACAATCACTGTTACCTTTATATTCACTATACCCCACCATACACCATACCCTCCCTGTCACCTCACACTCACCATCATCTCATCACCCAACACTCACCATCATACCATCACCTCACCTCTATCCCCATTACCTTCACTCCACCCTACATCACCTCATCACCATCATCCTCACCATCATCACCCTCGCACTCACCATCACACTCATCATCACCCACACACTCACCATCATCACCATCACCCTCACCATCATCACATCATCACCATCACCCTCTCATCATCACCCTCATACTCACCATCTCACCCTCACACTCCATCATCCCATCACCCTTACCATCATCGCCCTCATACTCGCCATCATCGCCCTCATACTCACCATCATCACCCTCACATCACCATCATCACCATCACACTCACCATCATCACCCACACACTCACCATCATCACCCTCACGCTCACCATCATCACCATCACATCACCATCATCACCCCACACCGTCATCACCCACACATTTCACCATCATCGCCCTCATACTCCCATCATCGCCCTCATTCTCACCATCATCACCCCATACTCACCATCATCACCATCACCTTCACCATCATCACCTCATACTCACCGTCATCACCCACACACTCACCATCATCTCCCTCATACTCACCATCATCGCCCTCATTCTCACCATCATCACCCTCATACTCACCATCATCACCATCACCTTCACCATCATCACCCTCACGCTCACCATCAAAAATCACTGTCACCCTCACAATCACAATCATCATCACCAACCCAAGATGCAAATATCATATCGTATATGTCTTACTAATATTAAAAAAAAAACACTCGCTAAACCCGCATGGCTCATACTGCGTTGTATGTTTGTACGCTTCAGAAATCGTCGACGACGTCTGAACGCGTTCTAGAGTACTACCTACGTTGTTGAACGCAATGTTAAGATGGAAAACTGTTGAACAGTCTGGAGAATGATAAAGAACTCTTGATCCAAGGAATTGGAGTTGCATTACCTTTAGTCGGATCTCAGACTTCTTTATTTCTCGTCTCTCACGTTTTTATGATACCCATAATTATAATGATATGACTAATGAGTGTAATGATGTAAATAATAATTAATAATAATAATAATAATAATAATAATAATAATAATAATAATAATAATAATAATAATAATAATAATAATAGAAGAAGAAAAAGATTAAGAATAAGAATAATAAGAACAACAATAAACAATAATAAACAATAAGATTATTAATAAAGTTGTTTTGGCAGCCTGTTCAGTGTGTTATAGTGAACGTTGTTCGTGTCTGAGAAAGTGTATGTTGCTGCCGGGTTCACACTGAGGCATCAAAGAACACCCCTGTGTCCTAAGTACCTAATTATTACCCTCCTGACCTGGTCTGGGTTAATCCCTCACGTGGTCTGGATAAATCCCTCACGTGGTCGGAGTTAATTCCTCATGTACTCTGGGTTAATCCCTCACGTAGCCTGGGTTAATCCCACAGTTCCTCGCTCACAGAGTTACT
>NC_069404.1:47080676-47095676 GCF_026875155.1 Cherax quadricarinatus
ACCACAGCCAGGTACCTGTCCAACTCTCTCTTGAAAACGGCTAGGGGTCTATTGATAATCCTCCTTATGTATGCTGGGAGGCAGCTGAACAGTCTTGGGCCCGACTCTTTTTGTGTTATCTCTTAATGTAATCACGGCACCCATGCTATTCTTTGAGGGATGTTGCACCACCTGCCGACTCTTTTGCTTTCATAGGGAATGATTCCCGTGTACAGATTTGGGAGTAGTCCTTCTAGGATTTTCCAGGTGTAAATTATGATGTATCTTTCTCGCCTGCGTTCCAAGGAGTACAGGTAAAGGGATTTCAAACGGTCACAGTAATTGAGGTGCATGACTGTAATTATACATGCAGTGAAAGTTCCCTGTATATTCTCCAGATCTCCAATTTCGACGAAAATGAAAAGGGGGCGTTAATGTACAGCAGTATTCCATCCTAGAGAGAACAAGTGATTCAAATAGAATCAACATTGGCTTGGAATCCCTTGTTTTCAAGGATCTCGTTACACTTCTTATCACTTTCCCAGCAGATGTGATAATGATACCGGGATCTTTGAAAGTGAGATCCTCTGACATTATCACTCCCCAGTACTTCTGTTGTGTGGTAAGAATTTGTTTTATACTCAGAGCTAGCTTTTATTTTTTTGAGTTTTTCATATGGGAGTAATTAAAATGTCTCCTCTTTGAACTTCATATTGCTTTCTGTGACCCATTTGAACACTTGGTTCATATCCACTTAGAGATTTGCAGTGTCCTCAGTAGATGACTCTCTCATGCAATTTCTAGCATCGTCAACAAAGGAGGACATAGTGCTGTAGTTTACATCTTTGTCTATGTCAGATATGAGGATGAGGAGAACAGAGTTTATCACTGTAACTGCCTCTAACTTAACTCTGTTTACTATCACTCTTTGTGTTGTTATTGGTTAGAAAGTTAAAGCTCTATCTACCCCCCCTTTTTTTTCTTTATCCCCTTTTATCATGTATTTCGTGCGCTGTTACACCATGATCGTACTTGTCGAAGGATTTCCCAAAAATCTGTGCGTACATCATACATCATCAACATTCTGTTTGTCCTCCAGTGCTTCCAAGACCATGCCATAGAAGTCCAGTAGTTGTGAGAAGCAGGAGCCACTTGCTCTAAATCCATGCTAGAGAGGGGTCTACTGAGCATATTTATCAACGTTTTCTAAGGGAGAGTATACTAAACATATTTACTAACGCTCTCCTACGGAGGCTATACTGAACATATTTAGCGATGCTCTCCTAGGGAAGGTCAAGGCTTCTAAGCAGAGCACCAACACCCTTTTCTTGTTTCAGATTGTTACTGTTTTGGTTGTTGTAGGTGTTGTAGATACTGTTTTGGTTGTTGTAGGTGTTGTAGATACTGTTTTGGTTGTTGTTGGTGTTGGTGTTGCTGTTGTTATTGTTCCTGATGTTACTGTTACTATTTATGTAGTTGATGCAGCTTTATCCCCTGTTGTTATTTTTACTACTCCCGTTGTTGACGTTACTGTCTCTGCTGTTGATATTATTACCACGTTGTTGCTCTTATTGCCCCTGTTGCTGCTCCTTTTGTTGCTGTTACTGTTATTGTTGCTGCTGCTTTTGTTATTGTTACTGCTCCTGTTGCTGCTGTTATTTTTTTTTCTATTGTTGTTGTCACTGCTTCTGTTGTTGCTGCTACTGCGTCTTGTTGTAAAACGGCCTCTCTTCCCTTCTCTCATCGGACTGCACGTTTCGGTAGACTTCATAAAGCTCATTCCTGAGCGAAACATCGTGTAGTATAAAGACTTAGAGAGGCTTTTGATTCAAGGAACTGGATTTGTCCTCTCCTTCCTTCCTTGGATCGAACCTGATTGCCTCCCATTTTTCAGTCGCTGTATGACCCCTTCGGGTTTAAAGCTTACCCTAAATATAATATTATTATTATCACACTGGCCGATTCCCACCAAGGCAGGGTGGCCCAAAAAAGAAAAACTTTCACCATCATTCACTCCATCACTGTCTTGCCAGAAGGGTGCTTTACACTACAGTTTTTAAACTGCAACATTAACACCCCTCCTTCAGAGTGCAGGCACTGTACTTCCCATCTCCAGGACTCAAGTCCGGCCTGCCGGTTTCCCTGAACCCCTTCATAAATGATACTTAGCTCACACTCCAACAGCACGTAAAGTATTAAAAACCATTTGTCTCCATTCACTCCTATCAAACACGCTCACGCATGCCTGCTGGAAGTCCAAGCCCCTCACACACAAAACCTCCTTTACCCCCTCCCTCCAACCTTTCCTAGGCCGACCCCTACCCCGCCTTCCTTCCACTGCAGACTGATACGCTCTTGAAGTCACTCTGTTTCGCTCCATTCTCTCTACATGTCCGAACCACCTCAACAACCCTTCCTCAGCCCTCTGGACAACAGTTTTGGTAATCCCGCACCTCCTCCTAACTTCCAAACTACGAATTCTCTGCATTATATTCACACCACACATTGCCCTCAGACATGACATCTCCACTGCCTCCAGCCTTCTCCTCGCTGCAACATTCATCACCCATGCTTCACACCCATATAAGAGCGTTGGTAAAACTATACTCTCATACATTCCCCTCTTTGCCTCCAATGACAAAGTTCTTTGTCTCCAAAGACTCCTAAGTGCACCACTCACCCTTTTCCCCTCATCAATTCTATGATTCATCTCATCTTCCATAAACCCATCCGCTGACACGTCCACTCCCAAATATCTGAATACGTTCACCTCCTCCATACTCTCTCCCTCCAATCTGATATCCAATCTTTCATCACCTAATCTTTTTGTTATCCTCATAACCTTACTCTTTCCAGTATTCACTTTTAATTTTCTTCTTTTGCACACCCTACCAAATTCATCCACCAATCTCTGCAACTTCTCTTCAGAATCTCCCAAGAGCACGGTGTCATCAGCAAAGAGCAACTGTGACAACTCCCACTTTATGTGTGATTCTTTATCTTTTAACTCCACACCTCTTGCCAAGACCCTCGCATTTACTTCTCTTACAACCCCATCTATAAATATATTAAACAACCACGGTGACATCACACATCCTTGTCTAAGGCCTACTTTTACTGGGAAATAATTTCCCTCTTTCCTACATACTCTAATTTGAGCCTCACTATCCTCGTAAAAGCTCTTCACTGCTTTCAATAACCTACCTCCTACACCATACACCTGCAACATCTGCCACATTGCCCCCCTATCCACCCTGTCATACGCCTTTTCCAAATCCATAAATGCCACAAGGACCTCTTTAGCCTTATCTAAATACTGTTCACTTATATGTTTCACTGTAAACACCTGGTCCACACACCCCCTACCTTTCCTAAAGCCTCCTTGTTCATCTGCTATCCTATTCTCCGTCTTACTCTTAATTCTTTCAATAATAACTCTACTATACACTTTACCAGGTATACTCAACAGACTTATCCCTCTACAATTTTTGCACTCTCTTTTGTCCCCTTTGCCTTTATACAAAGGAACTATGCATGCTCTCTGTCAATCCCTAGGTACCTTACCCTCTTCCATACATTTATTAAATAATTGCACCAACCACTCCAAAACTATATCCCACCTGCTTTTAACATTTCTATCTTTATCCCATCAATCCCGGCTGCCCTTACCCCCTTTCATTTTACCTACTGCCTCACGAACTTCCCCCACACTCACAACTGGCTCTTCCTCACTCCTACAAGATGTTATTCCTCCTTGCCCTATACACGAAATCACAGCTTCCCTATCTTCATCAACATTTAACAATTCCTCAAAATATTCCCTCCATCTTCCCAATACCTCTAACTCTCCATTTAATAACTCTCCTCTCCTATTTTAAATATAATAATAATAATAATATCAATACTACTACTACTACTACTACTACTACTACTACTAATAATAATAATAATAATAATAATAATAATAATAATATCATTATTATTATTATTATTAGTATTATTATTATTAATATTATTATTATTATTGCTGGTAATTCTGTTGGTTCTATTATTTCTGTTGTTATTGGTCTTGTTTGGATTTGTTTCTTCAATAAATAATTTCCTAGTTGGTGTAGGTGTGGCTGTTCTTTGTATTATTGCTGCTGTTGCTGTTACTGTTGCTGTTGCTGATGCTGCTGCTGTTGCTGCTGCTGTTGCTGTTGCTGTTACTCACAATGCTTAAATAGCTTCCGTTCAGAGTGACGCTGCTGGAACTACTGGTGCTGTTATTTTTGGCGCAGTTGCTTTTGTTGTTTGTTTGCTGTTGGTTTCGATCTTGTTTCTTCTGCTTTTGCTTTTTCTGCAGCTGTTGATATTGCCGTTGCTGTCGCCCGGTTTGTTGCCGTTGTTGTAGTTTTAAGAATTATTATTAATGTTGTTGTTGATTATGTTGTTGTTTTCGTTGATGTTGCTGCTGGTGTTGTTGTTTTTCATTGATGTTGATATTGCTGTTTTTGATGTTGTAACTGTTACTCCTGATGTTATTTATGCTGTTGTTGATGCTGCTGCTGTTACTACTACCGTTGAGGCTTTGGATGCTACTGTTGCTCCAGTTACTGTTGTTTGTAGATGAATGGTTCAGAGAACCGACAAGTTGATAAATTAGACACATGTGCAACTCTTGGGTATCTTTATTGAGGAAACGTTTCGCCACACAGTGGCTTCATCAGTCCATACAAAGGAGAATCTTGAAGATCTTGAGAATCTTGGGATCTTAATACTTGGGAATTCTTCGCTTGCCTAATTCTTGGGCACGACCTACTTCAACATTGAACAAATGTTACACGACCTATGACTGCTGCACCTCTCCTGCCAACGGTATATAAGCTCCATCTCAGCACGTATGCCGTATTCTATTCAAGATTGATGGACTGACCACATCGACTCAAGGTTGAGGGACTGATTACCTCATTCTCCTCCTATTCTTCAAGATTCTCCTTTGTATGGACTGATGAAGCCACTGTGTGGCGAAACGTTTCCTCAATAAAGATACCCAAGAGTTGCACATGTGTCTAATTTATCAGTTACTGTTGTTCCTGTTCACACTTACACAATTGCAACTACTAAGGCTGCTGATTCTACTGTTACATCTGTTGCTGTTTTTACTGTTGAAACTATTGCAGTTGCTGCTGATACTTCTGTTGTTGCTCCTGATACTTCTGTTTTTGCTGTTCATACTGCTGTTTTGCTATAGATACTAACGTTATTGCTGCTGATACTACTGTTGCTTATACTACTGTTGCTGCTGCTGATACTACTGTTGTTGCCGCTGATACTACTGTTGTTGCTGCTGCTGATACTACTGCTGTTGTTGCTGCTGATACTATTGTTATTGTTGCTGCTGATTGTACTGCTGTTGTTGCTGCTTACACTACTGTTGTTGCTGCTGATACTACTGTTGTTGTTGCTGATGATACTACTGCTGTTGTTGCTGCTGATACTACTGTTGTTGCTGCTGATACTATTGTTATTGTTGCTGCTGATTGTACTGCTGTTGTTGCTGCTTACACTACTGTTGTTCCTGCTGATACTACTGTTGTTGTTGTTGCCGCTGATACTACTGCTGGTGTTGCTGCTGATACTATTGTTGTTGCTGCTGCTGATACTACTTTTGTTGTTGCTGCTGCTTATACTACTGTTGTTGCTGCTGATACTACTGTTGTTGCTGCTGTTGATACTACTGTTGTTGTTGTTGCTGATACTATTGTTGTTGTTGCTCATACCACGGTATGAGCTGGTCTTACTGCTGTTGCTGTTGGTACTGCTGTTGTTGTTGTTAATACTACTGCTGCTGGTACTACTGTTGTTGTTGCTGTTACTACTGTTGTTGCTGCCGATACTCCTGTTGTTGCTGCTGATACTCCTGTTGTTGCTGCTGATACTGCTGTTGTTGCTGCTGGTGCTATTGTTGTTGCTGCTCATAGGACTGCTGTGGCTGCTGATACTACTGTTATTGCTGATGATTATACTACTGCTGTTTCTGCTGCTGCTGCTACTGTTGCTGCTGCTGATACTATTGTTACTGCTGCCGATACTACTCTTGTTGTTGCTGCTGACACTACTGTTGTTGCTGTAGATACTACTGGTCTTGTTGCTGATGCTACTGTTGTTGCTGCTGATGCTACTGTTGTTGTTGCTGATGCTACTGTTGTTGTTGCTGATGCTACTGTTGTTGTTGCTGATGCTACTGTTGTTGTTGCTGATGCTACTGTTGTTACTACCGATTCAACTGTTCTTTTTGCTAATACTACTGCTGATACTACTGTTATCACTACCGATGCTACTGTTATTGCTGCTGCTGATACTGCTGTTGTTACTAATGATACTGCTGTTGGTGCTACTGATACTATTGATGTTGCTGCTTGTACTACCGTTGTTGCTGCTGATGCTGTTGTTGTTGTTGCTGATACTACTCTTGTTGCTGCTGGTACTACTGTTGCTTCTGCTAATACCACCGTTGCTGCTGCTGATGCTGTTGTTGTTGTTGTTGATATTATTGTTGCTGAAACAGATACCATTGTTGCTACTTTTGCATCTGGTATATTGTTGTTGTTTTTGCTGTTGCTGCTGCTGCTTCTGTTGTTGCTGTTGATGTTGTTACTGTTTTTGTTTTCGTGGTTCGGTTTCTCAGGTCGTCGGTACTAACCTAACTCTCGTTTACGTCATTTTGTGTTAGATTAAGGCAGAACTAATATTGTTTGATGTGTCTGTCTGTTTACTTTCCTGTGTCTGTCTGTTTACCTCACTGGGTCTGTTTGTTTACCTCATTCTGTTTATTTACTTTCCTTTCTGTCTGTTTATCTCCCTGTGTTTGTGTTCATCCCTGTGTTTGTGTTCATCCCTGTGTTTGTGTTCATCCCTGTGTTTGTGTTCATCCCTGTGTTTGTGTTCATCCCTGTGTTTTGTGTTCATCCCTGTGTTTGTGTTCATCCCTGTGTTTGTGTTCATCCCTGTGTTTGTGTTCATCCCTGTGTTTGTGTTCATCCCTGTGTTTGTGTTCATCCCTGTGTTTGTGTTCATCCCTGTGTTTGTGTTCATCCTGTGTTTGTGTTCATCCCTGTGTTTGTGTTCATCCCTGTGTTTGTGTTCATCCCTGTGTTTGTGTTCATCCCTGTGTTTGTGTTCATCCCTGTGTTTGTGTTCATCCCTGTGTTTGTGTTCATCCCTGTGTTTGTGTTCATCCCTGTGTTTGTGCTCATCCCTGTGTTTGTTTTCCTTTCTGTGTCTGTATGTTTATATTCCTATATCCGTTTTTCCTCAAGCGTCTGTTTACCTTAGTATGTCTGTTTACCTTCCACTGTTTACCTCCCTGTTTCTGTCTCGTTGCCTCCCTGTTGTTTGTTTATCTTTCTGTGTGTTGTTTACCTCCTTGTATGTTTGTTTACCTCCCTGTGTGTTTGTTTACCTCCGTGTGTTTATATGTTTTACCATCCTGTGTCTCTTTACCTCTCCATGTCTGTTTGTTTACCATCCTGGGGTCTCTTTACCTCTCCATGTCTGTTTGTTTACCACCCTGTGTCTCTTTACCTTCCCATGTCTGTTTGTTTACCATCCTGTGTCTCTTTACCTCTCCATGTCTGTTTGTTTACCACCCTGTGTCTGTTTACCTCTCCATGTCTGTTTGTTTACCACCCTGTGTCTGTTTACCTCTCCATGTCTGTTTGTTTACCACCCTGTGTCTGTTTACCTCTCCATGTCTGTTTGTTTACCATCCTGTGTCTCTTTACCTCTCCATGTCTGTTTGTTTTACCATCCTGTGTCTGTTTACCTCTCCATGTCTGTTTGTTTACCATCCTGTGTCTCTTTACCTCTCCATGTCTGTTTGTTTACCATCCTGTGTCTGTTTACCTCTCCATGTCTGTTTGTTTACCATCCTGTGTCTGTTTACCTCCCCATGTCTGTTTGTTTACCATCCTGTGTCTGTTTACCTCCCCATGTCTGTTTGTTTACTATCCTGTGTCTGTTTATCTCCCCATGTCTGTTTGTTTACCACCCTGTGTCTGTTTACCTCCCCATGTCTGTTTGTTTACCATCCTGTGTCTGTTTACCTCCCCATGTCTGTTTGTTTACCATCCTGTGTCTGTTTACCTCCCCATGTCTGTTTGTTTACTATCCTGTGTCTGTTTACATCTCCATGTCTGTTTGTTTACCACCCTTTGTCTGTTTACCTCCCCATGTCTGTTTGTTTACTATCCTGTGTCTGTTTACATCTCCATGTCTGTTTGTTACCATCCTGTGCCTGTTTACCTCCCCATGTCTGTTTGTTTACCATCCTGTGTCTGTTTACCTCCCCATGTCTGTTTGTTTACCACCCTGTGTCTGTTTACATCTCCATGTCTGTTTGTTTACCACCCTGTGTCTGTTTACATCTCCATGTCTGTTTGTTTACCACCCTGTGTCTGTTTACATCTCCATGTCTGTTTGTTTACCACCCTGTGTCTGTTTACATCTCCATGTCTGTTTGTTTACCACCCTGTGTCTGTTTATATCTCCATGTCTGTTTGTTTACCACCCTGTGTCTGTTTACATCTCCATGTCTGTTTGTTTACCACCCTGTGTCTGTTTACATCTCCATGTCTGTTTGTTTTACCACCCTGTGTCTGTTTACATCTCCATGTCTGTTTGTTTACCCCCCTGTGTCTGTTTACATCTCCATGTCTGTTTGTTTACCACCCTGTGCCTGTTTACCTCTCCATGTCTGTTTGTTTACCATCCTGTGTCTGTTTACCTCTCCATGTCTGTTTGTTTACCACCCTGTGTCTGTTTACATCTCCATGTCTGTTTGTTTACCACCCTGTGTCTGTTTACATCTCCATGTCTGTTTGTTTACCACCCTGTGTCTGTTTACCTCTCCATGTCTGTTTGTTTACCACCCTGTGTCTGTTTACATCTCCATGTCTGTTTGTTTACCACCCTGTGTCTGTTTACCTCTCCATGTCTGTTTGTTTACCACCCTGTGTCTGTTTACATCTCCATGTCTGTTTGTTTACCACCCTGTGTCTGTTTACCTCTCCATGTCTGTTTGTTTACCACCCTGTGTCTGTTTACATCTCCATGTCTGTTTGTTTACCACCCTGTGTCTGTTTACATCTCCATGTCTGTTTGTTTACCACCCTGTGTCTGTTTACCTCTCCATGTCTGTTTGTTTACCACCCTGTGTCTGTTTACATCTCCATGTCTGTTTGTTTACCACCCTGTGTCTGTTTACCTCTCCATGTCTGTTTGTTTACCACCCTGTGTCTGTTTACATCTCCATGTCTGTTTGTTTACCACCCTGTGTCTGTTTACCTCTCCATGTCTGTTTGTTTACCACCCTGTGTATGTTTACATCTCCATGTCTGTTTGTTTACCACCCTGTGTCTGTTTACATCTCCATGTCTGTTTGTTTACCACCCTGTGTCTGTTTACATCTCCATGTCTGTTTGTTTACCACCCTGTGTCTGTTTACATCTCCATGTCTGTTTGTTTACCACCCTGTGTCTGTTTACATCTCCATGTCTTTTTTGTTTACCACCCTGTGTCTGTTTACATCTCCATGTCTGTTTGTTTACCACCCTGTGTCTGTTTACATCTCCATGTCTGTTTGTTTACCACCCTGTGTCTGTTTACATCTCCATGTCTGTTTGTTTACCACCCTGTGTCTGTTTACCTCTCCATGTCTGTTTGTTTACCACCCTGTGTCTGTTTACATCTCCATGTCTGTTTGTCTACCACCCTGTGTCTGTTTACATCTCCATGTCTTTTTTGTTTACCACCCTGTGTCTGTTTACATCTCCATGTCTGTTTGTTTACCACCCTGTGTCTGTTTACATCTCCATGTTTGTTTACCACCCTGTGTCTGTTTACATCTCCATGTTTGTTTACCACCCTGTGTCTGTTTACATATCCATGTTTGTTTACCACCCTGTGTCTTTTTACATCTCCATGTTTGTTTACCACCCTGTGTCTGTTTACATCTCCATGTCTGTTTGTTTACCACCCTGTGTCTGTTTACATCTCCATGTTTGTTTACCACCCTGTGTCTGTTTACATCTCCATGTCTGTTTGTTTACCACCCCTGTGTCTGTTTACATCTCCATGTTTGTTTACCACCCTGGTCTGTTTACATCTCCATGTCTGTTTGTCTACCACCCTGTGTCTGTTTACATCTCCATGTCTGTTTGTTTACCACCCTGTGTCTGTTTACATCTCCATGTCTGTTTGTTTACCACCCTGTGTCTGTTTACATCTCCATGTTTGTTTACCACCCTGTGTCTGTTTACATCTCCATGTTTGTTTACCACCCTGTGTCTGTTTACATATCCATGTTTGTTTACCACCCTGTGTCTGTTTACATCTCCATGTTTGTTTACCACCCTGTGTCTGTTTACATCTCCATGTCTGTTTGTTTACCACCCTGTGTCTGTTTACATCTCCATGTTTGTTTACCACCCTGTGTCTGTTTACATCTCCATGTTTGTTTACCACCCTGTGTCTGTTTACATCTCCATGTTTGTTTACCACCCTGTGTCTGTTTACATCTCCATGTCTGTTTGTTTACCACCCTGTGTTTGTTTACATCTCCATGTCTGTTTGTTTACCACCCTGTGTTTGTTTACATCTCCATGTCTGTTTACCTCCCTTGTCACTTTGACTCTACAGTAATAGATTTTTAACGAGAATATTTTCATTTTATTGGTACACACGAATATTCTGAGAAATACGTAAATTATCATAATATTATTCAAAACAGCTATGTAATTATATTGCAAGGGACACATTGTTTGACTCCCTGTGTTGTTTGTTTACCTTCCTTTGTCTATCTGTTTACTTTCCTGTGTCTGTTCAGCTTTCTGTGTCTGTTTATTTAGCTTCCTGTGTCTATTTGTTTAGCTTCCTGTGTCTGTTAAGCTTCCCGTGTCTGTCTGCTTGCCTTCCTGTATACGTTTTGTTACCTTCCTGTGCCTGTTTACCTTCTATGTCTGTTTTGTTTACCTTCCAGTGTCTGTTTGCTTCTTTTTTCTGTCTGTTTAACTTTTGTGTCTGTTTTACCTTCCTCTTTCTGCTTGTTTACGCTCGTTTGCCTGTCTGTTTACTTTCCTGTGCTTGTCTGCTTTCGTTTATCAACTTGTCTGCCTCTGTTATCTTCCCTCCCCCCATCCTTCTCATCCCCCACACTCTCTCCCCTCGTCATCATTATCCCTTTCTCTCAACCACCTCTCTCTCTCTCTCTCTCTCTCTCTCTCTCTCTCTCTCTCTCTCTCTCTCCTCTCTCTCTCTCTCTCTCTCTCTTTTACCCCTGTCATCTACTCTCCCTCCCTCTCATCCAGTCCTTCTTCCCCTCTTATCCACTCTCTCTCCCCTCACTCAATTTCCATTTTCCATTTCCGTCCCCGCACTCCGCCCTCCACTTAATGTCCGGAGTAGCAAATTCGCCTCCATTTATGTTGATGATATACGGAATGCCTCCAGGAGCGGATATTCCACCTTCCTTCTCAAGAGGATTCTCAGTGGGTAGTGTGAACCATTCACTCGACTTCTGAGGCGGGTACTGGAATGTTTAGTGTACACTAGATGTGGGATTTCAATGTTTAAGCTGCTATTAATTTGGATATTTGAATGTTTAGGTTGCTTTAACGCGGTTATTTGAATGTTACTGTAATTTTATTGTGAGTGTTTGAATGTGTAGGTTTCTTTTAACGAAGCTGTCTGATATTACATAGTATATTTCACTGAATAAGAATACTTGGCTGTTAAGAGCTCTTTAGAGACGGGTACGTGAATGTTTAGAGTACTTTAGAGACGGGTACGTGAATGTTTAGAGTACTTTAGAGACGGGTACGTGAATGTTTAGAGTACTCTAGAGACGGGTACGTGAATGTTTAGAGTACTTTAGAGAAGGGTACGTGAATGTTTAGAGTACTTTAGAGACGGGTACGTGAATGTTTAGAGTACTTTAGAGACGGGTACGTGAATGTTTAGAGTACTTTAGAGACGGGTACGTGAATGTTTAGAGTACTCTAGAGACGGGTACGTGAATGTTTAGAGTACTTTAGAGAAGGGTACGTGAATGTTTAGAGTACTTTAGAGAAGGGTACGTGAATGTTTAGAGTACTTTAGAGATGAGTACATGAATGTTTAGAGTACCGAGGAAGGAACTTGAATATTTAGAATATTTCTTAGGCCAATATTTGTTTACATAGAGCACATGTAGAGTAGGCAGGTGACTGTTCGAACATTTCTGAGAGAGATATCTGAGGAGTCAATTTATTACCGAATTAAGTACAAAAAGATTATATATACTTTGCGAGTTTCAGTATTCAGAGCAGTTTTGTAACGCAGGTTCTCAAATTCTCCAACAAGAAAGCCAATGTTTATAATTATCATAGGAATTTTTGCCGTGCAGCTTTAATTAAAATAAATCCGTAATACCCCTCCAGAAAAAATAAGTAAAAAGAAAATTACCAAATGCGAAGAAAAAACACCAGATATGCTGAATAAATATCCACCAACACAAATTTATCCCCAGAAACTGGAACAACTACATACAACCTCTGAAAAGAAGAGGGAAATAAAGTTGCACCAGTCAGGGAAAAATAATTTTCATTTCAGTGAGTGTAACAAGGAAGGTATCTGAGTTCACGTGATGCGTGATTCTTGAATGTTGTATTTCAAATATTAATGTTCACGTTTGTATATATAGGAGTATATATACAAACGTGAAAAAACTATATCACCATCTGAGTGCCAGCGGCTCTGGAGCAAACTGCTAGCTGAGCACCAGAGTCTTGTCTTGTGTGGCCTGGCGTGCATAGTACTACATACTTGGTCCCAAAGTATGCAGGTTAGTCTCCTATGGCCTGAGACAAATATTTGTAAAATATTTCTTTTTTATCCCAGCAACCACTGGAATAAGGGAAAAATGTTGCTCTAGGCCCGCCACGTTGCAGCGTCAGTGCTTCTTCAGGAGCAATGCAATGAGAAAAGAGGAATGCAGGCGAGCCCAAGGCGGTGTGTTGAAGGGCACAGTCCATCCAGGAGAGACGGAATTCAACATCTCGAGGTCCAAGCCAGGCCGGCACCCCAAGTGCCAGATGTCATGGAAAGTGTTTAATGTAAAGATGGAAGTCACAGATAAGCCCATAAAGGTCGCAAACATGGAAGCTAACGATAATATATAACCCATACATATGCCTACAGCATACATATGCCTACAGCATAGACACTATAGTTCACTTACAATTATGCAGCGCCTTAGGCCACAATTCACAGAAATACATGCTCCTCAAACTGAAATAAAAAGGTCTAACCTATAGTCATTAAAGACCAGACATGAGTAAATGGAAAATAAATATATTGTAAGGGCTGGCAAACGTCCTATTATTCGCACTAAGTCACGACCGAATCGGTCTGCAAATTCAGTCTCAGATACACTTA
Source organism: Cherax quadricarinatus (assembly GCF_026875155.1). NCBI lineage: Eukaryota > Metazoa > Arthropoda > Malacostraca > Decapoda > Parastacidae > Cherax > Cherax quadricarinatus. The sequence goes on from NC_069404.1 coordinate 47,094,111, forward strand.
GATTCAGGCAACACAACTATGGATGGTCTGCGACTCGAGGTGTGTGCAAGGAAGGAATCTGGGACAGTCAACAGGAAATTCCTCGCAAGTGGAGCTATATCTGCCAGAAGTCAAACTTGTCCTTCGACAACATTCACAAACGTTGGTGACGCTATATTATCCACTTTCGGGTTATCCCAGAATGACTGCAGTTGTTGAGATGAACAAGTCTGCCTGAAGAGCATGTTAGCACTACCCAGAGCCTGGCTCCATCAATAAACTTTTGGTTACGAACTCGAACATTGTCCCTAAGGAGTTCAGGGAGAATCGCTGCTACAAGATCACTGGATACAGTTCATGAAAACAGGAAAGTAGGGAAAGTAATCAGTGAAGCGCATCTGACACCAATATCTCCCAGATGAACAAGAAGTGTAGCTTAGTCCCGCTGATCGTCTTCTAGAGTTAAGGTGAATATTTTTGTGAACATCTACCACTGGAGAGTGCATGAATAGTATATGGTTGTTATATGAAGGTGTACATATTAGGAAATATTTTAGCCTGGGCCGACTCGAGCACTTTGTAAGAAGGTGCAAGGCATCATGGGCGACTAGATGGCCTGTTCGTTGGTCTATCCTCTTCAAATCGTCCATTTCGTTCTTTTCTTGAAAATGTGTCAGTGACATAAGTTCCAGGAGGTGATCCAAGCAACACGCTGTTTGTGAGAACAATGGTTGACGCACCTGGCAGTATGTGTCTCACTGCACTGATCACTTTCTGATTGGCTGATATGATTTTTTACTTGGATGGATTAAGGATGAGTCCTGTGTCCTGTCCCAGTGTCTTTACCTGAGCAATATCTATTAAAAGGGACTCCTTTGTGCCTGGCAATGTGTCATCATCCAGGAACCAGATGTTTAGTTCACTGGTCAATCTTGGCTTAATTTTACTGTTGTATTGTACTCGGGTAGGTTTTTGATACAAGCTCTTGCTGCATGAACCGCTGCTGTGCTGCTCTGAGAGACCCCAAAACCAAGCTGGTTTGACTGAAGCAGCATGACCGCCTCTGTGCGAGTACTTGAGACAGCAGTTTTAAAAACGAAGCGTGTTGCTCACGGCAACTGGCCTAATTCCTCCATCTTACATTTTTAAGGGCACAAAGCGGTGCACCAAAGAAGAAAAGTTAAATTTTGTCAAAAATCAAACCAGCCAAGGAGTTATTAACGATCCATGTGATCTCCGATAGAAGGGTCACTGCAGTTTCTCCGAGAACTGGATTAGTCATCTTATTGAAATGCTGGGGTCTCATTCCAGTGTAGACCCCAGCAGAACAAAACGGAACGACATAATTGATTTGTTAACGTCTGATTTTGCACAAATTGTTGTTTCACAGTGGGAAGAGTGGGGTTAGAATTGCTGCTGCCCCCGGCTACCCTGGCTGGGTGTTTCTTTTTAAGTGCTTATGCAGTGTCAGCATCCCTGAGGGCAACTGTATCTTCGCTAGTGATTATCCTGATTGTGTCCACCGTGTTAGCTTCCTCAATTTTTTGCTCAACTGGACTCTGCTTTTCTTACTGTAACTGGAACGAT
>NC_069404.1:47098176-47100676 GCF_026875155.1 Cherax quadricarinatus
ATTCTCAAACAGCTTCAGGGAGAACCTTGAGTTTTCCCTGAAGCAAGTTTATTCTTTTCTCTGAGGATGAGGGTCCCCAGGACAGTTCTAGAGGTGGTACCGCCCTATATGTTATATATATATATATATAATATATATATATATATATATATATATATATATATATATATATATATATATATATATATATATATATATATATATATATATGTCGTGCTGAATATGTAAAACTGGTCAATTAGGAAGAACTCATTAAAAATTAAGTCCTTTCCAATATTTTCTCTTATACGTTTAAAGATATATTCTTTTCATTAATGTTAATGTAAAAATTTTTAATTTTGCTCCAAAAGAATCTTAGAAAACTTACCTAACCTTATTATAACAAGAACAATTTATTTTAGCTTAACCCAACTAAATATATTTTAGATTTGTTTATAATAATTTAATACTTAACAAACACAGTGAAATATATTTTTTTCGTTAGGTTCAGAATCATTTTGGTGAAATTATTGCATACACAAATTTTCGCTTGTCCTATATGGCAAGATGAGCGTTTTTTATTTAAGCTAAGATCGCAAGTTCTGCCTATTCGGCACGACATATATATAAATATATATATATATATATATAATATATATATATATATATAAATATATATATATATATATATATATATATATATATATATATAAATATATATATATATATATATATATATATAATATATATATATATTTTTTTTTTTTTTTTTTAACAAGTCGGCCGTCTCCCACCGAGGCAGGGTGACCCAAAAAAAAGAAAGAAAATCCCCAAAAAGAAAATACTTTCATCATCATTCAACACTTTCACCCACACATCGCACATTATCACTGTTTTTTGCAGAGGTGCTCAGAATACAACAGTCTAGAAGCATACACATATAAAGATACACAACAAAATCCCTCCAAACTGCCAATATCCCAAACCCCTCCTTTAAAGTGCAGGCATTGTACTTCCCATTTCCAGGACTCAAGTCCGACTATATGAAAATAACCGGTTTCCCTGAATCCCTTCACTAAATATTACCCTGCTCACACTCCAACAGATCGTCAGGTCCCAAGTAACCATTCGTCTCCATTCACTCCTATCTAACACGCTCACGCACGCTTGCTGGAAGTCCAAGCCCCTTACCCACAAAACCTCCTTTACCCCCTCTCTCCAACCCTTTCGAGGACGACCCCTACCCCGCCTTCCTTCCCCTATATATATATATATATATATATATATATATATATATAATATATATATAAATATATATAATATATATATATATATATAATATATATTATATATATATATATATATATATATATATATATATTTGGCAACTCATATTAATGAAAAAATATTAATCACCATTTATTTACGTTACTAATCATAAGTAACAATTCAGAAAATTACTAATTGGCAGCTCTATATACTGACGTCTACTATTGTTATTATTTTCTCATTGTATTTCACAGAGGAGTCTGTCAGTGAGCACCGCTTGTCTGACATATTTACAGGTATACCCTAGCAGTGTGGCTTTTATTGTCAATATTTGACAATAAAGAGTTATGATGAATGTGTCAGGAAGGGAAAACATGATGCCCTGAATGATCTTTTTGATATCACAAAAGAAAATGGCCAATGGTTATCTCCTGAAGATAAACAACTGTTCCAGCTTTAAGTAGAAAGCAAAGGAGAAGTGGGGTACTCTACAGGTCAAATTGCAAGTGAAAAAGCTATTCATCCTTCAAAAAGTCGGAAACTGCCTGCTGGATCAGCTGCCTGCTGAAGCAGCTGCCTGCTGATTCAACTTCAGCATCAACACTTAGGATCATACATCGAATGACAGTGGTATTGAATCTGAATGGAGCGAGTATGAAGATGAAGATTTATGTTCTACTCCACCAGCCAGAAAACACAACGAAAGTAAAGTTGCAACCAGTTTGGTCACATCCACAAAAGTATCAACAAGTAAAGCCCCCAAGATATGCAAACGGTTGTCATTTGGTGGGATTGACATTCCTACACCAAGCCAAGCAGCAATTTAAGTCAACAAACAAAGAGGCTGCTAAACTGAAGGAGGAAATTTTTGAAAAGTTACAAATGGAAGAATAGTCTTTACATTTCGATGGGAAGCGCATTGAAGAAAATGAGTATCAGGTATTAGAACTTAAAAAATGAAAGAACCTAAGTAAAACTGGATGCACTGCATTTGAAAGATGGCAAGACTGAAACTATTGCTGAAGGAATAGTAAAAGTTATTGATGAATACAACATATGGAATGCAATAAAGATGATCATTGCTGATACAACAAACATTATCACAGGGAAAAAGAATGAAGCTGTTTTTAACATGCAACGAATGTTCTCAGAGAAGGGGATTAGCAAACCACAGTTTATCAGTTGTCAGAATCACGTTCTGGACAGGATTCTCCGTTTGGTAATGGATGAAAATCTTGGTGCTAAAACCAGT
>NC_069404.1:47102634-47136889 GCF_026875155.1 Cherax quadricarinatus
TTCCCAATTTTAGAGGTCTTTTTTTTTTCCCTTCCCCTTTCGCCCAAATACACTTGAAACAACTCACCTCTAAATCACTCACCTGTAGCTAAACTGAGGAACCAGGTGGATACATGGTTGGTATCTGTGCAGAGTGTTTGTTGGTCAGTAGACAAGCCTAGACCTCACCTAGGAAGTCACTCACCCACTGCAGACGTTGCTAGTTCACCTCACAAACCTGTTAAGATTTATTACACAATTAATAGGAAGAAATATGAATAATAAGAAACAGTATTGACCGTCTGGGACTATAGGCTATCATATTTTTTATTTTTTTATCTTATTTTCCCTTTATTACCCCACACACAGAAAGAACAAATTACGTCACTAATTTTCCCTAAGCTGGGAAGCCTTTTTCTAGATGTAGCACAAGCTACTTTTGGGGTGGAGCACTGCGCCCTGAAAACCTGAGTCTAGAGTGGCACAAGTGTCTGGCACTAACCTCTTCAGTAAAAAGCCTTTCATGGTTGGGGCAGTACTTACCACCTTCTGTAATCCAGTTTGTAAGAGTGTTGGGCTGGAGATCTGAGCATGACAGACCAAAGGATCAACACACAATATATATATATATATATATATATATAATTATATATATATATATATATATATATTATATATATATAATATATATATATATTATATATATATATATATATATATATATATATATATATACATACATACATACATATTTTGCAAGGACAAGTCACGGGTGGGGGGGAATGGAAATCTTAACCGTGGCTGGTGACACATCCCCACTATGTTACTCTGAGAATTTTCTCCCTGCTTTAGTTGCTCCCCTTGCAACATTGCATAGCTCCTGATGACGCACTGAAAAGTGTGAAAGTACTTGAGCTTAAAACTCCCCCCCCCCCCCCACGGCTTGTCTTGCATAGTTATAACTATTTTACAACGAAAATTTTCCCTGTACCGTAATCAGATGAATTATTGCCTAAAAGCAAAAAGAAAATTACCTTTTCATTTCAATTATCTTTCAGAAAATTCGCCCCCTAAACGAAAAATCTAGTACCGATAATATAGTAACCTGAATCATATTGCACCGTAATATTAACTAACAAATAAAAAGCTTACAAACATCATTTTTCACGTTTGTTACATATATTACTACTTATTGCTTAAAATAAAAACCAGTTGCAGTTTGTGTTTGTTTGTGCAGGCAGCTACATTCCTGCATAACTTTGATTCACGTTCAGCACACTGATTGTTTTGGTATTTGAGTGCGGATGGCCCTGTTCCGGTTTTTTAAGGTTCGTGTTTTTGTAATGTTGCAAATTTCTGACAATTCCATGAGTCATTTCATGGTACATCTGATCAGTAAATCAATAATCTGTCCAGGTGATGAAATGAATCTATAATTTCTCCAATTTCTTTCCGTCTTGTAGGTATAAGAATGAATGCAAGATTACCTAGAATGGCTCTTAAATTTTTCACCCAATTACTGATGTTTGGAATTTCTGAAAGTTAATCAAGGGAAGTGATCTTTTTCACAAAGAATCTAAACCTCGTGTTAGATGGTAAAAAACTCTATCTCTCCATCCTGATTTAGGGAGACTTTTTCTGTTTATTATAAACTTTCCTTTAGTTCCTCATAATTTTTTCACCAGTTGGGATGCAAAGGGATACTCGATATTTGGAGAACTGGTTTTAGCACCAAGATTTTCATCCATTACCAAATGGAGAATCCTGTCCAGAACGTGATTCTGACAACTGATAAACTGTGGTTTGCTAACCCCCTTCTCTGAGAACATTCGTTGCATGTTAAAACAGCTTCATTTTTTTTTTACCTGTGATAATGTTTGTTGAAATCAGCAATGATCATCTTTATTGCATTCCATATGTTGTATTCATCAAAAAACTCTTACTATTCCTTCAGAAATATTTTTCAGTCTTGCCATCTTTCAAATGCAGTGCATCCAGTTTTACTTAGGTTCTTTCATTTTTAAGTTCTAAACCTGATACTCATTTTCTTCAATGCGCTTCCATCGAAATGTAAAGACTATTCTTCCATTTGTAACTTTTCAATAATTTCCTCCTTCAGTTTAGCAGCCTCTTTGTTTGTTGACTTAAATTGCTGCTTTGGGTTGGTGTAGGAATGTCAATCCCATCAAATGACAACTGTTTGCCCCTATTCCTTGGCGGCTTTACTTGTTGATACTTTTGTGGATGTAACCAAACTGGTTGAAACTTTACTTTCGTTGTGTTTTCTGGCTGGTGGAGTAGAACATAAATCTTCATCTTCATACTCGCTCCCTTCAGATTCAATACCACTGTCATTCGATGTATGATCCTAAGTGTTTATGCGAAGTTTAATCAGCAGGCAGCTGCTTCAGCAGGCAGCTGATCCAGCGGCAGTTTCGACTTTTTTTAAGGATGAATAGCTTTTTCACTTGCCAATTTTTACCTGTAGAGTACCCCCACTTCTCCTTTGCTTTCTACTTAAAACTGGAAAAGTTGTTTGTCTTCAGGAGATAACCATTGGCCATTTTCTTTTGTGATATCAAAAGATCATTCAGGGCATCATGTTTTCCTTCCTGGGCACATTCATCATATAACTCTTTATTGTCAATATTGACAATAAAAGCCACACTGCTAGGGTATACCTGTAAATATATGTCAGACAACGGGGCTCACTGACAGACTCCTCTGTGAAATCATGAGAAATTAATAACAATAGTGAGTCATTATATAGAGCTGCCAATTAGTAATTTTCTGAATTGTTACTTATGATTGTTTAACGTAAATAAATGGTGATTTAATATTTTTCATTAATATGAGTTGCCAAATATATATTATTATATATATATATATATTATATATAATTTAAATTAATATATAAATTTTATATATATATATTTTTTATTAATATTATGTATATAATATATAAATATATATATATATTATAATATTATATTAATATATAATATATATAAATTTTTATATAAAAAATATAAATATATATAAAATATAAATTTATATAATTATATATATATTAATATTATATAATTTTTAAAATATATATATAATATATAAAAATATATATATATTATAGTCGTCCATAGGCAGAAATTGCGATCTTAGCTTAAATAGAAAAGCTCATTTGCCCCTTTAAAAGGGCAAAGGGAAAAATTTTTGTATCAATAATTTTCACCCAAAAAGATTCTGAAAACCAACGAAAAAAAAATATTTCACTGTGTTTTTTTTAGATTAAATTTTTAAAACAAATCTAAAATATTTTTAGTTGGGGAAACAAAATAAATGTTCTTGTTATAAAAAGGGGTTTGGTAATTTTCTAAATTCTTTTTGGGGCAAAATTAAAATTTTTTTTATTTAAAATTAATGAAAAAAATATTCTTTAAAACGTATAAAAAGAAAAAAATTTGGGAAAAGGACTTAATTTTTAATGGTTTTTTCCCAATTGACCGTTTTACATATTCAGCACGACATAATAATTTATTATATTATATATTTTATATTTTTTAAAAATATATTATTATTTAATAAGGGCGGTACCGTACCCCTCTAGAACTGTTTGGGGGCCCCACCAAGATAAGAAAAACTTGCTTCAGGGAAAACCAAGGTTCCCCCCGAAGCTGTTTTTAGAAATTTTTTTCCTACCACCCCCCCATATTTCAAGTATTTTTATTTTAAAAACAAAAAACATTTGGGCCCAAAAATCACAAAAATACAACAGAAAATAAAACAACTAGGTAACCGGGCTACATCCGAATACTTATCCAGTCCTCTGCGGTGGGCTGCGTCCCAAAATGCTGCGGCTTTTCCCCTCTCTGGATCGCAACACTGAGTCCTGAAAAGGAAGCGGGGGCCCGTGGTCCTTGGGGTTTTTATGAGGAAATTTAGAGCACACTTGCCCCAAGCTCCAAGGGGCTCCGTCCTTTGGAAGAGTTACAGCAAGGGGGGAAAAGGCTTCATGTTTTCGGATCTTTTGGGGCCCCCGGGGTGGCAGCTCCCCCCCTTCCACTACGGAGAGGCAATTTGGTGTCTGCCAATGTGGCGGCACAGGTGTATCCCAGGCAAATTTTCCACCCTTTCCCAGGGTGCATAGTGGCTCCATCAGACGTTTTTGTTTTCCATCTCCCTGTATTTGGGGGTTCCCGTTGAGCGGGGAAAGGGCTGTGGCGAGGCTTTCTTTATGTGTCTTGACCTCCTCATGTCGGATTTTCCCCTTTGCTTGTGACACACAAACCATGAAGTCCGAATTGATCAGCTGTCGCCCTCCCGATACATATATATATCATACATACATGTATATATATTATGCATATATATATAAAATTATATTTTTATATATATTTTATATATATATTATTAATATAAATATATTAATATATATTTTAAAAATTTTTAATGTCGGGGCAAATAGGAAAAATGCCCATTTAAAAATAACTCTTTTTTAAAAATAAGTCCTTTCTAAAATTTTTCTCTTTTATATATATATATAATATATATTATATATATAATATATATATATATATATATATATATAATTTTATATATATATATATATATTATGTTTTTTTTGTATATATATTAAAATTATATATATAAAATTATAATATATATATATATTATAAAATTAATATAAACAAACATGATCTTTGCTAAAGGAACTCAAACCCACGAACCTTTGGGAACAAGGTATGCAGGTTTCCCAGTCCCACCCACGGAAAAACCCTTTTGGCGTGAGCTTGCGCTAAAACGTTGACCCATGGAGCCAGCTTTCAGAGAAAAGGCTTACCGCTTTTCATCTAACCCGCATGCATCAGCCTTACTAAGATTTTAACAATGCAAGGGAATTCGCAAGAGCAGGCGAAATACCAAACACTGATCTCTGGCTGAAGGAATTCCTTTCATTGTTAAAATCTCAAGCATTGTTAAATCTCTAGTAAGGGGATGCATGCAGAGGGATAGATGAAAAGCTGTAAGCCTTCTCCCCTGAAAGCTGGCTGCCTTGGATCACGTGTACGCAAGCTGCACGCCAAGTATTGTCCAGTGTGTGAGACTGGAATAGCACTGCATACCTTTTTCCCAAAGGGTTCGTAGTGTTCGAGTCTCCTTCAGCCAGAGATCAGTGTTTGTGTATATTTCGGCCTCCTCTTGCGAATTCCTTGCATTTATATATATATATATTTTAAATATATAATATTATATATAATATATATAATATATATATATATATATATATATATATTATATATATATATATATATAAGCTATTTCATGTAAAGAGTTTAGATACTTAACAATTCATAAACGGGCGAAGTTATTTAGAAACAACTCTCATGTACAGTAGGATCCAATGTAATCAAAGTAAGCTACCAGGTCCCAAATAGCCCGTTCAAAAGCAGATGGAAATCAGGCCTTTGAAAAAAGCAAACGAAGGTTGCAATCGTAAATGTTCCATCCACCAACAAGCAGGCACAACTTGCTACTTCTGGCAGATCGCTTAGCCGTGACGGAGAGACGCGGTAAGCGCTGGTTTCATTGGTCTAAATCATTAAGAGACTTTCCCAGAGGTGACAACTTCATTGCTCCCAAAAAAGAGAGGCGACTCCAAATCGTTCCAGTTCAGTAAGAAAAGCAGAGCCATGAGCAAAAAATTAGGAAGCTAACACAGGTGACACAATCAGGATAATCACCTAGCGAAGATACGTTGCCCTCAGGGATGCTGACACTGCATAACAACTTAAAAAAACACCCAGCAGGGTAGCCGGGGGCAGCAGCAATTCTAACCCCACTCTTCCCACTGTGAAACAACAATTTGTGCAAATCAGACGTTAACAAATAAATTATGTCGTTCCGTTTTGTTTTGCTGGGTCTACACGGGAAATGAGACCCCAGCATTTCAAAAGATGACTAATCCATTCTCGGAGAAATGCAGTGACCCTTCTATCGGAGATCACATGGATCGTTAATAACTCCTTGGTGGTTTGATTTTGACAAAATTTAATTTTTCTTCTTTGGTGAAACCGCTTTGTGCCCTTAAAAATGTAAGATGGAGGAATTAGGCCAGTTGCCGTGAGCAACACGCTTCGTTTTAAAACTCTGTCTCAAGTACTCGCACAGAGGCGGTCATGCTGCTTCAGCCCAAACCAGCTTGGTTTTTGGGGTCTCTCAGAGCAGCACAGCAGCGGTTCAGCAGCAGAAGCTTGTATCAAAAACCTACCCGAGTACAATACAACAGTAAAATTAAGCCAAGATTGCCCCAGGAACTAAACATCTGGTTCCTGGATGATGACAACATTGCCAGGCACAAGGGGTCCCTTTTAATAGATATTGCTCGGGAAAAAGACACTGGGACAGGACACAGGACTCTTCCCTTAAATCCATCCAAGTAAAAAATCATATCAGCCAATCAGAAAGTGATCAGTGAAAGTGAGCCCACATACTCCCAGGTGCGTCAACCATTGTTCCACAAACAGCGTGTTGCTTGGATCACCTCCTAGGACTTATGTCACCGACACATTCTCAAGAAAAGAACGAAATGACGATTTGAAGAGGATAGACCAACGAACAGGCCATCTAGTCCCCCATGATGTCTTGTACCTTCTTACAAAGTGCTCGAGTCGGCCCAGGCTAAAATATTTCCTAATATTTTACCCCTTCATATAACAACCATATACTGTTCATGCACTCTCCATTGGTAGATATTCACAAAAATATTCAACTTAACTCTAGAAGACATCAGCGGGACAAAAGCTACACTTCTTGTTCTTTCTGGGAGATATTGGTGTCAGATGCGCTTCACTGATTACTTTCCCTACTTTCCTGTTTCATGAACTGTATCCAGTGATCTTGTAGCAGCGATTCTCCCCTGAACTCCTTAGGGACAATGTTCGAGTTCGTAACCAAAAGTTTATTGATGGAGCCGGGCTCTGGGTAGTGCTAACATGCTCTTTCAGGCAGACTTGTTCATCTCAACAACTGCAGTCATTCTGGGATAACCCGAAAGTGGATAATATAGCGTCACCAACGTTTGTGAATGTTGTCGAAGGACAAGTTTGACTTCTGGCAGATATAGCTCCACTTGCGAGGAATTTCCTGTTGACTGTCCCAGATTCCTCCCTTGCACACACCTCGAGCCGCAGACCATCCAAAATTGTGTTCCCTGAATCCAAGTGTATCTGAGACTGAATTTGCAGACCGATTCGGTCGTGACTTAGTGCGAATAATAGGACGTTTGCCTGCCCTTACAATATATTTATTTTCCATTTACTCATGTCTGGCCCTTTAATGACTATAGGTTAGACCTTTTTATTTCGTTTGAGGAGCATGTATTTCTGTGAATTGTGGCCTTAGGCGCTGCATAATTGTAAGTGAACTATAGTGTCTATGCTGTAGGCATATGTATGCTGTAGGCATATGTATGCTGTAGGCATATGTATGGGTTATATATTATCGTTAGCTTCCATGTTTGCGCCCTTTTATGGGCTTATCTGTGACTTCCATCTTACATTAAACACTTTCCATGACATCTGGCACTTGGGGTGCCGGCCTGGCTTGACCTCGGATGTTAAATTTCCGTCTCTCCTGGATGGACTGGGGCCCTTCAACACACCGCCTTGGGCTCGCCCTGCATTCCCTTTTTCTCATTGCTTTTGCTCCTGAAGAAGCAATGACGCTGCAACGTGGCGGGCCTAGAGCAACATTTTTCCCCTTATTCCAGTGGTTGCTGGGATAAAAAAGAAATGTTTTACAAATATTTGTCTCAGGCCATAGGAGACTAACCTGCATACTTTGGGACCAAGTATGTAGTCTATGCACGCCAGGCCACACAAGACAAGACTCTGGTGCTCAGCTAGCATTTTTGCTCCAGAGCCGCTGGCACTCAGATGGTGATATAGTTTTTTCACGTTTGTATATATACTCCTATATATACAAACGTGAACTTTTAATATTTGAAATACAACATTAAAGAATCACGCATCACGTGAACTCAGATACCTTCCTTGTTACACTCACTGAAATGAAAATTTTTTTTCCCCTGACTGGTGCAACTTTTTTTCCCTCTTCTTTTCAGGGTTTGTATTAGTTGTTCCAGTTTCTGGGGATAAATTTGTGTTGGTGGATATTTATTCAGCTTTATCTGGTGTTTTTTCTTCCCCATTTGGTAATTTCTTTTTACTTATTTTTTGGAGGGGTATTACGGTTTTTATTTAATTAAAGCTGCACGGCAAAATTCCTATGTTTAATTATAAACATTGGCTTTCTTGTTGAGAATTTGAGAACCTGCGTTACAAAAACTGCTCTGAATACTAAAAACTCCCCAAAGTATATATAATCTTTTTGTACTTAATTCGGTAATAAATCGATTTCCCTCAATATCTCTCCCCAAAAATGTTCGAACAGTCACCCGCCTACTCTACATGTGCTCTATGTAAACAAATATTGGCCTAAGAAATATTCTAAATATTCAAGTTCCTTCCTCAGTACTCTAAACATTCATGTACCCATCTCTAAATTTACTCTAAACATTCATGTACCATCTCTAAAGTACTCTAAACATTCATGTACCCATCTCTAAAGTACTCTAAACATTCATGTACCCATCTCTAAAGTACTCTAAACATTCATGTACCCATCTCTAAAGTACTCTTAACATTCATGTACCCATCTCTAAAGTACTCTAAACATTCACGTACCATTCTCTAAAGTACTCTAAACATTCATGTACCCATCTCTAAAGTACTCTAAACATTCACGTACCCTTCTCTAAAGTACTCTAAACATTCATGTACCCATCTCTAAAGTACTCTAAACATTCACGTACCTGTCTCTAAAGTACTCTAAACATTCACGTACCCATCTCTAAAGTACTCTAAACATTCACTTTACCATTCTCAAAGTACTCTAAACTTTTCATGTACCCATCTCTAAAGTACTCTAAACATTCACGTACCCTTCTCTAAAGTACTCTAAACATTCATGTACCCATCTCTAAAGTACTCTAAACATTCACGTACCTGTCTCTAAAGTACTCTAAACATTCACGTACCCGTCTCTAAAGTACTCTAAACATTCACGTACCCGTCTCTAAAGAGCTCTTAACAGCCAAGTATTCTTATTCAGTGAAATATACTATGTAATTTCAGACAGCTTCGTTAAAAGAAGCCTACACATTCAAACACTCACAATAAAATTACAGTAACATCCAAATAACCGCGTTAAAAGCAACCTAAACATTCAAATAACCGCGTTAAAAGCAACCTAAACATTCAAATAACCGCGTTAAAAGCAACCTAAACATTCAAATAACCGCGTTAAAAGCAACCTAAACATTCAAATATCCAAATTAATAGCAGCTTAAACATTGAAATCCCACATCTAGTGTACACTAAACATTCCAGTACCCGCCTCAGAAGTCGAGTGAATGGTTCACACTACCCACTGAGAATCCTCTTGAGAAGGAAGGTGGAATATCCGCTCCTGGAGGCATTCCGTATATCATCAACATAAATGGAGGCGAATTTGCTACTCCGGACATTAAGTGGAGGGCGGTGTGCGGGGACGGAAATGGAAAATGGAAATTGAGTGAGGGGAGAGAGAGTGGATAAGAGGGGAAGGACTGGATGAGAGGGAGGGAGAGTAGATGACAGGGGTGAAAGAGAGAGAGAGGGGAGAGAGAGAGAGAGAGAGAGAGAGAGAGGAGAGAGAGAGAGAGAGAGAGAGAGAGAGAGAGGTGGTTGAGAGAAAGGGATAATGGATGACTAGGGGAGAGAGTGTGGGGGATGAGAAGGATGGGGGGAGGGAAGATAACAGAGGCAGACAAGTTGATAAACGAAAACAGACAAGTACAGGAAAGTAAACAGACAGGCAAACGAGCGTAAACAAGCAGAAAGAGGAGGTAAAACAGACACAAAAGTTAAACAGACAGAAAAAAGAAGCAAACAGACATGGAAGGTAAACAAAACAGACACAGAAGGTAAACAGGCACAGGGAAAGGGAACAAAACGTATACAGGAAGGCAAGCAGACAGACACGGGAAACTTAACAACACAGGAAGTAAACAAATAGACACAGGAAGCTAAATAAATAGACACAGAAAACTGAACAGACACAGGAAAGTAAACAGATAGACAAAGGAAGGTAAACAAACAACACAGGGAGTCAAACAATGTGTCCCTTGCAATATAATTACATAGCTGTTTTGAATAATATTATGATAATTTACGTATTTCTCAGAATATTCGTGTGTACCAATAAAATGAAAATATTCTCGTTAAAAATCTATTACTGTAGAGTCAAAGTGACAAGGGAGGTAAACAGACACAGGGTGGTAAACAAACAGACATGGAGATGTAAACAGACACAGGGTGGGAAAAAAAAACAACATGGGGAGGTAAACAGACACAGGATGGTAACAGACAAGAGGGGGGTAAGCAACACAGGATGGTAACAGACTGGAGATGTAAACAGACACAGGGTGGTAAAAAAACGACATGGAGATGTAAACAGACACAGGTGGTAAACAAACAGACATGGGAGTAAAAAAGACACAGGGTGGTAAACAGAAAAGAGGGAGGTAAGCAGACAAAAGGATGGTAAAACAGACATGGAGATGTAAACAGACACAGGGTGTAAACAAAAAAGACATGGAGATGTAAACAGACACAGGGTGGGAAACAAAAAGACATGGAGATGTAAACAGACACAGGGTGGTAAACAAACAGACATGGAGATGTAAACAGACACAGGGTGGTAAACAAACAGACATGGGGAGGTAAACAGACACAGGATGGTAAGCAGACAGAGGGAGGTAAGCAGACACAGGATGGTAAACAGACATGGAGATGTAAACAGACACAGGGTGGTAAACAAACAGACATGGAGATGTAAACAGACACAGGGTGGTAAACAAACAGAAACAGGATGGTAAACAGACAGAGGAGGTAAGCAGACACAGGATGGTAAACAGACATGGAGATGTAAACAGACACAGGGTGGTAAACAAACAGACATGGAGATGTAAACAGACACAGGGTGGTAAACAAACAGACATGGGGAGGTAAACAGACACAGGATGGTAAACAGACAGAGGGAGGTAAGCAGACACAGGATGGTAAACAGACATGGAGATGTAAACAGACACATGATTACAAAAAAACAGACATGGGGAGGTAAACAGACACAGGATGGCAAAAAAACAGACATGGGGGGGTAAAGAGACACAGGATAGTAAACAAACAGACATGGGAAGGTAAAGAGACACAGATGGTAAAACAAACAAACATGGGGAGGTAAAGAGACACAGGGTGGTAAACAAACAAACATGGGGAGGTAAAAAGACAAAGGATGGTAAAACATATAAACACACGGAGAAAACAAAAACACAGGGAGGTAAACAAACATACAAAGGGGGTAAACAACACACAGAAAGATAAACAAACAACAGGGGGGCAACGAGACAGAAACAGGGAGGGGAAACAGTGGAAGGTAAACAGAAAATACTAAGGTAAGCAGACGCATGAGGAAAAAACGGGTATAGGAATATAAACATACAGGCACAGAAAAGGAAACAAACACAGGGATGAACACAAACACAGGGGTGAACACAAACACAGGGATGAAAACAAACACAGGGATGAACACAAACACAGGGATGAACACACAAACACAGGGATGAACACAAACACAGGGATGAACACAAACACAGGTAGAACACAAACACAGGGATGAACACAAACACAGGGAGATAAACAGACAGAAAGGAAAGTCAATAAACAGAATGAGGTAAACAAACAGACCAGTGAGGTAAACAGACAGGCACAGGAAAGTAAACAGACAGACACAAACAAGCAATATTAGTTCTTGTCTTAATCTAACACAAAATGAGTAAACGAGAGTTAGGTTAGTACCGACGACCTGAGAAAACCCAACCACGAAAACAAAAACAGTAACAACATCAACAGCAACAACAGAAAGCCGCACAGCAACAGCAAAAACAACAACAAAATACCAGATGCAAAAGTAGCAACAATGGTATCTGTTTCAGCAACAATAATATCAACAACAACAACAACAGCATCAGCAGCAGCAACGGTGGTATTAGCAGAAGCAACAGTAGTACCAGCAGCAACAAGAGTAGTATCAGCAACAACAACAACAGCATCAGCAGCAACAACGGTAGTACAAGCAGCAACATCAATAGTATCAGTAGCATCAACAGCAATATCATTAGTAACAACAGCAGTATCAGCAGCAGCAATAACAGTAGCATCGGTAGTGATAACAGTAGTATCAGCAGTAGTATTAGCAAAAAGAACAGTTGAATCGGTAGTAACAACAGTAGCATCAGCAACAACAACAGTAGTATCAGCAGCAGCAACAACAAAAGTAGTATCAGCAGCAGCAACAACAATAGTATCAGCAGCAACACCAGCAGTAGTATCAGCGGCAACAGCAACAACAGTAGTATCAGCAGCAACAACAACAGTAGTGTAAGCAGCAACAACAGCAGTACAATCAGCAGCAACAATAACAATAGTATCAGCAGCAACAACAACAGAAGTATCAGCAACAACAACAATAGTAGTATCAGCGGCAACAACAACAGTAGTGTAAGCAGCAACAACAGCAGTACAATCAGCATCAACAACAACAGAAGTATCAGCAACAACAACAATAGTAGTATCATCAGCAACAACAACAGCAGTATCAGCAGCAACAACAGTAGTATCAGCGGCAACAACAGTAGTATCAGCAGCAGCAACAGTAGTATAAGCAACAGTAGTATCAGCAGCAATAACGTTAGTATCTATAGCAAAACAGCAGTATGAACAGCAAAAACAGAAGTATCAGGAGCAACAACAGAAGTATCAGCAGCAACTGCAATAGTTTCAACAGTAAAAACAGCAACAGATGTAACAGTAGAATCAGCAGCCTTAGTAGTTGCAATTGTGTAAGTGTGAACAGGAACAACAGTAACAGGAGCAACAGTAGCATCCAAAGCCTCAACGGTAGTAGTAACAGCAGCAGCATCAACAACAGCAGAAATAACATCAGGAGTAACAGTTACAACATCAAAAACAGCAATATCAACATCAATGAAAAACAACAACACCAGCAGCAACATCAACGAAAACAACAACATAATCAACAACAACATTAATAATAATTCTTAAAACTACAACAACGGCAACAAACAGGGCGACAGCAACGGCAATATCAACAGCTGCAGAAAAAGCAAAAGCAGAAGAAACAAGATCGAAACCAACAGCAAACAAACAACAAAAGCAACTGCGCCAAAAATAACAGCACCAGTAGTTCCAGCAGCGTCACTCTGAACGGAAGCTATTTAACCGTTGTAACAGCAACAGCAGCAGCAACAGCAACAGCATCAGCAACAGCAGTAGCAACAGTAACAGCAACAGCAGCAATAATACAAAGAACAGCCACACCTACACCAACTAGGAAATTATTTATTGAAGAAACAAATCCAAACAAGACCAATAACAACAGAAATAATAGAACCAACAGAATTACCAGCAATAATAATAATAATATTAATAATAATAATAATAATAATAATAATAATAATAATAATAATATTATTATTATTATTATTATTATTATTATTATTCGTAGTAGTAGTAGTAGTAGTAGTAGTAGTAGTAGTAGTAGTATTGATATTATTATTATTATTATATTTAGGGTAAGCTTTAAACCCGAAGGGGTCATACAGCGACTGAAAAATGGGAAGCAATCAGGTTCGATCCAAGGAAGGAAGGAGAGGACAAATCCAGTTCCTTGAATCAAAAGCCTCTCTAAGTCTTTATACTACACGATGTTTCGCTCAGGAATGAGCTTTATGAAGTCTACCGAAACGTGCAGTCCGATGAGAGAAGGGAAGAGAGGCCGTTTTACAAGACGCAGTAGCAGCAACAACAGAAGCAGTGACAACAACAATAGAAAAAAAATAACAGCAGCAACAGGAGCAGTAACAATAACAAAAGCAGCAGCAACAATAACAGTAACAGCAACAAAAGGAGCAGCAACAGGGGCAATAAGAGCAACAACGTGGTAATAATATCAACAGCAGAGACAGTAACGTCAACAACGGGAGTAGTAAAAATAACAACAGGGGATAAAGCTGCATCAACTACATAAATAGTAACAGTAACATCAGGAACAATAACAACAGCAACACCAACACCAACAACAACCAAAACAGTAACAATCTGAAACAAGAAAAGGGTGTTGGTGCTCTGCTTAGAAGCCTTGACCTTCCCTAGGAGAGCATCGCTAAATATGTTCAGTATAGCCTCCGTAGGAGAGCGTTAGTAAATATGTTTAGTATACTCTCCCTTAGAAAACGTTGATAAATATGCTCAGTAGACCCCTCTCTAGCATGGGTTTAGAGCAAGTGGCTCCTGCTTCTCACAACTACTGGACTTCTATGGCATGGTCTTGGAAGCACTGGAGGACAAACAGAATGTTGATGATGTATGATGTACGCACAGATTTTGGGAAATCCTTCGACAAGTACGATCATGGTGTAACAGCGCACGAAATACATGATAAAGGGATAAAGAAAAAAAGTGGGTAGATAGAGCTTTAACTTTCTAACCAATAACAACACAAAGAGTGATAGTAAACAGAGTTAAGTTAGAGGCAGTTACAGTGATAAACTCTGTTCTCCTCATCCTCATATCTGACATAGACAAAGATGTAAACTACAGCACTATGTCCTCCTTTGTTGACGATGCTAGAAATTGCATGAGAGAGTCATCTACTGAGGACACTGCAAATCTCTAAGTGGATATGAACCAAGTGTTCAAATGGGTCACAGAAAGCAATATGAAGTTCAAAGAGGAGACATTTTAATTACTCCCATATGAAAAACTCAAAAAAATAAAAGCTAGCTCTGAGTATAAAACAAATTCTTACCACACAACAGAAGTACTGGGGAGTGATAATGTCAGAGGATCTCACTTTCAAAGATCCGGTATCATTATCACATCTGCTGGGAAAGTGAAAGAAGTTGTAACGAGATCCTTGAAAAAGGATTCCAAGCCAATGTTGATTATTTGAATCATTTGTTCTCTCTAGGATGGAATACTGCTGTACATTTCGCCCCCTTTTCATTTTCGTCGAAATTGGAGATCTGGAGAATATACAGGGAACTTTCACTGCATGTATAATCCCTTTACCTGTACTCCTTGGAACGCAGGCGAGAAAGATACATCATAATTTACACCTGGAAAATCCTAGAAGGACTACTCCCCAAATCTGTACAGGGGAAAATCATTCCCTATGAAAGCAAAAGAGTCGGCAGGTGGTGCAACATCCCTCAAAGAATAGCATGGGTGCCGTGATTACATTAAGAGATAACACAAAAAGTGTCGGGCCCAAGACTGTTCAGCTGCCTCCCAGCATACATAAGGAGGATTATCAATAGACCCCTAGCCGTTTTCAGAGAGAGTTGGACGGGTTTACCGCTGTGGTTCGCACGTTGGATTACGTGCGGCCGTCAGAAAACAACCTGGTTGATCAGGCCCTGATCCACTGCGTAGCTTAGTCATACGAACATAAGAAGGGATGAACACTTCAATAAGCCTGTTTTCTCATACTTGGTAGGTCCGTGTAATATCAAAACCCACTTAGAAAAACATTCCCCCAACCCTTCATTAATGTTGCCCAAGGATAAGCTTTGAACCCAAGGAATAAGCTTTGAACCGAGGAAATAAGCTTTGAGCCCAAGGAATAAGCTTTTGAACCCAAGAAATAATCTTTGAATCCAATGAATAAGCTTTGAATCCAAAAAAAAAAGCTTTGAATCCAAGGAAAAAGGGCCTTGAACCCGGGCCGCGGGGGCGTTTCCCCCGGAACACCCTCACGTAGACTCCAGGTAGGAAAAACGTCGCTAAATATATTCAGAAATACCTTCCCAAGGAAAAACGTAGCTAAATATGTTCAGATAGCTTCCACAAGGTAACCTCTGGGACCCGACAATGAATTTATAGAGAAAAATAAGACCTTGGGATAGGAATTTATAGAAGTGGACTTGATGGAAATTTATAGAGAGAGGCGAGCGCGTGGAGGGAAGCCTGAGTAATTGTACCCAGGGAGGAGGAGGAAGAGGACGAAGCAGTAGAGTATTTTTGAAGAAGTGGGAAGAGAGAAAAAATGATGGAGGAGAAAGAGGAGGGTAATTTGTTGAGGAGGAAGAGAGAAGAAATGATATATGAAGAAAAAGAGAAGAATATTTTTTTGAGGACGAGTGAAACAAGAAAAAGATCAGGAAGAAAAGAAGAATTATTTTTTGAGGGGGAAAGAAAGATATGATAATGGAGGAGAAGGATAATTTGCTGAGGGGGAGGGGAGAGAGAGAGAGAGAGGAAATGATGAATGAGAAAGATGAGGCTAATATTTTTGGTGGGGTGAAAAAAAAGAGGAAGAATGATGACGCAGTAGTATTAGTATACGCATAGTAAGCATAATGATAGTAAAGAAGAATATTACCGGAGACTAAAAAACCAGTTCCAGCGTGATGAGACTCGCTCGAAGAAACTCATATGTGGTAAAGTTGTGTAATTTTCAACTAATAGCTTAAAAAAAATGGCCAGTGAGTCGTTTAGCATTCCCGTGAAGTGCGGATGAGGGGGCAATGATAAGAGAAAGTGCCAGTAAAAGAAAATTTGCAAAACAAGACGGCAAGAGAAGTACACAGGAAGGAGGGTTGGGCGACAATTTAAGAATGACGTTGGAACTGTGAGTACACTGAACTGACGCTACTACATAGTCACATCATGGGGAAGACAACTGTTAAGAATCATGTAATAAGATAAAGACAGATCATAAACAACCAAACCCGAGAAAGTTGAAAAAGGAATGAAGGCCCCCGGGTTTGGCCGGGTTTGGCCTGGTGGCCGGGTGGCCGGTGGCCCGGGGGCCCCGGTGGCCCGGTGGCCCCGGTGGCCCGGGGCCCGGTGGCCCGGTGGCCTGGTGGCCTGGTGGCCTGGTGGCCGGTGGCCCGGTTTGGCCTGGTGGCCCGGTGGCCTGGTGCTAAAGCTCCCGCTTCGCACACGGAGGGGCCCGGGTTCGATTCCCGGTGGGTGGAAACATTTCGACACGTTTCCTTACACCTGTTGTCCTGTTCACCTAGCAGCAAATAGGTCCCCTGGGTGTTAGTCGACTGGGTGGGTCGCATCCTGGGGGACAAGATTAAGGACCCCAATGGAAATAAGTTAGACAGTCCTCGATGACGCACTGACTTTTTTGGGGTTTCCTGGGTGGCTAACCCCCCGGGGGTTAAAATCGAACGAAATCTTATATTCTCTCTTAAGGACGTGCTCAGTCTGCAGTCAGAATTAACACCTGAGGGGCAAAGAGAAAAGGTGACGAACAAAAACACACACGACAGAGAGAAAAGTAAGCAACTACTGAGGGAGGTGGATATATCAAAAAAAACGGGACCTGATAATGTGTCACAGAAGTCTGAGAGAGAAGAGCAAAAATACTTTTGTGAACCGCTTCCAAAATTGATTCATCAGTTGAAAGGCTAAATTTTTATAACAGTGCAGAATACAAATTAAATCCCAAATTTAAGGAATGGAAACAAAAGGTTGTGTTGAGCTGCACACCTAAATCCTCTATATTATGTAAGATCATGTAAAAGATTATCAGCAACATAATGGTGGGGCAAACACCACACACACACACACAACACCACACACACACACACACCACACACACACACACACACACTAGCAACAACCCCACCCCACACACACACACACACAACTCCACACAACCCCATTCACACACACCACACACACACAACCACCACACACACACACACACACACACACCACACAACAAACACACATATGCCACCCACACCCACACACACCACACACACACAACAACACACACACCCACACACACAAACACACACACACACAAAACCTATGCAAAACCACACACACACAACAAACACACACACCACACACACAACCACACAAACACAACACCCACCACACACACACAACACACAACACACACCCACACACCAACACACACCACCCACAACACACCCCAACACACACCACACACACACACACAACCACACACACCACAACACACACACACACACACACCCACACACACACACACAACACACACCACACACACACCACACACACACACACCCCACACACACCACACACACAAACACACACATATCACACACACACACACACACACACACACACACCCACACCCCCAAAACACCAAACAACACCCCCACACACACAAAACACACACACCCCCAAAACACAACACACACACAAACACACACAATATGCACAACAAAACACACACACACACAAAAACACACACACACCACAAAACACCACAACACACACACACACACACCCATACACACACACACACAAAACACACACAACACCACACACACACACCCCACCCAAAAACACACATAGCCCCACACACACACACCACACCACACACCAAAAACACACACACCACACCCCAACCACCAAAAACACAAAAGCCCGCACTAACAAAATCACAGCATAACCCCACTTACCCCATTTTGCCGAACAATCACCGCTGTACCCCACCTAAAGCCCAAAATGTACCCTATACCCACACAAAACTTACCTCACACCTCACAGCACACTGTACCTCACACCCACACCCACTGTACCTTACAATCACCACTGTTCCTCTCACCTCATAAACAAAATGTACCTAAAACCCCAACAATTACCTCACACCATAGCCCCCCGCACCAATGTACCTCAACTTCGCAGCATCACTGTACCTCATAGACCACTTGTACCTCACAAAACACTGTACCTCACAAAACCCAAAGTACTTCACAAAACCACTATTCCCCACGCACAATTGTAACCTCACAGCCCCTACGACCTCAAACCCCCCTGTACTCACAGCACCCAGTAATTTAGAAACCAATGCACCTCACAGTACCTACTGTAACCTCACAGCACCATGTACCTCAAAGCACCCCTGACCTCAAAGCACCCCTGTACCTCACAACACCACAGTACATCACAGCACCAACTGACCTCACAGACCCTGTCCCCAAAAACCCCATTACCTCAAAGCCCACTGTACATCACAGCACCCCTGTCCTACAGCAAACGTTTCATCACAGCACCCTGTACCCCAAAGCACCAATGACCTTTAAGCACCAAGTACCTCACAGCACCACTGTACCTCACAGCACTAATGCACTTCACAGCACCAATGTACCTCACAGCACCCCTGTACCTCACGCACTATTCATTACAGCACCAAATGTACCTCACAGCACCACTGTACCTCACAGCCTAACCCACAGCCCCTGTAGACTCTGTCCCAGGTTCTCGGCCATTATACCCACAAACGATTAGGTTTTCCCTAAAAACAAAATTCAGAGCCCCTTAAAAACTCGAGACAAAGGGTTGAGGGAGTTAACTCGTGAGCGAGGAACGTGGATTAACCGCAGGCTACGGAGGGATTAACCCAGAGTACTGAAATAACTCCGACCACGTGGAGGGATTATCCGACCACGTGAGGGATTAAACCAGGACAGGTCAAGGTAATAATGTTCTTAGGGCACGGGGTTCACCTCATGAACCCATCGAAAACACAACTTCCAAAAACAACGTTTTACTATAACACATGAACAGGCTGCCAAAACAACTTATTAATAATCTTATTGTTTATTATTGTTTATTGTTGTTTTTTATATTCTTTTTTCTTATTTTTTCTTTTTCTAAATTAAAATTTTATTATTATTATTATTAATTTTTAATTTTATTATTTTTTTATTTTATTATTTTATTATTATTATTTTATTATTTTTATTACATCATTTCACTATTAGTATATTATTATAATATGGGTATCATAAAAACGTGAGAGCGAAAAATAAAGAAGTCTGAGATTCCGACTAAAGGTAATGCAATCCCAAATTTCCCCGGATCAAGAGTTCTTTATCATTCTCCAAAACTGTTCAACAGTTTTCCATCTTAAAAATGCGTTCAACAACGTAGGTAAAATACTCTAGAACGCGTTAGACGTCGTCCGACGATTTCTGAAGAGTACAAACATACAACGCAGTAAGGGGCCCTCGGGTTTAGCGATGTTTTTTTTAATATTGAAGACATATACGATATGATATTTGCATTTGGTGGGGGTGATGATGATTGTGATTGTGAGGGTGACAGTGATTTTCGATGGTGGGGCGTGAGGGTGATGATGGTGAAGGTGAGGTGATGATGGTGAGTATGAGGGTGATGATGGTGAAATGAGGGCGATGATGGTGAGTATGAGGGAGATGATGGTGAGTGTGTGGGTGATGACGGTGGTATGAGGGGGATGAGGTGAAGGTGATGGTGATGATGGTGGTATGGGGGTGTGATGGTGAGAATGAGGGCGATGTGGTGAGATGAGGGCGATGATGGTGAGTGTGTGGGTGATGACGGTGTGTGGGTGATGATGGTGAGTGTGATGGTGATGATGGTGAGCGTAGGGTGATGATGGTAGTGTGTGGGTGATGATGGTGAGTGTGGGTGGGATGGGTGGGGTGAGTGTGAGGGTGATGAGGTGAGTATGAGGGGATGATGGAGTGGGGGATGATGGTAGGGGGGGTGAGATGGTGAGGTGGGGATGATGGGAGTAAAGAGGGTGATGATGGTGAGGGTGATGGTGATGATGTGAGGGTATGGTGATGATGGTGAGTTGGGTTGATGATGAGTGTGATGGTGAGTTTGGGGGGTGAGAGGGTGAGGTGATGGTGATGGGTGGTAGTGTGGGTTTATATGAAGTAAGGGTATGATGGGGAGGGTGATGGTGAGATGGTGAGTGTTTTTGGGATGATGATGTTGAGTGTGGGGTGACGTGAAAGGGGATGGTGGTTAGGTGTGGTTGATGTGTTTTAATAGTAGGTAAAAGTGATTGTAATGGGGGTGATGTGAAGTATGATTTTTATGAGTGATGGTGAGTTACTGAGTTTTGAGTTGGTTAGTTTTCTGTAGTTTTGTTTTGCCTGGGTTGAGGCTTCAGCTCCCTCCCCTCTTCAGAGCTCTCTCTCGTTTTCACTTACCCCTGGTTACCTCCCACGCTCACTTCCTCATTTCTTCCTCTTACTCCACACACTGAAAAAAAAAACTAATTTTTATTTTTTTTACTTTCACGTGTCTATTTTCTCTCGCTTTCTTCTCCAGTCACGTATTGTTTTCCCTTACCATCTTTCTCTACGTCTCTAGTACTTTGTAAGCTGTGATCATGTTCCTCAGGTTTTCTACATTAGGGCTCCTAACCGATCTTCATACTAGCTCTGGCGTCCTCAGAGAACCTTTGTAACCACCTCAAACACTCTTAAATTCTTTGTGTGCTTGATGAGACGAGGGGTTTCATGCTGGCGCAGCGTACTCCAGTACTGGAGCTACCGTGGTGTAGTGTGCAGTGCTTTGAAAAATTTCATGTGAAATTCTGAAAGGGTGGTCTTATACTGTCACCTTTGTATATGTCTTCCCATGTATTCGTTTACGTTACCTTTAGATGAAAGGTCTGGGAAGATTTCCACTCTAGGTTCTTTTCTCTTTGCTATTCTATCAAATTTTATGGTCACGTGAGGAATAAAAAATAGTGCGTTTCGACGAAAATATTGTTATGGAACTTGTGGGAAGTAAGTGTGATGTATGATACTGCCAGAGCAAGCTTTCAAACGATCACAATATACGTTTTGGGTGACGTTCTCTCTGCACTTGTTGGAGGGTGACAGTTATATCCTGGCGCTTATACTTGAAGGGAAATGCCTAAATGAATTTGATTACCTAAGATAATATATCTAGACTTTCATCTATACTAAGTGAAGGAGTGTGTGGTGTGTGTGTGTGTGTGTGTTGGTGTGTGTGTGTTTTGTGTGTGTGTGTACTCCCTCACTTGAGGTTCGGGTCGAGTCCGAGCTCCTGTGTGTGGTGAGTGTGTGTTGTGGTGTGTGTGTGTGTGTGTTGTTTGGTGTGTGTGTGTGTTGTGTGTGTGTTGTGTGTGTGTGTGGTGTTGTGTGTGCGTGTTTATTGTGTGTTGTGTGTGTGTATGTGTGTGTGTGTGTGTGTGTGTGTGTGTGTGTATGTACCACTGTTTGTACAAACCTGTTGAGGTTGCGGGTGTCGAGTCCCACTCCTGGCCCGCCTCTTCACTGTCGCTACTAGGTCACTCTTCCTGAGGGCCCTGAGCTTTTCATACCTTTGCATAAAGCTATGTATGGATCCTGCCCACTACATCGTTCCCAACTATTCCACTTATGACACTCTGTGGCTGAAGAAATACTTCCTAACACCCTGTGATTCATCTGTGTCTTCAGCTTCCAACTGTGTCCCCTTGTTACTGTGTCCAATCTCTGGAACATCCTGTCTTTGTCCACCTTGTCAATTCCTCTCAGTATTTTGTATGTCGTTATCATGTCCCCCCTATCTCTCCTGTCCTCCAGTGTCGTCAGGTTGATTTCCCTTAACCTCTCCTCGTAGGACATACCTCTTAGCTCTGGGACTAGTCTTGTTGCAAACCTTTGCACTTTCTCTAGTTTCTTCACGTGCTTGGCTAGGTGTGAGTTCCAAACTGGTGCCACATACTCCAATATGGGCCTAACGTACACGGTGTACAGGGTCCTGAATGATTCCTTATTAAGATGTCGGAATGCTGTTCTGAGGTTTGCTAGGCGCCCATATGCTGCAGCAGTTATTTGGTTGATGTGCGCTTCAGGAGATGTGCCTGGTGTTATACTCACCCCAAGATCTTTTTCCTTGAGTGAGGTTTGTAGTCTCTGACCCCCTATACTGTACTCCGTCTGCAGCCTTCTTTGCCCTCCCCAATCTTCATGACTTTGCACTTGGTGGGATTGAACTCCAGGAGCCAATTGCTGGACCAGGTCTGCAGCCTGTCCAGATCCCTTTGTAGTTCTGCTGTCTTCGATCGAGTGAATTCTTCACATCAACTTCACGTCATCTGCAAACAGGGACACCTCAGAGTCTATTCCTTCCGTCATGTCGTTCACAAATACCAGAAACAGCACTGGTCCTAGGACTGACCCCTGCGGGACCCCGCTGGTCACAGGTGCCCACTCTGACACCTCGCCACGTACCATGACTCGCTGCTGTCTTCCTGACAAGTATTCCCTGATCCACTGTAGTGCCTTCCCTGTTATCCCTGCTTGGTCCTCCAGTTTTTGCACCAATCTCTTGTGTGGAACTGTGTCAAAACGCCTTCTTTGCAGTCCAAGAAAATGCAATCCACCCACCCCTCTCTCTCTTGTCTTACTGCTGTCACCATGTCATAGAACTCCAGTAGGTTTGTGACACAGGATTTCCCGTCCCTGAAACCATGTTGGCTGCTGTTGATGAGATCATTCCTTTCTAGGTGTTCCAGCACTCTTCTCCTGATAATCTTCTCCATGATTTTGCATACTATACATGTCCAGTGACACTGGTCTGTAGTTTAATGCTTCATGTCTGTCTCCTTTTTTAAAAATTGGGACTACATTTGCTGTCTTCCATGCCTCAGGCAATCTCCCTGTTTCAATAGATGTTTTGAATATTGTTGTTAGGGGTACACATAGCGCCTCTGCTCCCTCTCTCAATACCCATGGGGAGATGTTATCTGGCCCATTGCCTTTGAGGTATCTAGCTCACTCAGAAGCCTCTTCACTTCTTCCTCGGTTGTGTGCACTGTGTCCAGCACTTGGTGGTGTGCCCCACCTCTCCGTCTTTCGGGAGTCCCTTCTTTTCCCCTTGTGAACACTTTTTTTGAATTCTTGTTGATTTTCACATATTTCACGGTCATTTCTTTTTGTCTTCCCCCTTTCCTTCCTTAGCCTGTTTCCGGGTCCTTTGAGTTTTTTTCCCTCCTGATGTGGCTGAAAAACAGTTTCGGGTAGTTTTGGCTTTCGCTCTATGCTTTTCCCTATTGTCTTTGGCCTCCCTTCTTACTGTGCATTTTCTTTCGGGGCTCTAGACTTTTTCCCCTTTTTCTCCGGGGGCCCTTTTGCCTTCTTTTTTTCTTCCATTCCTACACACTTGGTTTTTGCCTCCCTGCACCTTTGGGTAAACCAGGGGCTCATCCTCTTTTTTCTTTAATCCTGTTACCCTTGGGTACAAACCTTCCTCAGCCCCCTAGCATTTTTGCTACATTTTCCATATCTCATTAACTGGTTTCCCCCGCCGTTCTCTGCCCCCCACTAACCGCGTTCAGGTATTTTCCTCATTCCTGTGTAGCCCCCTTTTTGTAGTTTGGTTTCCCATTCGTCCGGCCCTTTCCTGCTTCCCCCTCCATTGTAGCTCTAGTGATTCGAAGCTTAAACCCAGGGTCACCCCCCCAAGGGGTCTTTCATATGTGGCCTCGATATCTGCACACTCAAGGGTGATCAAAGTCCAGCCTTGCGGGTTCATCCTCTCCTCTCTCTCTTGAGTGCCCCTTTACGTGTTGGCAATAATTTTTCCAGTACCCCCTCCATCTCTTGCCCCCCATTACTGGCCCCATGTGGGTCCAATTTCCCAATCGATCTCCTTGTGGTTAAAGTCACCCATGATCGGGAGCTTTGCCCTGCATGCATGAGCTCTTCGGCCACTTACCGTTGTCAAACATCGCTCTATTGTCCGTCGTACTCTTGCCTTGGCCTTGCGTTCTGTGGTGGGTTAACATCACGCTATTCCCCCTTTGGGCCCTTTCCAGATGAAGTGTTCCCACTATGTAATCACTTTCTTCTCCGCTTCTCCTCTCTCCAGTCTCAAAATTCCAGCGTTTTTTGATCAAACGCCACCCCTCCCCCCCCCTGTTCCCTGTCTTTCCTCAGGTTTTGTACCCTTTGGGGAAAGATGGCATCTGTTATCATACTGTAAGCTTGGTTTTGGAGAGCTATGATGCCGGTGATGCTTCTTTCCTTTCTGCCACTCCCCCCACTTATTTTTTTTATTCCATCAGCGTTTGTGACCATCCTTCAGTTTCCTTTCCACCTGGGGTTTTGGGGGGGCCTGTGAGGGGGGAACCCTGGGGGGCATGGTGGGATTCTATAGCCGGTGTTGGGGTGGGGCTGGGGGTATGGACTGAGTGTGTTTGGGATGGTGTGATATTTTGTATGGTCGAAAATAGTTGTGGGCTTCCCCTTGCTGTTCTGTTTGCTCTGACGACCTCTGCTGGTTCCTCCTTGCTCTTTTCCTACTCCTTTCGCTTTTTTTGTCCTCTCCCTCATGCTTCGTTCTGTTTTTGTTCTGTCTCTGTCTAAAACCCTCTTGACTCTTCCGATTTTTTCAATCGTGGTTTCTTTGGAGGATCCTGTTCTCCCGTTTCCGCCTGAGAATAGTTTGTTTGGGTCGGTTTCCTCCCCTTCGAGTCCCCCCCCCCATTCTCTGAAAATTTACAATCCGCCCATCTCTTTCACCTATTCCGGATGATTTTCAATCTCCTTTTTTTTCTTCCTCGCCTTCAGTGTGTGTCCTTTCCTCTCTCTCCTGAAGCCCAGGTAAACACTGTTTTGCCCTTTCTTCCCCCCCATTGCCACCCTCTGTGACTCTGGTCCTGCCTGTAGTGGTCAGTTTCTCCCTTGTTTTTTCCAGTGGCTTTTGATCCCCTGGTTTGCCTCAGCATCGACCTACACCCACCCTCTGCAACCAGCTGACTTCCCTTTCACCTTGGCCCCCTTTGGGCAGATGATATGCCCTTTAGCAAAATTTCATATTCCTTCCTTCCTGTTCAGCCTCGCAGTTTCATATGCGGGGTTTTCTCTGGTCACTCCCCCCTGTAACTCGCTTCACCCTTTTTTTATCTAAACTTCTAGGCCCTTACTAGGCTACGCAGTTCGATTTGTGCCCCCCAATTCTTTGTCCCCCTTCTCCAACCTTTTTTTCCAAATTTTCCAGAGGTTTTTTCTCCTTTTTTCAGAAAGTCTCCTAATTTTCTCCCCCCTCTTGTTCCATCCTTCCCCATGCCCCTCCTCCCCCCCCCCCTACCAAAAAACCATTCCATCTACCCTTTGGGTTCCTGCGAGCCCCCCACCATTTTTTTTTTTTTTGTGAGGAAGAGAGAAGGGAAAAAGGGAAGGGGGAGAGAGTGAAAGGGGAAAAGTAGAGAGGGGGGAGTTAGAAGGGAAAAAGGGGAGAGAGGAGCAAGAGAGAGAGAGAGCAAGAGAGAGAGAGAGGAGAGAGAGAGAGAGAGAGGGGGGGAGGGAGAGAGAGAGGAAAGAGAGGCAAAAGGGGGAGAGAGGGGCAGAGAGGGGGAAAGGGGGGGAAAAAAGGGGGAGAGGAAGGTGAGAGGGGGGAAAAGGGAGGGAGAGGGAGGGGGGAAGGGAAGGATGGGAAAGGGGGAGGGGGGGGAGATAAAGGGGGGGGGAGAGATGTTAGAGGGGGGGGAATGTTAAAAAGGGGGGGGAAGGGGGTTGAGGTAAAAGATTTTAGGGGGAAGATGGGAGAGGGGAGGAGAGAGGATAGGTAAGATGATAGGTAGAGAGAGAGATATAGGGGAGAGAGTGAGAAAGGTAGAGATAGGTCTACTTTGGGTAGAAAGGGGGGGAGAGAGAAAGGTTCAGATGGTCCGTTACAGGACGGGGTGAAAATCCTGTGTATGTTGTGTTTTTGCGTTGTACTACAGTTTCAAGTGCTTGTTTCCCGTGTGTGTATGTGTATGTGTATGTGTGTTGTGTATGTGTGGTGTGTGTGTACGTGTGTGTGTGTGTGTGTGAGTGGTGTGTAGTGGTATTGTGTGTGTATGTGTGTGTGTTGTGTTTTGTGTATGTGTGTGTGTGTGTGTGTGTGTGTGTTGTGGTATGTGTGTGTGTATGTGTTGTGGTTAAAGTGTTGGTGTATGTGGGGTGTATTGGGGTGTATGTGGTGTGTGTTTTGTGGTGTGTGGTGTGTTGTGGTGTATGTGTGTGTGTATGTGTGTGTGTGTGTATGTGTAGTGTATGTGTGTGTGTGCTGGGGTGTGTGCGGGTGGGGTGTTGTGTGTGTGTGTGTGGTGTGTGTGTGTGTGTGTGTGTTGTGTGTGTTACTCATATTTGTGGGTTTCAGGGGCACCTGCTCCTGGCCCCTGTGTGTGTGTGTGTGTGTGTGGTGGGCCCCCATTCTAAGTATTCATACTGCTAATAATACCGGGAGATTCCAGTAATTCAAGCTGACCAAAACTTGAAAATTTTTCGATTTACTTCTAAAATTAAAGAAAGTGTAGGTTTAAAATTTTGCTGTCTCAGCTTAAGGTCTGACGTTACCCTCCTCCCCCTTTTTCTCCTTGCCTCTCCCTTTTGCTATTTTTACTCTAATTCTGGTAAGGCTTCAGGAGTGAGTGACCCCCCCCCTACTAACATGATGCAGGACCAGACTCAAACTTGCAAAATGCCCCAAAAAGGGGGGAATACTTGCGCTGACAGCTTGTGAACAAGTTTCCCGAAGCTGAGACGTAGTGGTCGGGACATAGGCCTTCTCTCACTATTTTGTAACTCCTTCACCCCCGATGTTTATAATAAATATGCTCAGCATCCCGCGTTCCTCAAATGATTTCACTTTTCACTTATTTAAGAAACATTCACATTCGGGGTTAACTTTATATTATAATGGCATACAAACGTTGTGACGTCACTGCTTCAGTAGGCCTACTGCCCCCTTCCTTGTTGTAATTTTTTTTTTCTTTCTCCTTTGCCTATTAACTTTTTCACTCCACATTTTGGGCCCCACATTTCGCTTGTAACCAAACGCTGGTAATTTTTGATCACCCCTTTCCCCCCCCACCACTTTGAAAATTTTTTTGTTTGTATCTGTGTGGCAACAGTGCCTAGTAGATCCACAAAAGGGGTTTTGGGACTTTTAAAAAAAATACGAATTTAGGTTTCCCCCCCGAATTTTTTCAACTAATAAATATAGTTATCACTCGTAGGTTTGTTCCTGACTTTGTCACTACCATGATTACTGCTAGGGGGTTTTGCACCCCTCAAAAACACAAGGTTTTCGCGCCTTGGTACCCACGTCGCCCCCACCTGTTTGGGGTGTTTGTGGTGTGTGTGTGTGTATGTAGTGTTTTTGTGTGTGGTGTGTGGTGTGTGTGTGTGTGTGTGTATGTGTGTGTGGGGTGGTGTTGTGTGTTGTGGTTGTGTTTGTGTGTGTGTGTGTGTGTGTATGTGTGTGTTTTGTGTGTTGTGGGGGGTTGTGTTGGGGTGTGTGCGTGACTCACCAGTTGAGGGGGCAGGGGTCGATCCCAGTCCTGTTTTGTGGGTGTGGTGTGTTGTGTGTTGTGTGTGTGTGTGGATGTGTGTGGACTCACCAACTGTACTCAGCTAATTGGGTTTCAGGGGCGAGACTCAGCTCCTGGCCCCCCCCCTCTTCACTGATCGCTACTAGGGCCTCTCTCTCTCTGCTTCCTGAGCTTTGTCATACCTCTTCTTAAAACTATGTATGGTTCCTGCCTCCACTACTTCACTTGCTAGGCTATTCCACTTGCTGACAACTCTATGACTGAAGAAATACTTCCTAACGTCCCTGTGACTCGTCTGAGTCTTCAGCTTCCAGTTGTGACCCCTTGTCCCTGTGTCCCCTCTCTGGAACATCCTATCTCTGTCCACCTTGTCTATTCCCCGCAGTATCTTGTATGTCGTTATCATGTCTCCCCTGACCCTTCTGTCCTCCAGTGTCGTCAGTCCGATTTCCCTTAACCTTCCTCGTACGACATTCCCTTGAGCTCTGGGACTAGCCTTGTTGCAAACCTTTGTACTTTCTCTAACTTCTTGACGTGCTTGACCAGGTGTGGGTTCCAGACTGGTGCTGCATACTCCAGTATGGCCTAACATACACAGTGTACAGTGTCTTGAACGATTCCTTATTTAAAGGGATCGGAACGCTATTCTCAGGTTTTGCCAGGCCGCCCGTATGCTGCAGCGGTTATTTGGTTGATGTGTGCCTCCGGTGATGTGCTCGGTGTTATGGTCACCCCAAGGTCTTTCTCCCTGAGTGAGGTCTGTAGTCTTTGTCCACCTAGCCTATACTCTGTCTGCAGTCTTCTTTGCCCTCCCCAATCTTCATGACTTTGCATTTGGCTGGATTGAATTCGAGAAGCCAGTTACTGGACCACATGTCCAGCCTCTCCAGGTCTCTTTGCAGTCCTGCCTCATCCTCGTCCGATTTAATTCTTCTCATCAGCTTCACGTCATCTGCAAACAGGGAACTTCAGATTTCTTTCCCTTTCCATAATGTCGTTAAATATATCAAAAATAGCACTGGTCCTAAAAAACTGCCCCCCTGTGGGACCCCGCTCGTAACAGGCGCCCATTTGGGGATACCTTTTCCCGTCCCCATGATCGGGGCTCCCTCCCTGTCAGGTTTTTTCCCCTTACCATTCCCAGTCCCCTTTCCCTTTTTAGGGTGGCCTGACCCATCCAGTTCTCCCACTAATCTCTTGTGGGGAACTGTGCCCAAAAGGCTTCCTGCAGTCTGGGGAAAACGAAATTTCCCCAACCTCTTCTCGTGTCTTACTTTTTGTTTTTTCCTTGTCATAAAACTCCAGGAGGTTTTGTTGGGTACAAGATTTGCCTTCCATGGAAACCCAATTTCTGGTTTTTATTTATAATCTTGTTTCCCCCCCCCGGTGGGGTTTTTGAAACCCCTCTCCCCCTGATTAAACTTCTCCATGACCCTTGGGGCCCCGATACATGTTTGAGGGCCCAGGTCTGTAGTTTAGTGCCTGGGTTTTTGTTTTCCCTTTTTTAAATATGGGGAAATACTTTGCTGTCTTCCATTTCTCAGGTAGTTGCCCCAGTTTCGGGATGGTTGAAGATTGTGGTTAGAGGCACACCAGCATCTTTTGTCCTTCCCCCCAAGGACCCATGGGGAGATGTTGTCGGTCCACGCAAATTTTAGGTGTTTAAGGGGCACTTAAGGCTTCTTCACCTCCTCCCCGTTTTTTTCGATGTCCCTTTCCCAAAACTTGTTGGTATATTCCCCCCTTTATGTTCCCTTCTGTTCTGTCTTCCCCAGCCTTCCTGTTCTACTGTAAAAAAATTCCTTAAATTCCTGTTCAGCCCTCACATACCCCTGGTCATTTCTTGGTGGTTTCTCCACCTTTGTCCTTAATCTGATCACCTGGTCTTTGACTGTTGTCTTCCTCCTGATGTGGCTATACAACATTTTTTGGGTCAGTTTTTGATTCTCGATGCTATGTCTTTTTCATACTGTCGCTGGGCCTCCTCCTTTACCTGTGCGTATCATTTCTGGCTCTGCGACTGATCTCCCTATTTTCGTGTGTTCTCTGCCTTCTGTACTTTTTCCATTCTCTAATTGCACTTTGCTTTTGCCTCCTTACACCGTCGGGTAAAACCAGGGGCTTTTTTCTGGTCTTCCCTTTGTTACTGTTGCCCTTGGGAATGAACCTTTCCACTGCCTCCTTGCATTTTGTTGCTACATATTCCATCATTTCATTTACTGGCTTTCCTGCCAGTTCTCTGTCCCACTGGACCTCCCGCAGGAAGTTCTTCAACCCTATGTAGTCCCATCTTTTATAGTCAGGTTTTTCCCATTCTACTCCTGTTATTCTCTCCACTTGCAGCTCTACTAGTATTCAAAGCACAGAACCACGTGGTCGCTAGCTCCTAGGGACTCTCATACTTGAATCCTCAAGTCTGAGCTGCCCAGGGTGAACACAAGGGTCCATCTTGCTTGTTCATCCTCCCCTCTCACTCTGGTAGTGTCCTTAACATGTTGGTGCATGGGGTTTTCCAGCACCACGTCCAACATCCTGGTTTCTCCATGTTCGGGACCCCATGTGGCTCCAGGTTTTCCCCAGTCAATCCCCCTGTGGTTGAAATCCCCCATAACCAGCAACTTTGCTCTGCTGGAGTGAGCTCTTCTTGCCACCTCACAAGTGTGTCCACCATTGCTCTGTTGCTCTCTTCATATTCCTCTCTTGGCCTCCTGCAGTTCTGTGGTGGATTATACATCACTGCAATGACCACTTTGTGTTCCCCCGACTGAAGTGTAACCTGCTATGTAGTCTCTTTCTCCGTCTCATCTTTTCCCTTCCATTTTCTCGAATTTCCATCTGTTTTTTACGAGCAGAGCAACCCCATGTATGTGTGTGTGTATGTGTGTGTATGTTTGTGTGTATGTGTGTGGTGTTTTGGGGTTGTGTTTGGTGTGTGTGTGTTTATGTACTCACCTATTTGTACTCCCTATTTGTGGTTGCAGAGGTCACAGCTCCTGGCCCCGCCTCTTCGCTGATTGCTACTAGGTCCTCCCTCTCCCTGCCCCATGAGCTCTATCATACCTCGCCTTAAAACTATGTATGGTTCCCGCCCCCAAACTACGTACTTTCTAGGCCATTACACGGCCTGACTACTCTATGACTGAGAAAAACTTCCTAACATCCCTTTGATTCATCTGAGTCTTCAACTTCCAATTGTGACCTCTTGTGTCTGTGTCCCTTCTCTGGAACATCCGTCTTTGTCCACCTTGTCTATTCCGCGCAGTATTTTTATATGTCGTTATCATGTCTCCCCTGACCCTCCTGTCCTCCAGTGTTGTCGGGGCCGTTTTCCCTCAACCTTTCTTTCGTGGGACAATCCCCGTAGCTCTGGGACTAGTCTTGTTGCAAACCTTGCACTTTCTCTAATTTCTTGACGTGCTTGACTAGGTGTGGATTCCAAACTGGTACTGGCATACTCCAGTATGGGCCTGACGTAAATGGTATACAGTCTTGAACGAATCCTTACTGAGGTATCGGAACGCTATCCGTAGGTTTGCCAGGCCCCCGTATGCTGCACAGTTATCTGTTTTGATGTGCGCCTCAGGAGATATGCTCGGTGTTTTTACTCACCCCCAGGTCTTTTTCCTTGAGTGAGGTTGCAGTCTTTTGGGCCCTCTAAACTATATTGTGTCTTGCGGTCTTCTTTTGCCCTTCCCCAATCTTATGACTTTGCATTTGGCAGGGTTAAATTCAAGGAGCCAGTTGCTGGACCAGGGTTGTAGCCTGTCCAGGTCTCTTTGTAGTCCCCGCCTGATCCTCATCCGATTTGATTCTTCTCATTAACTTCGCATCATCTGTGTGTGTGTATGTGTGTGTGTATGTTTTGTGTTTTTTGTGTGTGTGTGTTGGTGTGTGGGTGTGTGTGTTTTGTGTGTGTGTGTGTGTGTGTGTGTGTGTGGTGTTGTGTGTGTGGTGTGTGTGTGTGTTTAGTTCTGCCTTAAGAGAGACTCTTGTTTTGGGGTTTTGGGGTGTTCAAAGCCTCTTGATCTTTTTAGGACCCTCTTAATGCACCTAGTGTGTGTATGTGTCTTCGACAGAAGCACAGGTGACAGATGCACTAGTTTTGAACTCTGTGCCTCAAAACTCAGCTTTGCGCAAGTTCGGAATTTTATGGAAATAAAGAGAACGGCCATTAAGTAGCAGACAAACGAATGTCAAAGCGGATTCCCTTTTTCACTGCTGGGAAGGTTCGAACCCGCGGGAAGAAAGTCCTAAAATTAGCAAACCAGTTGTGTACTATCGTGTCATTACGATTTCTGGAGAAATTAATGGGAGACCCTTGCACGGGCTTTGTAAAAACTCGCTTATGTAAGACATTTTAAGACATTAAATATTACAAATATTTAGTTTTAAAAATTTTTTAAGTTTAGGGAACTGGTATCCCCTCGTTGTTCGCTTGGCTAGCTGTTGTCACCTGCTTATGTCACTGTTGTCACCTGCTTATGTCACTGTTGTCACCTACTTATGTCACTGTTGTCACCTACTTATGTCACTGTTGTCACCTGCTTATGTCACTGTTGTCACCTGCTTATGTCACTGTTGTCACCTACTTATGTCAAATGTGTCACTACTTTGTCATGTTGTCACCTACTTATGTCACTGTTGTCACCTGCTTATGTCACTGTTGTCACCTACTTATGTCACTGTTGTCACCTGCTTTATGTCACTGTTGTTTACCTACTTATGTCACTGTTGTCACCTGCTTATGTCACTGTTGTCCCTACTTTTGTCACTGTTGTCACCTGCTTATGTCACTGTTTTTCACCTACTTATGTCACTGTTGTCACCTGCTTATGTCACTGTTGTCACCTACTTATGTCACTGTTGTCACCTGCTTATGTCACTGTTTTCACCCACTTATGTCACTGTTGTCACCTGCTTATGTCACTGTTGTCACCCACTTATGTCACTGTTTTTCACCTGCTTATGTCACTGTTGTCACCTGCTTATGTCACTGTTGTCACCTACTCATGTCACTGTTGCCACCTACACATGTCACTGTTGTCACCTACTCATGTCACTGTTGTCACCTACACATGTCACTGTTGTCCCCCTACTCTGTCACTGTTGTCACCTACTCATGTCACGTTGTCACCTACTCATGTCACTGTTGTCACCTACTCATGTCACTGTTGTCACCTACACATGTCACTGTTGTCACCTACTCATGTCACTGTTGTCACCTACTCATGTCACTGTTGTCACCTACTCATGTCACTGTTTTTCACCTACTCATGTCACTGTTGTCACATCCTCATGTCCACTGTTTTCACCTACTCATGTCACTGTTGTCACCTACTCATGTCACTGTTGTCACCTACTCACGTCACTGTTTTCACCTACTCATGTCACTGTTGCACCTACTCATGTCACTGTTATCACCTACTCATGTAGCTGTTGTCACCTACACATGTCATGTTGTCACCTACTCATGTCACTGTTGTCACCTACTCATGTCACTGTTGTCACCTAAATCATGTCACTGTTGCCACCTATACATGTCACTGTTGCCCCCTACCCATATCACTGTTGTCACCTACTCATGTCACTGTTGTCACCTACACATGTCACTTTTGTCACCTACTCATGCCACTGTTGCCAGATACACATGTCACTGTTGTCCCTACTCATGTCACTGTTGTCCCCTACTCATGTCAATGTTGTCACCTACTCATGTCACTGTTGTCACCTACTCATGTCACTGTTTCCACCTACACATGTCACTGTTGTCCCCTACCCATGTCACTGTTGTCACCTACTCATGTCACTGTTGTCACCTACACATGTCACTGTTGTCACCCACTCATGTCACGTTGCACTTAATAGTCACTGTAGCCACCTATCATGTCACTGTTGTCCACCTACCATGTCACTGTTTGCCCCACTCAGGGCACCTCATCACCACTGCTGTCACTCATGGTAACTCACTGCG
>NC_069404.1:47137389-47164235 GCF_026875155.1 Cherax quadricarinatus
TAGTGGAAAAGGTTTAAAAACAGACAGCAAAGTAACCTTTCCTGAAGCCATATTGACGATCACAAAGTAGTAAAGGGGTAGTAAAAAAACCTCTGTCATTTGTCTTGAGATTATTGTCTCAAGGATCTTACCATGATTGACAGGAGTACACTGGTCTGTAGTTGCTAAATTCTGCTCTGCTTTTCTTTTCGTGAACAGGGACTCATTTGCCTCTTTCCATAGAGAGGGCCATTTACACTGTACTGGGCAGTGCTGAAAGATGCGATTTTAGAGGTGCTTCCCTAGCTGGTCTACACATCTTCTCAGCAATCTTGGGCTCAACTTGTCTGGGCCTACAGCCTTTTCTTGGTCAAGTGATTTAAGAAGGAAATGCACCTCCTCCTGCCTTATTGTCACCTCTGACAGTTTTGACACAGTTCTTGCAGCTAGCCAAGGAGGGTCCCTTGCTGGATCAGGAACTTGCATTTTGGTAGCAAAGTGTCAATGGCAAAGTCTGCATCTGTCTGTCTTTGTCTGTCTGTCTGCCTGTCTATCTGTCTCTGCCTGTCTGTCAATCTCTCTTTCTCTCTCCTCTCTCCCCTCTCCTCTTCCCCTCTCTCTCTCTCTTTTTCCCCTCTCTCCCCTCTTTTCTCTCTCTCCCCTCTCTCCCCTCTCTCTCTCTCTCCCCCTCTCTCTCTCTCTCTCTCTCTCTCTCTCTCTCGTCCAATATTACTGTGCCCTCATCACTGTGGTGTCACATATTTGTTCTCTTATTACATGTGGCTCAGACATCCCCACCTCCTCTTCCGTTATCTCAGCTCCTTCCTATCTCAAGATATTGTTTTTCCCTCCCGCTTTTTTTTTCTTTTTTTCTTC
This sequence comes from Cherax quadricarinatus, assembly GCF_026875155.1. Classification (NCBI taxonomy): domain Eukaryota; kingdom Metazoa; phylum Arthropoda; class Malacostraca; order Decapoda; family Parastacidae; genus Cherax; species Cherax quadricarinatus. The sequence continues at coordinate 47,138,245 of NC_069404.1, forward strand.
CTTTCCTCACCCTTATCTTCCTACTTGTCCTCTTCTTCCTTTTCCTCCTCCTTAACATCTTGATTTTGCTCGTTGTTGTTCCCCTCTCAAGGGAAGCAGGAACCTTGATGCTGGCTAAGAGCTTTTGATGCAGGTCTGTTTTTCTCTTTCCTTGGATCAAACGCTATTACTTATCCTTCCTCCAGGTGCTGTATGATCCCTACTGGCATAGCGCTCTCCACGTGAATACTATGGAATCTTCCCTTTTTGTCTCTTCTCTCCTCTTCCTCTTTCTTATCCTATTCCTCCTCCTCGTTGCCCTCTTTGTTCTGCTCCTAGTCGTTATCGTCGTCTTCCATCTCCTCCTTCTCCTCCTAATCATCATCCTAATCGTCTTGACCTTGCACGTCCTTCTCTTCATCTCGCTTCTGTTCCTCTTCGCTCTCTTAAGATCATTCATCCACTGGGAAACGCTAATACCGTAGGAGGTCGCACAGCACTCGGAGATTCGGAGATGCTTAGGCTATACCCTGTGGAATGTGAGATTAGCTTCACTACTCTGGAACCAGAATCCTTCACTAGCAGCAAGGCGTCCTCCCCTTCCCTTGAAGGGGTCCGGCTGACCACGGTTTCAGGGGATAAATTTCCTCTTGGCCCGGTCCAAGACCAGGTCTCCTGGTGGATGGCTCGATCAACCAGCCTATTATTGCTGATGTATCGTCGTCTGTGGCTCCTTGATTGTTCAGTTTGCCCACGAGAGTTTTTCCCCAACCTTCTTATTGCTTAGTTTTTTTTTAAATGAGAAAGAGCAGAAACAGAGAATGTGCAGTACATGTAGAAGATGAGAAACAGAGTAAGAAGTGAATCAGGAACCGCAAGAATGGGAGGCGGAGGAGGATTCCTTGAGGGAGAACAAGTGGGTGATTAAAGAAGGGGAGGAGAGAGGGGAGCGGGGGCGGGAGGGAAAGGGGTGGAGTAGTGCATGGAAGGGATATCGGGTAGTGATGAGGATAAGAAAGGGGAAAGGATAGGATATAGAGGGTGATGAAAAAGTCGAATCACAGGGGAATGGGAAATTAATGGGGAATAATAATAATAATAATAATAATAATAATAATAATAATAATAATAATAATAATAATTATTATTATTATTATTATTATCAATATTATTATTATTATTATTATTATTATTATTATTTTTATTATTATTATTATAATATTATATTATTACTATTAATATTTTTATTATTATTATAATTATTATTATTAAATTTTTATTATTAATTATTATTATATTATTTTAATGTTACACTATAATTACATTATAAAAAATCGCTTAACCAGTAGGAGTTTACAGTCTAGAGCGCTGTCACCTAGGGAAGGAAGCACAGCTCCAACAGCGCTGTGACCTAGGGAAGGAAGCACAGCTCCAACAGCGCTGTGACCTAGGGAAGGAAGCACAGCTCCAACAGCGCTATGACCTAGGGAAGGAAGCACAGCTCCAACAGCGCTGTGACCTAGGGAAGGAAGCACAGCTCCAACAGCGCTATGACCAAGGGAAGGAAGCACAGCTCCAACAGCGCTGTGACCTAAGGAAGCACAGCTCCAACAGCGCTGTGACCTAGGGAAGGAAGCACAGCTCCAACAGCGCTGTGACCTAGGGAAGGAAGCACAGCTCCAACAGCGCTGGACCTAGGGAAGGAAGCACAGCTCCAACAGCGCTGTGACTAGGGAAGGAAGCACAGCTCCAACAGCGCTGTGACCTAGGGAAGGAAGCACAGCTCCAACAGCGCTGTGACCTAGGGAAAGAAGCACAGCTCCAACAGCGCTGTGACCTAGGGAAGGAAGCACAGCTCCAACAGCGCTGTGACCTAGGGAAAGAATCACAGCCCCAACAGCGCTGTGACCTAGGGAAGGAAGCACAGCTCCAACAGCGTTGCGACCTAGGGAAGGAAGCACAGCTCCAACAGCACTGTGACCTAGGGAAGGAAGCACAGCTCCAACAGTGCTGTGACCTAGGGAAGGAAGCACAACTCCAACAGCGCTGGACCTAGGGAAGGAAGCACAGCTCCAACAGCGCTGGACCTAGGGAAGGAAGCACAGCTCCAACAGCGCTGGACCTATGGAAGGAAGCACAGCTCCTACAGCGCTGTGAGCAAAGGAAGAAAGCACAGCTCCAACAGCGCTGTGACCTAGGCAAGGAAGCACAGCTCCACCAGCGCTGTGACCTATTGAAGGAAGCACAGTTCCAACAGTGCTGTTACCTAAGGAAGGAAACACAGCCCCAACAGCGCTGTGGCGTAGGGAAGGAAGCACAGCTCCAACACCCCTGGACCTAGGGAAGGAAACAGAGCTCCAACAGCGCTGTGTTCAAGGAAAGGAAGCATAGGTCCAACAGCGCTGCGACCTAGGCAAGGAAGCGCAGCTCCAACAGCGCTCTGACCTAGGGAAGGAAGCCAAGAATTCTCTTAGCTTTATTGCGAACACTAATGCACTGTTGTCTAGGTTTTAGATTACTGCTAACCAGAACTCCAACAGCGCTATGACCTAGGGAAGGAAGCACAGCTCCAACAGCGCTATGACCTAGGGAAGGAAGCACAGCCCCAAAAACGCTATGACCTTGGGAAGGAAGCACAGCTCCAAAAGCGCTGTGACCTAGGGAAGGAAGCACAGCTCCAACAGCTCAGTGACGTAAGAAAGGAAGCACAGCTCCAACAGCGCTGTGACCTAGGGAAGGAAGCACAGCTCCAACAGCGCTATGACCTAGGGAAGGAAAACACAGCTCCAACACGCTATGACCTAGGGAAGGAAGCACAGCTCCAACAGCGCTATGACCTAGGGAAGGAAGCACAGCTCCAACAGCGCTATGACCTAGGGAAGGAAGCACAGCTCCAACAGCGCTATGACCTAGGGAAGGAAGCACAGCCCCAAAAACGCTATGACCTTGGGAAGGAAGCACAGCTCCAAAAGCGCTGTGACCTAGGGAAGGAAGCACAGCTCCAACAGCTCAGTGACGTAAGAAAGGAAGCACAGCTCCAACAGCGCTGTGACCTAGGGAAGGAAGCACACCTACACCCGAGCTGCGACAAAGGGATGGAAGCACAGCTCCAACAGCGCTGTGACCTAGGGAAGGAAGTGCAGATCCAACAGCGCTGTGAGAAAAGGGATAGAAGCACAGCTCCAACAGCGCTGTGATCTAGGGAAGGAAGCACAGCTCCAACAGCGCTGTTACGAAGGGAAGGAAGCACAGCTCCAACAGAACTGTGATCTATGGAAGGAAGCACAGCTCCAACAGCGCTGTTACGAAGGGAAGGAAGCACAGCTCCAACAGCGCTGTGACCTAGGGAAGGAAGCACAGGTCCAACAGCATTGTGACCTAGGGAAGGAATCACAGCTCCAACAGCGCTGTGACCTAGGGAAGGAAGCACAGCTGCACCAGCGCTGTGACCTATGGAAGGAAGCATAGCTCCAACAGCGCTGTGACCTAAGGAAGGAAGCACAGCTCCAACAGCGCTGTGATCTAGGGAAGGAAGCACTGCACCAACAGTGCTTTGACCTAGGGAAGGAAGCACAGCTCAAACAGCGTTGTGACCAAGGAAAAGGAAGCACAGCTCCAACAGCGCTGTGACCCAGGGAAGGAAGCACAGCTCCAACAGCGCAGGACCTAGGGAAGGAAGCACAGCTCCAACAGCGCTGTGACCATGAGAAGAAAGCACAGCTCAACCAGCGGTGTGACCTAGGCAAGGAAGCACAGCTCCACCAGCACTGTTACCAAGGGAAGGAAGCACAGCTCCAACAGTGCTGTGACCTAAGGAAGGAAGCACAGCCCCAACAGCACTGTGACCTAGGGAAGGAAGCACAGCTCCAACAGCGCTGTGACCTAGGGAAAGAAGCACAACTCCAACAGCTCTGTGACCTAAGGAAGGAAATACAGCTCCAACAGCGCTGTGACCTAGGGAAGGAAGCACAGCTCCAACAGCGCTGTGATCTATTGAAGGAAGCACAGCTCCACCAGCGCTGTGACCTAGGGAAGGAAGTACAGCTTCAACAGCGCTGTGACCTAGGGAAGGAAGCACACCTACACCTGAGCTGCGACAAAGGGATGGAAGCACAGCTCCAACAGCGCTGTGACCTAGGGAAGGAAGTGCAGCTCCGACAGCGCTGTGAGAAAAGGGATAGCAGCACAGCTCCAACAGCGCTGTGATCTAGGGAAGGAAGCACAGCTCCAACAGCGCTGTGATCTAGGGAAGGAAGCACAGCTCCAACAGCGCTGTGACCGAGTGAAGGAAGTACAGCTCCAACAGCTCTGTGATCTAGGGAAGGAAGCACAGCTCTACCAGTGCTGTGTCCTATGGAAGGAAGCACAGCTCCACCAGCGCTGTGACCTGGGGAAGGAAGCGTAGCTCCAACTGCGTTATGACCTAGGGATAGAAACATAGCTCCAACAGCGCTGTGGCCTAGGGAAGGAAGCACAGCTCCAACATCGCTGTGACTTAGGGAAGGAAGCGTAGCTCCAACAGCGTTGTGACCTAGGGAAGGAAGCACAGCTCCAACAGCACTGTGACCTAGGGAAGGAAGCACAGCTCCAACAGTGCTGTGACCTGAACATTAAAATGGTATAAAATACCGACAGGTTGTTAGGTAAGACACATAAGCAACAGTTAGGTATCTTTATTTTGAAACGTTTCGCCTACACAGTAGGCTTCTTCAGTCGAGTACAGAAAAGTTGATAGAAGCAGAAAATACTTGAAGACGATGTAATCAGTCCATCACCCTTAAAGTTTTGAGGTGGTCAGTCCCTCAGTCTGGAGAAGAGCATTGTTCCATAGTATGAAACAATATGGAGATGAAGTGACAGGATGGAGCCTTATATAGCGCCAAGAGGTGAGACGTAGGTCACTAGAAGAGGTAAGAACTCAGTGACCTACGTCTCACCTCTTGGCGCTGTATAAGGCACCATCCAGTCACTTCATCTCCATATTGTTTCATACTATGGAACAATGCTCTTCTCCAGACTGAGGGACTGACCACCTCAAAACTTTAAGGGTGATGGACTGATTACATCGTCTTCAAGTATTTTCTGCTTCTATCAACTTTTCTGTACTCGACTGAAGAAGCCTACTGTGTAGGCGAAACCTTTCAAAATAAAGATACCTAACTGTTGCATATGTGTCTTACCTAACAACCTGTCGGTAACTACTTCTATGGCTGACCTGTACTTATCCAGCAGCTCCTCTCTTCTGCCCTTCCCAATGTCATTACCCCCAACACTAAGGCAGATAATGGGCTTGTTCCCATTACCTGCCATAATATTACCCAACCTGCTGACTATGTCACTAACACCAGTTACAGGAAGGCACGCTCTCTGTCTGACTATTCTGTCTCTGTTACAAAATGCACGGTCTATATATCTTACCTGACAATCGCCTACTATTAAAATATTCTTACCTTGATTAGCTAGGGAATCAATAGTACCTTCAACCTCACTAACCACTGAAGTACACTCGTCTTGGAGAACAGAGAATCGATTTCCTACCTTCACATCTTCTCTATTAACTCTCCTCATCTTCCTTCTTCCTGAACTGTGAACCACTTGCCACTTAAAGTGGCTGCCACTATCACTCCTGATGATCATTTCCTCCTTACCAGCTAAATCCTTCTCACACTCGCTCCCAAATTCATCTATGCGAAGCTTCAGCCTCCTATTTTCCTCCTGAAGAAGTAGAATCTCCTTCTTCAACACTTGAACCTGAGATTCTAAAACACTACAACAAGCCATTGTACTTGGTAACAGCCCACACTAACTCCCAACAGCTTAGGCAGGTATGACCGCAGGTGACCACTGACCTCAGAGTACTGCTCAAACTTTTCACGTCAAAATCCCTTTACTAACTTTAAGGTATTAACCCTTGAGGGGGTTCACTGCCTACTGTACTCCTTCCCTTGTACTCTTGTTCTAGTTAACGCAAGATCCAGAAAGCACAGACATGGTTAGAATCAAGTTACAAGATCACTTCTGAGCTGTTGAAATGTATCTCTTGAGAACTACAGTAAATCTACCACCAGTCGTTGCCATACTCTTACTCTGGGAAAATTGTTAAGAAGTAAGGCAAACAACGTTATTAGTGATAAATAAGTAAAAGAGTCGTCTAATAGAGGGCAGCACCAGGAAAGATGGTAGAAAAATATGGGATCTGTCATAAGAGGAGAGATGTGAGAGGTGTGAGAGATGTTCCTCTGAGGCGAGGTTCTGATAAAGATAATTAAACTTAAAAGCGACGACATAGTAGTATCTTCCTCGATCCTTCCTTTGCGACCACTCTCTCTCTCTCTCTCTCTCTTGATCTCTCCTCTCTCCCTCCCTACCCTCCCTCTACCTCCCTACCCACCCTCTACCTCCCTTCCCACCCCCTCCCTCCCTACCCACCCTCTCCCTCCCTACCCACCCTCTACCTCCCTACCCACCCTCTACCTCCCTACCAACCCTATACCTTTCTACCCACCCTCTCCCTCCCTACCAACCCGCTACCCCAATACCCACCCTCTCCCTCCCTACCCACCCTCTCCCTCCCTACCAACCCTTTACCTCCCTACCCACACCATTCCCTCCCTACAAACCCTCTACCTCTATACCCACCCTCTCCTTCCCTACCGACCCTCTCCCTCCCTACCCACCCTCTCCCTCCCTTCATTCATCCTTCCCTTCTTTCTTACTTCCCTCCTTTCCCCAAGTTCCAGGGATGCTTCTCACATTACTTCCCACTACATGCTGGAGTTCCTCAGGGTTCAGTCCTCTCACCCACCCTCTACATCCTTTACACCAACGACATCCCAACACCTGCCTTTGACTCCACCATCACACTTGCATATGCAGACATCACCCAACTCACCACACACAATCAAATAACCACTCTGAGCCCGCAGAACACAAGCCGAAGTAGACCAGATCACACATTGGGAACAATAATGGAGAATTAAAACCAACCCTGCAAAATCCAAAATCACCTACTTCCACTACAGGAAACGCGAACCTCCTCCTCCAGTAATACTCAGGATAGCTGATACCCACCAAAACATCCCTGTCTCACAGACAACCAACGTATTAGGAGTCAATCTAGACTACAACATGCGAATACACAAACACATCAACCAGAAGCAAGCCATTGCATCCAAGGCCCTGTCGGGGCTGTCCAAGCTATGGCAAGCCTCCAAAAAAACGAAACTACATCTATACAAAGCCCTCATCCGTCCACTAATAACTTACTGCCCACTAGCCTTCTCCCTAGCAGCTGTGACAAACAGACGTAAACTACAACGCATCCAGAACAAAGCCTTACACTGGGTGCTCAGCACCCGATGGGATGAATTCATCAAAAATGAGTCCATCCACGCCCGTGTGAACATCCCTGCTCTAAACGTGTACTGGAAACAGCTTAGCGATAAACAAATAGACAGACTAGAGACCCGACAGGACTACTGGACCTCATACCTAGACGACGAAATACGCAGACCAGCAAACACACACAACCTATTCTACTCGTTACTAGCTTCTGACCCAGTCCCTATATACAAATAACCTTGCTAAAATCTTGACTCACTAACCTGTAACTCACAGGTATGGACCTTTAATAAAGCCCTTGTACCATGCGATGCACGCTTTGTCGCCCCCCCTCCCCCTTTCCCCCGACCAGTCTCTTAGTTGCGCACGTACTCCTGAATCGCATTCAGCTCAGCTACTGGGCTAAGCCCTGGTTCTTTCCCTCTTACAATAACCCTTCCTCTAACCAACCTATTCTTCCTCTATCCCCACTTCCCCACTCACCCCTTCTTGGGGTCTTACCTAGAATCTATCTATCAATCTATTCCCAGGAGACAGATAGAGACTATCATGAAGCACCGTCAGAGTAGAAACCACCAATAATGGCTCGCTGTACGCTCTTCACATGACTGGTGCACCTCGCTATAACGCACCATCAGCGTCGCTCCCGCCACATAAAGTGGTCGATGCTCAACCATCAACAACAGCCATCAACCAGACGTCAACACAAACCATCAACCAAACAACACCAACCATCACCCAAACATCAACACCAACCATCAACCAAACAACACCAACCATTAACCAAACATCAACATCAACCATTAACCAAACATCAACATCAACCATTAACCAAACAACACCAACCATCAACCAAACATCAACACCAACCATCAACCAAACATCAACACCAATCATCAACCAAACAACACCAACCATCAACCAATACATCAACACCAACCATCAACCAAACAACACCAACCATCAACCAAACATCAACACCAACCATCAACCAAACAACACCAACCATCAACCAAACATCAACACCAACCATTAACCAAACAACACCAACCATCAACAAAACATCAACACCAACCATAAACCAAAACAACCCCAAAATCCCCATCAACAAACCATCAACCCAACCCAACCAATCAAAAACACCCCCCAACCACAACCAAACATCAAAAACCAACCATAAACCAAAAAACCCCAAACCATAAAACCAAAAAAACCCCCAACCATCAAAACAAACATCAACACCAACCTTTTCAAAAAAACCCCAACCACCAAAAACATCAACCAAAAAACAAAAAACCAACCATAACAAACATCAAAACCAAAAAAACAACCAAAAAACCCCAACCCCAAACCAAAACATCAACCAACCAAAAACCAAAAAAACCCCAAACCCTTTAACCAAAAACCCCCAAAACCAAAAACCACCAAACTCAACCCAACCACAACCAACACCCAAACCCAACAACCAAACCCCAACCCCCAACCAAAACCCCAAACAACCACAACCAAACAACCCCCAAAAACCCCCACCCAAAACAAAAACCCAACCATAAACCCCCAACAACACAGCATCAACCAAACAACAAACAAAAACAAACCAAACCACAACCAACCCAAAAACAAACCCATCAACAAACTAACCAACCCCACAACCAAAAAACACCAACCTCCCCCCTCGCCCCCCAAACCAAACAACACTAGCAACAACCAAAGCAACCTGAAATCCCCAAACAACATAGCCATCAACCAAACACCCCAACTACAACCAAAAAACTCGCCATAAACCAAACAACTAAAATACCAAAAACACTAGCAATCAACCCAAAAACAACACCCCCCTTAAACCAAACAACACCAAACCTAAACCCAAAAACACCAACCATAACCCCAAACACATAACCAACAATCAAAAAAAACCCAAACCCAACCAAACAACACCAACCATCAACCAAACAAAACAACCATCAATAAAACAACCCCAACCATAACCCAAAACCCCAACCTAAAACAAAAAAACACCAACCATCAACCAAACAACCCAACCATCAACTAAACAACACCAACCGAAAACCAAACACACCAACCATAAACCAAAAACAACAAAAACCATCAATCAAAAAACACCAACCATCAACAAAACAACACCAACCATAACCAAAAAAACACAACCCATCAACCAAACACATCAACCACAACTAAACAACACCAACCACAATAAAAAAAACACTAACCAAAACCCCAAACAACACCAACCATCAACCAACAAAAAAAAACCTAAACCCCAAACAACACCAACCATCAATCAAAAACCCCAACCATAAACCAAACAACACAACCTCAACCAAACAACACCAACCCCAACCAAGAAACAACCAACCACACCAAAACCAACCAACCACAAGCAAACAACACCAACCAAAAAACTAAAACAACACCAAACCTAAACCCAAACAACACCAACCATCAATAAACAACGCCAACCATAAACCCAAAACAACACAACCATCAACCAAAAAAACACCACCATCAACCAAACAAAAACCTCAACAAAAACAACACCAACCCAAAACCAAAAACACCAACCTCAACCAAACAAACCCCAAACCATCAAACAAAACAAACCCCAAACCATCAACCAAACAATACCAACCTCAACAAAACAAACCCAACCATCACCAAAACAACCCCAAACCAAAAAACCCAAACAACCCCAACCCATAAACCAAACAACAAAAACCAAAACCCAACAACCAACCTAAACCCAAACAACACCACCAAAACCCAAAACAACACCAACCATACCAAACAACCCCACCTAAACCCAAAACAACCAAACCATAAACCAAACAACACCAACCTCAACCAAACAACCCCAACCACAACCAAAAAAACACCAACCATCAACCAAAACACCACCAACCTCAACCAAAACCCCAAAAACCATCCCAAACAACCCCAAACCATAAACCAAACACCCCCAAAACCATAAACCAAAACAACCCCAAACCATAAACCCAAAGAACACCAACCATCAACCAAACAACACCAACCACAACCAAAAAAACCCCAAAACCATCAACAAAACAACACCAACCAAAACCCAAAAACACCAACCTCAACAAAACAACCCCAACCTCAACCAAAAAACACCAACCACACCCAAACACACCACCCATAAACCCCAAACACCTAACCACACCAAACAAACCAACCAAAAAAACCCAAAACAACACCAACCACAAACAAACAACACCAACCATCAAAAAAACAACCCCAAACCCAAAACTAACAACACCAACCATAAACCCCAAAAAACACCACCATAAACCAAACGCACCAACCAAAACCAAACAAACCCCAACCAAAAACCAAACAACCAACCATCAACCAAACAACACCAACCAAACCAAACACACAACCATAAATCAAAAAAACCCCAAACCACACCAAACAACACCTTCCATAAACCCAAACAACACCACCAAAACCCCAAACACCACCAACCATAAACCCAAAACAACCAAACCATCAACCAAAAAACACCAACCATAAACCCAAAACCCCCAACAACCATCCCCCAAAGAACAAAACCATCAACCAAAAAACCCCAACTATCAACCAAAAAAACCCCCATAAACCCAAGCAACACAACCTCAACCAAAACAACCCCAAACATCAACCCAACAACACCAACCACAACGAAACAACACCAACCATCAAAAAAACAAAACCAACCATCAACCAAACAACACCAACCATAAACCAAACAACACCAACCATCCCCCAAAAACCCCCAACCATAAACCCAAGGAACCCCAAACCCATCAACTAAACACCCCAAACCATCAACCAAACAACACCAACCATAAACCAAACAACCCCAAACCATAAACTAAACAACACCATCCTCAACCAAACAACACCAAACATCAACCAAAAAACACCAACCCTAAACAAAACACACCAACCTAAACCCAAAAAACAACACCAACCATAAACCAAAAACAACACCAGCCATCAAAAACAACCCCAAACCCAAATCAACCAAAAACACCAGCCATAAACCCAAACAACACCCCCCCAAAAACCCAAACAACACCAACCATAAACCCAAACAACACCAACCATCAACCAAAAACAACCCCAACTATAAACCAAACAACACCAACCATAAACCAAACAACCCCAACCATAAACCAAACAACACCAACCACAACTAAACAACACCAATCTAAACCCAAACAACACCATCCATCAACCAAAAAACACCAGCCATCAACCAAAAAAACCCCAAACCCTCAAGCAAACAACACCGCCATCGGGCAAACAAAACCAACCATAAGAACATAACAAAAAACATAAGAAAGGAGGAACACTGCAGGGGCCCTGCTGGCCCTAAGGCGGGTCCTTTACAATTCATCCCACTAACAAAACATTTGCCCAACCAATTTTAAATCCCACCCAAGAAATAAGCACGATGTGAAATCCCACTCAAACCCCAACCACTCCCACTCTGTCTTACCCAAAACCTAGATTTGGAAACTACCCAAATCCCAGCCTAAATAACCCAACTAGGTAGACTGTTCCACTCAAAAAATACCCTTTTTCCAAAAAATATTTCCTTTCCTTTTAAATCTAAACTTATCTAATTTAAATCCTTTACTGCCGTTCTCTTTTGGGAGAACACCCTCAAACCTTTTTAAATTTTCCCCTTTATAAACCTTCTTCCACTTATACCTTCGATCAGGTCCCCCCTCATTTTTCGTCTAACAATGAATGAACTTAAAGTCTTAAATCTTTCTTCATAAGGAAGATTTCTAATGCTATGTATTAATTTTTTCCATCCTACGCGAATGTTTCTAACGAATTTATGTCCATTTTGTAATACGGAACCAGAAAAAATGGCGCTTTAAAAATGAGGCCTTACTAAGATGATAAAGCGCAGTAGACCTCTGGACTTTGTTGCTTACACTTCTTGATATAAATCCCAAAATTATTTGCCTTTTACTCGCTTAGGCATTTCTGTCTTGGTTTAAGGGTTTTGCTCACCAAAACCCCAAAATCCTTTTCGCAATCTTATGGGTAAGTTTTTCATATTTTAAATTTTTTTTAAATACTAGGGTTATGGGCACTCCCCAACTTCAAACCTTTATTTTTTCTAATTAACTGCACTGCCACTTTTTGACCAAAAAAGAGTTTGTTTAAAACCTCCGGTTCCTAACCTTTGTTTGAATCAATTACCTACCCATCTTTGTTCTCGGCGAATTTCTCATTCACTATAAATTTTCCCATCAAAATCATTTATATATTATAAACAACAACGGGGCCCAAGACTGATCCCTGTGGAAAAGCCCCCTTTTACAGATCCCCACTTTTGGATTTAACCCCATTTTTGGCACTCTCTCTTTTCCCGTCATGAGCCATGACTCGATCCACGGAGCACTTTTCCCCCCAAAGCCATGAGCTGCCACTTTCTTTAACAGTTTTTTGGGGCGGAACTCTATAAAAGCCTTACAAAAAATCTAAGTAAATAATATCAAATTCTTTTTTGTGGTCAACGCCCCAAAAACTTTACTGAAGAAAGTTAATAAAATTGTTAGACAAGACCGCCTCTTTGATCCATGCTGATATCATTTTCAAGCTATTTTTCGAGATGGCTTCTTATAATCTCAGCTAAATTGACTCTATAAATTTTCCTACAATTGACAGGCTTTTTGGGGGGTAATTTGACGGTAACGACTTTCCCCTGTTTTAAAAATAGGGTTACATTAGCCCTTTCCCCAAATCAGACCTACACCTTTTTGAAGAGAAAATTAAAAATATTAGTTAATGGTCACAGAGTTCCATTTTTCATTTCCCTTAAAAACCCCTTGAAAAAAACCCATCAGGACCGGCGACTTTTTTGCTTCAGTCTGGCTATCTGCCTCACAAACCTCTCCATGACTGTGATTTTCATAATTTATCTTCTTCTAGCCCACTGTAAAAATTAATTTCTGGGAAAATTTTTAGTGTCTTCCTGGGTAAAAAAAGAAGAAAATAATTATTCAAAATCAAACCCCTTTCATTCTCATTGTCAGTAAGGGGCCCATAGTTATTTTTTTAAGGGGGGCCTTCTTATCTCTAACTTTTTTTTATAGACTGGAAAAAACTTTTTGGGTTGTTTTTTTGATCCCTACAACTTTTTAAATTTCATAGTCCCTTTTAGCTTTTCTTATCCCCTTTTTTTAAAGTCCCCTTAATGTCAATATACTGTTCTAAAATGACCCCACCTCTTTTTTAAACCCTATAAATTCCTTTCTTATGCCCTAGTAGATATTTGACCTATTATTTACCATTTTGGGGCATTTTTATTGATCTAATTTTTTTTATAGGGGTAAACCCTTTGAGCAGCAGTATAGTGTTCAGAAAAATGTCATATTATGCTCCTTCGTTACCCCAGTCAACAGATGAAAAGGTTCTCTAAGCCCATCAATCTACTAACGAAATCGGGGGGCTGTTACGAGTTAACGCTACTATCGTCTTCCATTCAATCTAAAGTAATTATTTTTTGGCGCTACACCCATTCCTCGAAATTTCAATTTTTAACAAGGGATTCATTGTTTTCCATAATAAGTCAAAGGGGATTTCCCCCTTTTGGTTTTGTCACAAAATCTTCAAAAAAAAAATCCCGAAATACTTTTTAAGAAGTCGTACGATTCTAAATTCCCGCAGAAATTCCAAACAAAAATGACTAAAATTTAAAATCTCCAAAATTTCACATTATCGTGCCCTTTGGGGCCTAACAATTTCCTCCCATAGTAGTTTCCCTTTGGTCCCTACAAGTGGGGGGGGAAAACACTCCTAAAATCAGTTTTTCATGCCCCTCTGAAAATTTATCCAAACGACTCTTATGTTTACTTCAACTTAAAACCCCTTTTTATGCACAGTTAAGCGATCTCGGCATACAATGCACCCCCCCCCCCCCCCCAAAACTTTATCTTCTTGGAACAATTTAAAACCCGAAAATGACATTTCCCCAGGCATGTCCCGACTTTTTTTTAATTAAACCAGTCTCAGTTAAGGCAAAACATCAATGTTTTCCCACATACAACTAAACTCAAATGTCCCTCTTATTCCTAGCACTACGGGAAATTTGCATAAAAAAACATAAAACTCTCCTTTTCCCTTTTCCCTTTCCCGCTCATTTCATTTTTTACTAAACCTATTACTGCCTTACACCCAAGGGCCCTGGCTTTTTTAATATCTATCTCGTTTTTATTATTCAGTTCCCCCCAGAACTCGAAAATTATACACGGGACTTCATGTTTTCCCCGCCAAAACCCATACCCCAACTATTCCCAGTTTAAAGTCCTAACTGCTCCCTCCCGCAGTTTCCCGGGTACCCCCCACACCAGATAATGAAAACCCCATCCCTAGCATACAGCATTTCTGCCATCAAACCCAAAAAACACCAACCATCAACTAAACAACACCAACCCTACCAAACAACCCCATCAACCAAACAACACCAACCCAACCCAAACAACACCCAACCCTCAACTAAACAACACCACCATCAACCAAACAACCCAACCACAAACCAAACAACACCAACCAGCAACCCAAAAAACACCAACCCCAACCCAAAAACACCAACCAAACCAAACAACACCCAAACCCTCAAACCAAACAACACCAACCATCAACTAAACAACACCAACCATCAACCAAACAACACCAACCCTCAAAACCCCAAAAACACCAACCATCAACCCAAAGGAACACCAACCCCAACTAAAAACCAACCCTTTAACCAAACAACACCCAAACCCTCAAATAAAAAACACCAACCATCAACCAAACAAAAATAACATCAACCAAACAACCCAACCCTCAACCAAACAACACAACCATCAATAACAACACCAACCATAACCAAACAAAACCAACCCTCAAACCCCAAAAAACCAAATATCAACTAAAAACACCAAACCCTCAAACCCAAAAAAACCAACCATCAACTAAAAACACCAACCACACCAAACAACACCCAACCATCACCCAAAACAACCAACCTCAACCAAACAACACCAACCATCAACTAAACAACACCAACCATCAACCAACAAAAACCAAACCCTAACTAAACACACCAACCACAAACCCAAAAAACACCAACTTTCAACCCAAAAAAACCCAACCATCAACCAAACAACCCACCATCAACCAAAAAACACCAACCTCAAATAAACAACACCAAACCTAACCCCCAAAAAACCCAACCATCAAAAACAACACCAAAAATCAACCCAACAACACCAAACCCTCAACTAAAAAAACACCAATATCAACCAAACAACACCAACGATCAACCAAACAACACTAACTATCAAACCAAACAACACAAATTCAAACAAAAACACCAACCAAAACCAAAAAAACACCAACCATCAACCAAAAAACACAAAACCTCAACCAAACAACACCCAACCCTAACCAAACACCCCCAACCCTCAACTAAACAACACTAACATCAACCAAACAAAACCCAAAATCAACCCAAAAAACACCAACCATCAACCAAAAAACAAACCACAACCAAACAAAAACCACATCAACCCAAAAAAACACCAACCATCAACCCAAACAACAAACCAAACTAAAAAACACTAACATCAACCAAAAAACCTAACTATTAAACAAAAACACCAAACCCTCAACCAAACAAAACAAAACCCTCAACCAAACAAAAACACAACCCAAAAACCAACATCAACCAAACTCAACAACTCCTGCGTAATCTTACCCAACTTGAACTTTTCAAAGTTAAAACTAAATAAAAAATATAATTTTACTTTTTTTCTAATTATTATTATTATTATTATTATTATTATTATTATTATTATTATTATTATTATTATTATTATTATATTATTATTATATCATCATCTCGTCATCATCATCATCATAACTAATTCGCTAAACCACAAAGGCCATACATTGCTGACTTTTTTTTCCCTAAGTAATTTCAATTTTGTTTATGGAATCTTTTTGAAGTAAAATATACCTTAGTGAAAAACCCGCACACGATGTCCTTTTCTTTGATGATTTTTAATTGTACAGGATTTCTCTTCACCAAACTATTTTCAGAGATACGATGAGAGTTTTATTTATTGCACTAAAGTTAGAATTGGCACTCGCCAGGCACTAAGTTAATTTCAAAATGTGTGCGTTAACGAGGCAGGGAAAAAGACCATTGCTGTGGAACTACTCTCCTAATTTACTGAAGTTTAGATCTCCGGCTGCCAGCAGAAATAAGTCTATTAACGGGATGATGACTTGGTAATAATGTGTCTGGGAGGAACAGTTACAATTAAGGATGTAATATATTTATAACATACAAATATATATATCTATTTTATATATAAAATATATATATATTAATATATATATATATATAAATTTTAAAATATATATATAATTATATATATGTATATGTAATATATATAAATAATATATATATATATAT
Organism: Cherax quadricarinatus; assembly: GCF_026875155.1. Taxonomy (NCBI): domain Eukaryota; kingdom Metazoa; phylum Arthropoda; class Malacostraca; order Decapoda; family Parastacidae; genus Cherax; species Cherax quadricarinatus. The sequence continues at coordinate 47,155,073 of NC_069404.1, forward strand.
ATATAATAATATATATAATATATATAAATATATATATATATAATTTTAAAAGTATATTATATATAATTAAATATATTATAATATATATATATATATAATATATATAATATATATATATATATATATATATATATATATATATATATATATATATATATATAAGTTTTTATTTTTTTTATTATACACTGCCGATTCCCCCCAAGCAGGTGGCCGAAAAGAAAAAACTTTCACCATCATTCACTCAAACACTGTCTTGCCCGAAGGTGCTTTACACTACAGTTTTAAACTCAAAAATTAAACCCCCCCTTTTAGAGGCAGGCACTGTACTTCCCATCTCCAGGACTCAAGTCCGGCCTGCCGGTTTCCCTGAATCCCTTCATAAATGTTACTTGCTCACACCCCCAACAGCACTCCCAAGTATTAAAAACCATTTGCCCATTCACCCTAATCAAACACGCTCATGGGACTGCCCGCTGGAAGTCCCAAGCCCCTCGCACACTAAACTCTTTTACCCCCCCTCCTCCAACCTTTTCCCAGGCCGGACCTACCCGCCTTCCTTCCACTACAGACTGATTTCACTCTTTAAGTCATCCCGTTTTTCGCTCCATTCTCTCTACATTCCAACCACCTCAACAACCCTTCCTCAGCCCTCTGACAAAAGTTTTGTAATCCCGCAACCTCCTCCAACTTCCAAACTACGAATCTCTCATAATTCACACCACCCATTGCCCTCAGCATGACATCTCCACTGCCTCCAGCCTTCTCCTCGCTGCTAACAGATTCATTCACCCACGTTCACACCCATATAAGAGCGTTGGTAAAACTATACCTCATACAATCCCCTCTTTGCCTCCCAAAGGGCAAAGTTTTTTTGTCTCCACAACTCCTAATGCACCACTCACTCTTTTTCCCTCACAATTCTATGATTTACCCCATCTTCATGACCCTCGGGTGACACTCCAATCCCAAATTCTGAATAGTTTTACCTCCTCCATACTCTTCCCTCCAATCTATTCAATCTTTCATCACTAATCTTTATTTATTATAACCTTACTCTTTCCCGTAATTCACCTTAATTTCTTCTTTTGCACCCCTCAAATATTAAATCTCTGCAACTTTCTTCCAGAATCTCCCAAGAGCACAGTTCATTCAGCAAAGAGCAGCTTTGACAATATCCCACTTGTGTGTGATTTTATATCTTTTAACTCCAGCTCTGGGGCCAAGACCCTCCGCATTTACTTCCTTACACCCATCTTAAATTATTAAACAACAGGTGTCAACTCCTTGTTAAGGCCTATTTTATGGTTTCCCCTTTTCCCAATACCACTGGCCTACTATCCCTCGTAAAAACTCTTCATGCTTTTAACCCCCTCCTACACCATCCTGAAAATTTTCCCATTGCCCCCCTCCCCCCTGTCTAGGCCTTTTTCCCCCAAATCCTTCCAAAAACCTCTTAGCCTTTCTAAAAACTTTCACTTTTTTTCAAAATTAAACACCTGTCCCACACCCCCTCCCTTTCCCCAAAAACCCCCGTTTTATCCTTCCAAAACCCTCTTACCTTAAATCTTTCAATTATAACTTACCATACACTTTCCAGTACCCCAACGCTTTCCCCCTATAATTTTTCAATTTTTTACCCCTTTCCTTTATACAAAAACAGCATTCTCTGCAACCCTAGTATTACCCTCTTCCTCTTTATTTAAAAATTGCCCCCCTCCAAAAAAAATCCCACCTCTTTTAACATTTTTTTATAAAAATCCCGGGCCTTTCCCCCCTTTTTTTTAAACCCAACTTTACGAAAAATTCCCCAAAACCCACAATGGGTTTTAAAAATGTTATTCCCTCCTTACCCCTTCCGAAAACCGCTTCCCTTCTTCTCCCATTTTTTAACAATTCCTCAAAAATTTTCCCCCATCCTCCCCAAACCTCAACCTCTCCATTTTAAAAATTCCCCTCCCAAACTGACAAAAAATTTGTTCCTGGCTTCTTAATTGTAAATCTCCCCCCAAAAAATTTTTCTTATTTTCAAAAAAATTTTTAAAATCCCCCCCCCCACTCTCCCTCAGCTTCTTTTTACATTCTTTACCCCCCTCTCTTTTAAACCCCTTCCTTTTTCTCCTTCTCTTCCCTCGCATCACTTCACAATTGTAAAAAACTATAAAACAAACTTTTTCTCCCCTTTACTTCTTAAAATCTCTTACCTCCTCCCCTTCCCCTCCTAACCCATTCCTGTAAAAAACTTCTGCTAACCCCTCTACCCTCATTTTTTAAAACCTCCCCTACCCTTCACCCCCCTTTCCCCCTTCAAAACCCTCAACCTCCAAAAACTTTTTAATCTACCCAACTGCCCCTCTTTGTTTAAAAACCTTACCTCTCTTTTTTCCCAATGCTTCTTTTTGTATCCCATCCCTTTTACTCTCTGAACACAACTAGGTGATCGAAATCGTGGGCCCCTCAAAAAACATGTACATCCTGAAGTCTCTCAAAATCTTTTATCTACCAATACATAATCCAACAAACTATGTCATTTCGCCTACACATATCTTTTATACTTATTTATCCCCCCTTTTTCTTAAAATTGTATTACCTATAAATAAACCCCTTTCTATCAAAGTTCAACAAAGGGCTCCCATTATATTTTCCCTGGCACCCCAAACTTACCCACCACAAAACCCCTCAAAAGTTTCTCCTACTTTTGCATTCAGGTCCCCTACCACAATACTTCCTCACTTGGGTTTAAAGGCACTTACATTCACTTAACATTCCCAAAATCTCTCTCTCTCCTCTGCATTCCTTCTTCTCCAGGTGATCACCTTATTATGACCCACTTCTCGCATCCAAACCTTACTTTAATCCACATAATTCTTTAATTATGGGTTATATATTTAAAATATATATATATATATAAATATATAAAAAATATATATATTATATAATATATATATATATATATATTAAATATATATATATATATAATTAAAATAAAATTAATAAATATATATATATATGTATATATATTATTATATATAATAAATTATATATATATATATAATATATAATTATATAATATATAAAATAAAATTTTTATATTTTATTAATAAATTTTTATATATATAATATAAAATAAAAAATAATTTAAAAAGTCGGGGCCCCTTTCCCCCCGAGGCAGGGGGACCCAAAAAAAAAAAAAAATCCCCAAAAAAGAAAAAACTTTTATCATTTTAAAAATTTTACCTCACTCCCCACAAAACATGTCTTTGATAAAACTCTGATACGACAGTTTAGAAAAAATATATATGAAATACACAAAATATCCCTCCAAAAATTCAATATCCCCAAAAACCCCCCCCTTTTAAAGTGCAGTCACTGTACTTCCCATTTCATAGACCCAAGTCAGCTAACCGTTTCCCCTAACTCCCTTCACTAAATATTACCCTGCTCACACCCAACAGCTCACCAGGTCCCAAAAACCATTCGTCTCCCAATCTCCCTTCACCTCACACACGCTTGCTGGAAGTCCGAAGCCCCTCGCCACAAGACTCTTTTTACCCCTCCCATCCAACCTTTTCAAGGATGAAACCCTACCCTCCTTCTTCTCTACAGATTTAAATGCTCTTCATGTCATTCTACTTAATCCTGTCTCTCTAAATGACGAAACCACCTCAACAAACCCCTCTTCAGCCCTCTGACAAATACTTTTAGTAACCCACAAAACCTCCTCCTAAATTTCCACAACTCGAATTCTCTTTTTACCACCACGCATTGCCCTTAACAACGACATCTCCACAGCCTCCAGCCGCCTCCATTCTGTAGTATTTACAACCGAACTTCACACCCATGCCATATTGCTCCCCATCCACTCTATCAATATGCCTCTTCTAAATCTATAAATGCAATGAAAACTTCCCTACCTTTATATAAATACTGTTCACCTATATATGCTTCAGAGTAAACACATATGATCCAAGCACAATCCCTACCCACCGTCTAAAGCCTCCTTGGTCATCTGCAATCCTGTTGCAAGAAAGTATAAAATACCGACAACATAATGGTTAGCATTATTGTAAACGTTTACGCCATCCAGTGGCTTTATCATACAGATTCTAGGACGATAATTAGAAGACTAGACTATATACAAAAGATGAGGTAATCAGTCCCTCAGCCTTGGTAGTTGATGTTGAGATCACCGTGGTGGTAGAGATTCTGAAGCAAAGGCAAGGAGACTGGCGTTTATGTGGGCGTCCAGTGGATAAGGACATGTAGCGGACGAGGGCATCGTCACTGGTAGGTGGGTTCCCCCATTGGGGAACATGGTCCTACCAAAGGGTTGGTTTAGTTTAGTGACGTCTTTCTAATAATGTCCTAGAATTTGTATTGATAAAGCCACTGGAGGGCATACGTCCTACAGTAAACATAAACCAGATGTTGGCACATGTGGTCTTAACTTCATCGCAATCCTATTCTCAGTCTTCACTCTAATTCCTTTCAATATTAACTCTACCGAACACTTTACCTGGTATACCTCAGTAAACTTATTCCCCTATACTTTTTACAATCTATTTGTCCACCCTTTCCCTTTATATAAGGAACTGTAACATGTCCTCTGACTATCCCTAGGTACCTTCCCCTCTTTCATACAATTATTAAACAAAAATACGAACCACTCCAACACAATATCCCCCCAGTTTTTAACATTTTCTCTCAACATTTTTCATTCAACGTATGCCTCACGCATCTCCTGACCATTGCATGAATTACCGCCTCACTTCTCATCGACATTAAAAGTTCCTCAAAATATTCTCACCATCACCAATACCACCAGCTCCCCAACTATTACACTCCCTACTCTTTTTTAACTGACAAATCCATATCGTCCCTAGCCTTCTTAGCTTTTTATCTCACTCCAAATGTTTTTTTTACCTCCATTCTCAGCAAAATTTCCTTACAGTGCCTCTCCACTCTTTCATCTGCTCTCCTTTTGCACTCTCTCACCATTGGTTTTCCCCCCTTTTTTCCCGTCAACTTTCTTTACTCACCATATACTCTGCTCTTCTTATATCACTTCTGCTTTGTAAAAAAACCTCTCAAAAGCTAACCCTTTTCTCTTTACCACACTCTTACCTCATCATTCCACCAGTCGCTCCTCTTTCCTCCTGCAACCCACCACCTATAGCCCAACTTCTGTCCCACAGTCTAATACTTCATTTTCAAAACTATCCCAACCTCTCAAACATCCCCACTACTCATACTTGCATTAGTCCACCTTCTGCCAATTGTTTTGCTTATATCTCACCTAACTTCCTCCTCCATTATTTAAACACTTTCACATCTCTCTTACTTGCTGTTGCCATTTTCCTTACCCTCCCATCACCTCTTACACGAACTGTATCTAACAAATAAATAATATCTGATATATCCGTTGTCCCTCTATAAACATGTACATACCTGAAGCCTAACCCATCAACCTTTATCACTAAACATAATCTATACAAAACACTTTCATTAACGTGCTATATCAACCTTGTATACTTATTTATCCGACTTTTTCAGATAAAAATATATTACTTATTACCGAAACCCCTTTTCTCACTTAGCTCAATTAAAGGCTCCCCATTTTTATTTACCCCTGGCATCCACAATTTACCTACTACTAACTCCCTCCACAATATTTTTTAACCTACTTTAGCAATGAGATCCCCCAACCACACGTACACTCCACTTGTTCGAAACTCCTTACTCCTCACATCATCAATTTCCCAAAATCTCTGTCTCTCCCTACACTTACTCTCTTCTCCCAGTAATAACACAAGGGGGGGGTACTTATAACCCACATTTCACACCCAACCCTTGTTTTACACCACATAAACCTTGCATATTTTAACATTTATATTCCCTTTTTTTCCTGCTATAACTTATCCTTCACATTATTTCTACATCTTCTTAAGCTCTAACTCTATTTAAAACCCCTGACCGAATCCCATTTATTTCCTCCCCACTGAAACTCTCCCACCCCCCATCAGCATTATACTCCACTGAAGCAGGACATAACAGCTTCTTCTCATTCATAACATCCACAATCATCTCTTTCTTAATCCATTTCCAACAACATCCACGCACATTCAAACATCCTGCTTTTACAGTTTTCCTCTTTTAGTAAGCGTATACAGGAAATGGGGTTACTAGCCCAGTGTTCCCCGGCATTGTAGTTGACATATACAACACGCATGGCTTACGGAGGAAAGATTCTTATTTCCACTTCCCATGGATAATAAAGGAAAAATAAAACAAAGGCTATTAAGATAAAATCAAGAAAACACAGAAACGTGTGTGTATAAATAAACTGATGGTTTTAGAAAGACACGTAAGGCAAACAACACTATGACATATTTATTAGAAAAACTTTCGGCCCTGGGACCTTGATCACTTCTAACATACAGAGGGAGAAAGACATTATATATATAGGAGGAGAGTGAGGTGTGAGTGACGCATGGTGACCTGAAGAATGTCATGTTGGCATGAGGACGGGTAGACGATGAAATCGTGTAACTCCTGTGTTGAACATCCAAAATGGTATACAATACGACAGGTTGTTAGGTAAGACACATATGCAACAGTTAGACATCTTTATTCCGAAACGTTTCGCCTACACATTAGGCTTCTTTCAGTCGAATACAGAAAGTAGGCAGGAGCCAGTAAGATGTGAAGACGTTGTAATCAGTCCATCACCCTCAAATTCTAACGACTTAAGTGCGGTGATGGACTGATTACATCGTCTTCACAACCTCTAACTGCTCCTGCTAACTTTCTGTATTCGACTGAAGAAGCCTACTGTGTAGGCGAAACGTTTCGGAATAAAGATGTCTACTGTTACATAGTGTCTTACCTAACAACTCCAGTTGTTGTTGGGTTGGTGTGCTTAGGTACATGTATGCCACTGTTTTGGGGGGGGGGGTTTGAGGGTAGTTTCCATGGGGTTGCGTTCTATAGTGTCGATGACGGCGATTAGTGAGGCTTCATAGAACACTACAGAACGTAACACTGGAAACTACAAAATTTCAAAAACATTGGCATACATGATACTTAAGCAGCACCAACCCAACAACACAGGAGTCACATGATTTCATCGTCTACCCTCCCCATCCCAACATGATATTCTTCGGTCACCATGGTCACTCAACCTCACTCTCCGCCTATATATATGTCTTTCTACCCCTGTATGTTAGAAGTGTTCAAAGTCTCAGGACCGAACGTTTTCTAATAAATATGTCGTAGTGTTTGCTTATGTGTCTTTCTAAACCAACTTGTCGGTATATATTACCAAGGTTTATATCATACATGAACGTATACATGTATGTGTAGTGTGACCTAAGTGTAAGCAGAAGAAGCAAGACGTACCTGAAATCTTGCATGAAAAACACCAGCAATCCTACCATTTATGTAATACAAATACTGGCTTCCTTTTTACACTCACTTGGAAGGAGGTAGTATCTCCCGAATGGTTGCTGTTTGCCAACCTACTACCTACCTACCCACCTTTTTATATATTATATATAAAAATATATATATATATATATATTTTATATATAATATATATATAATATATATATTTTATATTATATATATATATATATATATATATATATATACGAACAACCACTGTTAAAAATAGTGAATTCCAGGCTTTCGTGATTTCTCACATTACATTGTGATACTGTGATCTTATTGTATATATGTATTAGTGTGAGTGTGTGTGCAGGCTCACCGACGTGCCTGATGGGTTCAGCTCCTGGACTCGCCATTCATCCTAATTTATGCTAAACGTTCATAATCTGCTACTTACTGTTCCTGGTACAAGGGCGGGTTTTTTGACAGTATGAAGGAAATACAAAAGGTGTAGAACAAGATTTTATTGCGAACCGAAACATCACAATAGAATCTTATTTTACTCCTGCGTTTTTCTTCAGTGCCTCTACCAGTTCTTTCCACACGTTTACTATTCTTACACACTTGCACATCAGAGTGAGACGCTTCCGTCTGAGTCCCCTTGTTTAGTTCCCCATTTGAGGAAAACATGTTTTCTTTTTTTCCAGAAAGCAGGGTTAAATGGGGGTGTAGCAGAGGGAATAGATATAATTAAGATATGTTCCGAAAGTAGGCTGGGATAAAGTTTTGGAATGCTTGTTGCATTTGTTTAATGTACATATGAAAGAGGGGAAGGCATCTGAGGTTTGACAGAGAGCAAGGATACTTACTTTCTGTAAAGTAGAAATAAGACTTAGAGATAATGTAAAAATTGTGCGAGAGTAATTCTGTTGAACACAACAGATAAACTGTTATTAAAAGTCACAGGAAAGACAAAAACCTGGAGTGTAGAGAAAGAAGGTAACTTCGGGCATGGATGGTGATATATGTGTTAAGTGTTTACATGAGAGTCTATAAGTGAACAGTACCTAGATAAGGATAAGGAGTTATTTGTTGTATATATGGACTCGGAAAAATCATATATGAGGAATCGAGAAGCCACGTGTCTGATGTTGCAAATATATGAACTAAATGAAGGGTTATTAAAGACCTTGTAACTGAAAAATGAGGTTCATATTAGGGTATACGAGAAGTTTTTTTTTTGTTTTTGTTTCTTTTTTTGGGGGGGGGGGAGGTGAAAGACATTAATGTGTAATAACATAGTTGTTATTTAATGCATTTATGGACAGGGGAGAGCTATGGCTTTAATAAAATATATCATAAAGTGTGAATAGCCGCAGATGTTGTTTACTGATCACGCAGTGATTTTGAAAGTGCAAAGGTTGGTGGCGGAGGTTGCAAGAGTAAGGGTACAACAGAAGGAAATTTAAAGAAAAAGGTGAAAAGAGAAAAGTGATGAAAGAAGCATTCTAGGCAGTGCAGCACTGGTAGAGGTAAATTACTTTAGATATTTGGGAGTTACATGTCGGCACATTGTTCTATAAGTGATCAAGTGAATAATATGAAAATGAGAATAAGAAAGTAGTATGAATTTTATAGAGACAATTAAGAAAAAAGATTGTTAGTAAATTAAAAAGTGAAATGTACCAGAGTAGAATGAAACCGAGGCTTTTGTATGGTTGTGAAAAGTTGCCATTGGATGAGGTGGCAAGGACCCTGAAGATTGTCGCTTCTGAAACCA
>NC_069404.1:47164735-47352235 GCF_026875155.1 Cherax quadricarinatus
TACTTCCTAACATCCCTTTGATTCTCTGAGTCTTCAAATTTTCCAATTGTACCTCTTGTGTCGGGTGTCCCCTCTATGGAACATCCCGTCTTTGTCCACCTTGTCTATTCCGCACAGTATTTTATATGTCGTTATCATGTCTCCCCTGACCCTCCTGTCCTCCAGTGTCGTCAGACCGATTTCCCTCAACCTTTCTTCGTAAAACATTCCCCACAGCTCTGGGACTAGCCTTGTTGCAAACTTTTGCACTTTCTCTAATTTCTTGATGTGCTTGACTAGGAGTGGATTCCAAACTGGTGCTGCATACTCCAGTATGGGCCTGACGTAAATGGTATACAGAATCTTGAACGAATCCTTACTGAGGTATCGGAAAGCTATCCGTAGGTTTGCCAGGCGTCCGTATGCTGCAGCTGTTATCTGATTGATGTGCGCCTCAGGAGATATGCTCGGTGTTGTACTCACCCCCAGATCTTTTTCCTTGAATGAGGTTTGCAGTCTTTGGCCATCTAAACTATATTGTGTCTGCGGTCTTCTTTGCCCTTCCCCAATCTTCATGACTTTGCATTTGGCAGGGTTAAACTCAAGGAGCCAGTTGCTGGACCAGGCTTGTAGCCTGTCCAGGTCTCTTTGTAGTCCTGCCTGATCCTCATCCGTTTTGATTCTTCTCATTAACTTCACATCATCTGCAAACAAGGACACTTCTGAGTCTATCCCTTCCGTTATGTCGTTCACTTATACCAAGAACAGCACAGGTCCTAGGACTGACCCTTGTGGAACCCCGCTTGTCACAAGCGCCCACTCTGACACCTCGTCACGTACCATGACTCGTTGTTGCCTCCCTGTCAGGTATTCTCTGATCCTTTTGGGCAGTGCCTTTCCTGTTATGTGTGCCTGATCCTTTAGCTTTTGCAGTAACCTCTTGTGAGGGACTGTGTCGAAGGCCTTCTTGCAGTCCAAAAAAATGCAGTCGATCCACCCCTTTCGCTCTTGTCTTACTTCTGTCACCTTGTCATGAAACTCTAGTAGGTTTGTGACACAGGATTTTCCTTCCCTGAAACCGTGCTGGTTGTCAATTATACACTTGTTTCTTTCCAGGTGCTCCACCACTCTCCTCCTGATTATCTTCTCCATGACCTTACATAGTATACACGTTAGTGATACAGGTCTGTAGTTTAGTGCCTCATGTCTATCTCCCTTTTTAAAAATTGGGACTACATTTGCCATCTTCCATACCTCAGGGAGTTGCCCAGTTTCAAATGATGTGTTGAAGATCTTTGTTAATGGCACACAAATCTCTGCTCCCTCTTTAAGGACCCACGGAGAGGTGTCAAGTTCGCATAGCAGCTTCTTCACTTCCTCCTTGGTTATATGTACCTCAACCAGCACTTGCTGGTGTACCCCCCCGTTCTGATTTCCTGGAGTCCTACTGGTTTCCACTGTAAATACTTCTTTAAATCTCGAGTTGAGCTCCTCACATACCTCTCGGTCGTTTCTTGTGAATTCCCCATCACCCTTCCTCAGTCTGATTACCTGGTCCATGACTGTTGTTTTCCTCCTGATGTGGCTGTACAACAGCTTCGGGTCAGTCTTGAGTTTCGATGCTATGTCATTTTCATATTGTCGCTGAGCCTCCCGTCTTATCTGTGCATATTCGTTTCCGGCTCTTCGGCTAATCTCTTTATTTTTCTGAGTTCTCTGTCTTCTGTACCTTTTCCATTCTCTAGTACACCTAGATTATGCCTCCCTACACCTTTGGGTGAACCAAGGACTCGTTCTGTTCTTCCCATTATTTCTGTTTCCCTTGGGAACAAACCTCTCCTCTTCCTCCTTGAATTTTGTTGCCACATAGTCCATCAATTCTTGTACTGGTTTTCCTGTCAGTTCCCTCTCCCACTGAATGTTTTGAAGGAAGTTCCTCATGCCTGAGTAGTTCCCCCTTTTGTAGTTTGGTTTTTCCCACCCTATTCCTGCTCCCTCTCTCCACTTGGAGCTCAACTATGTATTTCGAAGCACAGAAACCACATGATTCAATAGCTCCCAGGGGTTTTTCAATACAAGAATCCTCGATGTCTGAACTACTCAAGGTGAATACAAGGTCCAGTCTTGCGGGTTCATCTTCTCCTCTCTCTCTGGTAGTGTCTCTAACATGTTGATGCATGATTTTTTTCCAGTACCCCAACCTTTCCATCATCTTGGCTCTCCATGTTTCGGGACCCCCAGGGGGCTCCAGGTTTTCCCAGTCAATCCCCTTGTGATTGAAATCACCCATAACTAGTAACTTTGCTCCCCCCATGTGTGCTCTCCTGGCCACCTCGGCTAGTGTGTCGACCATGGCTCTGTTGCTCTCATCGTATTCTTCTCTTGGTCTCCTGCAGTTCTGTGGTGGGTTGTACATTACTGCAATTATCACCTTATGCCCCCTCAACTGGATTTTTTCCACTAAGTAGTCCCTTTCACCCGTGCCATCCATTCCTTCCATTTTCTCAAAATCCCACTGGTTTTTAATGAGCAGTGCAACTCCTCCCCCTCTCCTCCCTCCGTCTTTCCTGAGGATTTGATATCCGGGTGGAAAGATTGCATCTGTTATTATTCTGGTGAGTTTTGTTTCTGTGAGTGCTATTATGTCTGGGGATGTCTCCTTGATTCTTTCGTGCCACTCCTCATACTTATTTGTTATTCCATCTGCATTTGTATACCACACCTTCAACTTCTTTTCTAAGACTGTAGTCTGGGAGGTGTACTGGGGTTGGGGAATTGGGAGACCTGATAAGGAAGTATGGGTGGTTGCTGTTTAGGTGGAGTTTGTAATGTAGTGGGTGGGGGCATTGGATGTGGCATGGGTGTTTTGGTTTAGAGTGTTTGGGCTGCACTGGGGTTGCCCTTTGGTTGGGAGGCTTCTATAGGAAGCTGTGAGGGAGGTTGTATTTGATCTTCTTCCTGTTCTGGGATTCCTGTCTGTCTTCCCATCCCCTCTCTTTCCTCCTTTCGCCTTTGTACCATCTCTCTCAGTTTCTGCCTTTTCTTCTTGTGTTCTGTCCGGTCGGATACACCTTCCTGTATGCCGGCATGTCCCTTTAAATTTATTCTCCTGCAGTATCCTGTTTCCGAGTCGATTCTGCCTTGAAAAACACTTTAAACTGGCCGGGTTTTTTTTTTTACAAACCCCCTTTTTTTTCCGAAAATTTTCCAGCTGGGTCATGTTGTTTTCTCCTATTACTTTCATGATGCTTTCAATTGCTTTTTTTCCCTTGTTTTCTTGTTTCATATGTTTCCCCTTCAAATTCCTGTAGCCCATACCAAAGACTGACCTCACCCTTTCATTCTCCCACTGCATATCCCTGTGTATCCCCTCATTCAATTTGATTTCCTCCATTGAAACTTTCCTTTTCTTCAGTTTCACTAGCTACTGTACTTGGGCTCAGTGGCCTGGTCATTTTCCCTTCTTGGTTTTTCCTGGGCTCTGCTGTGGTCTGTTAGGGCTTCCACATATAGCTTAGCTCTTTCATTATTACATCTCCACTGACAGAGCTTCTACATGCATTTTTTGTTCCTTCTTTCCCTACAGTCCCTTATTTGTGACTGAGGTAGCAGTCTCTGTTGTCAATCCCAAAATGTTCTTTAGTTCTTTAGGCTGTTTCAGATTTTTCAGTTCCTCTTCAAAAACTCTGTATCCTGGCCTCTGCTGCTTTGACTTGCACCTCCCACTTCCTGCTTTCCATTACTACCTCTCTTCCATTCTCATGCTAAGTTCTTCTAGTTTCCTTTCCCATCATGTTTCTTTTTTATGAGCTTCTGCTGCCCAATCTTCCTTTGCAACTTCCTCCTCCTGTCCCTTGGTTTCTCTTGTTCCCTCTCTGGCAAGCCTTTTTTTTGTTTTATCTATTGCCTCAGAGTGGAAACCTATGTAATTCTGTGTATTAGGTTAGTAGTGTGTATGTCAGAGTCTGGGGGGGGGGAGGTAGAGGAGGAACTGTGGCTATGTGGGAGAGGAGTGGGGAGGGGGAGGGGGAAGGAGGGAGAAGTAAGTGGGGGTGGGCGGGGGGGAGAGGGGGAAGGAGGGAGAGGTGGGGAGGGGGAGGGTGAAAGAGGGAGGGGAGTGTGTGTGTGTGTGTGTGTGTGTGTGTGTGTGTATGAAATAATCTGTGGATGTGCATCATTCTTCTTATTAATCTTCATATGGGTATCACTCAGTGTTTGCCCGGGTAATGAGATGGCTGAGGAGCGGCTAACATTTCGCATCCTTAGGATGAGTCTATGTGATGTTCTAAATATTTCGTATCATTAGGATGACATAGCATGATACAATAAACACCACATACTCCTAGGATAGTGTGATACACTAATCACTTTATATTTTCTCTGAGCAAAATACATCAGCAAGCAAAGTTTGAAGCCAATCAGAAGAGGCGTTCTCCAGCTACTGTGCAGAAACCAGTAATTCCAACTTATGTTAGTAAATTGAGGTATTTGCATTTGTATGGCTTCAACTTATATGAAATCATCTTTTCAATATGTTGACAGAGACATGAAAAACTCATGACGTTTATAAAAGTAATTCTTAAATTATGTAAATTATTATAACAAACTTAGTAAATTGGCTCCTTCATTCTCCAGAATTTTTCCCAACAAGGGTGCATCAGTGTTGAAAATTTGATGCCTTTCAGAAGAGGCTTTCTCAAGTTATTGCATGGAAAGAAAAATCGCGTTTTGATTTAGAAAAGTGACCACAAAAGCACCTGCCTATCCCAATAGATACAGAAACCTTTACTTAGTTACATTGCACCAGTGATGAAAATATGAAGCAGAACAAATGAGAGATACTCTAGTCAAAAAATCTTTGGTGGAAGAAACAAATTCGAGTCACTTACAAGTACCGCCTTTGTGAGCTTCATAATTAACCTGACAACCACAAAGTATGGTAGTAAGTACCCACTCCAACATTTTCCAAAGCATAATAATACTCGCTGGATAAAAACAATGTTAGTGGTTCTGGAACACGTGGCTGGAATCGCTGAGAGGTTAAAATAAAAATGCCCCAAAAGCAAAAAACCATCTTCAAAGCAAGAAGTGACGGTAAAGCTCTTTACTAAAAGTGGATGTTGTGGCAGCAAGACTATTACGGAGGATAAAATTAGGGAATGGCTGTAACAAATTCAACGCCAGCAGCAGCAGCAGCAGCAGCAGCAGCAGCAGCAGCAGCAGCAGCAGCAGCAGCAGCAGCAGCAGCAGCAGCAGCAGCAGCAGCAGCAGCAGCAGCAGCAGCAGCAGCAGCAGCAGCCAGCAGCAGCAAGGGAGACAGCAGCAGCAAGCAGCAGCAGCAGGGGCCCCCGCGCAGCCGCCAGGGCCCCACCGCCGCCGGCCCCCCTCATCAAAAACCGACGCGGAGAACTGAATGTAGTCAGGAGTTTTTGGAATGGAAAGGTCATTATAATATATATATATATATATATATTTTTATATATATATATATATTATATATATATATATATATATATTATATTATATATATATATATATATATATACATATAAAATATATATATAATATATATATATATATAAATATATATAATATAATATATAATAAAATATATATTATATATTATATAATATAAATTTTTATATAATTATATATAATATAATTTTTACTATATATATATATTTTATTATATATAATAATATAATAATAAATATGATATATATATATAAATAAAATACTATAAAAATATTTAATTAATTTTTTTTATCATTTAAAAATTTATCTCTTTTTTAATATAAATTTTTAAAATAATTTTGATTTTATTAATTTTTATTTATAAATAAAAATTTTAATTTAAAATTTTAGAAGATTTTCCAATTTCCAGGGCCCCCCATCCCGTCCCAAAAATAGATTTTATACAGGGATCAACTTTTATTTCCTCCTTTAATTTCAAACCCCCTTTTAATTTTTCCTTTCTGTCAATTAGGCCCCCAGTTTTTAAGAAAACCATTCAATTTATTTTAATTTTTAAAGGATTTTATTTTTTATAGCTTCCCCTTATATGAAGCCCTAGGATTCTTTTTAACTTTTATTGGCCAAAACACTTTATGATTGCACTGTTGTCTTGGTTCAAAATTATGTTAACTAAATAGTAAATCCTTTTCACCCAAACCGTAATATTAAGATCTGCATTATTTAATAATGGTAGCAAAGGTATTTCTGTCCAACCCATTTAGAACTTTCGCATTGTCTATATTAAACTGCATGCCACTTATCCACCACTGCATCAATCTATTCAAATCATCCTGGAGTGTCTAATGTCCCTCGTCAGAATAAAACTGGACGGCCTATTTGGGGTCATCACAAATTTGCTTTTTGCTATTTATTCCCTCATCTATGCCGTTAGTAAAATTTTGAACAAACAAGGGACCCAACAAAGACCCTGTGGACCCCCGCTTGTGACATTCCCATGATTTTCTCCCCATTTATGCAACTCTCTGCTGCCTATTTGTCAACCATGCTTTATCAACGAAAAAAATTTCTCCATCTTTCCGTGTTCCAATAAGTTTCTCAATAGCCCCTGATGTGGAAATCTATCAAAGCCTTACTGAATCCATATACACAAAATTTATATTCAATTACCAGGACCACCCCTCAAATACCTTAGTGAAGAAAGTTAGTAATTCATAAGACATTAACGCCCCTTGTAAAACCGTGTGAGATTTATTAATAATTATGCCTTTCAAGAGGCTACGAATTGCTTTGACAATTATGATTTCATAAATTTCCCATTAGGAGGTAAGCTTATTGATTACAGTTCAAAGCTAGGACCTGTACCTGCCTTGTAAAGAGGTATTACATATTGCCATTTTCCCACTTGTCTGGCAAATAGCCAGTTGTAGTGATAATTGAAAAGATTAGTCAAAGTATGCTAAGGTAAAGCTAGTGTCTTCCTAATAAAAACTGAAAGGTAGTAGTATTGCAAAGTTCAACATTTCCTTATCCCATCTTGTCCCTATTCCCTTTCTTTGTATTGGGACTTTTTTTTTTTTCTTTCTCATCTTTTAATTAAATATAACTACTTTTTAGCTGCCCCCTTTTCCTCTTTTGATACTCCTAATATGCCTCCCTTTTGACCAATGAGATGTTTTAGTTTATTGTTTAAACCAATCTGGGTATTTTTGTTCGATCCCAATTTCCCTACTTGAATAAAATTGTCTGGCAGCTAACACTATGAGGTAGGGTTGGCAACCAACTCTACTACCTGCCCATATAAAAGTCGGTCCCAATTAGCTCACCCAGGTAATTTCTCAGTCCCATAAAGTCGGCCAAGTGGAAATCTGGACAGAGACTTGATTGCAGTTATCTGGGAATTCGTGATATATGAAACTAAGTATTTGTGAAACTTTCCCCAAGCTCATGAATTAACCCAAGATTATTAACTAGTGATTCTTTGTTGGCAAAAACCAAGTCAAGCAGGTTCTTCCTCTATTGGTTCTGTCACAAACTTTTAAAAAGCAATCCTGAACCATACCAAGAAAGTCACTGGACTCAAGATGTCCTGTCACATTGGTCCAAACATTTGGTCTAAAATTTTAAAAATACTATTACACAACATTTTCCTATCCTAGATCCTCATGATCCCCGCCCTAGCAACTACTGCACTCCCTTTCAGGTTTTGGGGGCCTATAAACACAAACCAAAATTAAGAAACTGTAAACCCCCCCCAATTAAATTCCCCTTTTCCATGTTCTAACTTATATCTTTCAAACCAACAATTTAAATATCTCTATACAATCGGTAGTCCACCACCCTTTCCCGTTGACCCTATCAGTGTGAAATATTTATAAATTTTTATGTTGCATTGAGGAGGCTTTCTCTAGTTCAAATTGAACCAGGTCTCTGTTATAGCAATAATATCCATATTAAACCCGCTCTGCAAATAAACTTTGTCTCTATCTTATTTCTTAGACCCTTAATTGATAGTAAACTTGAAAGAGATGGTCTTTTTTTGTTTGTTGAACAATTGCTTTGTTTTTACTGGTAACTATTTTGAATATTGCCTATTAAAAATATCCTTTGAGTATTCTTGTAATATCTGCTGTTTTCAACCCTAATACTGCAGCCTGACTGTTTCCCACAAAAACCTATACCACCATAATCTATCAGTTTAAAGTCCTAGACAAGTCATCAATGACCCCCTCAGTCGAACTGGGTAATGCAACCACTCCAGCCCCAGAAAGATAAACCCCACCTTTGCATACATATTATGTTTGCAATAAAATTTGTCCCAGTTATCAATAAATTGGATTGCAAGTTCTTTGCAGTACTTGTCTAGCCAGCAATTTATACCAATTGCCCAAGACATCCATTCATTGTCCACTCACCTTCTAGGCAAGGTGCTACAAATGATTGGGAACCCTCCCTTAGACCTGACAACTTCTATGGCCGACCTGTACTTATCCTGCAGTTTCTGTCTCCTGCCCTTCCCGATTTCATTTCCACCAGCACTAAGACAGATAATGGGCTTGTTCCCATTACCTGATATAATATTATCCAACCTGCTGACTATGTAACCAACACCAGCTCCTGGGAGACACACCCTCTGTCTGACCTTTCTATCTCTGTTACAAAAACCACTGTCCATATATCTTACCTGAGAGTCTCCCACAATTAGAATATTCTTACCTTGATTAGCAGGGAAGTCAGTGGTACCTTTAACATCACTAACCACTGAAGAACACTCGTCCTGGAGAACAGAGAATCGGTTTCCTGCTTTCTCATCTTCTTTATCTTCCTTCTTCCTGAATTGAGTTGGATTAAGCTAAATTAAATTGCGCTTGTTATAATAAGATTTTCTAATGCTCTTTTGGTACAAAATCGTTAATTTTTATATTAACATAAATGAAAATAATATATCTTTAAATGTATAAGAGGAAATTTTAGAAAGAACTTAATTTTAAATGAGTTCTTGCTAATTGACCAGTTTTATCTATTCGGGACAATTTTGCAATAAGCAAGCAAGAGACACGGTGAGAACCATTTTCGACCAGGCTTAGGAGGTAAGTCTGCCAAGTTGATTCATTTACGGCTGGTTGAACAAGGTGCTAGCAAAACGAGGGGGGCCCCCTTTTTAGCACCCGGTTCCTGGTCGGAGGGCATGACTTATGGGTGTGTTACATACCCGAATAACTGTTATACCTTCAGCCCCGCCCGACCTTAGTAACTTACGACCGAGTTATGTATGTATGTACGTATGAATGTATGTATGTATGTATATATGCATGCATATATGTATGTATGTATGTACTCACCTATTTGTGGTTGCAGGGGTCGAGTCTGTCTGTATGATGTATGTGTGCATGTATGTATGGATGTATGTATGTATGTATGTATGTATGTATGTATGTTAGTATGTAAGTATGAATGTATGTACGTATGAATGTTGTATGTATATATGCATGCATATATGTATGTATGTATGTATGATATGTATGTATGTATGTATGTATGTATGTATGTATGTATGTAAATTAGTATGTGTGACGTATGGTGTATGTATGAAAGTATATCTGCCTGCATTTATGTAATATGTATGTTATGTATGTATGTATGTATGATGTATGTTATGTATGTATGTATATATGCATGCATATATGTATGTATGTATGTATTTAGGTATGTTGTATGTATTAAGTATGTATGTATGTATGTATGTATGTATGTATGTATGTATGTATGTATGTATGTATGTATGTATGTACGTATGAAAGCATGTAGTATGTATATATTGATGCATATATGTAAGTATGTATGTATGTATGTATGTTTGTATGTATGTATGTATGTAAGTATGTATGTATGTACTTAATATGTATGTAGTGTACTTATGCCTGATATATGTAAGTATGTATGTATTTATGTTGTATGTAAGTATGTCTGCATGTATGTATGTATGTATGTATGTATGTACGTTATATCTGCCCTATATATACCCCCCCTTCCCCACCCCCCCCCCCCCCCCCCCCCCCCCCCCCCCCCCCCCCCCCCCCCCCCCCCCCCATCTGTATGTATGTTTGTATGTAGTATATATTGAATGTATGTATGTATGTACGTATATATGTATGTATGTATGTAGTATGTATGTATATATGCATGCATATCTGTATGTATGTATGTATGTATGTATGTATGTATGTATGTTGGTCATATTTATGTTGAAACTTCTTGTAAATTCAAGTGAGAATAATAAAACAACTCGGATTCAGCAGGATTGGATCCCCTACTTACATTAGGTCCTTCCTCAAAAGATTCACTTCTGGTAAACCATAAGTCTGGAGTGTGTCTGAGTATTTATATTCTCTTATGGAAATAGCTACATTGTCAACAGTGACACAACCGCACTCGGGCTTCACCACTCTCTGTACATATCTACACATATTGTGAATATTTCATCTATTATTCTTCTGCATACTCGAACTTATGAGCGTGTCGTGGCCGGGCACTCTACCTATTTAGCTAAAATTTATCCACAATAATGGTTGTAGAGAGTTATGAAAAAAATTATGAATAAATCTGTTTTATCATGATATTATAGGGCACACAAGTATGTTTGACTTATATGTAGGTCGGAAAGTCTTCTATATATAAGTAATAATATGTACGAATCCGTGGACGAGTTACATTCATTACACTCTCAGGCTCATAATAAGGTTGTTCAGTTCCACCCTCCTGGACCGTCCCTTCCAGGCCCCAGGTGCTGTGGGGTCGTGGCTGTTGGGCAAAGGTGTTTTCACATACTCTGGCTTGGACTAAACTTTTTACTCAAGGCTCTTTGGGAAGTTTCCCTGGCCATACTGGCTTACTTGAGATCTCCTTGTTTCTTGGTAAGTAAGCGTCCGCGGTTCATGGGCTTACTTATTAAAGGTCTATGATAACATTTCTTCATTGTACTTTTTTGATAGAGCGCACCAGGCCTCAGGCGAGATAGACTCTGAAGTTTATTAGGAATGGTTCTTGACTGACATGTCTTATTGGTCGGACAAAGAGGATTCCAGTTCACGTCACCTGTGTATGATGTCATGAAGCCTTTCCTGTTCCCTGTACTATGCTCATATATGCGGAATATTCAAACTATTATTTATTTATACGCTTATGTGAGGATCGCATTCTTAATCCTGCTAGCGGCCAGTTACTAGACCTCCGCAAAGTTTAACAGATTTCGATCCTACGTCCGCATTTAGGTCGAACTGACACATAGTCACCGTCCGTCCTATATCCAGCCTGACTTGCTCGGATGTTTTTTTAAGTTGTTTTATATCGGTTCCACCTGTAGTACGCACTGTCTTATAAATTATTGTCAGAAAGGTACTTTCCATGGAAGGAGATTTCTTTTGAGAGTGAACAATTATCCACCTGCTGCTCCGTCCTACGCTCCTCCTGCCACTCTGCGGTGATCCAGGTGCTGCTTCGTCCTGTGCTCCTGCCACTCTGCGGTGATCCAGGTGCTGCTGCGTCTTGTGCTCCTGTCTGTGCTGATCCAGGTGCTGCTGCGTCGTGTGCTCCTGCCACTCTGCGCTGATCCAGGTGCTGCTTCGTCCTGTGCTCCTCCTCTCACTCTTAAATCAGTGCCGCGTTGTGATATTCTCCCGAGGGCTCATGCGTTATTCTGAGGATAAAATATTGGAGAAGTTGGAGAGCCAACGGATTGTGAAAGTTTAGAGATTTAGGATGGATGTTGGTGGGTAACTACGTCGACATTAACTCTACCTAGTGACCTTAAACCCTACTGAGCTTCCTGACGTTGTTATGGTTGCTTGGTTTAGGTACCAAATAAAATCTTACGTTAGGCACAGGTGCATATGTATCATATTTTAACCAGGTCCTTCAGAGGTTATCTTACCGCAGAGCTTTGCCGAGGCCATGAATAAGTGACACCCCACTTTTGTAAATTTCCGTTCTGGCTAATTCAATCACTAGCCCTGGTTTCTCTCTCTCTCTTTCTCTTCTTCTAGAAGAGTTGGTAGCGCTTCTCCTCCTACTGTCCCTTCCTCTCCTGATGCCGCAAAGCAAACCAAAACATATTAATTGAAGTAGAACTTCTTGTGTGATATCCGCCTTTCAAGTGCAAGCAATAGGGACCTTCCCTTTTCGTCTCTGAAGGTGCCTAATTACCGGCTTCGTCGGCACCTTCTGTTTTAGAAGCGATTCTCGAATGCTGATGCATTCGGATGCCTCGAATGTGTACTCAAGGACACTTCCCTTCTGTGGTAGCCTGCTCCAGCGGGTGCTTTGCGATCTAAAAAGAATTTCAATGATGACGTGGAAGCATGGGATATTTGCGACGAGTATATAAATCTACATACAACGAATCTCCTATTATGGGATGCTACTTTCGAGTTTAGAAGCGTATTGCACATAAGATGTATAATCGTAAAATCTAGCGTTTGCTATGATTTTTACACTTCCATACCAGTTTCCAACATCTGAGTGGTGACATGTACCTTGCTGTGTGGTGAGGTGTTACTTTACTGAGTGTGACGTGTATCTCTCTGAGTGGTGGACATGTTACCTTGCTGAGAGGTGAGTGTACTTTACTGTGTGGTGACCTATCTTGTGAGTGACGTGTATCTTTTCCGAGTGGTGACGTGTACCTTGCCTCTGTGGAAGACTTTTAGTCTTCTCTGTGAATCCGAACCAAGATATCCTCCCAGACACTCACCAGATAACTGGTGAAGGGATCAGATGTTCAGCTCCTTCAGTACCACGTGATGGACCAGTGTTGTCTTCAGCTTCTTTTAACACCCTGGTGATGGACCGGTGCTTCAGTCTTGCCTAGTTGATTCGGTTGGCCGGCAAATAGATTACTGGGATTTATATCAATAAGAGTAAGCAACAGAAGTCCAGCGGATATACTACAGCTTTATACATCATTAGTAAGGCCTCACCTAGATTACGCAGCTCAGTTCTGTTCTCCATATTACAGAATGGATATAAATTCGTTAGAAAACATTCAGCGACGAATGACAAAATTAATACGTAGCATTAGAAATCTTGTGAGACAAAGAATGAGGGGAGATATGATCGAAGTGTATGAGTGGAAGATGGGTATTAACAACGGGGATATAAAAAAGGTCTGAGGATATACACAAGAGAGAACCCACAATATGGATTCCAAATTAGACCAAGTTTAGATTTAGGAAGGATATAGGAAAGTATTGGTTTGGAAATAAGGTAGTTGATGAGTGGAACAGTCTGCCTATTAGGGCCATTGAAGCTGAAACCTTGGGTTTTAACTTCAATAACCCTCCTAGGTTGGATAAATACATGAGTGAGAGGGGTTGGATTTGAGTGGGACATGCACATGAGTAAATGGAATTATTGAAGTTTGTTGCTTGGGTATCGTTGAAAATTAGGGTAGTCCATCATCAGAACCCTGTTGATGGACCAGGTGCTTCAGCTCCTTTAGAACCCTGGTGATAGACCAGGTGCTTCAGCTCCATCAGTACCCTGGTGATGGACCAGGTGCTTCAGCTCCTTTAGAACCCTGGGGATGGACCAGGTGCTTCAGCTCCTTTAGAACCCTCGGTGATGGAAACAGGTACTTCAGCTCCAGCAGTTACCTGGTGATGGACCAGTGCTTCAGCTCCTTCAGTACCTTGGTGTGGACCAGTAGCTTCAGCTCCTTTAGAACCCTGGTGATGAGCCCAGGGGGGTACTTCAGTCCATCGTACCCTGGTGATGGACCAGGAGTTTAGTTCATTTAGAAAACTGTGATGGAACACGTGCTCAGCTCCTTGAGTACCCTGGAAATAAATGGAATAAAATACCGACGCAATGGAAAAATAAACACAGAAGCAGTATAATGTGATCCTTTATTAAAACGTTGTCAATAAAGGACCACATTATATCCTTTAGTACCCCGCTGATGGACATTGGCTTCGGTTCCTTCAGTACCCTGGTGATGGACCAGGTGCTTCAGCTCTTGCCTAGTCTGGTCCGGTCGGCCCAGCTGCAGTGTTTTCTTCTTCTATGTTCTTAAGAGTGAGAGGAAATTGAATTCTAGGGACTTTCACATTAGTTAAAAAGATTATCAAGCTTATTGCCTGGGTAGCACCGATTATGGGTTAGGCACAGGCTATTGTGACGGACCAACATTCAACATTTGTTTTACAGCTCCCCTCCACCACTCCGCGGTGGCGCATCCAGTCGTCTGGCCTTCATGCATACACGTATTCGCTGACATAGTCCCTGTGACAATGTGATTTTCCTGATTATAAACCAGCAGCATAACACATCTTTAGTCTGTTAAGAGGCCCACGATGACCGGCTGGACTATATATACCGATGTTATCTTACCCTATTATTTTTTTATAAACTACTCTGAAGCAAAACAACTCCTGATTGCGAAGAACTTGCCAAAGGATTCGAACCCACTCGCATTAATCATCAGGATTATGATAACATAGATAGAGTGCCGGCCACGAACAGTCATAGTTCGAGTATGAGTCAGAACTAATAGATGAAATATTTTCATATATGTGTAGCTCTGTACGTGAGAGTGTGGAAGCCCGGGCGGTGTGTGTCACTGATGACAACTGTCAACTATTCCATAAGAGGAATATAAATATCAGATCACACTCAGACTATTGTTTACCATTATAGTGAATCTTTTTTGATGAAGGACATAGATGGAGTAGGAGTCCAATCCTTCTGACTCCGAGTTGTTTATTCTTTCACTTGGACAGTTATCAAGCGTTTCCACATAATATGCCTACATACATACATTACAATTCATTCATACATACATACATCTATGCATGCACTATATTCATACATCATACATACAACATACATCCAGACTTACATATATGCATGCATATATACATTACATACATACATACATACATACTTACATATATAACGTACATACATACATACATCTTACATTACATACATACTACTTACATACATTCATCCATACAAAAACATACATACATACTACATACATACTACATTACATACATACATCATGTAATACATACATTTTTCATACTACATTTATGCATGCATATATCCTACATACATACATACATACATACATACTACATAATACATACATATATACATACATACATACATACATCCATACTTACATAAACCATTGTTTTAACAATACGTACATACATACAAACATACATACATAATAATACATACATACCATACATACATACTTACATAATATGCATGCATATATACATACATACATATATACATACATACATACATACATACATAATACATTACATACTTCATACAATACATTCATATATAGTACATCATACATACATACATGCATAATACATACATACATACATGCATACATATATGCATGCATATAACATACATAATACATACATACTATATAAATACCTTACATACATATATCTACATACATACATAATACATACATCATACATTACATACATACATACATACATACATACATACATACATACATAACATAATTTATACTTACATTTTTAATACATGCTTAATACATGAATGCATATAATACATATTATACATACATACATAAAAACATACATACATCCTACATACTTACATACATAAATAGACAAATATAATACATACTTCATACGTAATACATACATATATACATACATGACATACATACATACATAATTCTTACATGCTACATACATCCTACATATACATACATTCATACTACTCATGTACGTTACATACGTGCATACATACATTCATATATACATACATACATTCATACATACTACCATTACATACATACATACATACATACGTACCTACATACAAACATGCACATATACGTACTACATACATCCCATAATACGTACAAACCTACATACATATATACATACATACATATACATACATACAGTTACATACATACATACATCACATACATACATTCATATATAAATACATACATACTTAAATACATACATAATACATCTAAACGTAATACATACGTAGATACGTACATACCATACATACATACATACATGCATACATTACATATATACATACATGCATACATACATGGTTCATACATACTTACATATTATACTACCATACGTACATACATACATACATTGCATTACATACATAAATACATATATAATATCTATATATATATATTATATATATATATATTTATATCTATATATATATATATATATTATATATATATCTATATATATATATTTATATCTATATATATATATATATATATATATATATATATATATATATATATATATATATATATATATATATATATTAATATATATCTATTTAGTTGGGTTATGCTTAAATAAAATTGTTCTTGTTATAATAAGGTTAGGTAAGTTTTCTAAGATTCTTATGGAGCAAAATTATTTTTTTTTTTACTTTAAAAACTAATGAAAAAAATATATCTTTAAGTATAAGAGAATTTTAGAAGGACTTAATTTTAAATTAAATGAGTTCTTGCTAATTACCTGGTTTACATATTCGGCACGACATATACATACATTTATATATATATATATATATATCTATATTATATATTTATATATATATATATATATAGATATAAATATATATATATATATATATATATGTATTATATATATATATATATAAATATATACTATATATATATATGGGGAGTGGAAAAGAATCTTTCCTCCGTAAAGCATGCGTGTCGTTGAGGCGACTAAAATGCCGGGAAGCAATGGGCTAGTACCATCCTCTGTAGACACTTACTAAAAAAGAGAAGAAGAAAAACTTTATAAACGGGGTTGTAAAATGTGGAGTGGATGTATGCGGATGACAAGAAAATGATGATTGCTGGATGTTATGAATGAAAAAGAAGTTGGAAGTCTGGCCATAAGCGAAAACAAAGGTTGAGGGACTGATTACCCATTCTCCTCCTGGCGTCTTTCAAGTTTCTCTATGTATGGATGATGAAGCCACTGTGTGCGACCCGTTTTGTCAATAAAGATACCCAAGAGTTGCACATGTGTCTAATTTATCAAAATGTCGGTTCTCTGAACCATTCTTCCTACAAACCTGTCAGAACACTGCAAACTTCTTGGCTCTTAATAATTAGGAATTCTTCGCTTGTTTTCTTGGCACAACCTATTTCCATTGAACAATGTGAACTACCTATGACTGCTACACTTCTCCTGCCAACGGTTTATAAGCTGTTCTCGCTCCTCATCTTGCCGTTATTCTACTCGTAGATTGATGGGGACTGAACCACCATCTCGATCAAGGTTGAGGGACTGATTACCTCATACTCCTCTGTTCTTAGTTTCTCCTATGTTGGACTGATGACGCCACTGTGTGGCGAAACGTTTCCTCAATAAAGATACCCAGAGTTGGCACATGTGTCTAATTTATCAACATGTCGGTTCCTTTAACCATTCATTCTACAGATAAAAGGAAACAGTTGAGTAGGACTTCAGATGTACATGTTTATAGAGGGGCCACAGTATATCAGATTCACTTTCTAGGTTTGTTTGTGCTACACTGGTAAGGAAAAGGTAGGATGGGATACAAGGAGAATAGAAGCATCAGGGAAGAGAGAGGTGAAGGTTTATAAACTAAAAGAGGAGGCCGTTGGGTAGTTATAAAACAGCTGTTGGAGGATAGATGGCTATGAGAGCATAGGCAATGGGTCGAAGAGGTATGGGAAGGTTTAAAAATGTAGTGGTTAGAGTGTTCAGCAGAAGTTTGTGTTACAGGAAAGTGAGTGCGGAGGGAAGCGGGCTGCGATTGGTGGGAATGCTGACTGTAAAGAGAATAGTAAGGGAGACAAAAAGATGCATATGAAGAAGTTTTTAAAGTAGAAGATGATGCAGGAGGGAAGAGTATATGGAGAAAAAGAGAGAGGTTTACGAGAGTGGGTGATTGAAGCAAAGTAAAAAGAGAGCAAATGAGAGAGGTGGGGTGAGATGGTTATCAACAAATTTTGGATGAAAATAAGAAAAAGTTTTAGGAGAGCGAGTGAGATTAACAAGTTAAGAAAGCAAAGCTAGAGAACAAATGGATTTGTCAGTTAAAAAATGGAGAAGAGGAGAGTAATTAAATGGAGAGTTAGAGGTATTGGAAGATGGAGGAATATTTTGAGGAATTGTCTACATGATGATGAAGATAGGGAAGCTGTGAATTCGTGTTTAATATAGGGCAAAGGGGAATAACATCTCTAGGATGTGAGGAAGAGCCAGTTGTGAGTGTGGGGGAAGTTCGTGAGGCAGTCAGGTAAAATGAAGAGGGTAAGGCGCCGGGATGATGGGTGAAAGATTTTGAAATGTTTAAAAGCAGGTGGGGATATAGTTTAGGACGTGGATGGCTGCAATTATTTAATACATGTATGGCACGAGGGTAAGGTACTAGGGCTTGGCAGAGCGAGCGCATGCATAGTTTTCCTTTGTATAAGGCAAAGGGGATAAAGAGAGTGCAAAAAATTATAGTGGGGATATGTTGTTGAGTATACGTGGTAAAGAGTTTGGAACAGTTATTATTGAAAGAATGAAGAGTAAGACGGAGAATAGGATAGCAGATGAACAAGGAGGACTTTAGGAAGTAGGGGTGTGTGGACAGGTGTGTTTACAGTGAAACAATAAGGGAACAGTATTTAGATACGGCTAAAGAGGTCTTTGTGGCATTTATGGATTTGGAAAAGGCGTTCTGGACAGGGTGGATCGGGGGGCAATGTGGCAGATGTTGCAAGTGTTATGGTGTAGGAGGTAGGTTACTGAAAGCAGTGAAGAGTTTTTACGAGGATAGTGAGGCTCAAGTTAGAGTATGTAGGAAAGAGGGAAAATTATTTCCCAGTAAACGTAGGCCTTAGAACAAGGAGTGTGATGTCACGTGGTTGTTTATATATTTATAGATGGGGTTGTAAGAGAGTAATGCTAGGGTCTTGACAAGAGCTGGGAGTTAAAAGATAAGAATCAAATAAAGAGGGAGTTGTCAAGCTGCTTTTGCTGATGACACTGTGCTCTTGGGGAGATTCAGAAGAGAAGTTGCAGAGATTGAGTGGGATGAATTTGGTAGGGTGTGCACAAATAAGAAAATTAAAGGTGATACAGGAAACGAGTAAAGCTATGGGATAACAAAAAAGATTAGGTGAGGTGAACGATTGAATATCGATTGGAGGAGAGAGTTGGAGGGAGGTGGAATTGTATTCAGATATTTGGGAGTGTACGTGTCAGCGGAGGGTCTTGAAAGCGGAGGTGAATCATAGAATTGTGAGGAAAAAGAGTGAGTGGTGCCTAGGAGTCTGTGGAGCCAAAGAACTTTGTTCCTTGGAGGCAAGAGGGGACTGTATGAGAGTTTCGTTTTACCACGCTCTTAAGGATGTAGGAAGCATGGGTGATGAATGTTGCTACAGTGAGGAGAAGGCTGGAGGCAGTGGAGGATGTCATGTCTGAGGCAATGTGTGGTGAGGAATAAATGCCGAGAATTCGTAGTTTGGAAGTTAGGAGGAGGTGCGGGATTACCACAACTGTTGTCCGAGGGCTGAGGCAGGGTTGTTGAGGTGGTTCGGGACATGTAGAGAGAATGGAGCGCAACAGAATGCCTTCAAGAGTGTATCAGTCTTGTAGTGGAAGGAAGGCGGGGTAGGGGTCGGCCTAGCGAAAGGTTGGAGAGAGGGGGGGTAAAGGAGGTTTTGTGTGTGGGGGGCTTGGACTTCCCAGCAGTATGCTATGAGCGTGGTGATAGTGAGTGAATGGAGAAAATGGTTTTATAATTCTTGACGTGCTGTTGGAGTGATGCGCCAAAGTAAATTTATGAAGGGGTTCAGGGAAAACCGGCAGGCCGGGACTTGAGTCCTGGAGATGGGAAAAGTACAGTGCCTTTGCCATCTGAAGGAGGGGTGTTAATGTTGCAGTTTTAAAAACTGTAGTGTAAAAGCACTCCTGGCCAGACAGTGATGGAGTGAATGATGGTGAAAGTTTTTCTTTTTCGGGCCCCTGCCTGGTGGGAATCGGCCTGTGTGATAAATATATATATTATAATCTTATATATATATATATATATATATTATATATATATTATATAAATATATAATATAAATATATATATATATATATATATATATCTAAATATTTAATTTATATATATATATATATATAAAGACAAAAAACATTGGCCAAACATTCAGAAAAATACAACAGAAAGTAAAACAACATAGGTAAATCAGGCTCATCTCGATTACTTCCTCCAGCTCCCTGCGGTGGCCACGTGCCCAGAATGCTGCAGGCATTACCTCTCTGGATCGCAACCGAGTCTCTGAAAGAGGATAGCGCCTGTGGTCTTGGTTTCTATGATGAGCCTTTTCACCAGCTCTTTGTTGAGGAACTTTAGAGCACACTTGGCCCCATGCTCCCAACAAAGGGGGGGGTCTCCGACCCTCTTGGAATGAAGTTATAGCAAGGGGGAAGGTCTTCATATTTTCGGAATATTCTGGGTTCCTGTGGCTGGGCGCTCCACCCCTTCCACTACGGGTATGGCAAGTAGGTGTCTGCCAATGTGCAGCACAGGTTTATTACCCAGGCAATTGCTTTCCACCTTCCAGGGTAGCATAGTGGCTCCATCAGGACTTTTGACTTCATCAGACTCTGTACTTGGGGTTCCGTTGAGTGGGAACGGGCTGTGGTGACGGTTTTCTTTATGATGTCATGCCCTCCCTATGTCTTGCATCTTCCCTTCTGCTGAGTGTGACACATCGAGACCATGAAGTCGAATTGATCAGCAGTCGACTGCTGCAAATACACTTGTTCGGTGAGGATGGGGGATGTAGGCGAAGAGGCAACACCAATCGACTGGCCTGTGGTTCAGACGGGTGCCCAGAGCGGACTTGGGAACAGCTAACGGGAATCTCCTGAGTGTGGTTGCCTTCACTGCCAGGAGACGAGCTTAGTCCTTTCCTGAAGCACTGGAAGATTTGTATTGGCGATTTTTTCCATGATCGGTTTGTCCCAGTGGGGACCTGTTTAGTGCTCTTTGGGAGGAGATGGTTACTGGAGGAGTCTCTAGGTGTCACCGATTCGCTGCTTTCAGTAACACCTACTGTAAATGCTTGGAGAGACGTGGTAGGTCTATCAAGCCCTCTACACGTCTTCTCAGCGTTCGGGAAACTAATCTACTTTGCCTAATGCACTGGAAGCCAAACACGAGACAAAAAGCAGGTAAGCAACATGCGTTGCTTTACGCACCCCTTATACCTCTCAGCGCACTGGGAGAGTTGCTTGATCCCCATTGAGCTCATTCTCTAGTGCAGGTTCGTGCCTTCTTAAATGTTGAATCTCTAGGTGTGCGTCATATTCACCGAGTGTTGGGTTGTCAAAAGCGGGTGCCCACATCAGGAAGTAATTGAGTCTTGGATTAGTAAGCCTCCTTGTGAGGAGATACAGAGCATCATTGGGCATCAAGGAATGCTTATTCTATCCTCCATTCTCATCAGGAAATTCAATTTGCCCCTGAGGACAGTTGTCGGATGGCTGGTGACCCCGCTGTGTTCCCAGAGGGGTAATGTTGGACGGAGGTGGTAGTAGAGACTTCCAGGAAGATTCTTCGACAGCATTGATAATTTTCCTGGTTCACTGTGATGATTTCCAACTTCGCGGGATTGAGGATGATTCCAAGTCTTGCTCTGTGTTGTCACAGTTGTAGTCCCCTGCAGGGAGACTCTTCAGTACCTGCAGAGTGCCTTCTATCCAGGTACAGATATTGAGCTCACTGGCGTAGGCTGAAAGTTATTTCTCTTACTGCCAAGCAGGAGAACAGAGGAGTAGTGGGTCACCTGCTGAACACCTCTGATGATTGAATTTATGTTTCTCCAAACACAGAATTGAGGTTTGCTGTAGCCGGTGAAATGAAGGGAAAAGACTGGGGAACTGATCCCGAACAGCTGGCAAGACAGGATCCTCTCTTCACCATAATAAAAGGCATATCTAAAATCCGTTTGACTATGGCCTTGTCTTCTGGTAGGTCCCTGATGTAGGCTCTTGGCGGAGGAGCTGCGGGCTTCACTGCCTTGAGAGGCCCCAAAGCCCAGTTGGTGTGGCTGGAGTAATTGGCCGCTTCTTGGAGAATGTTTCTCCTGCTGCTTTGGCAACGAGACGGCGAAGCGAGTTTCCAACTGTAAAGGATCAGATTCCCATCCCTTTTTCCTTCAAAGCCATAGAGAGGCTCAAAAAGAAGGTTTAATTTTTCTGGGATTCGCCCGCAGGCAATTGTTGACGAAAGGTTGTTACTCGGTGTGAGAAGCTTGATGCAGATTCACGAGTACTGGAATATACCATCACTTGAGGAGCTGAGGTCGAATTCCAGTATAACCTCTGCAGATCCTGCTGGGAAATGACCGATCGCCTTATAGGACTTCCGAGTCTGGCAAAATTAATTGTTCAGTGAGGGTCTTCTCAGGTGTTGTTGATGGCTATGATGTCCCTGGGTTGGATGCTTGTCTTCTTAGTGCTTGGGAGGCCGATGGTCTCCTCTTTGGCGGGCTACCGTGTCGTCTCTTGTAATTATTCTTATTCTCCACTTGTTACCTTCTTCGATTTTTTTGCCTACCCTGTGTGAAATATTCGCGTTTTCCGTGGACTTTTCTTGGGTCTACCTCTTTTGTTCCTGCGATGATGGGGCAGAGGCGACACAATTATCCGTTCTTGGGTCGTTGCGCCCTGCCTTGATAACTGGAGACGTGGTACGCAGTTTGCCTCGTCTTTCAGGAACTGCAAGAAGACAGGACATTGCCGAACAAGAGTAGGTTGCGCCTTGCTAGGATGGTGCTCCGGCTTCTAAGTTGGTGGAACCTCATTATAAGGGCGAGCGCTTTAAGGGGATGTGGGATAGTGTACTGCTAGCAGTGGATTTGAAAATTCTTTTAGCCCCCAAAACAAAAATAAAAAAAATGGGGGGTGAAGGTTATCGCACGTGAAGAGGGTTTGCCAATTGGAAATTGTCATTGCCTGTGGAGGGCCTGTTGGGCTTGCTCTCCTCTGCTGGGGGCTATGTGATCCCGCAACCCATGTGTGCACGACTGCG
Organism: Cherax quadricarinatus; assembly: GCF_026875155.1. Lineage (NCBI taxonomy): Eukaryota > Metazoa > Arthropoda > Malacostraca > Decapoda > Parastacidae > Cherax > Cherax quadricarinatus. The sequence continues at coordinate 47,187,821 of NC_069404.1, forward strand.
GCCATCCCTGTTGTTGGTGGCTTCGAAACTCTCCACACACCTGACATGTGCCTCATCCTTCATTGTTGGGTGATTGTTTCAAATTGGGCTTGTGGTGGCTGGCCTTCATCCATCTTCATACCTCAAATGGGTGGTAAGCCAGGCCTGAAGGGAAAATGGCGCATGGAATACCGCATGTGGGTTCATGGTGGTTGGTGGGGGTGGCGAGGGGTCTCCCGTCTTGTGGGTGGGCGGTGGACGAAAGGGAGGGAGTGGCAAGAAGTGTGCTGAGGCGGAGTAGGGCACTCACTCCCTCCCAGGACCAGTCACTATACACCACAATGCTCTGTGCCACATGTTACTTTTACACTACTATGCTCTGTGCACAGCCCCCACTATCAACGACACGCCGCTATACTCTACACATGCTATGCGCATACCATGCACATACTATGCACTGTACACTATAGACTATATACACCATACACACGGTGAACACACTCCATTGTTTGTAACAGGAGCCACCAAACCGGGGGTTGTTTGTATGCGCGGCCTGTATGGGGAAGGCAGGGGGATGAGCTTTACCCTCAACAGGTCCATCTCTAACCCATCCCGTCTCATCACAATAGTTCCTCTACGACCACTACTACTACCACTCCACCTGACTACCGCCACTATATATCCTCGTTTTCTTGGGAATTTCGATTATTTTTATTTTTTTTATGTATGGATGTATGTATGTATGTATGTATGTATGTATGTATGTAAGTATTTATGTATGTATGTATTTCTGAATATGTATGTATGTATGTATGTATGTATGTTGTCTGTATGTTAATGTATGTAATGTATGTATGTATGTTATGTATGTTAGTAAGTATGTATGCATGTTTTCATGCATTGTATGTAGTAGTATGTATGTATGTATGTATGTATGTCTTATGTATGTATGTATGTGTGCATGTATGTTTTGTATGTATGTATGTATGTATGTATGTATGTATGTGTATATGTACGTATGTATGTACGTATTATATATGTAATATGTCTGTTCTATGTATGAATTTATGTATGTATGTATGACTGTGTATCGTATGTATGTATGTATGTATATATGTATATATGTATGTATGTTTATATGTATGTTTTTTATGTATGTATGTGTGTATGTAGGTATTTAGTTGTATGTATGTATGTGGTATGTATGTATGTATGTACGTATATATGTATGCATGTATGTATCTCTGTATGTCTGTCTGGTATGTATGTAGAATATATGTATGTTTGTATGTATGTATGTATGAATGTATGTACGTAGTATCTCTGTATATATGAATGTATATATTATGTATGTATGTATGCTTGTATGTATGTATGTATGTATGTATGTATGCTATGTATGTAAGTATTTATTGTATGATGTAGTATGTCTGCATGCATGTATGTATGCATTGCATGTATTGAATGTATGTATGTATGTATTATGTATGTACGTTCTGTATGTGTGTATGTAGGTATGTCTGTATGTGTATGTTTGTATGCATGTATGTTATAATGTATGTACGTATGTAGTTATAGGTATGTATGTTGTATTTATGTATGTATGTATGTATGATATGTATGTATGTTGTATGTATGTATGTTGATGTATGTTCGTATGTAAAGTATGTATGTATGTATGTATTTATGTAGGTATGTATGTATGTATGTATGTTGTATGTATGTATGTGACGTATATATGTATGTATGTATGTCTATATGCATGCATATTTGTATTGTTATGTATGTATATATGTATGTATGTATGTATGTACGTAATATATGTATGTTTGTATGGTATGTATGTATGAATGTATGTACGTACGTATATATGTATATATGTATGTATATCTGTATGTATGTATGTTGTATGTATGTATGCATGCTATGTATGTATGTATGTATGTAAGTTATATGCATGATATGTATGTATGTATGTATGTATGTATGTATGTATTGTATGTAAGTATGCATGTATGTATGTATGCATGTATGTATGCATGCATGTATGAAAATGTATGTATGTATGTATGTATGTCGTATGTACGTATGTATGCATGTATGTATGTATGTATGTATGTATGTATGTATGTTGTATGTATGCATGTATGTATATATGTATGTACGTCTGTAGTATATATGTATGTATGTATGTATATATGTAGGTCATGTTGTCTTATGTATGTATGTTCTGTTTGTATGTATTTAAGTTGTACGTTGTATGTATGTATTTATGTATGTATGTATGTATGTATGTACGTATATATGTATGTTGTATGGACTGTATGTATATTTGCATGCATATATGTATGCATGTATGTATGTACGTATATATGTATGTATGTATGTATATATGTATGTACGTATATATGTATGTATGTATGTATGTATGTATATTTGCATGCATTTATGTATGTATGTATGTATGTTATGTATGTCTGTATGTATGTATGAATGAATGTATGTATGTATGTGTGCATGATGTATGTATGTATGAATGTAAGTTGTATGTATGTATGTATGTACGTATGAATGTATGTATGTATGTATATATGCATGCATATATGTATGTATGTATGTACTCACCTATTTGTGGTTGCAGGGGTCGAGTCTGTCTGTATGATGTATGTGTGCATGTATGTATGGATGTATGTATGTATGTATGTATGTATGTATGTATGTTAGTATGTAAGTATGAATGTATGTACGTATGAATGTTGTATGTATATATGCATGCATATATGTATGTATGTATGTATGTATGTATGTATGTATGTATGTATGTATGTATGTATGTATGTAAATTAGTATGTGTGACGTATGGTGTATGTATGAAAGTATATCTGCCTGCATTTATGTAATATGTATGTTATGTATGTATGTATGTATGATGTATGTTATGTATGTATGTATATATGCATGCATATATGTATGTATGTATGTATTTAGGTATGTTGTATGTATTAAGTATGTATGTATGTATGTATGTACGTATATATGTATGTATGTATGTATGTATGTATGTATGTATGTATGTATGTATGTATATATGCATGCATATATGTATGTATGTATGTATGTATGTATGTATGTATGTATGTACGTATATATGTATGTATGTATGTATGTATGTATGTATGTATGTATGTATATTGCATGCATATAGTATGTATGTATGTAGTATGTATGTATGTATGTATGTATGTACGTATATAATGTATGTATGTATGTATGTATGTACGTATGTACGTATGTATGTATGTATGTATATATGCATGCATATATGCATGTATGTATGTATGTATGTATGCATGCAAGCATGTATGCATATTTATGTTGAAACTCTTGAAAACTTCCAGGTGAGAATAATAAACAACTCGGATTCAGAGGATTGGATCTCCCTGCTTACCATATATGTCCTTCATCAAAAAGATTCACTATATGGTAAACAATAAGTCTGAGTGTGATCTGAGTATTTATATTCTCTTATGGAAATAGTTACATTGTCAACAGTGACACAACCGCACTCGGGCTTCACACTCTCATGTACATATCTACACATATATGAAATATTTCATCTATTATTCTTCTGCATACTCGAACTTATGAGCGTGTCGTGGCCGGGCACTCTACCTATTTATCATATCCTGATGAGTTAGATGCTAGTGGGTTCGAATCCTTTGCAAGTTCTTCGCAGTCAGGAGTTGTTTGTTTAAATTATTTATAAAAAAAATAATGTAAGATATCTGTATAGTCCAGCCTGTCACCGAGGGCCTCTTAAGCAGACTAAAGAGTGTGTAGTGCTGCTGGTTTATTAATCAGGGAAAATCACATAGTCACAGGTCTATGTCATCAAATGACTTATGCAAGATGCAGACGCTATGCCAGCGCGGAGGAGGTGGTGGGGGAGCTGTAAAAGAGAAGTGACCTTAAAGCACGTGTGATGGTGGGTGGATGGGTAGCCACTTGCCGTGTGACGGCCCAGGGCTTTTCCCACCAGGGGTAGCCACTAGCTAGCTGTGTTACGGCCCAGGGCTGCTCCCACCAGCGGTAGCCACTAGCTGTGTGACGGCCCAGGGCTGTTCCCACCATGGGTAGCCACTAGCTGTGTGACGGCCCAGGGCTGCTCTCACCACTGATTGTCAAGTATAGTAATGCTGTTTACCTGGAGTTTACCTGGAGAGAGTTCCGGGGGTCAACGCCCCCACTGCCCGGTCTGTGACCAGGCCTCCTGGTGGATCAGAGCCTGATCAACCAGGCTGTTACTGCTGGCTGCACGCAAACCAACGTACGAGCCACAGCCCGGCTGATCAGGAACCGACTTTAGGTGCTTGTCCAGTGCCAGCTTGAAGATTGCCAGGGGTCTGTTGGTAATCCCCCTTATGTATGCTGGGAGGCAGTTGAACAGTCTCGGGCCCCTGACACTTATTGTATGGTCTCTTAACGTGCTAGTGACACCCCTGCTTTTCATTGGGGGATGTTGCATCGTCTGCCAAGTCTTTTGCTTTCGTAGTGAGTGATTTTCGTGTGCAAGTTCGGTACTAGTCCCTCTAGGATTTTCCAGGTGTATATAATCATGTATCTCTCCCGCCTGCGTTCTAGGGAATACAGGTTCAGGAACCTCAAGCGCTCCCAGTAATTGAGGTGTTTTATCTCCGTTATGCGCGCCGTGAAGGTTCTCTGAACATTTTCTAGGTCAGCAATTTCACCTGCCTTGAAAGGTGCTGTTAGTGTGCAGCAATATTCCAGCTGTAGATAGTATTTTCGTCAAGAAAAGTTGATCTGTCTTGGGTCATCATATGATGGTATCACATGATAATTCCTGACAAACTTATTAACAATGGTAAAGCTCTTAGCTCTCTCTGTTGTTGTGTTATTGTAAAGGTGGTATATAACGTTCAAACACCAGAAGCGTTCCTAGGTCGTTCACTCGTAGGAATACAAGTTTTAGATGGATTATCCATTGATAGGGCTCGTTAATGTCCAAGTGATAACCTGACTTAAGTTACGTACTGGAACTAGATCAAGTGCATGACTAAGAAGCTTCAGAACAATGGTACTTCAAGCATTAGGTTTTCACCACCATTCATAAGAACATGAGAAAAGTAGAACACTGCAGCAGGCCCACTAGCCCACACTGTGGAGGTCATTATCAGATTCTAACTTACCAACAAAAATATTTGTCTAACCCATATTCGGTGCAACCCAGGCAATAAGCTTTGATAATCTTTTTAACTAATGTGTAAGTCCCGCTAGAATTCAATTTCTCTCACTCATAAGAACATAGGAAAAGAAGAACACTGCAGCTGGCCGACCGGACCAGACTAGGCAAGAGCTGAAGACTGGTCCACCACCAGCAGGTGTTGAAAGAGATGAAGCACCTGGTCTATCACCAGGTTACTGAAGGAGCTGAAGCACCTGGTACATCATCGGGGTACTGAAGGAGCTGAAACACCTGTTCCATCACAGTGGTACTGAAGGAGTATAATGTGATCCTTTATTGACAACGTTTCAATAAAGGATCACATTATATTGTTCTGCGTTTATTTTTCCACTGTGGTCGGTATTTTTTATTCCGTTTTTTTAGGGAACTCAAGGAGTGAAGCACTGGATCCATCCCAGGGTTTCTATAAAGGACTGAAAGCACTGGGCCGTCACCAGGGTTCTGATGATGACCCGCTAATTTTCAGCGATACCCAAGCAATAAACTTTGATAATTTTATTTACCCATTGTTAATACCCGAATTCAACGCCTCTCACTCATGTATTTATCCAACCTAGGAGGGTTATTGAAGTTAAAACCCAAGGTTTTAGCTTCAATAGCCCTAATAGGTAGACTGTTCCACTCATCAACTACCTTATCTCCAAACCAATACTTTCCTATATCCTTCCTAAATCTAAACTTGTCTAATTTGAATCCATTATTGTGGGTTCTCTCTTGGTGAGATATCCTCAAGACATTTTTTATATCCCCATTGTTAATACCCATCTTCCACTCATACACTTCGATCATATCTCCCCTCATTCTTTGTCTCACAAGATTTCTGAAGCTACGTATTAATTTTGTCATACGTCCCTGAATGTTTTCTAACGAATTTATATCCATTCTGTAATATGGAGAACAGAACTGAGCTGCGTAATCTAGGTGAGGCCTTACTAGTGATGTACAAAGCTGTAGTATAACCGCTGGACTTCTGTTGCTTACTCTTATTGATATAAATCCCAGTAATTTACTTGCCGGCCAACCGGACCAGACTAGGCAAGAGCAGAAGCACCTGGTCCATCACCAGGGTGTTAAAAGAGCTGAAGCACCTGGTTCATCACCAGGGTACTGAAGGAGCTGAGTCACCTGGTCCATCACCAGGGAACTGAAGGAACAGAAGCACCTGGCCCATCATCAGGTTACTGGAGGAGCTGAAGCACCTGGTCCATCAGCGGGGTACTGAAGGAGCTGAATCACCTGGTCCATCACCGTGGTACTGAAGGAGTATAATGTGATCCTTTATTGACAACGTTTCAATGAAGGATCACATTATACTGCTTCTGTGTTTATTTTTCCATTGTGTCGGTATTTTATTCCATTTATTTCCAGAGTACTGAAGGAGCTGAAGCACCTGGTCCATCACCAGGGTTCTGAAGGAGCTGAAGCATCTGATCCATCACCAGGTTACTGGCAGTGTCTGTGAGGATATCTTGGTTCTGATTCAGAAAGAGGATACTAGACAAGTCTTCACAGAGCAAGGTACACGTCACAACTCGGCAAGATACACGTCACTCAGCAAGATACACGTCACCACTCAGCAAAGTACATGTCACCACTCAGCAAGATACACGTCACCACTCAGTAAAGTACACGTCACCACACAGCAAGGTACATGTCACCACTCAGCGAGATACACGTCACCACTCAGTAAAGTACACCTCACCACACAGCAAGGTACATGTCACCACTCAGATGTTGAAACTGGTTATTGAAGTGTAAAAATCATAGCAACGCTAGGATTTTACGATTATACATCATTATGTGCAATACGCTCTATAATCGAAGTAGCATTCCCATTAATATTAGGTTTCCGTTGTATGTAGATTATATTACGTTCGTTCTCAAAGATCCCATGCTTCCACTCATCATTGAAAATCTTTTTAGATCGCAAAGCCACCCGGCTGGAGCAGGGCTACCACAGAATGTGAAGTGTCCGTTGAGTACACATTCAGAGGCATCCGATGCATCAGCATTCGAGAATCGCTTCTAAAACAGAAGTGTCGACAGAAACCGGTAATTGAGGCACCTTCAGAGACGGAAGGGAAGGTCCCTAAAGGCTGCACTTTGAAAGGCGGATATCACTCAAGAGAGTTCTACTTCAATTAATATGTTTTGGTTTGCTTTGCGGCATCAGGAGAGGAAGGGACAGTAGGAGGAGAAGCGCTACCAACTCTTCTAGAGGAAGAGAAAGAGAAAGAAACCAGGGTTAGTGGCTGAATTAGCCAGAACGGAAATTTACAAAAGTGGGGTGTCGCTTATTCATGGCCTCGGAAAAGCTCTGCGGTAAGATAACCTTTGAAGGACCTGGGAAAAGTATGATACACATGCCCCTGTGCCTAACGTAAGATTTAATTTGGTACATAAACCAAGCAACCATAACAACATCAGGAAGCTCAGTAAGGTTTAAGGTCACTAGGTAGAGTTAATGTCGACGTAGTTACCCACCAACATCCATCCTAAATCTCTAAACTTTCACAATCCGTTGGCTCTCCAACTTCTCCAATATTTTATCCTCAGAATAACGCATGAGCTCTCGGGAGAATATCACAACGCGGCACTGATTTAAGAGTGGCAGGAGGAGCACAGGACGAAGCAGCACATGGATCAGCGCAGAGTGGCAGGAGGAGCGTAGGACGGAGCAGCAGGTGGATAATTGTTCACTCTCAAAAGAAATCTCCTTCCATGGAAAGTACCCTTTCTGACAATAATTTTAGACAGTCGTCCACAGGTTGAACCGATAATAAAACGAACTTAAAAAAAATCAAGCAACAGGCTGGAAGGAAGGAAGCGTTTTTGTCAGGCGACTAGCGGACGAAGGATCGAGAATCCGTTAAACTTTGCACTGAACTGGCCCACAGGGATTAATCGCCTCACATAAGTGTATAAATAAATAAGTAGTTTGAATATTAAGCATCATAGTAAAGGGGAACAGGGAAGCTTCAGGCATGACAGCGCTGGCGCAAGTCCCGGTACATCATACAGACTAAACTGGAATCTCTCTTTGTCCGACCAAGAAGACATGTCAGACAAGAACCATTCCTAAGTAAACTTCCAGAAGCTATCTCGCTGGCCTGGTCGCCTATCAAACAAGTAAATGAAGATAATGTATTCATAGACTTTAATAAGTTAAGCCCATGAACCGCGGGACGCTACTTACCAAGAGACAAGGAGATCCAGAGTAAGCCAGTATGGCCAGGGAACTTCCCAGAAGAGCCTTGAGTAAAAAGTTTGTCCACGCCAGAGTATGTGAAAACACCTTTGCCCAACATGCCCGACCACACAGCACCTGGGGCCTGGGAAGGTGACGGTCCAGGACGGTGGAACTGAACAACCTTATTATGAGCCTGAGAGTGGTAATGAGAGTGTAACTCGTCCTCGGATTCGTAACTTAGTTGATTACTTATATGCAGAAGACTTTCGACCTACATATAAGTCAAAACATACTTGTGTGCTTATAAAATCATGATAAAACAGATTTATTCATAATTTTTTTCATAACTCCTCTGCAACCATTATGTGGATTATTTTAGCTAAAGTTTGTATGACTAGATTATCATGAACTAGCGAAAATATTATAGATAGTTCATGACAATTATTTTGGGGAGTAAGTACTGCCACAGGAAGAACAGAAAGTCGCACGATTGATGAAATAACTGCGTATGTTACTTAAAACCAGCCGTAAGACGTATATTACATAACTCTGGTCGTAAGTTACTAAGGTCTGGACGTGGCATGCTAAGAGTATGTAACAGCTTATTCGGTTTATGTAACACACTCATATAGTCATGCCCTCCCGACCAGCGAACCAGGTGCTAAGAAGGGGCCCCCTCATTTTGCTAGCACCTTCGTTCAACCAGCCGTAAATCAACTTTGGCAGACTTACCTCTAAGCCTGGTCGAAGATGGTTCTCACCGTGTCTCTTGCTTGCTTATTGCACATGTCGTGCCGAATAGATAAAACTGGTCAATTAGCAAGAACTCATTTAAAATTAAATTTTTTCTAAAATTTTCTCTTATACATTTAAAGATATATTATTTTCATTTATGTTAATATAAAAATTAACGATTTTGTGCCAAAAGAGCCTTTGAAAACCTTATTATAACAAGTGCAATTTAATTTAGCTTAATCCAACTCAATTCAGGAAGAAGGAAGATAAAGAAGATGAGAAAGTAGGAAATCGATTCTCTGTTCTCCAGGACGAGTGGTATTCAGTGGTTAGTGACGTTAAAGGTACCACTGACTCCCCTGCTAATCAAGGTAAGAATATTCTAATTGTGGGAGACTCTCAGGTAAGATATATGGACAGTGCTTTTTGTAACAGAGATAGAAAGGTCAGACAGAGGGTGTGTCTCCCAGGAGCAGGTTGGATAATATTATATCAGGTAATGGGAACAAGCCCATTATCTGTCTTAGTGCTGGTGGAAATGAAATTGGGAAGGGCAGGAGACAGGAGCTGCTGGATAAGTACAGGTCAGCCATGGAAGTTGTCAGGTCTAAGGGAGGGTTCCCAATCATTTGTAGCACCTTGCCTAGAAGGGGAGTGGGCAATGAATGGATGTCTAGAGCAATTGGTATGTATTGCTGGCTAGACAGGTACTGCAAGGAACTTGCAACCCAATTCATTGATAACTAGGACAAATTTTATTGCAAACTTAATATGTATGCAACGGTTTGGTTTGTCTTTCTGGGGCTGGAGTGGTTGCATTACCCAGTTCGACTGAGGGGGTTATTGATGACTTGTCTAGGACTTCAAACTGATAGATTATGGTGGTATGGGTGTTTGAGGGAAACAGCCAGGCTGCAGTATTAGGGTTGAAAACAGCAGATATTACAAGAATACTCAAAGGATATGTTTAATATGCAATATTCAACAAAGAGTTACTAGTAAAAGCAAAGCAAATGTTCAACACAAAAAGAGACCAGCTCCCTTCAAGTTTACTATACAATTAGAAGGAGTCTAAGAAATAAGATAGATGACCAAAGATTACTTGCAAGAGCAGGTAATATGGATATTATTGCTATAACAGAGACCTGGTTCAACTTGAAACATAGAGAAATGCCTCCTCAATGCAACATACAAGATTATAAACTATTTCACACTGATAGGGTCAACAGGAAGGGTGGTGGACTACCGATGTATGTCAGAGATAATTTAAATTGTTGTGTTTGACAAGACATAAGATTAGAAACATTGGACGCAGAATCTGTTTGGCTACAGTTTCTCTAATTTTGGATGTGATTTATAGGCCCCCAAACCTTGACAGGGAGTGCAGTAGTCTGCTATGGGACGAGATTCATGAGGCATTTAGATAGGAAAATGTGTTAATAGGGTATTTTAACTTTAGACAAATTGATTGGACCAATGTGACAGGAAATCTTGAGTCTAGTGACTTTCTTGGTATGGTTCAGGATTGCTTTTTAAAACAATTTGTGACAGAACCAACTAGAGGAAACAACCTGCTTGACTTGGTTCTTGCCAACAAAGAATCACTAGTTAATAATCTTGAGGTTAATCATGAGCTTGGGGAAAGGAATCACAAATCACTTAGTTTCAGTATATCATGGAATTACCCAGATGGCTGCAATCAAGTCTCTGTCCCAGATTTCCACTTTGGCCGACTTTATGGGACTGAGAAATTACCTGGGTGAGCTAAATTGGGACGACTTTACTATGGGTCAGGTAGGTAGAGTTGGTTGCCAACCCTACCTACATAGTGTTAGCTGCCCAGACAATTTTATTCCAAGTAGGGAAATTAGATCGAACAAAAATTATCCCAGATGGATAAACAATAAACTAAAACATCTCATTGGTCAAAAGGGAGGCATATATAGGAGTATCAAAAGAGGAGAAGGGCAGCTAAAAAGTAGATATATTCAATTAAAGAGAGAAATAAAAAAAAGGAATAAGAAAAGCAAACAGGGATTATGAGGCTAAAAGGATTTGAAGGCTAACCCCAAAGGGTTCTTTCAGGTATACAGAAGTAAGATTAGGGACAAGATAGGGATAAGGAAATGTGTGAACTTTGCAATATCTACTTCCTTTCAGTTTTTATTCAGGAAGACACTAGCGTACCTTCGCATACCTTTGACTAATCTTTTCAATATATCACTACAAACTGGCATAGTGCCAGACAAGTGAAAAATGGCAAATGTAATACCTCTTTACAAGGCAGGTAACAGGTCCTTAGCTTTGAACTGTAGATCAATAAGCCTTACCTCCAAGGTGGGAAAATTTATGAAATCAATAATTGTCAAAGCAATTCGTAGCCATCTTGAAAGGCATAAATTGATTAATGAATCTCACCACGGTTTTACAAAGGGGCGTTAATGTCTTACGAATTTACTAACTTTCTTCACTAAGGTATTTGAGGAGGTAGGTCATGGTAATGAATATGATATTGTGTATATGGACTTCAGTAAGGCTTTCGATAGAGTTCCACACCAGAGGCTATTGAGGCAACTTAAGGCACACGGAATAGGAGGAGAAATTTTTTCGTGGATAGAAGCATGGTTGGCAAATAGACAGCAGAGAGTTTGCATAAATGGGGAGAAATGAGAATGGGGGACGTCACAAGCGGTGCTCCACAAGGGTTACTGTTGGGTCCCTTGTTGTTCACAATTTACATAAACGGAATAGATGAGGGAATAAATAGGAACAAGCAAATTTCTGATGACCCCAAAATAGGCCGTCCAGTTTATTCTGACGAGGGCATTAGAGCACTCCAGGATGATTTGAATAGATTGATGCAGTGGTCGGAGAAGTGGCAGATGCAGTTTAATATAGACAAATGCAAAGTTCTAAATGTTGGACAGGAAAATAACCATGCTACACATAAACTAAATAATGCTGATCTTAATATTACGGATTGTGAAAAGGATTTACTAGTTCTAGTTAACAGTAATCTGAAACCAAGACAACAGTGCATAAGTGTTTGCAATAAAGCTAACAGAATCCTTGGCTTCATATCAAGAAGTATAAATAATAGAAATCCTCAGGTTGTTCTTCAACTCTATATTTTTATGGTTTGGCTTCATCTAGCCGTATTACAGAACGGATATAAATGCACTTGAAAATGTGCAAAGGAGGATGACAAAGTTGATCCCATGTATCAGAAATCTTCCTTATGAGGACAGACTGAGGGCCCTGAATCTGCACTCTCTAGAAAGGTGTAGAATTAGGGAAGATGTGGTTGAGGTGTATAAATGGAAAACAGGAATTAATAAAGGAGATGAAAATAGTGTGCTAAAAATATCTAGCTTAGACAGGAGTCGCAGCAATGGTTTTAAATCGGAAAAAATCAGATTCAGGAAGGATACAGGAAAACACTGGTTTGGTAATAGAGTTGTGGATGAGTGGAACAAACTCCCGAGTACCGTCATAGAAGCTAAGACGTTGTGTAGTTTTAAAAATATTTTAGATAAATACATGAGTGGGTGTGGGTGGGTGTGAGTTGGACCTGACTAGCTTGTGCTGCTAGGTCAGATGCCGTGCCCCTCCCTTTAGTGAATGTGACTGACCTGACTAGGTCAAGGCACTGGCTCAAGCCGGTGGAGAATTTGGACCTGCCTCGCATGGGCCATTAAGCCTGTTGCAGTGTTCCTTCTTTCTTATGTATTTATGTTCTTATGTATGTTTACAATAATTTAATAATAAACAAACATAATGAAATTTTTTTTTTCGTTAGATTTAGAATGATTTCTGCGAAATTATTGCATACACAAATTTTCGCTTGCCCTAATTAGCAAGAAGTGCGTTGCTATTTAAGCCAAAATCGCAAGTTTTACTTATGCGACTCGACATATATCTCCTCTGTATATACTGTACGTACGTTGCTTGCTGTTTGTTGAAGGAAATATAAGAATTTACTCTCTCGGTTACCTTTTACTCGTTCCTACCTTGGTTATCATGCTACAACCAGGTTTGCAGGCCGCTTGATTCCACCCTGTTCGTAATATTTGACGTAAGACGTATGTTACCAGAGTCTGGAGGTAAGGCGTATTGATTTATCTTGTTTACTACTGCGTAACTGTATGTTACCAATATCACTTAGAATTGAGTACGGTAAGTAATCTAGGAATGTAAGACTTGTTGAACTTTGGCAGTGGCAGTGTCTTGGAGAACTTGGATAGGAGAGGTTATGTCGTGAGTGATAGTGGTGTTGGAGTGGTAGTAGTAATGGTGGGGATCATGGATGTTGTAGTGTCATGAATGGTGGTGGTGTCACATGCCAGGGGTGGGGGTGTCAGGAGTGGTTGGGGTGTCAGGGATGGTGTGGATGTCAGGTATGGTGGTGGTGTCAGGGTGGTGGTGGTGCTGGTAGTGTCGGGAGTGGTGGTTGCGGTGTCAGGGGTGGTGCTGGTGGCGTCAGGTATGGTGGTGGTGTCAGGGGTGGTGGTTGTGGTGTCAGGGGTGGGGTGGTGGCGGGGTGTCAGGGGTGGGGTGGTGGTGGTGGTGGTGTCAGGGGTGGTGGTGGTGTCAGGGTGGTGATGGTGGTGGTGGTGTCAGGGGTGGTGGTGCTGGTGGTGTAAGGGGTAGTGGTTGTGGTGTTAGGGGTGGTGGTGGTGCTGGTGGTGTCAGGGGTGGTGGTAGTGATGTCAGGAGTGGTGGTGGTGTCAGGGGTGGTGTCAGGGGTGGTGTCCGGGGTGGTGGTGATGGTGGTGGTGGTGTCAGGGGTGGTGGTGGTGGTGGTCTTGTCAGGGGCGGTGGTGGTGGTGGTGTCAGGGGTGGTGTCAGGGGTGGTGTATGTGATGGTGATGGTGGTGGTGGTGTCAGGGGTGATGGTGGTGTCAGGAGTGGTGGTAGTCTCAGGGGTAGTAGTTTTGGTGTCAGGAGTGGTGGTGGTGGTGGTGTCAGGGGTAGTGGTGGTGGTGTCAGGGGGTGGTGATGGGGGTGATGTCGGGGGTGGTGGTGATGGTGGTGATGGTGTCAGGGTGGGGGTGCTGGTGGTGTCAGGGGTGGTGGTGGTGGTGGTGTCAGGTGTGGTGGCTGGTGTCATGGGTGGTGTCAGGGGTGGTGTCTGGGGCGGTGATGGTGGTGTCAGGGGTGGTGGTGGTGTCAGGAGTGGTGGTGGTGGTGTCAGGGATGGTGGTGGTGGTGTCAGGGGTAGTAGTTGTGGTGACAGGGGTGGTGGTGGTGGTGGTGGTGTCAGGGGTGGTGTCAGGGGTGGTGTCTGGGGTGGTGGTGTCAGGGGTGGTGGTGGTGTCAAGGGGGGTGGTAGTGGTGTCAGGGGTGGTTGTGGTGGTTGTGGTGGTGGTTGTGGTGTCAGAGGTGATGGTAGTGGTGGTGTCAGGGGTGGTGGTGGTGGTGTCAGAGGTGGTGGTGGTGTCAGGGGTGGTAGTGGTGGTGTCAGGAGTGGTGGTGGTGTCAGGGGTGGTGGTGGTGGTGGTGTCAGGGGTGATGGTAGTGGTGGTGTCAGGGGTGGTGGTGGTGGTGGTGTCAGAAATTTGGGTGGTGGTAGTGGTGTCAGAGGTGGTGGTGGTGTCAGGGGTGGTGGTAATGGTGTCAGAGATAGTGGTGGTGTCAGGGGTGATGTGGTGGTGTGTGTCAGGGGTGGTGGTCGTGGTGTCACGGGTGGTGGTGGTGGTGGTGTCAGGGGTGGTGTCAGGGGTGGTGGTAATGGTGTCAGAGATGGTGGTGGTGTCAGGGGTGATAGTGGTGGTGGTGTCAGGGGTGGTGGTAGTGGTGTCAGAGATGGTGGTGGTGTCAGTGTGGTAACAACACCACCTTGAAAAGTAATTCATAAGTATAAGATACACTCAACACTGATGTTTGTAAGTGAAGATAACGCTCAAGCTGTGTAGCAAGTGTCTGTCCGCAACGTTTCCCTCTCTGATGCTAATTAACAAGCCATGCCTTGATAAAGTGCCACAAAGAGCGAAACATTGTCCCGATAAGAGCTTTCTCTGCCTCTTGTACATTCTTCACTATTGTTGATAGAGTGTCATGTGGATCCATAATTGAGTATAATATTCTAAATCACGAATTTATGTGTCGTCATCATCCAGGCAGCAGTACGTCACCAGGACAGTGAGGAATATTTAAAAAGAAAAGATATTTGGATGGACTATAAATAAACAATTTCTTAAATATTATGTATATACGTATGAGCAATACCAAGCTTTAGGATACACACCGAGGCACCTCATCTATGATGACTAAGTGTGTCGGTTAACCAGTGGAAGACCTCCGTCAAATGACCCAAAACTCTACCATGTAGCTCAATCTCAGGACTAAAAACTGACATCAGAAATGTTCCTGTGTCTCCTGATAAACCGACGTCGGAAGTGTTCCCATGTGTCCTGACAGAGCAGTTACCACCATTGTGGCAAGATTGATAGTGTTAGATACACAGTATATTCTCTTGCTGACAAGGCAGACTTGTAAAATCTGGGATATTGTTTACACTGGTTCATCCATGCAGCGATCCCAATAACCGTGACTTGAAGCCTTTACGAGCACCTAACGAAAGCTTGATTAATCCGAGATTAGTCTACGCTTAGCGGACGGAGGCTCAAGCCTCCAGCTCTCCTTAACAACAATAATAATATCTTTATTTCAACAAGTACATGTACTAGGTATACAGGCCCTAGCTGACATCACTGACATATATATACAGAAAGCCGCTTGTTATGCTGAGCATTTCTGGCAAATTAGGTCAGTTTTGTCCCAGGATACGACCCACACCAGTCGACTAACACTCAGGTACCTATTTTATACTGATGGGTGAACAGGGACAGCAGGTGTCTTATAGAAACGTCCCTAATGTTTTCCAGCCGTACCGGAGATTCGAACTCCGGACCTCAGTGTGTGAGCCGAGTGCGCTAATGATCAAGCTGACGCACTCATATGCTTAGCTCTTCACGTAAACACTAGGAATAATAATAACTTTTCTTATACTTGCAAAGTCACCCTCCCAAGATTTACACAAGCTTCTTTATGAGCATCCTTCAAAACCGAGCGAAGCTTCACGACGGTGAAGGACTCGTCCCCCCAAAAAAAAATAACCTGAAGCTCCCCTCCTTTGTCATGAATCGAACTGAATGCCTCTCATTTTCCCTCTACGGGTTTCGTGTTCCCTAAATGCAACAACAATTATTATTATTATTATTATTATTATTATTATTATTATTATTATTATTATTATTATTATTATTATTATTACTATTATTACTACTATTATTATTCAATTCATAAAGGAACGTTTAACCTGTAAGGTCATACAACACTTTGAAGAATGAGAGGCATTTAGATTTGATCCAAGGAAGGGGAGGGCAGGCACAATTCCTTAGATCAAGAGCCCTCCGTATAAGATACCTCCCATGGTGGGAATAATAATAATAATAATAATAATAATAATAATAATAATAATAATAATAATCACAAGGTGTGAGAAACCTCGTGGGCTGTAAATTATGTTGGAGGGAAAAGTGTGCCAGGAGGTTAATTGGTTGTTTACAGTACCAGGGATGAGTGCCATAACTCAAATTTTCAATTAACCTGATATTGTGGTGGGAGGCACCATCACAATACATCACAGTGGTGGTGGTGGTGGTGGGTGGTGGTGGTGGTGTGGTGGTGGTGTGGGTGGTGGTGGTGGTGGTGGTGGTGGTGGTGGTGGTGGGTGGTGGTGGTGGTATTGGGGGATGGTGGTGGTAATTGGGGTGGTGGACTGGTAGTGTTGTAGGAGTGACGGTTCTGGTGGTGGTGGTAGAGATGATAGGGCGTTCTTGATGGTAATGGTGGTGTTGGTGGTTATTATAGTAGGTAGTGGTGTGTGTGATGATGGTGGTAGTGGTGATGAGTGGCGGTGGTAGTGATGGTAGTGGGTTATTGAAATGCAGTTGAAAGTGTTGTAAATGTGTTGACGGATAATATTGTTAGGAATAGTAATGGGAGTCATCATAGAGGTGACAGAGGCTGAAATAGCAGCAGCAAGCAAACTTAGTGGTTGTACGGGATGTCAGTCACATGGAAATATATGGGGCGCACTCACTATGTCAAAGAAAACACAAGAGTGAGGGCAGAAAGCAAAACAGCTCGACACGACCTGGTTTTCACCTTCAGTGACTCTGACAAAGGAGAGGTAGAACACGAGATTCCACTAGGTGCTAGTGACCACACGGAGCTTAGCTTTGAATATTTATCACAGAGGAAGTGGAGAAAAGAATAGGAAGTATAAATAATTAACCAGGTTATTCAAGAGACTATGCAGGGATGAGAAATTTTCAAAATGAATCCAGTGGGACAGAAAAGTGAATATTCAGATAAACTACGAAATATTGGAGGTTCTCCAGAAAGTGACAGAAGGCTATGGGAAGGTTCATACTTATCAGGAGGCTACAGGAAGATTAATAATTATCAGGAAGTGTTGCATGGAAAAAATCAGAGAGAATTCTTGGTTTAAGTAAAGCCGCAGGAAAGTCAGAGGCAGGAATAAAAGAGCATTGAAAAGTACAGACAACGCAGAATGAGAGTAAGGAAGTTAGCAGAATAGCTAGGAATGATTATGCAAGGAAAGTGTCTCTGTTTGTGAGTGACTTATTTATAATTGCCAAATCAGAGCCAAAACTACTTGACGACCACATAAGACTGAAAACTGTGATAGGCCAAGTAATAATGCTGGAGGAGAGAGGAGTGATCACAGGAGACGACAGAAAGCTTTCCCAGGAAGTAAACATAAGATTTAAAGAGGTATTCAATGAAGAAACAGGAATGGCGGCAGAAAGTAGGGATGAAAGGGCTAAGTAATGAAACTACTAAAAGAGTTGGGAACATCAAAAGCTATGAGGTCGGACAGCCAATTGCCATGAATACTGAAAGTAGAGGAAGAATTTTAAGCATGTCACTAGAGATGGAAAACTATTAGACAGCAGGAAAATTACAAATGCGTTCCCATTATGCATGAAGGGAGACAGACAAGAGGTACTGAATCACAGGTTATTATCACTGAGATTTTTACTACAAAATGAACCGGAAAAAACAGTCAGGAATAGGTTAGCTGAACACCTGATGAGGAAGGATTTTGTAATAGAAAATCACTTGGAGGAGTTCTATGAAAAGGTAATGGAAGTCGAAAAAGAAAGACAAGGATGGGTCGACAGCACATTCCTAAACATCAGGAAACAATTTAACACAATACTCTGCTAAAAAATTGATTCACAATTTATATAAGCAAGCAGGGATACCAGGTCAGATATTACAGTAGCTCTTGCAATGCGAAACGAACAAAAAACAAAGGGCGAGGGTAAGGCAGATATTTTCAGAAAGGAAAAATGTAACAAGTGAAGAGCCCCCCAGGGAACAGTACTAGGACCGTTACTATTCTTAATTTATGCAAATGACTTGCCAGAGGGGATTAAGTTATGTATCATCCCTTGCGGATGACGTGAAGATAATTGAGAATAAAAATGGAAGAAGAAAGACAGGCTACATGAAGACTGGAACAAATACTAAGAGAGGGTAAACAAGTGATTACTAAAGTTCATCTCAAATATATTCAAGGTCATGGACACTGAGGATGGAAAGGAAGACCAGAGACGGAATTCAGCTTCACTAGCGAAAAAAAAACTACACAAATTGCTGGAGGATTCTGAAGTATCTTGGAGTGAATATCACTCAACATATCGTCAGAGGTGCACATAAATCACGTAACATCTGCAGCATTTACAGAGTTAGTTACTCTCAGAATGGCCATCTGAAACTTCAATAAAGACAATATAAGATTTGTTCAGTTTTTTAACCCCGAGGGTTAAACCCACCCAAGATAACCCAATAAAGTCAGCGTGTCATCAAGGACTGTCTGTCATATTTCAAGTGGGGTCCTTTAATCTTGTCTTCCAGGATGCCACCCACACCAGTCGACTAACACCCAGGTACCTACTTACTGCTAGATGAACAGGGACAGCAAGTACAAGGAAACATGCCCATCATTTCCATCCATGCCGGGACTGAACCACGGACACTCAGTGTGTGTGAGGCAAAAGCATTACTAAGTGGAACGAGCTAGAAAAGGAAGTTGAAGAATCAGACTGAATACACGTTTTCGAGAGTAGATACGATAGGGCTCAAGAGGCTCGGAACTAATAATGCCAGCGATTGTAGATTAGAGGCAGGGATGCAAACACAACTCTGTGGGTAGAACTCTCTCTCTCTCTCACACACATACACACACACACATCTCATTTTACTGTCCCTCTCTCCCTTTCTCTCCCACACACACACACCTCCCTACTCTCACACATACACACCAAAAGAGGGGGGCCCAGAGGGGAAATCATAGACTCAGGGGATTAGAGGAAGATGGGCCTGGAAGAGAAGAGCAATATAAAAGGACGGAACAAGAGGGAGAAAGCAAACTAGGTGAGCTTTCTGCGAAAATGGAGAAAAGGATTGAGGTACAGAAGAAGAAATAGGAGTCACAATCTGAAGCCGCAGAAGCCAGGATATGGGCCCTAGAAGATAAGGTTGCTGAAGTGAGTTATCAGTCCACCATGCAAGGCTGAGGAATGAAGGGAAGCAAACAGTTAGGCGCAAGGGTAGCAGTGAAATGGAAATGGATACAAAGATGACAGATCCCATGCAGAGGCATGGCCAAGCCACCAACAGTTAGCTATGCACTAATGGGACCCATGTGATGTAGTTCAGCTGGGCTTGTGAGGTCTCTAGGGAGACCTAATTATATGGTCACCTTGCCTTGGCAAGTGGCTAAGCAGCCACGCCTTTTCGGCTTAAGTCTCAGCTCTTTTGTTCGTCACTGGCGTCAGATCTCGGCGTCAGGTCGTACACGTGGTGCACACCTCATTGTGGAGGGTGCTTGGACCACCATATAAGCCCAAGGAAGAGCATGATCAGCAGACTTCGAGCAGAGTGGCTGCTGTGTGCAGAGCTCTGAGCAGGGAGAGTCAAGCAGAGCTGCAGCGTGGGGCAGAGCTCTGATCTGACAGGGCTCTCTGTTGGAGACATTGGGCAGATTACTGGCTTTGAGCAGTACTCGTGCTGTATAGGTCTTGGGACCTGTGGCTTAGTTCCTGTGGTGAACTGTCCTCTGAACTATATTGTAAGTTACATTCATTTTCGTCAAGTTGATTGTATTCCCTGTCTCACTACTTATATGTACCACCCCATTTATCTAAACCCCAATGATGTACTCCTGTTCCCAAATATATTATTGTACAAGGACTTAATAATAAACTGTGTTTGAGTAGAATAGTAATATTCACTGTCCCCATTATTTACTCATTTCTTCATTTATTTTTATTTCAAGTAGTGAGAGGGTGAGTAGAGGTAATGTGGTGAGTAGTCGGTAACGTGGACATTACCGACATCCGCACTCATCTCTCCTACCTACCTCCACTAGTCATCTCCCCCCCCCCCCTATCTCCCACCTCTCCTGTCGTCTCCTGCCTACTCCCTCCGATTACTCACATATTCCCCAGTTATGCTTATATTACAATACCCCCCTTCCCTACATGACATGGTGACAGCGGTGGGATAGTCTTCCAAGGCGGGCTGGGTGACTTCTCGTTCCTAATATAGTTCAGAGGATAGTTCTCCACAGGAACTAAGCCACAGGTCCCAAGACCTAAACAGCACGAGTACTGCTCCAAGCCAGTACTCTGCCCATTGTCTCCAACAGAGAGCCCCGTCAGATCAGAGCTTTGCCCCACGCCGCAGCTCTGCTTGACTCTCCCTGCTCAGAGCTCTGCACACAGCAGCCGCTCTGCTCGAAGTCTCCTGCTCAGAGCTCTGCACACAGCAACAGCTCTGCTCAGAGTCTGCCGATCATGCTCTTCCTTGGGCTTATGTGGTGGTCCAAGCCCCCTCCACAATGAGGTGACGCCAGTGACGAACAAAGGAGCTGAGACTTAAGCCGAAAAGGTGTGGCTGCTTAGTCACTTGCCAAGGCAAGGTGACCATATAATTAGGTCTCCCTAGAGACCTCACAAGCCCAGCTGAACTACATCACACCCAGAGACACAGAGGTAAATGCAACGGGAGGAGGAGAGGATGAGGTCAGTCTTTGTTCATGGGCTTCAGGAGTGTGAAGGGAGAACATATAATGATGAAATTAAGACACATGTGCAACATCTGGGTATCTTTATTGTAGACGTTTCGCCAACCAGTGGCTTTATCAATACAAATTCCAGGACATAACTTGAAGACAGTAGAACTATGTACAGAAGATGAGGTTGAGGGATTGATTACCTCATCTTCTGTACATAGTTCTACTGTCTTCAAGTTATGTCCTGAAATTTGTATTGATAAAGCCACTGGATGGCAAAACGTCTACAATAAAGATACCCAGATGTTGCACATGTGTCTTAATTTCATCTTGTCGGTATTGTATACCATTCTTACACAACTTGTGAGACACTGCAACATTATGGAATCTTGATTTTAAGGACATGTACATAAGCTTCACGACTACGGCAACTACTACTACAACTAACCCATCTCTTTGGGTAGGACCTACTTTCACTGGGGAATCCCACCTACCAGTGACAATGCCCTCGTCTGCTACCCGTCCCATTTCCACCTGACGTTAGTATATAAGCATCAGGCGCCTTGCTTCTGCTTCAGAATCTCCACGACTACAGTGCTCTTCGCACCTACTCCAAGGTTGAGGGA
Source organism: Cherax quadricarinatus (assembly GCF_026875155.1). Lineage (NCBI taxonomy): Eukaryota > Metazoa > Arthropoda > Malacostraca > Decapoda > Parastacidae > Cherax > Cherax quadricarinatus. Next base: position 47,209,729 of record NC_069404.1, read on the forward strand.
CTGATTACCTCATCTTCTGTACATAGTTCTACTGTCTTCAAGTTATGTCCTGGAATTTGTATTGATAAAGCCACTGGATGGCGAAACGTCTACAATAAAGATACCCAGATGTTGCACATGTGTCTGAATTTCATCTTGTCGGTATTGTATACCATTCTTACACAGGACATAAAATGAAAGACATCAGAAAGAAAAACAAGAGACTGAAAACATCATCAATTAAATAAGCGACGATGACATTACTGGGATAATAAATTTTCAGAGAATATGGGGGAAATCAGCCAGCCAAACGGATTTTCAAAATAGAAATGGTGCGGAACAGGATCCTGCAAGAGAAACCACTGCTGAAGAAAACAACAATATCGAAAAGAGTGTTCCTAGACTGTGGCAAACGAGAACAGAATGACAGCAATTGAGGGAGAGGACACAGAAAGGAAAGGGGCCAGAAGGAGAGACAAGAATAAAGGTGGCAGGAGACGACAACCAGAGCCAGGCAGAGCAACAAGCACAAGCACACACACAGAGCCACTCTTGGAATCCCTCAGCCAAACACACTATCCCCAATACAAACTACAATTCACACTCTCAGCTCCCACCCCATACAATGCAGTACAATCCAACAGCATCCTGTCAGGTCCTCCATTCTCCCAACCTCCACAATCCCCCCAGAACACAGTGTTGGAGAGGAAAGTGAAGATATTGTACACCTGTGCTGATGAAATAATGAGCAAGTGGGAGGAGTGGCATGAAAGAATCATAGAGGCATCACTGGACATCATTGGCCTCTCAAATATGATAACGGATGCCATCTTTCCAACTGGTTATCAGTATGAGGAAAGACAGAAGGAACAGAGGGGTGGAGGAGTGGCATTGTTTATCAAAAACCAATGGGCATTTGAGAAGCTGGAGAGAGGAGAAAGAGGAGAAGCAAGAAATTGCATGATAGGAATGTTTCAGTCTGGAGGTCCCAAGGTGGTAATTGCAGTGATGTATAACCCACCACAGAATAGCAGGAGGCCAAGGCGAGAATATGATGAGCGCAACAGAGTGAGGGTCGACATGCTGGCTGAAGTAGCCAGAAGGGCTCATGCGAGCAGGGCAAAGCTGCTGATTATGGATGACTTCAGTCACAAATTGACTGGGAAAACCTGGAGCCATATGGAGCCCCAAAAGCGTTGAGGGCTAAGGTGATGGAGGTGATACTGGAAAACCTCATGTACCAACACCTAAGGGACACCACCAGAGTGAGAGAAAAGAGGTCGAACCAGCAAGACTGGACCTGTTATTCAAATTGAATAGTGCAGATATTGATGATATCACATAAGAAAGACCCCTAGGGGCCAGTGACCACGTGGTTCTGAGCTTCGAATACGTAGTAGACTTACAAGTGGAGATAGAAGTAGGAAGGACAGAACAAATGAAGCCAAACTACAAGAGAGAGGACTACACAGGCATGAGAACAGAACTGGCAGGATGATCAGTAAATGAGATGATGGAATATGTGACAGCAATATGCAAGGAAGCAGAAGAGAGGTTTATCCCAAGGGTATCAGAAATAATGAAAAGGCCAGAATGATCCCTTGTTTCACCCAAAGGTGTAGAGAGGCCAAAACAAAGTGTGCTAGAGAATGGAAGAAGTATAGAAGAAAACAGGACCCAGGAGAATAAGGAGATCAGTCATAGAGCCAGAAACGAATATGGTCAGGTATGGAGGTAGGTCAAACGACAATACGAAAATGACATAGCAGCGAAAGCCAAATCTGACACCCAAAGCTGTTGTACAGCCACATCAGGAGGAAAACAACAGTAAAGGAACAGGTAATCAGCCTAAAGAAGGAAGGAGTTGAGATCACAAAAAAAAGACCAAGAAGTATGTTATGAGCTCAACATAAGATTCAAAGAAATATTCACAGAGAAGACAGAATGGACTCGAGAAAGATGTAGAGGTGGGGTACACCATCAAGTGTTGGACACAGTACATACAACTGAGGAGGATGTGAAGAGGCTGCTAAGCGAGCTAGATACCTCAAAGGTGAAGGGGCTGGATAACATCTCTTCAAGAGTCCTGAGAGAGGGAGCAGAGCCACTCTGTATACCAGCAACAACAAACTTCAACACATTTAATGCAACAGTGCAACTACCTGAGCTATGGAAGAAAGTAAATGTAGTCCAAAACTTTAAAAAAGGAGAGAGACAAGAAGCATTAAACTACAGACCAGTGTCACTGACATGTATAGTACGCAAAGTCGTGGAGAAGATTATCAGGAGAAGAGTTGTGGAGCACCTAGAAAGGAATGAAATTATCAACGACAACCAGCATGGTATCAGGGATGGGAAATCTTGTGTCACAAATCTACTGGAGTTCTATGACAGGGTGACAGCAGTAAAACAAAAGAGAGAAGGGTGGGTTGATTGCGGTTTCGTGGACTGTAAGAAGGCTTTTCACACAGTTCCACACATGAAATTAGCGCAAACCTGGAGGACCAAGCAGTTATAACAGGGAAGGCAATGGATCAGAAAATTCCTGACAGGAAGGCAACAGAGAGTCATTGTACATGATGAGGTGTCAGAGTGGGCACCTGCGACAAGCGGCACTCCACAGGGGTCATTCCTAGGACCAGTGCTGTTTCTGGCATATATGAACGACATGATGGAATGAATAGACTCAGAGGAATGGTCCTCAGAGGAGGACCAGGCAGGACTGCAAAAGGGATCTGGACAGGCTACAAGCCTGGTCCAGAAACTGGTTCCTGTAGTTCAACCCCACCATGTGCAAAGTCATGAAGATTGGGGAAAGGCAAAGAAGACCGCAGACGGAGTACAGACTAAGGGGCCAGAGACTACAGATCTCACTCAAATAAAAGGATCTTGGGGTGAGTATAATACCAAGCACATCTCTTGAGGAGCAAATTAACCAAATAACTTTACAAGGAATCGTTCAGGACCATGTACACCGTGTATGTCTGGCCCATATTGGAATATGCAGCGCCAGTTTGGAATCCACACCTAGCCAAGGATGTAAGGAAATTAGAGAAGGTGCAAATGTTTGCAATAAGACTAGTTCCGGAGCTAAGGGGCATGTCCTACAAGGAGAGGTTAATGGAAATCGATCTGGTGACACTGGAGGACAGGAGAGATGGGGGATATGATACCGACGTACAAAATACGGAGAGAAATTTACAAGGTGGACAGAGACATGATGTTCTAGAGTTTTCAGAAATTGGAATAGTCTGGCAAATGATGTAGTGGAGGTAGGAACCATACATAGTTTTAAGACGAGGTATGATAAAGCTCAGGGATCAGGGGGAGAGAGAACCTAGCAGCGATCAGTGAAGAGGCAGGACCAGGAGCTACGACTCGACCCCTGCAACCACAAATAGGTAATTACAAATATGTAAATACAGACACACACACAAATGGGCCCTGAGAGAGGGAGCAGAGGCACTGTGTTTACCACTAACAACAATGTTCAACACATCTATCGAAATCGGGCAATTGACTGAGGTGCGGAAGATAGCAAATGTAGTACAAATTTTTAAGAGAGAGATGGACAGCATTAAACTACAGACCAATGCCACTGACATCTATAGTATGCAAAGTCATAGAGAAGCTTGTCAGGAAAAGAGTGGTGTAGCAAACAGAAAGGAGTCAGCTTATAACCAGCACTGTTTCAGGGAAGGGAAACCGTACGTCAAAAACCTACTGGAGTTTTACGACAAGGTGACAGATATAAGACAGGAGAGAGAGGTGTGGGTAGATCGCATTTTCTTGGACTGTAAAAAGGTTTTCGACACAGTTCTACACAAGAGATTAGTGTTATAACTAGTTGAGCGGGCAGGAATAACAGGAAAGGCACGGCAGTGTAATCAGTCCCCAATACCTACGGAAAAAAAACGAGTGGATGGTACTTGATGAGGAGTCAAACGTGGGCGGCATGTGCGAGCTGGTTTCCACAGGGGACAGTCGAATGATGTTTCTGTAAATGTTGCAAGACATGACAGAAGGGATAGATACAGGTGGGTCCGTGTTGCAGACGATGTGAATCTAATGCTGAAAAATTCAAACGGATGAGTATCAGCTTAGGACTACCAGTGATCTGGACCATGTTGCAAACCTGAACTATCATCAGCTCCTGAAAGTTTAACCCACCACGTGCAAAGTCCATGAAGATTGGGGAAGGGCCAAAGAAGACCGCAACGACTCAGGCAAGGCGCCAAAAGCTACAAACCACACAAAAGGAAAAGGATTTGTAGTATAAGAAATATCATGCTATAATAAAAATAATTATTTTATTACTATTAATATTAATAATATTTTAAAAATATTATTACTAATATATAAATAATATTATTATAATTATTAATATTATTAATAATTATTAATTTTAATACTGCTAACAGCAAATGGGGCCTGGCACAAACCAAAGAATAACGTTTTGATAACTGAGTAAGGAGACATTTCCAGACTGTACACCGTGTACGCCTGGCCCTTTTTGGCGGAATTCAGCAGCCCCCAGTATGGAACCCACACCCGGACAAGCACGTCCCAAGAAATTTCAGATGGCGCAGCAAACTGGTCCCTGGGCTGAGGGTATGTCTACTAGGAAATGTTAAGGGAACTCAACAGACGACACTGGAGACAGGAGGGGATACGGATATTGAGTAATGACCCTGATGAGAACGACACATAAAGCGCTGAGTGGTAGGAATTGACAAGGTGGATAGGGATGAAATGTTTTCAGAGATGGGACACAGTAATGAACGGGTCACAAGTGCGGAAATGATAACTTAGAAGAGTCACAGGATGTTAGAAGTATTTCTTCCATCTAGAGTAGCAGGAAGTGAAACAATCTGGAGAGTGAAGTAGTGGGAGGCAGGATCCATACATACTTAAGAAAGAGGATGATCGTACTTCCTGGAGAAGGGAGAAAGAGAACAAGTATAGTCCAAAAAAAGTGGCGGGCTAGGAGCTGTGACATTGACCCTTGAACCACAATTAGATGAGCACAGTTAGGCGAGTACCAACAATACACACACACACAAGCGGAGCTCACACACACTTACACGTACGCATATACAACGGGCCAAATGTCTAATCGACATGTGCCTAGGACAACATGATGGTAACCCCACACACACAACACACACATTACACACACACACAGTACAATCAGCTAAAGATGCGGGGGCCAGGAGCTATGAATCGACCCACTGCCACCACAATAGTGATACACACACACACGGTTAGTCTCCTAAAAATATCACACTTACTTTAATTATTCGTCAAGGTTGTCAGTTTCGTTGCGTCTATTTAAAAAAAAAATCACTTGGAATATTGTTTTTATACTATAATGAATAATTATTTATGATCACAAACTGGTTACCACTTGCTATTTTGAGGACATTATGCCGTTGTTTGTTGTTGTTGTGTGTGTGTGTGGTGTGTGTGGTGTGTGTGTGTGTGTGTGTGAGTGTTGTGTGTGGTTAGTGTTAAGTGATTGATTGTTGAGTCTGTCTATAACAGTGAGTGTTGATTGTTGCTGGACTTGTGTGTAATGGTGAATGTTGACTGATTGTTGCAGGCCCTCTGTGTAAATAGAGAGTGTTCACCTGACTGCTACTTGACATTCTGTTTAAATGCATATGTTTGAATAATGGTTTTAGTGTTCACTTAGCATTGGCTCCTGGACCTGACACTTAGCTAGGCGCACTATCACTCACACTAATTTAAGTTCATAAAGTACAATGTGAGTTCCAACTCAGTCTCTCTAAGTCAGTCTCTTTCCAGATCTCCCCCTGGCCTTAAAAGAAATTCCTCCGACACCTATCATTCAATTTCTTCTTTATCATTTCATCCAGGGTTCATTGCTCCGAAACCCCATCTATTCAAATAGTCCCTGTTTTAGTTGTTTAATTTTTGGGAAGAAGTACAATATGGATGAGAGTGAGGAACCTCCCTAATGCTAGAACGAACAGTCTATCCTGTTTGTTAGTAGCAAGCCACGCCCTTGAAGATCTTGTAATGTTAATATTAGTGTCTCCCCAGGTTCCTTCATTCACTGCAAGGGTGTGATGATTTGACTATTCAGCCCTCTAGGTGTTGCCTCATGGATTATGGTACTATGATCATTTCGTTGTAAAAAGAACCAATGATACTATGTCATGCGTCTGGCTTGTGTGGCGGCAAGATGTCACTAATCTAGATTCAGTGATCGTGTTGCTATTGACCAGAGGATTCCATGTCGAGGTGTGGGTTTTTCTGCGAGAAGAACGTACAACCTTCATCCCCAGATGTTTACTGTGTACGGCCTCCGTCGATACCACACACGTGAAGCAGAGGCGACCTGCGAAATCACTCTCATTCACTGCTGTGATAAAGATAAATGTATAGAATACCGACAGACGAAGGAAAAAAAATAAGCACAAATGCAGTAAAAAGCGATCTTTTATTGACTACTTTTAGCCCACCAACAGTGATTTCTAATCAAGTCATAAACAGATCTAACCTGAGTAAACGAAGTACATGAGATATAGTGAAATAAGTGTGTGTTCAGTCATGTGGAAAATGTAGGTTTGTTTGCATTTGAACGCCCTGCGGGTCCCTAAACTAGCCAAACAAACACCCTTTGCAGAAGTCAGTTTCGTACCTCTTCCCCTACAAAGAAATATTGGTGTTTACTCTTCTGTATCATACTATAAAAAGAAATGTTATAAATACTAATAACCATAATTTTAAAGGGGTGGACCGTAAAGCCATAGAAGGCCTAGGTGTATGTCCATAAGCGCCAGCTTGTGGTCATCATATGACTAAGACCGCTTCAGGAAACACATGTCCTGTTCCTGATAAACCCTAACTAACCTAGTTCCATGCTTCATGTCCCTTTCAATCTTCGGAGAACTGGCCCGCTTTCCTTCTGACAGACCTTAAAGAACAAAAAAAAGTGTTAACTATAAGCTGACACCAGTAATACCTTTTTCTGTCATGTTAGAGTCACAGTCCATCCTAATTACTGACCCTCTGCCATAACTGTCTATCCTACTTCCTATTCAAGCCTTACAGTCGTACGTCCTTGCTAAAGCATACATTATACACGCTTTCCTTGTAAGAATCTTTAGACTTGGCTTTGACTCTGTAGAATGCCTTTCCTTTCCTTCTTACTTTGTCAAATGCCACGCCGTGCCTTGAACATGATCTTTCCTCCCCTACCTCTTTTCCTAATTTTTTCCCCCCCCCTTTTCTTTGATTTATTTTCTTATGCGTAGTTAATTCCTTTCCTTCAGTTTTCTCCTTTGTGTTTTTGGGTCGTCACCACTGTAGGTCCTAGGCGCTCGTCAGTGCTCCTTTTCTTGTTTCTTTAGACTCACCCAATTTCACACCTACTACTACTAGTACTCTACTTCTACCACTCCTTCACATACTACTACGTCTACCACTCTCCTTTACTACTGTTACAGCCTGCATATACCTTTTACTATTCTACAACTATAATACCACAACTATGGGCACCCCTTCGCTCTCCATATCTCTTGTTGTATAAACTACTCTCCCATACTTCTACGACACAATTTCGCACTAAACCCCTCTTACCACACCCAGCCTCTTGTTCCTCTCCTCTCTTTTCCCCTTCCCTCTCCTCCTCCCAATGTATACTGGCTCACTACCTCACCCTTCTGAGTCAGGTGACTTTTGAATGGTCCCAAGACGTCGTCATAAACTTTTTTCTCTCAAATGGTGCGGATAATTGTATACGAAAAATGGTAATAAGTAAGAGTATAAAAAGATGAGAATAAGTACTGGAATATCAGTAAGTGAATAAGCATAAGCTCCACCCAGTATCCACAAATCCATGAGCCACAAGTCCATGAGCCACAAATCCATAAATTCCAAATCATAAACCATAAATCCACACAGAAAGTAAAATCTATAACACCTGCTTAAAAAAAGAGAGTAGTAGTTCCAAGTCTTAATTTCACTATGAGGTTTCCCTGGTGTGCCGAGTTATATAATTTTCCTAATTGCTGTACTCGGGAAATGAACGTTGAAACCTGGGCTGTAATTACTAATGTAACGTAAGTGGTAATCTGGGTGGCAGTTTTTGAGAATGACAGCGAGATGGTATGAACGATGGTGAGGGGTAATGAGGCCAGAGATTGTTTAATATGGGTAATTTGCTTGATAGAACCCAGCTAATATTAAGGCGGTTCGTATTTTAAGCGATATTTTAACGCACGTGAATTTAGTTAATGTAAAACCATCTGTTGCCGCTGTTGTTGTTTTTCAGTTAATGTTGATGGTGATGATGTTTCCTGCTGTAGCAGTTTCTGTTTTGTTGGTGGTAATGGTGGTTGCTCCTGTACCTATGCTGTTATTTGTTGCGGTGAGGTGATGCTGCTGCAGCTGTTTAAGTGTTATTGTTGATGATGATGCCAGCTTTTGGGAGCCGTTTCTGTTATTGTTGTTGGCAATGCTTGTTGATTGGTAGTTATGGTACTTGGTGGTGATGATGCTGTGCTGCCGTTGCTGATGTGCTAGTGTCCTTCGTTGGTGTCTTCTACTGTTCTAATGATGCATACCGTTTTTGGTACTGTTGTTGGTGTCTGCTATTGTAACTGTTGGAGATAACGTTGCTCCTAACGCGGATATTACTGTTGCTGCCACTATTAATTATTATATACTATTTTATACTTATAATCCCTTCACGAATCACACAGCTCCAATGGAATGGAATTCAATCAAATTTTTATTTCATATATGTATAATTTGCCCAGAAACGGACAATATACACACTGAGAGCAGCTCTCAGTAATTTTGCATGACTGGTTATGTAAAGTCCTTCAAAATACCCAGAACTGACCCTGTGAAAGGTGGGCTGCTCATCATTGCAGCTGTTTAGTGGAGCAAATGTGGTTATTGCTGTTGCTGACGCCAGTGCTGCTGACGATTTGGTGATTGTTGTGGCTGCCACTAGTTACTAGTGCTGGTAGTGTGGCAACTAACTATGCTGCTATATGTTGCCAGTGTTGCTAATATGGTTATTGCTGTGGCTGCCACTAGTTACTAGTGCTGGTAGAGTGATGACTACTGTTCCTGTTGCTGTTACTGTTTCTGTGGGTGGTAGTGTAAGTAATTTCTAGTGTTGTGTTTGTAACTGTACGGTGATGGTTGTAATTTTATTGTAGCTCTTATTACTGTCATTTTTTTTTATTTTTGCATGGTTATTAATGCTACAATTGAAGTTACTGATAAACTAATACAGTTATTGATGTTTCTATTGAAGTTGTTTACAATTGTCATGTGGTTATGGGTGCTAAAGTCTACTACTACAGTAATGTGCTAATATGACACTACTGGGTTATTGATGACGCTACTGTGGTTATTGATGACACTGCTGTGGTTATTGATGACACTACTGTAGCTACTTACACGAGGTCAACTATAAGCCTAAATTGCATTGTGAAATAATTAACACAGTATAATTTGTGTTAGAGGAAATAAAATCTCCCTGAAAATAGAGCGACATGCATAGTGGCTACGTGTAATGAACATTGGACAGTAATGTTAAAGAAATCAAAATAAATCTTGTGGTGTTAAATAATAGCGTATTCTTCAGAAATAGGCCTAGTGGATAACGCGTTGTGTATAATCAGTTGTCAGAAGTCGCCAGGATCCTACCACGCGAGCCAATAATTTCTACCCACTGCTAGTCTTAACTATGTATAGTGATACCACAGAGAGCAATACAGTGGAAACACAAAAGGGTGTACAAATATTGTGGAATTATTAAAAAAAAAGTACCGGTTATGGAAATAAGAAAAAATGGCAGAGTTGTCAGTGAACGCAGTATACACAACAGTGAATGCAGTATACACGACAGTGAATGCAGTATACACAACAGTGAATGCAGTATACACAACAGTGAATGCAATATACACAACAGTGAATGCAGTACACAACAGTGAATGCAAATTAAATACACAACATAGAATGTCAGTATACACCAACAGTGAAATGCATATACACACAGTGGATGCCAGCATACACAACAGTGAATGCTATTCACAATAGTAACTGCAATATACACAACAGTGAATGCAGTAACAAAACAGTGAAGCAGTATACACAACATTGAATGCAGTATACACACAACAGTGAAATGCAGTATACAAACAGTGCATCATATCCACAACAGAGAATGCAGTAATACACAACAGTGATGGTAGTATACATAGCTTTGAATGCAGTAAACAAAACCAGTGAATGCAATATACACACAACAGTGGAATGTAGTATACACACCGTGAATGCAGTATACAACACAGTGCACGTATATACACAACAGTGAAAGCATATAACACAACAGCGAAATGCAGTATAAAAACAACCATGGAGCAATATACACACAGTGAATGCAAAATACACAACAGTAACTGCAATATACACAACAGCGAATGCAGTATTCAAACCAGTGAATGCAGTAAACACAACAGGGAATGCAATATACACAACAGTGAATGCAGTATACACAACAGTGAATGCAGAATAACTCAACAGTGAATGCAATAGACACAACAGAGAATGCAGTATACACAACAGTGAATGTAGTATACACAACAGTGAATGCAGTATACAAAACAGTGAATGCAATATGCACAACAGTGAATGTAGTATACACAACAGTGAATGCAGTATACAAAACAGTAAACGTAGTATACACAACAGTGAAAGCAGTATACACAACAGCGAATGCAGTATACACAACAGTGAGTGCAGTATACACAACAGTGAATGCAGTATACACAACAATGAATGCAGTATACACAGCATTGAATCAAGTATACACAACAGTGAATGCAGCATACACAACACTGAAAGCAGTATACACAACAGCGAATGCAGTATACGCAACATTGAATGCAGTATACACAACAGTGAATGCATCATACACAACAGTGAATGCAGTATACACAACAGTGAACGTAGTATACACATCAGTGAATGCAGTATACACACATGACATGCAGTGACAAAACAGTGAATGCAATATACACAACAAGTGAATGCAGTATGCACAATAGTGAATGCAGTATACACAACATTGAACGCAGTATACACAACAGTGAATGCAGTATGCACAAGAGTGAATGCAGTATGCACAAGAGTGAATGCAGTATACACAACATTGAATGCAGTATACACTATATTGAATGCAGTATACACAACATGATACAGTAACACAACCGGAACGTAGTATGCACATCAGTGAATGGCAGTATACACAACAGATGAATGCAATATACACAACATTGAACGCAGTAACGCACTAAGTGAATGCAGTATACACAACATTGAATGCAGTATACACAACATTGAATGCAGTATACACAACAGTGAATGCAGTATACACAACCGTGAACGTAGTATACACATCAGTGAATGCAGTATACACAACAGTGAATGTAGTATACACAGCACTGAATGCAGTATACACAGCAGTGAATGCAGTATACACAACCGTGAACGTAGTACACATCAGTGAATGCAATATACACAACCGTGAACGTAGAACACATCAGTGAATGCAGTATACAGAACAGTGATTGCAGTATACACAACAGTCAATGCAGTATACACAACAGTGAATACAACATACAAAACAGTGAATGCAGTATACACAACAGTGAATACCATATACACATCATTGAATGCAGTATACACAATAGTGAATACAGTATACACAACAGTGAATGCAGTATACACAACAGTGAATGCAGTATACACAAAAGTGAACGCAGTAATCACAGCAGTGAATGCAGTATACGCAATATTGAATGCAGTATACACAACAGTGAATGCAGTATACACAACAGTGAATGCAGTATACATAACAGTGAATGCAGAATGCACAACAGTGAGTGCAGTATACACAACAGTGAATGCAGTATACACAAAAGTGAACGCAGTATTCACAGCAATGAATGCAGTATAAGCAACATTGAATGCAGTATACACAACAGTGAATGCAGCATACACAACAGTGAATGCAGCATACACAACAGTGAACGTATTATACACATCAGTGAATGCAGTATACACAACAGTGAATGCAGTATACATAACACTGAATGCAGTATACACAACAGTGAATGCAGTATACATAACATTGAATGCAGTATACACAACAGTGAATGCAGTATACACAGCAGTGAATGCAGTATACACAACCGTGAACGTAGTATACACATCAGTGAATGCAATATACACAACAATGAATGCAGTATGCAAAACAGCGAATGCAATATACACAACAGTGAATGTAGTATACACAACAGTGAATACAGTATACACAACATTGAATGCAGTATACACAACAGTGAATGCAGTATACACAACCGTGAACGTAGTATACACATCAGCGAATGCAGTATACACAACAGTGAATGCAATATACACAACAATGAATGCAGTATACACAACAATGAAAGCAGTATACACAACAGTGAATGCAATATACACAACAGTGAATGCAGTATACAGAACAGTGACTGCAGTATACTCAACAGTGAATACAACACACAAACAGTCGCGCGCGAGAGCGCAGTATACACAACAGTGAAATGCATATAACCAACACACATCATTGAATGCAGCATACACACAGTGATGCAGTAGAACAACAGTGAACGTAGTATACACATCAGTGAATGCTGTATACACAACAGTGACTGCAGTATACGCAATATTGAATGCAGTATACACAACAGTGAATGCAGTATACACAACAGTGAATGCAGTATACACAACAGTGAATGCAGCATACACAACAGTGAATGCAGTATACACAACAGTGAATGCAGCATACACAACAGTGAATGCAGTATACACAACAGTGAATGCAGTACCACAACAGTGAATGCATATACACAACAGTGACTGCAGTATACTGCGAACATTGAATGCAGTATACAAACAGTGAATGCAGTAAACACACCAGTAATGCATATACACAACATGAATGCAGCATAACCACCAGTGTATCAGTATACACAACAGTGAATGCAGCATACGCAACAGTGAAAAGCAGTAAACACAACAGTGAATGCAGTATACACAACAGTGAATGCAGTATACACAACAGTGAATGCAGTATACACAACAGTGAATGCAGTATACACAACAGTGAATGCAGTATACACAACAGTGAACTCAGTTTAAAAAAGAAAACAAAAGCTATGTAGAAGCTGCCAGCAGTTACCAGCTCACCAAACATGGATATCAAATAATAATAATAAAAAATACCACAAATAATAATACTAATAAAATAATATAATAATAAAATAATAATAATAATAATAATAATAATAATAATAATAATAATAATATAATAATAATAGCAACATAATTAATGATTAATTAATTGGTATAAACCGACAGGTTGGTAATAAGACGCAGGCCCAACATTTAGCAACTTATAATCCGAAACCGTTTTCGCCTATCAGTAGGCTTCCAGACTTTGGAACAGACTTCTCCAGCTGAGGGACGTGACAACCTCAAATCTCGACTTCAAGAGTGATGGACTGATCACATCGTCTTCACATCTCTACTGCCCGGCCTACTTTTTCTGTACTCGACTGAAGAGCCTACTGTGTATGCGACGATTTTTCGGAATAAAGTTGCCTAAATTATGCTATGTGTTCTTACCTACCCAACCTGTCGGTAATGTATACTATTTGATAATCACTCTGTCAGACACTGCAACACAATGCATCTTGTACAGAAGAGAAAACAAACACCTTAGACAACTTTTTCAAGTGAGAAATTTTTTGATCAGAGAGGGACATGACCACTTCAGTGGCACATACTCACTACTACTACTACTCTGCACCTCCCTTCCGACAGTATTTAAGAAGTCTCAACACTGCTCTTGATCATCATTAGTTCCAACTTTGGAACAGAACTTCTACCAGGCCGAGGGACAGACAACCTCAAATCTACGACTTCAAGGGTTGATGGAAGATACATCCGCTTCATATCTCTACTGCTCCTGCCTACTATCTGTCTCGACTGAAGAAGCCTACTGTGCAGGCGAAACGTTTTTCGGAATAAAGTTGCCTAAATGTTGCCTGTGTCTTATCTATCATCCAATAATAATATAATAGTATAATAATAATAATAATAAAATTAATTTAAAAAATAATAAAAATAATAATAATAATAATAATAATGATAAATATTTATTAATAATATGAACTGAAAAATTAGAGATATCAAAAAAAAAACATAACAAAAATACATAAAAAACACAAATACAAAATACATGCGGGACAAGCCACGGGGGGGAGGGGGTGGAAATAATGGAGTTTTTAACTTCCGAAAGGTTTTCGATGAGTTCCACACCAGAGCTTCGGGAAAACTTGGGGCAACAGAATAGGAAGAGAATTTTTTCCTTGGTAGAGGCATGGCTGACAAATGGGGACAGAGATTTTGCATAAAGGGGAGAAATCAGAATGGGGGCACGTCAAAAGCTGTTCCCGGGGGTAAAGGGTTGGGCCCGTTGTTGTACAATTTACAAAACGACATAGATGAGGGGAATAAAACGACAAAAGCAAATTTACTGATGACACCAAAAACCCCGTCCAATTCTTTCTAATGGGAACTAGGCCCCCCGGATGATTGAATAGAATGACGCAATGGTCGGGGAAGGGCAGATGTTTTTAAAATGCAAATGCAAATTTAAAAGTTGGACCGTTAAATAGCCATGCCACAAAAAAACTAAATAAGAGACTTTAAAACTACTGATTTTTGAAAAGGATTTAGGGGTTCTGGTTTGCATAACCTAAAACCAAAAACATGCATTATGTTCACAATAAAGCCCCAAAAAATTCTTGTCTTCAAATCTAAAGTATAAATAAAAAAGTCCTCAGGTTGTTCTTCAACTCTAAAAACCCTTGGGTTTGGGTCATTTAGGGCAGCTGCTCATTCTGTAACCGTATTACAAATGGATAAAATGCTCTGGAAAACTACAAAGGAGGGGAAAAAAGTTGATCCCATTATCAGAAATTTTCCTATAGAAGACTGAGGGGCCCTTTAATCCACCTCGCGAAAGGCGTAAATTAGGGGGGATAGATCGGGTGTAAAAATGGGAAAAAAGAAAAAAAAGGGGATTAAATGCATGCGAAAATTTCCACCTGACAGACTCGCAGCAATGGTTTCAAGCTGGGAAAAATTTAATTAGGAAGGGTATAGGAAAGCACTGGTTTGGTAAAGAGTTTTTGGGGTGATGGGGAAAAAAACCCCGATAAGTTATGAGCTAAAACGTTTTGAAGTTTTAAAAATGGGAAAAATACAAATGGGTGTGGGGGGGTTTATTGACCGACTAGCTTGTGCGCTGGGGCTGTTGCAGTGCTCCACCTTTTGGAAGACCAGGGTGGTGGGTCCTTTGGGGTAATCCGGGGGGGGGGTCATTGGGCTAAACGGGGGGGGGGGAAAAATGGACCTGCTCGCTTGGGTCAGTGGCCGTTTCCTTCTTCTTAAGTTTTATGTTTTTAAGATTTTCACACTTCTTATGCGTCATAAGGACGGCAATGTTGAAAAGGGGGCAACTGAAGGAAGGGGGGAGGATTTGAGAGCTAGGTGTCACGGCAACGGTTACCCTTAGACTGGGATAGTGGTCGGTGCCAACCCCACCCTGCCATCATCCCCCTGCTACCCATATGGGGTAGGAGGGTTTCTGAGATGTCAAGTATGAAATTATATGTTATAAAAAGCCAGCCCTAAGTTTTTTCTAATAGTTTATAACAAGTCATGTGGTTTGAGAAAATAAGTTTCTCGTTAGATACTGTAGACATGGATTGCTATTATTCTGTGTAACCTTTTCAAATAATGAAAGAAAGGAATACAATGTTCTTTTTGTCAGTTTAAATGTCCTGCTCTGAGATACTCGAATGTTCTATCGATGTACTCAGAAGTATCTCTTCCTAAATATTGCTAACTCTTTCCCTCAGGTTGGTTAATATGCCATACATGGGGATCTTCTATGCCTATCCGATAATATTTCTATGATCTAAATTCTACTAATACCCTTAAAGCTCTCCTTACCTTATTTCGTTATCTTGTGTGCTTGTCACTGTATGGTACATTTTCAGTTACAGGCGTTATATAACCATCACAACTGACGTGGTTTGAAGTTTTGGTGCGTAGACACTAGTCGGGCGTCATCAATCCATCAACCCACCTGGCATAATGAACAATTCTGTGATTTTGTATAGCATTGTTGTTTAAGATTGTGTACAATGGACTCTACCAAATAGTTATCGAGCTTGTATAACTCATAATTAGAGTTGTATACTATATTCCTTTCATGTTTCAAGAGGAAAGATTCATTTATGTTTCTTTCCATGACAGAACTGTTTGGTACTATAATCTGGGCAGCATCCCACCCCGGTGGGCTATTACATGCACTAACCTGGTTAAAGATAGCGTTCGACTCCTGCCCTGTCCTGGCTGAGTATTTATGCTGGGCAATTCTGTTTCCAGAAATTTACCTGTTGGACCGATATATGAGAGAAGACACTGAGTACATGGAACTTTATAAACCCCACCAACTTTGTTGGAGGGTGTGTTATCAATGAACCTTTGTTTCACTGTCCCCGTGTTTTTGAAAGCAAGGTTTACATTGATTTTTTTTAATGCCTCACGCAGGCAAGCCAGATTCTCATTGTATGGTAAAACTAGTACCTTTTTCCTGGCCATCACTTCCTTAGGTTCAGTCCTGTAGAAAGCCTTTTTGGCTGACATTAGCGCCTTCTCGACAAAATCCTTAGGATATCTTAGTTTTGTGACTATGTTGAACATCTTGCTGATTTCGTCCTCTAGGTACGCTGGACTGCAGATGCGCAATGCTCTCAAGAACATTGTGAGGTACACACTCCTTTTTATCCTGGTTTCGTGGTTGGAATAATAGTGAATGTATGACGACACATTGGTGCACTTCTTATAAACTGTGAATTTTAATTTTCTATCTTCACGATGGAGTAAAACATCTAGGAATGGCAAAGTGTTATTTATTTCATGTTCTGTGGTGAACTTAATGGAAGGTACTAAGCCACTGAGTCTGGGAAGAAACTCATCTATGTTGTGATCATTAGGCCACAGGCAGAGAACATCATCTACATATCTGAACCAACTAGCTGTATTTGGGAGAATGTCTTTAAGAAGTCTGGTTTAATAGAATTCCATATACAGGTTGCTGAGTAAGGGGCTAAGGGGATTTCCCATTGCCTTGCCTTGTTTTTGAGCATAGAAGTTCCCTTCATACACGAATTTTCAATCAGTAACACAAAGTTTTAACAATTCAATTTTTGTTTTCGTGGGGAAGGGCATGGAGAAGTTTTCTAGTTCCTCTTCGAAGTACGAAAGCAAGTCAGGGACAGGGACTTTGATGAACAGAGTTGTGATATCAAAGCTCACTAAAGAAACGTCATGAGGGACATTTAATTTCTGGAGCCTCTCAGTGAGGTAACATTATTTTTAATATGTGCGTCTGAGATCTTACCAACCATGGGAGTTAGAAGTTTAACCAACGATTTAGATCGATTATATAATGCTGATCCTACTGAACTAATAATGGGACGGGCTGGGTAGCCTGGCTTATGAGTCTTGATAAAACTTTGTGTTACTGATTGCAAATTCGTGTTTGAAGGGAAATACGATGCTCAAAAACAAGGCATGGCAATGGGAAATCCCCTTAACCTCTTACTCAGCAACCTGTATATGGAATTCTATGAAACCAGACTTCTTAAAGGCATTCTCCCAGATAAAGCTAGTTGGTTCAGATATGTAGATAATGTTCTTTGCCTGGGTAGAACATTCGAGTACCTCAGAGGAGGACATTTAAACGGACAATAAGCACACTCTATTCCTTTATTTCATTATTTGAAAAGGTCACACAGAATAATAGCCAACCATGTCTACAGTATCTAACGAGAAACTTATTTTCTCAAACCACATGACCTGTTATAAACGATTAGAAACAGCTTAGAGTTGGCTTTTTATATTTTATAATTTCATTCTTGACGTCTCAGAAACCCTCCTACCCCATATGGGGGTAGGGGGATGATGGTAGAGTGGGGTTGGCACCGACCACTAACCCAGTCTAAGGGTAACCGTGGCTGGTGACACGTACACTACTCTGAGACCTCACTCCCTGCTTTGATTGGTCCCTTGCAACATTGCACAGCTCCTGATGACGCACTGAGAAGTGTGAAAGTTTTGAGCTAAAGATTTCCACCCCCCCCCCGTGGCTTGTCCTGCATAGATAAGATCGCCTGTCTGCGATTCTTTGCAACAAAAGACTATATATATCAAATTACAGTATATATACCAACATATAAAACAAAATACTTTTAAACTAGGCTTACCTAGCCAGCCTTCCCAAGAGAACTGTTCAAGTGTACTAGGAGAAATTGTTGTATGGGACTGAAACTATAATACATTAAATCCATATATCAAACTTCAGGGTTGTGCACGGCACCCCTCTGCTGATATCAGTCATAGACCTTAGAACGCGATACGGAGGTTTTGGAGTGTTCAGAGTGGATCGCTCAGTGTTCAGAGTGACTCCTTCTCGCCGACCTGTGTTAGTTTACGCACGGTTCGCGCCTTCGTGCGTGGACCACGCATTCGTGGGAGCACGCACGAATGCTGGGATGTTCCCTGTGAGGTCCTTTTTAGTTTACGCATGGTTTCTCACAGGAAATTTCGTGACTAAGTGCTTTCTTTCAAGACATTCTGCAGTGAGTCTGGCGTGTTCTGTGTTAGTTTACGCACAGCCACGCCAGTCATAAGTGTGCTACCGTGGCAACATAATTCGTGGCGTTCGTGCGTGCTGCGCCGCGCCATCGCTACGCACGGGAACGTTCGTGACTAAGTGCTTTTCTTTCAGACATTCTGCGGAGTTTTGTGTTAGTTTACGCACAATTGCGAATCTGTCGTGCATTCGTGTGATTCGTACGTGTGCTGTGGCGTGGCGCTGACCAGCCATTTTGCTTCGTGCACTGGTACAGCTCGCCAGTGCCTGGTGCTGTGTTAGTTTACGCATAGCACCTGATTGCCTCGCCATTCGTGCAATTGTGAGTCATATGTGTGTACTCAGTGCTCTGGGAAAATATCCATTTGTAACCTAGGTCTTCACAATACGATACAGTGAGTGACGTGATACTCGTTTGTGAACCACTGTGAACCCAGCTGCGTTGTTAATAGGTCTTGGGAACTGTGGCACACAGCTACGAGCCTCGTTGGGGTGGCTGTACGGCCATGTCATCTCAGGAACCAAGAGGCAAACGCCCCATGTCATCATGCGACGACGACGGGTCAGGCGGACGTGGAGGAAGTGGAAGGGCCAGCGAAGAAACCCAAGGACAACCTGCATTGCAGGGCGATGCCACAGAAGCGCCTCAGCTGATCCAGCTGCTTCCCCAGATGGCCAGGGGACGATGAGGACAGCCGAGGCCAACCCAAGCCCGGCCCAGCAGGTGGACACCCCCCAACATAGGGGGACCATGAAGTGACCCAGGACCTCCTCCTCAGCAGATGGCACCAGGAACAACCAACCCAGACGAAGCCTCACAGGCAACAGAGGAGAACGAGATGGAACAGGGGCGCTCAGGACCTCAAACCGTGCTGCAAGCAACCAACTGTGGCCTTCAACAAGTCATTATCCCTCACTACGACATGGTGAAGAACCTGGAGGCGACCATGCCTTCCATCAAGCTCACTGCGACATCACACTCAGGGAGAGATCGTGGCGAAGCCGCGCGACGGGGACACATACGATCGACTGAAGGCAATGGCTGCAGAGAATCCGAGGATAAGGGAGCTCCTGGCTCAAGAAAGATGCACAAGGGGGTTGTGCTCCACGTCCCTGTACCCATACCAGCAGAGCGATTCCTCGATGCAACCAACATTGTCAAGGCAGAGAGGCTGACCACCGGACCAACAAGATTCCAACACGGAATATGTTGATCCACCACCGAGGGCCCCTACCATCCCACATCGCACTGGGGGTGTGGGGCGGTTCAAAATTCGGCCATATGTAGAGGGCCCCACTACAATGCTACAACTGCCAGGGTTTCAACCATATCGCGGCTACCTGCCAACATGTGAAGAAGTGTTGGAGTCTGCAGCAAGCAGCACGACTCCAAGGATTGCATTGCATTGCTCAAGCAGCCCGCCCCCGAGACCCCACGCCCCGAACCCAAGTGCGCCAACTGCGGCAAGAAACACCACGCATGGAACCAGGGCTGTCCTGTCATGGTACAGCGGTGGCAACAGGTGCGACAGCGGATGGCCCCTGTGGCGACAGCCCAGCCCAACTCGGTAAACACCCAACAGCAACAGGTGGGGACATCGACCAATGCCCCTCTCCACGCCCCAACCCATGGAACTATCATCACCGGCCAATCGCGGCAGCCAGTACAGGCCCCTCTGCGGCGGCCTCACCCTACAGCAGAGAGTTCCCAGCACTGGGGGAGCAACAGAGGAGACCAGTTGCACCGCAAGGGGAACAACGGCATGGGCAAGTCTCGAAGCCTCAGCAGAAACGGAACAAAGGAACACAACAAGCCCGGCTCAGGGATGCTGCTCAAGGACTGCGGCTACTCAGCACCAGACAGGACACCAGCAAGGGACTTCCCGTCCGAGTCAGTCCCCACCCGAGTGCAGCAGGAAACAGGCCGCGGCACCCAGTCAGATGGCACAGAGAACCACGGAGACCTGCGCGACCTGCGGGTCAGCAGCAGCAACAATCGCGGGAGTGGGCCAACAACCTCAGGCCGCAGCCAAGGAAGCCCTGTCCCCCCAGAGGGAGGGCACCTCGCAGGTTCACATTGTCACCGTAATCAAGCTTGTGTAGAGGTGCTATCCATGCTACCCCCATCAATGAAGGACAGGCAGGTCTGCAAGGAGCTCCTGACTACCGTGTACAGCATGGCTCTCCTGGAGAGGGTCGACTCAGCAGCCCTGAAAGATCACCTCACCCAGGTCTTCACGCCCGAGGAAATGGTAGAACACGCACGGATGTTCCGGAGGACCATGGCCGAACAGGAGGAGATGGAGTCCGACGGGTCGCCCGGCAGTCCCTAAAAATTCTCCAGTGGAACATCTGTGGTCTGAGGCAGAAACTCCCCCTAGCTATCCAGGGGGCAGTCCGGGATGAGATAGATGTGTTTCTGTTCCAAGAAACCCTTGTCAAGCCCCCACCCGCCCCACAGCCACGCATCCCTGGGTTCTCTGCATACCTGCAGCGGGGTGGGCCCCCGCCAGGGGCACCGCAATCTATGTGCGGAATTGCATCCCCCACTCGATCGTCACTGACCCTATCAACTGCGGTGAAGGGGTGGAGGTGCAAGCTGTCACGCTGCAACTGCCATCTGGACCACTGACTATTTACAAGTGTACCGGAGCGCACGTTTACTCTCGACCTCTCGGAGGTTGCAGCTCTGTCCATATCTCGCCTCGAGGGCGTGCTCGTGGCGGGGGACTTCAACGCCCATCATGAGCTTCTCCACTCTGTCTCCCATACCAATGAGACGGGCAGGCACTTGGCGGCTGTGCTCGATGATTTCCTGACGTCGTCCTCCTCAACAATGGGGAGCCGACACACCACGGCGGCAACCGACTGGATGTCACTCTCCTCTCTCGGAGACTGCAGCCTGGAGTGAGGTGGGAACTCCACCACTTCTCACCACGACCACTTCGCGATCGTCACCACGCTGGCGCTCACCCAGCACATCCCATACACACCGCCTCCACGTGGAATTTCAAGAAGGCGGACTGGCAGTGCTTCCAGGATGTCATACAGCAATGGTGGGAGACGACCTCCCTCTCTGACAATCCTGATGCAGCTGCCCAGAACCTCCAAGCTGCCGTCACCCATGCGGCTGAGGTGGCCATCCCACTTACCAAGGCTGGAGGTACCATCAAGCGGGACTGGTGGTTCTACGACGAGACAGTCAAGGAGCAGAACCACCGTGTCAACAGTGCCCGCAGGCTCCACAGACGCAACCCTACTGCTGACACCCTTCGGCTACTGAGAGAGGTGGTGCGGCACGCTCGCCACATCTCCCACAGAGTCCGCCTGGCAAAGTGGTTCGAATGGTGTGCCTCCTTCGGCCATGCCACTACCCTGTCTGAGATCTGGGCGAAAATAGGTATAGCTACCGGAAAACGCAGAGGAACAGCGCGTGCTCACCATGACCCGGCTGGTGAAGCAGAGAGGCTGGTCGACCTCTTTCACTTCCAGGGCAGCAACAGCACGCCTGCCACAAGATGTGCAGAACCTCCAGGCTGTCCTCCTCCCAGACAGGACTGCCAGGCTACAGGCTGCATGCTGCGAACACGACGACACCGATGTAGACTTCAGCGACCGGGAGCTGAAGGCAGCCCTCAGGACATCACACGACACCACCCCCGGCCAGGATGGCATCACCTACAGTATGATCGCAAGGGCGGGCCCCTCTGGACATGATGCACTCTTGGAGGTCATCAACTGCTCCTGGAGGGCTGGACAACTCCCCACTGCGTGGAAGGAGGCCATCGTCCTGCCCATCCCCAAGCCCAGGGACCCGGAAAGCATGAGGCCCATCTCTCTCACCAGCTGTCTGTCCAAGACGGCTGAGAGATGATCCTTGAGCGACTACGGTGGAAGCTTGGCCCGGAACACCGTCACATATACGGCTTCACACGAGGAGTGGGCACAGCAGAGAGCATGCACCACCCTCCTTGCAGGCATTGGGTCTAACAAGAGACCCAAAATTGTTGTCTTCCTGGACCTCGAGAAAGCCTTGAGCTTGCCAGCGCACCAGCCATCCTTGACCTCCTAGCAGGCAGGGGCGTGGGAAAGGGAAGGCTCCTTGCCTGGATCTCTTCATACCTGCAGGGCAGGTGTGCACGAGTGCGTTTCCAGGGACAAGTGTCCACCCTCAGGCCCCTTGAAAACGGCACCCCGCAGGGAGGGGTCCTCAGCCCCGCTCTCTTCAATGTCCTGATGCATGAGCTGGTGCAGCTGCCATTCTCTTTAGGCACCCAGCTGCTCAGCTACGCTGATGATCTTGCCTCATCATCACCGAGAGATGTGGTTTGATGCATATAGCCCAACGTGACCTTAACCTCCTCTCCACCGCCTGCCGTCGTCTCGGCCTCAAGGTCTCAGCAGAAAAATCCAAGGCCATGATCCTGCATGCCAATGTGCCGGAGGGGAGACTGCAGATGTCAGGAGTCAATCTCGACTGGGTCAGTAGCTACCTGTACCTGGGAGTGCACATCGACAATCGGCTCTCCTTTCGGAATCAGGCGGAGTACGTCAGAGAGCGGACCATGCAACGGGTCACCGCCATGCGGGCCCTCGCCAGCCCTAGGTCAGGGGCCAGCCGTGACATTCTCCGATTATTCTATGTGCAGGCGGTGCGCTCTCTCATCGACTATGGGGCACTTACCCTTGTCCATGCCCGCCCAACGCACCTTCGAAGACTCAACGTCGTCCAAAATACTGCAGCTCGGATCATGTTGGGGGCGCCGAGGTGGACGAACACTGTGCCCCTGAATCATGAGGCTCAATTGCAGCCGCTACGCGACAGAATCGCCCTTGTGGCAGCCAGGAGGGTGGCCAAGTACGTACAACTCCCCGGTGGAGAGGGACTGCTGCAACACCTCCTCGAACGGCAACAGGGAGACCTCAGGGAGTCTCCTGGCCGGCTGTGGGTGTGGTCAGCGGCTGATGTAGCAAGCAAACTCCTCCCCATGGCGCTTATAGTCGACAAGGGCTGTGACCGGCCTGTGGCGGGGTACTCTGTACTCCCGCCCTGGGCACCAGAAGCAGTTGTGATCCACATCCAAGACCTCCCAGTTGGCAAGCGTCACTGTCCACAACACGT
Organism: Cherax quadricarinatus; assembly: GCF_026875155.1. Lineage (NCBI taxonomy): Eukaryota > Metazoa > Arthropoda > Malacostraca > Decapoda > Parastacidae > Cherax > Cherax quadricarinatus. Next base: position 47,233,656 of record NC_069404.1, read on the forward strand.
GCTGCAGCAATGGGCTGCAGTGAGTATTGCAGCAGCAGAGCACCCTGGGTGCGCCGTATATTACACCGATGGCTCCCGGGATCCAGAGGCTGGCCGCACAGGTGCCGGGGTGCACCACGCCACTCTGACGGCTGGATGGCGTCTCCAAGATCACTGCACAATTCTCCAGGCAGAACTCCATGCCATCCAGAGGGCCCTGCAACACGCACTCCTGGATCATCGGCGACCCCCAGTCATTCATGTGGACTCCAGAGCGGCGATCCAGGCCGTCATGCACAGGGAGCCCAGGGACAACATCCGGCTCATTACTGCCATCAGGAAGGACCTGCAGACACTTAAGGAGCAGGACAGCAAGCAACAATCAACTGGATACCGAGCCACATCGACCTCGCTGGGAATGATGCGGCAGATCGAGCGGCGAAGTCGGCAACCCTTGAGGCCCAGCCAGTGACCACCATTGCTATCAGCCGAAGGCAGGTGGATTTTGTGGGCAGCTCATGCAGCCAGGCGCCCGCTAACCAGGGCCAGGCACATCGCGGAGCCGGATCTGGTATGACAGGGCGACCCGTGGGGAGCCCCCGCCGAGAATGCGGAGGCTAGACAGAAAGTTGCAGGTTGGGGTCCACCGGCTGCGACTTGGCTACCCTACTGCCAGAAGACTCATTGACCGTGTGCGAGAGAGCGCTGCTGCCATTGCAACCAGATTGGTCCCAGGTCCACTAGTGCACTACCTCCTCGACTGTCCAGCGACGGTGTCACTCCGACGAAGGCACTTCCCAATGGCGCCTGGGGACCCGAACCGAGAAGACACCGCAGCCCGGCTGGTGTACCTAGCCACCCAAGACCTGGGAACTCTCATCCCCATCCTGGCTGCCCACCCACCACCTCGATGACGCCGCCACATACAACTACGAGTCGCCACTACGCTCCATCTATCACCTCTCCTACTCTTCCCTCTTTCACTCCCCTACCTCCTCTCCCCCCCCCGCTTAAAAAAAAAAAAAAAAAAAAAAAAAAAAAAAAAAAAAAAAAAAAAAAAAAAAAAAAAAATCCAATGGAGCCTGTACCGCTTTCTAGGTAAAAGTCTGAATCACCTAGAACCAATGCCGCACTACCAACATTTGACGGGGCTACAAGTGCCTGAAGACCCTTGACCTTGCGATGCCTGCCGACGAGAAAGAAAGAAGACACTCCCCACTTGGGGAGTCAGTGCAAGATAGAAGAAGTTACCCTCCAACCGGAGGGCCCAAGAGAGAAGATAGAAGAATGAAGAAGACGATCGACACCCCCGCCCCGGGGGCCACCGCCGGGTCACCATCTGGAGAAGACCCGGGCCGGAAGTACCGGCATATCTTTAATGAATGAATGAATCAAACTTCAGTTATATACCATATGTATCAAACTATGGTATATATACCAAATAAAACAAAATATTTTTTATAGTAGCTTATCCTAGCCAGCCTACCCAGAAGAACTGTTCAATCACTTAAAACTGAATACTTTTAGTGGTCTTGTACACTAGCTAGCTAGGAGAGTTGTCAAGTGTGCCAGTTGTAAATGACCACCATCATGTAAATCTGTGAAATCTTCAGAAAGAGTAACAGACGAAGTCATTCTTGGATTGCATGCAGTCTCAGTGGTAAATGGTCCTATGGGTCATGCAGGAATCTTAAACCAGCAACCACTGTTGATATAAAATCAGAAAAATGTTTTTGGGTCTGCCAAAACGAAATACGCTTGTGGAAGAAAATTACATCTACATTAATAGACAAGAACACCAACACAATATCCTTATTAGAAAACATGACAGCCTTGTATAACAATTGGGAAAAAAATGGGTGGGATGGATGGGGCTGCCTTAGAAGACAGTGCTTCAGAGGGTGATGGTGTTGTCCTGGAGAACAGTGCACCAAATGGAGATAGTGCCCCTGGTGATGAAGCAGGTAAAGACAAGGTTATAAAATTTCCGGAGGTACAAAGTAGCAATACTGCTGGAGATGGAGCAAAAAGGGATGATGTCTCAGTAAAAACTGGTGGAAACACTGATATCTGTACAGGGACTGTAGGTAGTGAGGAAACAGAAAAAAGTGAACCAGTAGGAAACACAGCCACAAAAAAAAAAAAAAAATCCTGGCAAACAAAAGTTCAATATATGCAAATTCTATGCCTTGGTTATCTGTAGGCATGGTATATCTGGAAAAACATGCATTTTTGACCATTCCAGAAAATGACACACCCACATGACAACAGGAGAGTGCAATTCTTCTTGTAACTTATTTCACCCCAATATGACATTCATCACTCCATGAAAGAAAATGCTACAATATATACTGTGAGGCACATTATTTAGAGGGAACAAGAAGATACAGTTCACCCAGACCATGGGAAACAAAAGAGGAAAGCCAAAACCTCTAGAGAAGGTTATTTAGTGCCAGGAAGGAAAAAAAGAATAGCAAGAAATTACAGAAACCCTTTACCTACTGAAAGCACTTCTGGAGCAGAGGCACAGTCATTGGCCTTCATTCCAGGACAACAGATATTAATGCCAGCAAACAAAACCCTGCTAAATTTCATCAATATAACAACATTTATCTTCGCAAACATACAGGGTCTAAAGCCATCAACAGACAACAAAATATCTTACATCAAGAGACTGCTTACGAAGTCAAATGCAATGTTTCCGGCTTTCACAAAGACACACTTAAAGGGTCATTTTGACAACGAAATATAGATTCCAGGTTATAACCTATTCAGATGAGACAGACTAAACAGTTGTAGTTGAAGTTTTGGCAGTAAAGATCGAAAACCAAAACCTCGTCATTGTGGTTGTATACAAGCTTCTGAATGCAACTTCCCAGCAATCCAGGAACAACTTTTGAAAACTGGCCACTGTCTGGAAAATCTCTCGACTCCTGCTCTAAACATCTTGCTACTGAGGATTTCAACTTGAGACACCTAAAATGGAGAAGTGAGGCAAATAATATTTTAGCAGAGATTACCTCAAGAGGCAGCTCAGATGAAAACTCACACATACACAAACTATTAAATCTCTGCACCAAATTCACCTTAAACCAGCATATATTAGAGCCTACAAGACTAGAAACTACACTAGACCTCATCTTCACTAACAACGACGATCTTATACGTAATAAAACCGTATCAAAGACAATATACTCACATTACAACATAATAGAGGTACAGACATGAATGCACAGTTCTCCTGGCCAGCAAAATATGATCAGTTATGAGAGTGCCTTCACAAAATTCAACTTCAATAACAAAAGCATACAATGGAAAGAAGTCAACCATGTCCTAAATGAAACAAACTGGGAAGATAGCCTAAATGACATGGATCTGAAGCTTTGCCTAGAAAAAAATCAATCTGTGGCACTTGAGGTCTGCTCAAGGCACATTCCATTAAGAAAAAGAAAGAGAAGATGTAAACTAGGAAGAGAGAGATGCTCCCTATACAGGTGAAGGCGAAGAATCACAGAGCTGCTGAGAGGGGCCAGTATTTCTGAAATATGAAGGGAGGCACTGGTCAGAGAAATAACAAATATCGAACTTAACCTTAAGGAATCTTACAGGAGACAAGAATCTCAGGAAGATCTTAGAGCAATAAAGGAAATTGAAACCCAAAATACTTCTCCTTTGCCAAATCTATGGGGAAAACAACATCCAGTATTGAACCCCTGCTTAGACGAGATGGGACATACACTGATGACAGCAAAGAAATGAATGAGATACTAAAATCCCAATACAACTCAGTGTTGAGCGAACTGTTAACCAGACTAGGGGTCGACAATCTAAGTAAGTTTTTTTATGACCGAAACCCAAAATTTGGTCATTTCAAAAATCTCTGATACTATCCTAACACCACATGATTTCGAAAAGGCAGTTAATAACTTGCCCATGCATTCTGCCCTAGGCCCGGACTCGTGGAACTCAGTGTTCATCAAGAACTGCAAGACGCCCCTGGCACGTGCCTTCAGCATACTATAGAGAGGGAGCATGGCCAGAGGGGTCATCCCAAACTCACTAAAAACAACAGGCATAGCCCAGTTCAACAAAAGTAGCAGGAAAGCAGTTGCAAAGAACTACAAACCAATAGCACTAACATCCCATATAAAATCTTTGAAAGGGTTCTGAGAAGTAAGAACGCCAATCACCTATGACAAAGTTTTGGATGCTTCAGAGGATAAACAAAATGCAGATGTATTATACACAGACTTTGCGAAAGCCTTCAACAAGTGCGACCACAGTGTAATAGCGCACAAAATTCGTGAAAAAGGAATAACAGGAAAAGATGGTAGCTTGATCTGTAATTTATTAACAAACAGAATGCAGGGATTAATAAATAGTAACCAGCATGAAATCTAAGGCAGCTACAGAGAAAAGCTCTGTTCCACAAGGGACAGTACTCGCTCCGATCCTATTCCTCATCCTCATATCTGACATAGACAGAGATGTAAGACATAGCTCTGTGTCTTCCTGTACGGATGACACTCGAGCTGCCATGACAGTGACCTCCACCGAAGACACCACAAGACTCTAAGTGGACATCAACCAGATCTTCAAATGGGCCACTGAAAACAATATGAAGTTCATTGAAGTGAAAATTCAACCACTTAGATATGGAAAACTAGACGAAATTAAAACTATATCAGGGTATACAACAAATTCTAACCATAAAATAAAGTGGTAAAGTAATGTGAAGGACCTGGGAGTGATAATGTCAAAGAATCTCACCTTCAAAGACCACAACAATGTATCTACCTCATCTGCTAGAAAAATGAGAGGATGGATAATTAGAACCTTCAAAACTAGGGACGCCAAGCCCATGATGATTCTTTTCAAATCGCTTGTTCTCTCTAGGCTGGAATACTGCTGTACATTAATTGCCCACTTCAAGGCAGGCGAAATTGCTGTCCTGGAGTGTGTACAGAGAACTTTTACGGTTCACATAAGTATAATAAAACATTTAAATTACTAGGAACGGTTGAAATCCCTTGGTTTATATTCCCTGGAACACAATCAGAAAGATACATGATAATATACACTTGGAAAATCCTAGAGGGATTAGTACCAAACTTGCACATGAAAATCATTCCCGATGAAAACAAATAACTCGGCAGGAGATGCAACATTCCCCATATGAAAAGCAGGGGCGCCACGAATACAGTAAGAGACAACACAGTGACTGTCAGAGGCCCAAGACTGTTCAGTTGCCTCCCAGCATACATAAGGAGAATTACCAAAAGACCTCTGGCTGTCTACAAGAAGGAGCTGGACAGGGACACAAAGTCAGTACATGATCAACCGGGCTGTGGTTCTTTGCGTGTGGCCAGCAGCAACAACCTGGTTGAGCAGACGATGATCCACGACGAGACCCAGTCTCAGATCGGCCGCAGGGGCGTTGACCCCAGAAACCCTCTCCAGGTATACTCTAGGTATACTACTGTGGTTATATAACATTTCTTGGTTAATGAAGAAACTACTGTGGTCACTAGTGACACCACTATGATTATATGACATTACTGTTGTTATTGATGACAATACTGTTGTTAATGATGCTACTACTGTAGTTACTGATGCCACTACTAATGATATTGATGCTGCTACTGTAATTACTGATGCCACTACTGAAGATATTGATGCTGCTACTGAAGTTATTGATGCCACTGCTGAAAATATCGATATTACTACCGTAGTCACTGATGGTACTACTGTAGTTGCCGATACCACAACTGAAGATATTGATGCTGCTACTGTAGTTCCTGATGCCACTACTGAAGATATTGATGATACTACTGTAGTTGCTGGTGCCACTACTGAAGATATTGATGTTGCTACTGTAGTTACTGATGCCACTACTGAATATATTGATGCTGCTACTGTAGTTACTGATGCTACTACTTCAGTTACTGATGTTACTACTGTAGTTACTGATGCTACTACTGTAGGTACTGATGCTACTACTGTAGTTACTGGTGCTACTACTGTAGTTACTGATGATACTACTGGAGTTACTGATGCTGCTAATGTAGTTACTGATTCCTCTACTGAAGATATTGATGTTACTACTGTAGTTACTGATGCCACTACTGAAGATATTGATACTGCTACTGTAGTTACAGATGCTACTACTGTAGTTACTGATGCCAATTCTGAAAATATTGATGCTGCTGCTGTAGTTACTGATGCTACTACTGAAGATATTAATGATTCTACTATAGTTACTGATGCTGTTATTGTAGTTACTGATGCAACTGCTGTAGTTACTGATACTACTACAGAAGATATTGATGTTACTATTGTAGTTCATGTTACTGCTGTAGTTACTGATTCTACTACTGAAGATAGTGATGCTGCTGTCAGCATAGTTGCTGATCCCCTGTATATGTATATGTTATCTGAGTATCATAGTACCATCCATATGTTTTACATAGTTGACCCCTTGCTAGGCTCAGTGACTAGCTTGTGTGACATCACGTGATGCTGCATGTGAGCGCTGTGCTCCCGGTCTCCTCCTCACTCCACCCTTTGGACAAGGCAACATGGCAAGGCTGGGCTCCCCCTTTCACACTCTGCTAATATAAGTGTTACCATCCACAAGTGTGTTTAAGTCCAACCATCATATCTCCACGAACCCTCTCAACAATTGGTGCCATTGGTGAGCGCGTAAATTTGATATTTACGCAGATGTATGGAGATTAACTTCTGTCATCCAATGACGGACATTGTCGACCGCATGCTAGCCTAGCAGCCAGCTACCCCGAGCAAGCTTCTGCCAGCCTGTTTGCTTCCTGCTTACTGGTCAGTCTTTGTATCTTAGTGTTTTATTTGCTTATTTGCATTACTTCCGAGGGGTTGACCCAGGTTTGCAAATTAAGCCAAGCTGCCAAGCTGGTCTGTGGGGGGAGTCAAGCCCTACACCATCCAGCCTGTCTTAAGTACCAGCCTTGCCTGCTTGCCAGCTTTCCACTCCTGCTGTGCTTATCATTACAAGTTTTCAAGCCAGTCTGTGTGATGGGTTAAGCCAGCCAGCCAATTATCCCAGGTGACTAACTCAGTACTCAAGCAATCCACGTGAGTTCCAGTCTTCACCGTCGCTTTGTGCTTCCAGTGCTAAGCTATCCTGAGTGCTTTACAATCACTGTGGTGCTGTGGTAACATGTGGGTTTTTAAGCCAACCTGGCTTAGAATATTTTTGTGCCTAGTGCGGGTGTACCCAGAGCTTGTGGGTTACGCCTTTTATCCAGTAGGCCTAGCCACCACACAGTGTCCCAGCGCGCTGCCTCACTCAACAACCTTCCACCACCACCACTTTTTTTGTACCCTTATATCGGGTCCTAGCAACTTAATTTACGGCTCACATAGGGGGTCAAGACAAGATTGTTTCATCGTTCTGTGCGCCAATGAGAAAAGCCTTGCTATGTGAGTTCCTGAGTTTAAGCGCAAATTCTTCGAGACATCGACGTTTTGAGAGTAGTAGAAAATGCCGACAACCAACCTTCCTCCACCACCACCGCCCTCAATTCTTCTCTGATGTCGCCCCAGTGATAATAAGCTTTTTACACAGACATTTGCGAGTGTTGAGACTTTTTTATTCTCAGTGATTTCTTAGTGACATTTCTTTTCAGTGATTTCTTAGTGACATTCAGTGACTTTTGATCAAACTGTGTTCATTATATCCTGTGTGCAATATTTTTTCTTTCTTTCTTCCGTGTTTAAATTTTCGTGCTTTATTTTTGTCTGTTGTGATGTGTTCCTTTTTTTTATACTTGAAGTAAGTACTTTTCCATTTTTCTCTGTTGTGTGCGATATATAAGCAGTATAAACTTGTGTTTACACTTCACAATTATCATGTGTTCACAGTACTGTGTTCCTTGCAGAGTAAGTTTTGAAGTAAAGTCATTCGGTAACTGTTATTTTATGTTCTGCATCACAACTCAGTGTTGTCTTAGTTATTTTTTTCTCCCCAACATTTGTGTATTCTTGCTGATTTTTTTATTAATTCATTTCCCATTTTACTGTGTGTTGAACATTCTTTTGTGTTAATTCTTTTTATTTAGCCGGTGTCTAATTTGTTCTGTCTCCACAGATAATAGTGACATTATTTTGTTTGAAGCAAGACAATTATTTCCAATTTTTGTCAACACAAGACCTTACTGCAAGAAAATTATCATAGCATTGTGCATATATTGATGTGTTGTTCCTGCTTCATTGTAAGTGTTAACCTTTCTCTGTTTTGTGTTTTATGCCTTTATTATTTTTCATATTTCATTGAACAATTGTTTGTGTAAATTGCATTTTCTTGTGTGTGCAATTTTTTTTTACTGCAGTATTGACTCATTCTGCAATGACTCTTGTGCAAATATTGTGCTGTCATTAATTTTTTCTTTCAGATTTTTTTTATGTAGTGTTGTGTTGTGCAGTAATTTTTGATTAGTAATTGTTATTTGCAATAGTGCTACAGTTTATTTCAGTGCAATATTATGTGATTTCAGTTTTCCATTTCTTGTGTTCTGTGCATAATATTTTATTATTTGTGTCACTTATTTTTTTTAAAGAATTGCTTTCCCAGTCCATTTTAATTTTGCACAAGATTTATTGATTTTATTTTATAATTTTTGTTTGATTTATCATTTATTGTTGAATTTTTTTTATTGAATTGAGAGTAAAGACAACTCACTGTGCCATTAAAGTAAATTTGAGTAAATTTGATTTGAGTACAGTACAATTTCTCTTGATTATCAAAGTGTTGCCTTATCCAGTTGAGTGTTTTATGTGAGTTTTCCTTGCTCTACAGTGTGACTTGTCATACACAAATAACCCGCACATAAAAGAGAGAAGCTTACGACGACGTTTCGGTTCGACTTGGACCATTGACAAAGTCAATGGTCCAAGTCGAACCGAAACGTCGTCGTAAGCTTCTCTCTTTTATGTGCGGGTTATTTGTGTATCGTTCCAGTCACGGTATTGTGCCTTTTTGTTATTTATTTGTGACTTGTCATTTTTTCTTTACTTATGCAGAATAGTTAAGCATTTTCTTTCCATTTAAGCTTACTGTGTCATATATTCTCTCTATTATTCTCGCTTTTATGCCCTCGAGTAAGTTCCCTGAGAAGATGTCCCAGTCACTTTTGTTTGCTCAATTAGTGTCTCATGCCACTCAAAGTAAAGATGAATCAGTCCACAGTCCCAATATCCCCTTACTGACTGAAAGACAATACCTAGCCCTTGAGCAATGTGTTTGTTCTCACAGCTTGTATCTGAGATTTGTTAAAGTGCTGCAAAATGTGAAGTTCAGATTAAATTCCTATAGATCCGTGAATTACTTAATAACATAGCCGAGTGGTCAGGCACTAGTAATACTGTCACTCCTGTCTGGAATCCAGCCACAATATCGTGCACGCAGGATAGTGTACAGTTACCTTGGGTTTCAGAGGTACCTCAGACAACCCTGAGTGCTGAGACTACTATCCCTGCGATGGCGACTTGTTCAAGCAGTCGTTCCTTCCAGGGGACGCTTTGTGAAGAACATTACTTGTAATGAGTTATACCATCTCTTGCTGATGTCACAAGCCATTGCAGAAAGACATTTCTGTGGCTAGTGTACTCACTTGAAAGTTGTTGTTGTTTCTTGTGTTCCAGATGGTGATACTATCCTCGTTGACAGTAATCCATGCAGTGTAAAAAGTTATTTCTCGACTAACCATCACATGTTGTTAACGTTTATAAGAGCAGTCTCTTTATAGTTGATACCTCGTGTCACTGTGTGCGACTCAGAATGAATACCAGTATTGTAGATAGTGTTCCTTTCTTTTTCCCTGTGCTTGCAGTGAGAGAGAGTAGATCCATTCTCCCTTGTTCATATTGCTTGTTAAAGCGTTATTTTTTCAACTGGGAAGAGTCATCCGCTCCACCGAGTTTGTCATAGCAACTCGTACCAGCTTAGCTCAAAGTGTCTTTAGAAGAATCCGTGAGACACTTCGTAAGTCAACAGCAGAATTTACAAGAGTAACTAATAGCCATGCTAAGCCAACCAAAGTTAAAGTGGGTTCGAGAGTAATGCTGACTAACTTCAACAAAACATCCGCAATGCCTAAGATCGATCAAAGTTTGTTGGTCTTTATCGAGTAGTTGAACATATCAATGGCAATAAGTATAAGGTTAGAGAAATTAGTACTGGTCAGTATAAAGAATCGCATTTAGATCATAGGAAGTTAATATGCGATGTTGAGGATGATATTTCTACCCAGACTAATGTGACAGACGCTGACAATCTTCCTGACTCTGTACCCTCTACCTCTAACAACACTCAGTCAGATGATCAACCCGAATGTCGTTATTCTTTGCGTACACGACAAGTAATGAGAAACCCCCAAGTATCTTTTGTAGATACTTGTTCAGATCTCCCTCAGTCAAGGCATGTGTTAGCCATTGCAAAAGAATTCGATCCTCCCAAAGTCGATAATCATTCTGCTATTGTAAATCTTACCCTCGCAGAGTTAGGTTTAAATGTACATAACCTGTATAATTAGATGTCCAATATGAATGAAGATGTCCACTGTGTGTTTATTGTTAGCTGATCAGTTTCAGATTTTTTTTGTGTGTGTTCACGTTCCCTCCGAATTCTGAGAATTTAGCAGTAATGATCTGTGTGCACCAGATCTGCCTTTGCTATTAATTGCTTTCACCTTTGTAAATATATATTCTTCCTCAGTATCCGTAGAGTGCATGAATACAGATCGATCGATCAGTTCCATCCTTTATTACACTATGATTTGTTCTTATAATTTGTAATGTATTATGATACCACCCATTATGATACCACCCATTATGATACCATCCATTAGTTCTAAGTTATATATGTCTTTGCTATTGTAAAGAATCAGCCCAGAGCCACCTGCCTGTTCAGCCTATAGCATAGTATTGTATGTCGAGACGACATATGTAACATGACCGAGCTGCCAGCATAGTTGCTGATCCCCTGTATATGTATATGTTATCTGAGTATCATAGTACCATCCATATGTTTTACATAGTTGACCCCTTGCTAGGCTCAGTGACTAGCTTGTCTGACGTCATGTGATGCCGCATATGAGTGCTGCGCTCCTGGTCTCCTCCTCACTCCACCCTTAGGTCTACGACAAGGCAACACGGCAAGGCAACACGGCAAGGCTGGGCTCCCCCTTTCACACTCTGCTAATATAAGTGTTACCATCCACATGTGTGGATGGTAACCATCATATCTCCACGAACCCTCTCAACACTGCTACTGTAGTTACTGATGCCACTACTGAATATACTGATGCTACTACTGTAGTTACTGATGCCACTACTGAATATATTGATGCTACTACTGTAGTTACTGATGCTACTACTTCAATTACTGATGTTACTGTTGTGGTTACTGATGTTACTATTGTAGTTACTGATGCTACTACTGTAGTTACTGATGGTACTACTGTAGTTACTGGTGCTATTAATGTAGCTACTGATGACACTACTGTAGTTATTGTTGCTACTACTGTAGTTGCTGATGCTCCTGCTGTAGTTACTGATACTACTGCTGAAGATATTCATGCTGCTACTGTAGTTACTAGTATCACTACAGAATATATTCATTCTACTGTTGTAGTTACTGATGCTACTACTGTAGTCACTGGTTCCAATACTGAAGATATTGATGCTACTACTGACGTTAGTGTTGCTACTACTGTCGTTAGTTATGCTACTACTGTAGTTACTGATGTTACTACTGTAGTTTCTGATGCTACTACTATAGTTACTGATACTACTACTGTAGTTACTGATGGTACTACTGTAGTTACTGATGATGCTATTGTAGTTACTGATGCCTGTATTGAAGATATTGATGCTACTAGTGTAGTCACTGATGCCACTAATGAAGATACAGTTGCTGCTACTGTAGATAGTGATTCCACTACTGAAGATATTGATGCAACTACTGCAGTTACAAATGCTACTACTGAACTTACTGATGCCAATACTGAAGATATTGATGTTACTACTGTAGTTACTGATGTCACTGTTGAAGATATTGATGCTGCTACAGCAGTTACAGATGCTACTACTGCAGATACTGATACCAAAACTGAACATATTCACGTTACTACTGTAGTTACTGATGCCACTTCTGAAGATATTGATGCTACTGCAGTAGTTACTGATGATATTACTGTAGTTGCTGATGCTACTACTGTAGTTGATGATGCTTCTACTGTAGTTACTGATGCCTCTACTGAAGATATTGATGCTACTACTGTAGTTACTGATGCCACTAGTGAAGATATTGATGCTACTAGAGTTTCTGATGCGATTACTGTAGTTAATTATGTTACTGCTGAAGTTACTGATACTACTGCTGAAGATTCTGATGTTACTACTGTAGTTACTGATGACACCACTGAAGATATTCATGCTACTACTATAGTTACTGATAATACTACTGAAGATATTGATGTTACTACTGTAGTTACTAATGCCAATACTGAATATATTGATGCTACTACTGTAGTTACTGATGCTACTACTGTAGTTACTGATTTCAATACTGAAGATATTGATGCTACTGCTGTCGTTAGTGATGCTACTACTGTAGTTGCTGATGTTACTACTGTAGTTACTGATGCGACTACTGTAGTTACTGATATTACTACTGTTGTTACTGATGGTACCACTCTAGTTACTGATGCTACTACTGTAGTCACTGATGCTACTACTGAAGTTATTGATACTGCTACTGTAGTTACTTATGCTACTTCTGTACTTACTGATGCTAGTACTGTAGTTACTGATGCCACTTCTGAAAATATTGATGCTGGTACTGTAGTTTTTGATGTTTCTACTGAAGTTACTGATACTACTACTGTAGTTACTGATGTTACTACTGTACTTACTGATGCTACTACTGCAGTTTCTGATGCCACTACTGAAGATATTGATGCTGCTACTGTAGTTGCTATGTCACTACTGTAGTTTTTGATGCTACTAGTCGAGTTACTAATGCCACTACTGAAGATATGTTTTACTGATGTCACTAATGTACACATGGATGCTACTACTGTAGTTACTGATGCCACTACTTAAGATATTGATGCTGCTACTATAGTTACTTATGCCACTACTGTAGTTACTGATGTTACTACTGTATTTACTGATGCCACTATTGAAGATACTGATGCTACTACTGTAGTTATTGATGCTACTACTAAAGGTATTAATACTGGTACTGTAGTTACTCCTGCTCCTACTGTAGTTACAGATGCTGTTCCTGTAGTTACTGATGCAACTACTGAAGATATTGATGCTGCTACTGTAGTTACTGATGCCACTACGGAAGATATTGATGCTGCTACTGTAGTTACTGATGCTATTACAGTAGTTACTTATACTACTACTGAAGTTACTGATGCTACTACTTTAATTACTGATGCTACTACTGAACATACTGATATTACTACTGTAGTTACTGATAAAAGTAGTGATAGATAATAGATAGAAGTAGATATTGATGCTGCTACTGTAGTTAGTAATGCAACTACTAAATATATATATGCTACTATATTTACTGATGCCACTATTATAGTTACTTATTCCAATACTAAAGATATTGATGATACTAATGTCGTTACTGATGCTACTACTGTAGTTTCTAATGCTACTACTGTAGTTACTGATGCTATGCTGTAGTTACTGATGCCAGTTCTGAAGATATTAATGCTGATACTGTAGTTACTGCTGCCTCTGCTGTAGTTACTGCTGCTTATGCTGTAGTTACTGCTGCTTCTGCTGTAGTTACTGATGCAACTGCTGAAGGTACTGATATTGCTACTGTAGTTACTGATGCCACTACGGAAGATATTGATGCTACTACTGTAGTTAGTGATGCTGCTACTTAAGATATTGATGCTACTCCTGTAGTTAATGATGCTACTACTGTAGTTACTGATGCTATTAGAGTAGTTACTGATGCTCCTACTGTACTTACTGATGCTACTGCTCTAATTACTGATGCTACTACGGAAGATATTCATGTTACTACTGTGGAGACTGATACCACTACTGAGGATAGTGATGCTGCTACTGCAGTTACTGTTGCCACTACTGAAGCTATTAATGCTGCTACTGTAGTTACTAATGACACTACTGAATATTTTGATGTTACTACTGTAGTTACTGATTCTAGTGCTGAAAATATTGATGATACTACTGTAGTTATGCTACTACTGTCCTAAGTTATGCTACTACTGTAGTTACTGATGTTACTACTGTAGTTACTGATACTACTATTGTAGTTACTGATGCTACTACTGCAGTTACTGATACTACTACTGTAGTTACTGATGCTACTACTGTAGTTACTGATACCACTATTGAAGATATTGATGCTGCTGCTGTAGTTACGATGCTACTACTAATATGTATATATATATATATATATAATATATATATATATATATATATATATATATATATATATATATATTTATCACACTGGCCGATTCCCACCAAGGCAGGGTGGCCCGAAAAAGAAAAACTTTCACTATCATTCACTCCATCACTGTCTTGCCAGAAGGGTGCTTTACACTACAGTTTTTAAACTGCAACATTAACACCCGTCCTTCAGAGTGCAGGCACTGTACTTCCCATCTCCAGGACTCAAGTCCGGCCTGCCGGTTTCCCTGAACCCCTTCATAAATGTTACTTTGCTCACACTCCAACAGCACGTCAAGTATTAAAAACCATTTGTCTCCATTCACTCCTATCAAACACGCTCACGCATGCCTGCTGGAAGTCCAAGCCCCTCGCCACACAAAACCTCCTTTACCCCCTCCCTCCAAACTTTCCTAGGCCGACCCCTACCCCGCCTTCCTTCCACTACAGACTGATACACTCTTGAAGTTATTCTGTTTCGCTCCATTCTTCCCATGTCCAACCACCCAACAACCCTTCCTCGCCTCTGGGCAACATTTTGGTAATCCCGCACCTCCCCTAATTCCAAAATACAATTCTCTGTATTTAAATTCACACCCACATTGCTCTCACACATGACATCTCCACTGCCTCCAGCCTTTTCCTGCTGCAACATTCATCACCCATCTTTCACACCCATATAAAAAGCGTTGGGAAAAAATATACTCTATAAAATTCCCCTCTTTTTTTCCAAGGACAAAGTTCTTTGTCTCCCAAAGATCCCAAGTGCACCACTCACCCTTTTCCCCTATCAATTTTATGATTCACCTTTATCTTTCAAGACCCATCCCCTGCCGTCCACTCCCAAATATTTAATACATTCACCCTCCCCAAAAACTCTCCCCCCCTCCCCAAACTGATATCCAAACTTTCATCACCAAAAATTTTTGTTACCCTAACCTTACCTTTCCTGTATTCACTTTCAATTTTTTCTTTTGCACACCCTACCAAATTCATCCACCAATCTTGCTTCTTCAGAATCCCCCAAGAAAACCCCATGCATCACAAAGAGCAACTGTGCAACTCCCATTTTATGTGTTTTTTCTTTATTTTTTAACCCCAAAGCCTCTTGCCAAGACCCTCGCATTTACTTCTCTTACAACCCCCATCTTAAATATATTAAACAACCACGGTGACATCACCACCCTTGCTAAGGGCCAATTTTCGGGGAAAAAAATTTTTCCCTCTTTCCTATGTACCAACTTGAGCCTCACTTCCTCGTAAAAACTCTTCACTGTTTTTCAGTAACCTACCTCCTACCCCATCACCTAACATCTGCCACATTGCCCCCCTATCCCCCCGTCATCCCCTTTTTTCCAAATCCATAAATCCCACAAAGACCCTCTTTACCTTATCTAAATACGTTCACTTTTTGTTTCACTGAAAACACCGGGTCCACCCCCCCCCCCATTTCCTAAAGCCCCTTTTCACTGCTATCCTATTCTCCGTTTTTACTCTTAATTTTTAATAATAACGTACCAAAACCTTTGCCAGGTATATCAACAGACTTATCCCCCTATAATTTTTGCACCCTCTTTTTACCCCCCCCTTTGTTTATACAAAGGAACTAGCATCTCTCTGCCAATCCCTAGGTACTTACCCCCCTTCCTAATTTTTTAAATAATTCACCAACCCCTCCAAAAAATATATCCCACCTGCTTTAAATTTCTTCTTTATCCCTCAATCCCCGGTGCCCTTACCCCCTTTTTCATTTTACCTACTGCCTCACGAACTTCCCCCCCCACAAATGGGGTTTCCTCCCCTACAAGATGTTGTTTTCCCCCTTGCCCCATACACGAAATCACAGTTCCCGTCTTCATCAACTTAAAAATTCCCAAAATATTCCTCCATTTCCCCAAAACCTCTAACTCTCCATTTAAAACTTCCTCTCCTATTTTTAACTGACAAATCCATTTGTTCTCTAGGCTTTCTTAACTTGTTAATCTCACTCCAAAACTTTTTCTTATTTTCAACAAAATTTGTTGATAACATCTCACCCACTCTCTCATTTGCTCTCTTTTTACATTGCTTCATCACTCTCTTAACCACTCTCTTTTTCTCAATATACTCTTCCCTCCTTGCATCACTTCTACTTTTTAAAAACTTCTCATATGCTAACTTTTTCTCCCTTATACTCTCTTACATCATCATTCCACCAATCGCTCCTCTTCCCTCCCGCACCCACTTTCCTGTAACCACAAACTTCTGCTGAACACTCTAACACTACATTTTTAAACCTACCCCATACCTCTTCGACCCCATTGCCTATGCTCTCATTAGCCCATCTATCCTCAATAGCTGTTTATATCTTACCCTAACTGCCTCCTCTTTTAGTTTATAAACCTTCACCTCTCTCTTCCCTGATGCTTCTATTCTCCTTGTATCCCATCTACCTTTTACTCTCAGTGTAGCTACAACTAGAAAGTGATCTGATATATCTGTGGCCCCTCTATAAACATGTACATCCTGAAGTCTACTCAACAGTCTTTTATCTACCATACATAATCCAACAAACTACTGTCATTTCGCCCTACATTCATATCTTGTATACTTATTTATCCTCTTTTTCTTAAAATATGTATTACCTATAACTAAACCCCTTTCTATACAAAGTTCAATCAAAGGGCTCCCATTATCATTTACACCTGGCACCCCAAACTTACCTACCACACCCTCTCTAAAAGTTTCTCCTACTTTAGCATTCAGATCCCCTACCACAATTACTCTCTCACTTGGTTCAAAGGCTCCTATACATTCACTTAACATCTCCCAAAATCTCTCTCTCTCCTCTGCATTCCTCTCTTCTCCAAGTGCATACACGCTTATTATGACCCACTTCTCGCATCCAACCTTTACTTTAATCCAATAATTCTTGAATTTACACATTCATATTCTCTTTTCTCCTTCCATAACTGATCATTCAAAAATTACTGCTACCCCTTCCTTTGCTCTAACTCTCTCAGATACTCCAGATTTAATCCCATTTATTTCCCCCCACCGAAACTCCCCTACCCCCTTTCAGCTTTGTTTCGCTTAGGGCCAGGACATCCAACTTCTTTTCATTCATAACATCAGCAATCATCTGTTTCTTGTCATCCGCACTACATCCACGCACATTTAAGCATCCCAGTTTTATAAAGTTTTTCTTCTCTTTTTTAGTAAATGTCTACAGGAGAAGGGTTACTAGCCCATTGCTCCCGGCATTTAGTCGCCTCATACGACACGCATGGCTTACGGAGGAAACATTCTTTTCCACTTCCCCATGGACAATAGAAGAAATAAAGAGGAACAAGAGCTATTTAGAAAAAGGAGAAAAATCTAGATGTATGTATATATATATGCATGTCGTGTCTGTGAAGTGTGACCAAAGTGTAAGTAGGAAATAGCAAGATATCCTGTTATCTAGCGTGTTTATGAGACAGAAAAAGGAAACCAGCAATCCTACCATCATGCAAAACAGTTACAGGTTTCTGTTTCACTGTCATCTGGCAGGACGGTAGTACTTCCCTGGGTGGTTGCTGTCTACCAACCTACTACCTACCCATATATATATACCTATATATATATATATATATATATATATATATATATATATATATATATATATATATATATATATAATATATATGTATTAATATTAAATTAACTGCCTAAAAAGCAGCTCACGTACTCCTGGTCTGTCCTGGTTATTCTTCATGGCTAAAACTCGTCTGGTATCACAACAAATCCCGTAAACTGATATTATATATGGAGCGTCTTTTATACACAAATTTTCTACAGTACCTTGTGTAATAATGAGAGTGTCAGTGAGACGGTGTAGCGGGAGAGTGTCAGTGAGAGAGTGTCAGTGAGAGAGTGTCAGTGAGGGAGTGTCAGTGAGAGTGTCAGTGATAGAGTGTCAGTGAGTGTCAGCGAGAGTGTGTCAGTGAGGAAGTGCCAGCGGGAGTGTCAATGCGAGAGTGCCAGTGGGAAAGTGTCAGTGAGATTGTCAGTGAGAGTGTCAGTGAGAGAGTCAGTGAGAGAGTCAGTGAAAGAGTGTCAGTGAGAGAGTGTCAGTGAGAGAGTGTCAGTGAGACTGTAAGTGAGAGTGTCAGTGAGAGTGTCAGTTAGAGACTGTCAGTGAGGGAGTGTCAGTGAGAGAGTGTCAGTGAGGGAGTGTCAGTAAAGGAGTGTCAGTGAGAGAGTGTCAGTGAGAGCGTGTCAGCGGGAGAGTCGTAAAAACCAGTCACCAAGTAGTCAGTAGAGGCATGTCAGTGCTTCTTCCTGCTGACCACACTGCACCAGCAAGCGCTGACTTCATGGCCTTTCAGAGATAAAGTGAAGCCACACAGCTCACATTTAAATATATCTCCTCTATCGTCGTTGACTTTAGTAGCTGCTCTTACCAAGCGCTGAAGGAGCGTGTGTTGGTCCACAGAAAATCTAGTGTCCATTTGGTAACGTGTTCCCCTCTTTTTCTAGAACGTTTAGTCCACAAATTTGTTCTCCACCATTGTGTCGAGGATTTCACAAGTCGCTTGTTTTGCTTTGTCCTCATTTGCGGTTTTGTCAGCTGTAACACCAGTGGCGCTGCTACACTGATTCACATCTTCTGCATGAAATGAATTTCTGTCCAGAAGAAAGTCAAGAAGACTAGTTGTATCCTCGTTGTCTCTTGCCTATCTGGCTTTTATGTCTTTCTGTTGCTCGCTTGTCTGATGCTCTGCATCAGTTACCTCCCGCATGGCACCAATAAAATCAGTATATGCTGCTATAGACAGGAGCCACTGTTTCAGTTCACACCAGTCCAGTCCCCTACCATATTACTTTATTTAGTTGCAACACTCATGTTTACATCCTAAAAACAAAAAAATTATCCTGGAGATTTGTGGATGTTGTTATTTAGCACTGGACTTTCTACGCTCTTTCCACTGCTTCCCTTCTCTCGATGTGTCACTGTTTATTGACCGCTAGCCAGAGGCTCCATGCACACCACACATTCAGTTCTCGTCAGATCTGAACAGGCAGAACACATTTTCTTTTTTAGCAAACTTCTACAATAAGTGAACACAACAGGTGGATTACAGGTCTGGGAGAGGTTACATCTCCGAACATTTTTCTTCAGTGTTGATTCGGTCATGTTGTTTCCATCACTTTATTTTTTTCTTTATTATTTGTTACGTTGAACATATTTCAGTGATGGATATATTTTAC
Source organism: Cherax quadricarinatus (assembly GCF_026875155.1). Taxonomy (NCBI): domain Eukaryota; kingdom Metazoa; phylum Arthropoda; class Malacostraca; order Decapoda; family Parastacidae; genus Cherax; species Cherax quadricarinatus. Next base: position 47,253,354 of record NC_069404.1, read on the forward strand.
AATAGATCACCAAAAACTAAAAACAATTTTTGTTTGAAAATTTTAACATTAGTCTGAGAGAAAATTTTATTAAATAAAAGATATATAACATAGAAACACGAGCACGACTGAAACAGCAGTGAAGGGAAAACTTTACGTTACTGAATTAATAATAAAGAAAAATGTTTGAATCTGTCATCGCTCCTTAAACATACAAAATGAAAATAATCCACATTCCATGTTCATTCTCATTTTTGTGTTGTTCCATATAGCTTATAGAGCAAGTTGTGCTGCTGTCAATGCGCGATCCGAGAAAAGTATCCCTGTAATCCATAAGTCCAGCTACTTCTGTCTTAACGAATGCGTATGATATAGTACAGAGTGCACCATAAGTTTCCAATGAGGATAAATATCAACATTGAATATCTGAAGCCAGTCACAAGAGACATTCGCAAAATATAGCCAGGAAACTAATATTACAAATTCTTCAATACAAATGGCCAAATGGCGCCTAGACAGCCCAAAATCATTTCGAACCTTCTACAAGAAAATATCAGCTTTGAAAGTTTGAAGCCAATCAGAAGAGACATTCTCTAGTTATTGCACAAAAACTAGAATCCCAAAATACAGCATTATTACAAGTTAGAAATGTCTCTTTCTTTTCAGAAGATACATCAGTCATTAAAACTGAAGCTGGTCAGAAGAGGTATATTCAAGTTATTTTACGAAAGATAATATCATACCATTTCAGAAATGAAATCTGCAGAGTGGAACCTTCACTCGCCGGTAACAGCCTCTACTTTCTTGTAAGTATAACACACCAATGTTGGAAGTGTGAAGCAGAACAAAAGATATTTTCTCAAGTTATCGTCACAGAAATCCAAAATGAGAAGAGTCTACACAAAATTGACGAGAGGATACATGCACAGACCAGTTGTACCGTAAACCTTCCTTAGCTGTAAGTCACGAGTGTTGAAGATGTAAAAGATATCTGATGAGACGCTGTCACCTAATAAATGAAAAGAACAATGTCTCTGAATACATGCAAGTTATGATTTTAGTGTTTACCAAACTATGGAAAATTAAAAAAACACTGAATGCAAGTTCCTCAGTTTGCATTTCTTCTCTTATATTCTGTTTCATGTTTTATACAATCCTGTAATTTTCTTTTCTTTTCTTTTTTTTTAAAGGTAGTGGAATATTCATGTCTCATATGAGCTGCCAACTGAGTAGTTTATAAATAACAAAAAGGCACAATACCATGACTGGAACGATACACAAATTACCCGCACATAAAAGAGAGAAGGTTACGACGACGTTTCGGTCCGACTTGGACCATTTACAAAATCACACCGGTCCAAGTCGGACCGAAACGTCGTCGTAAGCTTCTCTCTTTTATGTGCGGGTTATTTGTGTACTGAGTAATTTAAATAAGAATTTGGAAACTGTAACCTACATAGACAAGTAACAGTCCTAAGATTCCTCTGAATAAAATACAACAGAATTGATTGCTGAAACCAAGTGCATGAAGCATTCACAAACTGTCACATACAACTCATTTTTTTCAAATTTCACACTTTGTCGATAAAACTGAGAGACTGGGGGATGTACAGCCCTAGAGCAATCCAAACATTTATCTGTTAAGATGCACCAGTGTTTAGAGATGGAAGACGTTCTCATGTTCTGATGGAAAACATAACACGAAGAAAAAGAATTTCGGGCAGTCTCAGGCACCTCTTAGGAAAATGCTAACAAGTTACCTCAGAAATTAATTATTTATTTTTGCAATTTATTGCATGTCAAACGACAGACTGACTGCACAGTATAACATCAACGACAGACTGACTGCACAGTATAACATCAACGACAGACTGACTGCACAGTATAACATCAACGACAGACTGACTGCACAGTATAACATCAACGACAGACTGACTGCACAGTATAACATCAACGACAGACTGACTGCACAGTATAACATCAACGACAGACTGACTGCACAGTATAACATAAACGACAGACTGACTGCACAGTATAACATCAACGACAGACTGACTGCACAGTATAACATCAACGACAGACTGACTGCACAGTATAACATAAACGACAGACTGACTGCACAGTATAACATCAACGACAGACTGACTGCACAGTATAACATAAACGACAGACTGACTGCACAGTATAACATCAACGGCAAACACAGACAGACTCGTAGGAATCTCCATGTGATTAACGAATCACTGAGAAAAAGAATTACTTCTCCTTCAGACCAGTCACAGAGTATGCATGGAACTCTCCCTACATTAGAACAGCCCGTTCTCAAATTCATCAGTTAATATCATATATACCCATTCTAAGTAGCAATTTCAGAATATATACTGGAATTGTTAATTAAAACAAAAATATTATACAGGTCTTTCACCCAAAATAGGAAGATACGCATTTACATCATCATAAGTGCAATTTTCAAATGTTTTACACAATTTTCAAAATTTTTCATGAGTTAACGATAATCTAACGAACTTAACCAAACTAAAACTAAATTAACCTGACCCTAAAAAAAAGTTTCTGGAGAAACTATAAGAAAAATGATGGATAACCAAAAAAGTTTTCTAAAAACGTCCCATTCCATTCAGAATGTGCCCTTTACCCCCTGGGGAATGGGAGGCAATCAGATTTGATCCGAGGAAGGGGATAAACTTGCCCCTTCACCGAGTGAGCAAGTGGATTATTATTATTATAATCAAGGGGGAAGCGCTAAACCCGGAGAATTATAAAGCGCCTGGGAGGGGGGATGTGAAAGGCATTCAGGCTTAATTCGGGAAATGGAGCACAGATCCAATTCCCTAAATCAAGAGCCCCTCACCAACAACAAGGAACCTTCCTTGAGGGGTGTGAGCAAGTGGAAAGAATCTGGAAGAGGTAGTGGAGACATAGTACGTACACGAACCCTTGGGTAAGGAGGACAAGCTAACTAGGCAGGAGTTGCCTCACTACCCAGTGAATGATTAGGTCCTTGAGCTGCACCCCAACCTCTGTAGTAGCCTGAACCACAAACACGCACACCCACACACCCACACACACACACACACACACACACACACACACACACACACACACACACACACACACACACACAACACACACACACACACACACATGCAAACACACACACACACACACACACACACACACACACACACACACCACACACACACACACACACACACACACACACACACACACACACATACACACACTTATTGAAGACACTTATTGAAGCTTTAGACCCTAGTAGCAATTATCGCTTTTTATAACCCAGAATTACTGTATGTATTAACAGTATCTCCCCGCATACCTCCCCCCCCACACACCATATACACACACAAACTATACACACACACACACACACAACACACACACACACACACACACACACACACACACACACACACACTGTAAGTACGTGCCGGTCAAGCCCCAGGAGGTTGGGGGTCAGGTCACAAGAAGTTGTGGGCAGAAAGGACCACTGAGACTACACTGCAACCCACAAGCCACCTACCTTTCAGTACATAATAAACCCACACACATAATTCCACACAAGATTACACACACACACACACACACACCTATCCAGACTCACACACACACACACATATCCAGACTCACACATACACTCCCCCCCCCTCACCACCGACAACTCACTTCTTCCCCTGATCCCTCCCCTCCCTCGTTCACCCTCCCCTCCCCCGTTCACCCAGACCCTCCCGACCCCTCCCCACTCCTCTCCCACATAGCCACAGTTCCTCCACTACCTCCCCCCCCACACTCTGACATACACACTACTAACCTAACATACAGAACTACATAGGTTTCCCACTCTGAGGCAATCAGGATAAAACAAAAATGGGTTGTCAGAGAGCAACAAGAAAAACCAAGGGACAGGAGGAGGAAGCTGCAAAGGAAGATTGGGCAGCAGAGCTCATAAAAAGAGATCATGAATGGGAAAAGAAACTAGAAGAACTTAGCATGAGAATGGAAGAGAGGATATATATGGAAAGCAGGAAGTGGGAGCTGCATATCAAAGCAGCAGAGGCTAGGATACAGAGTTTAGAAGAGGAACTGAAAAATCTGAAACAGCCTAAACAACTAAAGAACATTTTGGGATTGACAACAGAGACTGCTACCTCAGCCACAAATAAGGGGACTGTAGGGAAAGAAGGGGCACAACTGCATGGGAAGGCTCTATCAGAGGAGACTGTAGTAAATGAAAGAGCTAAGCTTTATGTGGAGGCCCTAACAGACAACAACAGAGCCCAAGGAAAGCCGAGAAGGGAAAATGACAGGCCACTGAGCCCAAGTACATTAGCCAGTAAAACTGAAGAAAGGAAAGCTGCAGTGCAGGAAACCAAATTAAATGAGGGGATACACAGGGATAAGCAGTGGGAGAATGAAAGGGTGAGGTCAGTCTTTGTGTATGGGCTCCAGGAAGCTGAAGGGGAAACATATGAAGCAAGAAAACAAGGGGAAAAAAAGCAATTGAAAGCATCATGAAAGCAATAGGAGAAGACGACATGACCCAGCTGGAAAATTTTCGGAGAATAGGGGCGTTTGTAAAAAAAAAGAACCCGGCCAGTGAAAGTGACCTTCAAGGCAGAAGCGACTCGGACCAGGATCCTGCAGGAGAAAGCACGATTAAGGGACATGCCGGCATACAGGAAGGTGTATCTCGACCAGCGACAGATCACAAGAAGAAAGGCAGAAACTGAGAGAGATGCTACAAAGCCGAAAGGAGGAAAGAGAGGGGATGGAGAAGACAGACAGGAGATCCCAGACCCAGGAAGAAGATCAAATACAGCCTCCCTCACAACTTCCTATAGAAGCCTCCCAACCAGGTCAACCCCAGTGCAACCAAACACTCTAAATCAAAACACCCATGCCACATCCAATGCACCCACCCACTACATTACAAACTCCACCCCTACAGCAACAACCCATAGTTCCTTACCAGGTCTCCCACTTCCCCAACCCCAATATACCTCCCAGACCACAGTCTTAGAAAAGAAGTTGAAGGTGTGGTATACAAATGCAGATGGAATAACAAACAAGTATGAGGAGTGGCACGAAAGAATCAAAGAGACATCCCCAGACATAATAGCACTCAAAGAAACAAAACTCACCAGAATAATAACAGATTCAATCTTTCCATCCGGATACCAAATCCTCAGGAAAGACAGAGGGAGGAGAGGGGGAGGAGGAGTTGCACTGCTCATTAAAAACCAGTGGGATTTTGAGAAAATGGAAGTAATGGATGGCATGGGCGAAAGGGACTACTTAGTAGGAACAATCCAGTCCGAGGGACATAAGGTGATAATTGCAGTAATGTACAACCCACCACAGAACTGCAGGAGGCCAGGAGAAGAATATGATGAGAGCAACAGAGCAATGATCGACAAACTAGCCGAGGTGGCCAGGAGAGCACACATGGGAGGAGCAAAGTTACTAGTTATGGGTGATTTCAATCACAAGGAGATTGACTGGGAAAACCTGGAGCCCCATGGGGGTCCCGAAACATGGAGAGCCAAGATGATGGATGTGGTACTGGAAAACCTCATGCATCAACATGTTAGAGACACTACCAGAGAGAGAGGAGAGGATGAACCAGCAAGACTGGACCTTGTATTCACCATGAGTAGTTCGGACATCGAGGGTATCATGTATGAAAGGCCTCTGGGAGCTAGTGATCATGTGGTTCTGTGCTTCGACTACATAGTTGAGCTCCAAGTGGAGAGAGTAGCAGGAATAGGCTGGGAAAAACCAAACTACAAAAGGGGGGAATTACTCAGGCATGAGGAACTTCCTTCAAGACATTCAGTGGGAGAGGGAACTGACAGGAAAACCAGTACAAGAAATGATGGACTATGTAGCAATAAAATGCAAGGAGGCAGAGGAGAGGTTTGTTCCTAAGGGAAACAGAAATAATGGGAAGAACAGAACGAGTCCTTGGTTCACCCAAAGGTGTAGGGAGGCAAAAACTAGGTGTACTAGAGAATGGAAAAGGTACAGAAGACAGAGAACTCAGGAAAATAAAGAAATCAGCCGAAGAGCCAGAAACGAATATGCACAGATGAGAAGGGAGGCTCAGAGACAATATGAAAATGACATAGCATCAAAAGTAAAGACTGACCCGAAGCTGTTGTACAGCCACATCAGGAGGAAAAAAACAGTCAAGGACCAGGTAATCAGACTGAGGAAGGGTGATGGGGAATTCACAAGAAACGACCAAGAGGTATGTCAGGAGCTCAACACAAGATTTAAAGAGGTATTTACAGTGGAACCCAGTAGGACTCCAGGAAATCAGAACAGGGGGGCACACCCGCAAGTGCTGGATGAGGTACATATAACCAAGGAGGAGGTGAAGAAGCTCCTATGCGAACTTGACACCTCAAAGGCGGTGGGACCAGACAACATCTCTCCATGGGTCCTTAAAGAGGGAGCAGAGATATTGTGTGAGCCATTAACAAAGATCTTCAACACATCACTTGAAACTGGGCAACCCTTGAGGTATGGAAAATGGCAAATGTAGTCCCAATTTTTAAAAAGGGAGACAGACATGAGGCACTAAACTACAGACCTGTATCACTAACATGTATAGTATGCAAGGTCATGGAGAAGATCATCAGGAGGAGAGTGGTGGGGCACCTGGAAAGAAACATGTGTATAATCGACAACCAGCACGGTATCAGGGAAGGAAAATCCTGCGTCACAAACCTACTAGAGTTTTATGACAAGGTGACAGAAGTAAGACAAGAGAGAGAGGGGTGGATCGACTGCATATTTTTGGACTGCAAGAAGGCCTTCGACACAGTTCCTCACAAGAGGTTACTGCAAAAGCTAGAGGATCAGGCACACATAACAGGAAAGGCACTGCAATGGATCAGAGAATACCTGTCAGGGAGGCAACAACGAGTCATGGTACGCGACGAGGTGTCAGAGTGGGCGCCTGTGACAAGCGGGGTTCCAGGGGTCAGTCCTAGGACCTGTGCTGTTCTTGGTATATGTGAACGACATAACTGAAGGGATAGACTCAGAAGTGTCCTTGTTTGCAGATGATGTGAAGTTAATGAGAAGAATCAAATCGGATGAGGATCAGGCAGGACTACAAAGAGACCTGGACAGGCTACAAGCCTGGTCCAGCAACTGGCTCCTTGAATTTAACCCTGCCAAATGCAAAGTCATGAAGATTGGGGAAGGGGAAAGAAGACCGCAGACACAATATAGTTTAGATGGCCAAAGACTCAAACCTCACTCAAGGAAAAAGACCTGGGGGTGAGTATAACACCGAGCATATCTCCTGAGGCGCACATCAATCAGATAACTGCTGCAGCATACGGGCGCCTGGCAAACCTACGGAAAGCGTTCCGATACCTCAGTAAGGATTAGTTTAAGACTCTGTATACCTTTATGTCAGGCCCATACTGGAGTATGCAGCACCAGTTTGGAATCCACACCTAGTCAAGCACGTCAAGAAATTAGAAAAAGTGCAAAGGTTTGCAGCAAGACTAGTCCCAGAGCTAGGGGGATTGTCCTAGAAAAAAGGGTTTTGGGGGGAAATCGGCTGACGACATGGAGGACGGGAGGGTGGGGGGGAAAATGATAACGACATAAAAATACTGGCGGAATAGAAAAGGGGACAAAACGGATTTTCCCAGAGAAGGGACAAGACAAAGAGGTCACAATTGGAAGTTGAGACTCAGTGAATAAAAGGGTGTTAGGAAGTATTTCTTCAGTATAGAGTAGTCAGGCGTGGAATGCCTAGAAAGTGACGTAGTGGAGGCGGGAACCATACATATTTTTAAGGCGAGGTATGTGGCTCATGGGGAGGGAGGAGAGGCCCCTAGTAGCAATCAGCGAAGAGGCGGGGCCAGGAGCTTGACTCGACCCCTAAAAACCACAAATAGGTGGGTAAATAGGTGAGAAACCAAAACCCCCACACACACACACAACACACCCCTGTGATGGAGGGTCCCGCAGGGGGGTCTTTGGGCCAGGATTTCTGGTATAGTGAATGACATGAGGGAAAGGGGTTGACTCAAAGTGTCCCTGTTCGTAGATGATGTGAAGTTAATGAGGAAAATTTAAAATAGATGGGATAGGTAGGACCCCAAAAGAGAGTGGACAGGTGGACACCTGGCCGGGAAAATGGCTTCTCGAATTTAAACCCCCCCAAATGCAAAGTCATAAAAGATGGGGGAAAGGGCAAAGAAGACTGCGGGGACAGAGTATAGTCTAGGTGGCCAAAGACTGAAAAACTTCGTCAAGGAGAAAAATTTTGGATGGTAAAACACCGAGAACGTCCCCGGGAAGCAACATCAACCAGATAACTGCTGCAGCATATGGACTTCTGGAAAGTTTGAGAACAGTTTCCGATCCTTAGAAAGGGAAATCTTTAAAGACTTTGTACACCGTGTACGTCAAGCCCCTTCGGGAGTAGCAGCCCCTGTTTGTAATCCAACTTGATAAAGCATGTCAAGAAATTAGAGAAAGGGGCAAAGGTTTGGACATGTTAGTTCCAGAGTAAGGGAATGTTTACGAAGAAAGGTTAAGGGAAATTGGCCTGACAACACTGGAGGACAAGAGGGTTAGGGGAGACATGCTAACGACATACAAAATACTGCATGGAATAGACATGGTGGAAGGAGACAGGATGTTCCAGAGACGGGACACTGAAACAAGGGGTCACAATTGGAAGTTGATGACCCAGATGAGTCAAAGGGATATTAGGAAGTATTTCTTCAGTCATAGAGGTGTCAGGAAGTGGAATAGCCTAGCAAGTGAGGTAGTGGCGGCAGGAACCATACATAGCTTTAAGATGAGGTATGATAAAGCTCATGGAACGGGGGGAGAGAGAGGACCTAGTAGCACTTAGTGAAGAGGTGGGGCCAGGAGCTGAGTCTCGATCCCTGTAACCACAATTAGGCGAGTACTAACACACGTTTACACCCACACATTCTCTACCCCCTGCACCCTTCCCCCACCTATCTCCAACTCCTTTCCCTGATCCCCCATCTCTCTCACACACCCTCCTTCTCCCCCTCCTCTCCCTCTTTCCCCCTCTCCCTCTCTCATTCTCTCACGCCCTCTGCTTCTTCCTTCTCCTTACTCCCCATATTACCCCCTCATTCCCCCTCCCCACCCATCTCTCATTTCACCATCGTCTCCAGCTTTCTCCTCTCCCTCCCTCTGCCCCCCCCACACACACTCGAACAAACACACCACAAAACAAACACACAGAATTACATAAGTTTTTCATTCTGTGGCAGCCAAAACAAAAAAATGGGTTGCCAGAGAGGAGGAAGAAAAACCCGGGGACTGAATGATTAGTCTGCAAAGGAAGATTGGGCAGCAGAGCTCATGAAAAGGGAACAAGAGTGGGGAAAGAAGCTAGTAGAGCTTAGCATGAGAATAGAGGAGAGGATAGATGTAAGAAGTGGGATATGCAAGTCACAGCAGCAGAAGCTAAGATACAGAGATTAGAAGAGGAACTGAAAAACTTGAAACAGCCTAAAGAACTAAAGAACAATTTGAGAATGACCTCAGAGACTGCTACTTTAGTCACAAACAAGGGGACTGCAGGGAACGAAAAAGTGAAACAGTATGCATGGGCCCTATCAGGCCATTGTGGAGCCTGAGAAACAGAAAGAATCACATCATGAGCAATTGAGGGGAGTGTAGAAAATGAAAGAGCTAAGCTATATGTGGAAGCCCTGCAGACCACAGCAGAGCCCAGGGAATGCTGAGAAGGGAAAACAAAAGGCCACTGGACCCTGAGCCCAAGGACAACAGATAGTGAATAAACTGAAGAAAGGAAAGCTGCAATAGAGGCAACTAAATCGAATGAGGGGATACAAAGAGATATGCAGTGGGAGAATGGAAGGGAGAGGTCAGTCTTTGTTTATGGGCTCCAGGAAGTTGAAGGGAAAACTTACGAAGCAAGAAGTCAGGGGGAGAAAAAGGCGATCAAAAGCATCATAAAAGGAATAGAAGATGACATGACACAGCTAGCAAATTATTGGAGAATAGGGGGGTTTGCAAGAAGAAGAACCCAGCCAGTGTACCAGAAGGTGTATCTCGACCACGACGGAGCACGAGAAGATAGGCAGAAACTGAAAAAAATGGTACAAAGACGAAAGGAGAAAAGAGAAATGAAGATGGAGATGGACAGGAGAACCCAGACTCACGAGGAAGATCAAATACAGCCTCCCTCACAACCACCTACAGAAGCCTAACAACCAAACATTTTTACCCCAAAACACACATGCCATATCCAATGCCCCCACTCTCCTCATTACAAACTCCACTCTCACAGCAACCACCCATAGTTCCTTAGCAGGTCTCCCACTTCCCCAACCCCAATGTACCCCCCAGACCACAGTTTTAGAAAAGTAGTTGAAGGTATGGTATACAAATGCAGGCGGATTAACAAATAAGGTGAGGAGTGGCATTAAAGACTCAAGGAGATATCCACAGACATAATAGCACTCAAAGAAACGAAACTCACCAGGATGATAACAGATGCAATCTTTCCACCCGGATATCAAATCCTCAGGAAATATAGAGTGAGGAGAGGGGGAGGAGGAGTTGCACTGCTCATTAAAAACCAGTGGGGATTTGAGGAAATGGAAGAAATGGATGGAATGTGTGAAAGGGACTACTTAGTAGGAACAATCCAGTCTGAGGGCCATAAGGTAGTAATTGCAGTAACATACAACCCACCACAGAACTGCAAGAGGCAAAAAGAAGAATACGACGAGAGCAACAGAGCGATGGTTGACATACTAGCCAAGGTGGCCAGAAGAGCTCACATGCGGGGAGCAAAGTTACTAGTTATGGGTGATTTCAATTACAAGGAGATTGACTGGGAAAACCTGGAGCCCCATGGGGGTCCCAAAACATGGAGAACCTAGATGATGGATGTCGTACTGGAAAACCTCCTGCATCAACATGTTAGAGACACTACCAGAGAAAGAGGTGAGGATGATCCAGCAAGACTGGACCTTGTATTCACCATGAGTAGTTTGGACATCAAGGATATCACGTACGAAAGGCCCCTTGGAGCTAGTGATCATGTGGTTCTGTGCTTTGATTACATAGTTGAGCTACAAGTGGAGAGAGTAGCAGAAACAGGATGGGAAAAACTAAACTACAAAAGGGGGGACTATACAGGCATGAGGAACTTCCTGCAAGACGTTCAGTGGGAGAGAGAACGGGCAGGAAAACCAGTAAAATAAATGATGGCCTACGTGACAACAAAATGCAAGGAGGCAGAGGAGAGGTTTGTTCCCAAGGGAAACAGAATTACTGGGAAGACCAGAACGAGTCCTTGGATCACCGAAAGGTGTAGGGAGGCAAAAACTAGGTGCACTAGAGAATGTAAAAGGTACAGAAGACAAAGGATCCAGGAAAATAAAGAGATCAGCCGAAGAGCCAGAAACGAATGTGCACAGATAAGAAGGGAGGCTCAGCGACAATACGAAAATGACATAGCATCGAAAGTGAAGTCTGACCTGAAGCTGTTGTATAGGCACATCGGGAGGGAAACAAGTCAAGAACCAGGTAATCAGGCTGAGGAAGGATTGTGGGAAGTTCACAAGAAACGACCAAGAGGTATGTAAGGAGTCAACATGAGATTTAAAGAAGTATTTACAGTGGAAACAGGTAGGATCCCAGGAATTCAGAACAGGGGGTTACACCAACAAGTGGCTGGATGAGGTACACATAACTGAGAAGGAGGTGAAGAAGCTCCTATAAGAACTTGATACCTCAAAGGTGATGGGATCAGACAACATCTCTCCATGAGTCCTTAGAGAGGGAGCAGAGATGCTGTGTGTGCCACTAACAAAGATCTTCAACACATCCATTGAAATTGGGCAACTACCTGAGGTATGGAAGACTTGCAAATGTAGTCCCAATTTTTAAAAAAGGAGACAGATACGAGGCATTAAACTACAGACCTGTGTCACTAACGTGTATAGTATCCAAAGTCATGGAGAAGATCATCAAGAGGAGAGTGGTGGAGCACCTGGAAAGACACAAGCATATAATCGACAACCAGGACAGTTTCAGGGAAGGAAAATCTTGTGTCACAAACCTACTGGAGTTTTATTACAAGGTGACAGAAGTAAGACAAGAGAGAGGGGTGGATAGACTGCATTTTCTTGGACTGTAAGAAGGCTTTTCACACAGATCCTCACAAGAGGTTAATGCAAAAGCTAGAGGAACAGGCACACATAACAGGAAAGGCACTGCAGTAGATGGGAGAAGATCTGACAGGGGGCAAAACGAGTATAATTATGAAAAAAGTGTCAGAGGGGGAGCCTGGACGCGGGGTTCCACAGAGGTCGCCCCTAGGACTGTGTGATTTTGGTTACGTAAATGACAACGGAAGGGATAACTCAAAAGTGCCCTTTTGTTTGCAATGAGTGAATTTTAATGGGGATAAACGGTCGGGATAAGCAGGATACGAAGCCTGGACGGGCTCAACCTGGTCCCAAACTGGCTCCTTAAATTTAACGCTGCCAAATCCAAAGTCATAAAATTGGGGAAGGGAAAAGAAACCACAGACGGGAAAAAAAAGCTAGGTGGCCAAAGACTGCAAACCCACTCAAGAAAAAAGTGTTGGGATAGCATAAACCCCGAGCCGTTCCGGAAGCACAATCAACCAGATAACCCCTTTTCAGCATATGGGCGTCAAAACCTGAGAATAGCGTTCCGTACCTTTTAGGAATCTTTTCAAGACTCTGGGGCACTGTGTACGTCGGGGGCCCATCCTGGATATGCAGTCATTTTTGGAACTCACACATGGTCACGCACATAAGGAACTAGAGAAAGTGCAAAGGTTTGCAAAAGGTTAGGTCCGGGCTCAGGGGAATGCCCTACGAAGAAAGGTGGGGGAAATCGGCCTGACGCCGGGAAGACGGGGGGTCAGGGAAGATTTGATAGCAACAAACAAAATACTGTGGGAATAGATAGCGGGACAGAAAAAATGTTTCAGAGGGGGACACAGAAACAAGAGACCCAAAATTAAAAGCTGAAGCTCAGAAGAGTCACGGGATTTAGGAATATTTTTTCCAATGAGTTGTCGGGAAGTGGAATAGCTAGCAATGTGTAGGGAGGCAGGAACCATACATAGCTTTAAGAGGGGGGTATGCAAAAGTTCAGGGAGACAGGAGAGGCCTATGTCGATCATGAAGGGCGGGGCCCGGAGCTGAGTCTCGCCCCCCTGAAACCAATTGGTAGTAAAAAATTAGGGAGACACAACCCTACCCCCAACCCCACACGCCACACAAACATACACACAAAAACACCAAACACACACACACACACTCGCCTCAAAAAAATATTTTTTGGCTCGATTCAACTTACCTTTCAGACCCTAGCAAAACGTTCCAATATTTTTTTACTGTTCTTTTTATCTTTTGTCCCCGGGCAACATAGCGAGAGAAAAAAAGAGAGAAGAATGAAAGGGATTGAGATAGCGAGAAAGAACGAGAGAAAAAAAAGTAAAAGAGAAGAAAGAGAGTGGTTAAAGGGGGAAAAATGAGAGGGGAATAGAGGGGAAAAAAAAAAAGAACGAGAGGAGAAAAAAAGTCAAAGAGAGTGGAAAAAAAAAAATGAGAGAGAAAATGTGAGATGAGATGAGAGAGGGAAGAGAGAGAGAAAGAAACAAGAAAAAAGGGGGTGAGAGTGACAGAAGAGAGAAGGGGAGAGAGGGGAGAGGGAGAGAGAGGGGGGAGAGAGAGAGAGAGAGGGAAAAGAAAGAGAGAGAGAGAGAGTAATAGAAGTTAGATAGAGAGAGAGAGAGAGAGAAGAGAGGAGGAGAGAGAGAGAGAACAACAGACAGACAGACGACAGAGACAGAGATAGATACAGAGAGAGAGCAGAGGAAAGGGACAGAGAGAGAGAGACAGAGGAGAGAAGGGACAGGGGACAAGGGGCGAGAGGGGTAGAGGGGAAAAAGATAGAAGGGAAACTAAATATTTTTGTAGAGACATCCCGATGACCAGGTTAACATTGTTTTGGTAGAAGAAACAACCAGAACCCAAAAAATTACATTTGATATTTGTCGTTTGCAACGTGAGCTCTGTGTATATCGTGTGTATGTGTGGTGTTTGTGTGTATGCATGAGTGTGTGATTGTTTTGGGTTGTTTTGGGTTTGGTTATGTGTTACATATTTGTTTTGTGGTGCATACCCACCACACACACACCACACCCCAAACATTTTATTTTTTTATATATATATATATTATATATTTATATATTTTTATATTAATTATATATTTTTATTATTTATATATATTTTGGGGTTTAGTGTGGGGGTTTTTTAAAGCCCCTTTGGCTTGTTTTTGTGTTTTGGAGTCTCAGGTTAAATTTTGTTGAAAGGGGGGGTTTATTTTCCCCCAAGAGGGAATAGGGGGTTTAAAAAATTCCCCTAGAGGATTTGTGAGTGTGGGGGAAGGGACGAGTCGGTTGGGAAAATTTTTCCGCGGATTGAAGAGTAGCAACTCCTTCAGGGGAATGTGGTTTCTACTAAGCGAGGTATCAAGATAAGGAACTTAATAGGAAATTAAAGTTAGAAATCGTTTTTCTGTTCTCCAGGAGATGTTTTTCAGGGGTTTAGCGAGGTTAAGGGTAACACAAACCCCTGTAATCAGCGAAGCATTCTGGCTGTGGGTGCTACGGAAATACATAGGGGACTGTGTTTCTGAAACAAGAAAAAGTTAACAGGAGTGTGTTTTCCCGGGAGTAGTTTGATGAAATAGTAACGGTTGGATAATACATGTCAGGAATGGGAACAAGCCCTCTCTGTCTTAGTGCTGAGGGAAATAATGCGGAAAGGGGCAGGGGGGAAAGAGCTGCGGAAAATCAAGTAAAAAAAAGAAAAATTTAGTCTGGGAAGGGACCCCAATCTTATAACATTTGCCAAAGGGGGGGAGGGGGCAATGAATGGTGTTAGGGGCAATTGTTAAATTTGCGGGCTAGACGGGTACTGCAAGGAATTTGGCAATCCCTTCATTGAAAAATTGGAAAAATTTTATGGCAAATGTCATATGTTGCAAGAAGGGGGGTACTATCTCGGGCCAAGGGGCTGATTAGCCAACTCAGTTGGGGGGGGCCATTGCTGGTTCTTAGGACATTAAACTGATGGTCTAGAGTATGGAGGTGTGGGGAAACAATCAAGGGATATGGTTAATGGACAATATTCAAAATGATTTTGCAAGTAAAGGCTAGGATATGACACAAACCAAGCAGCGTGGGGGCGAGAGTACTAAGTCCCTTAAGGTTACTAACTAAAGTAGGGTCTAAGAAAAAAAAAAAATGAGCAAAGATTACTTGCAGTAATATAGATATTTTTGCTATAACGGGGGGACCTGGTTAAACAATAAGGTTTCCCTTTCCAAATTCCAAAAATGCATAAATTATTCCACCAGATGGGGGGTAACAGGAAAGGTGATGAGTGGCGATTTATTCAGAGATAATTTAAATTGTTGTTTTTATACAAATATAAGACAGAAGCATCGAACACGAATCAATTGGCTACAGTTTTTCGGGGGTCGTGACAAATTTAAATTTTTGGATGTATTTATAGGCCCCCATATCTTGGAGGGAGTAAATAAGCTGCTATGGGACGAAATTAAAAAGGCATCTAGATTGAAAATGTCATGTTTTTGGGGAGATTTTTAATTAGAAAAATTGTTGGGAAAAATTTTTTGACAGAAATCTTGTGTGTATGATTTTCTTGATAGTTTTAAACATTGTTTTTTTAAAACGTTTGTGACAAAAACCAAAAGAGACAACATCTGCTTATCATGGTCTTCCCAAAAAGGGGAAATTAAAAAATCATTAGTCTAAATATATCATAGAATTATCAAAAACTGAAATAAAGGCCCCGTCCCAGACTTCAGGGGCCCTTTTCATGGGATGAAAAATTTTCTGGGGGGGCAAATTGGAACGACCTGCTATGGTCAGTTGGTGGTGTTGGTTGCCAATATGACTTTTTTCGCAACACAGCAACTTATGTTCCAAAAAGGAAATTAGATCAAAAAAAAATGACCCAAATGGTAAACAAAAGATTAAAAAAACAATTTGGGCAAAAGAGAAAACATTATAGGCGTATCGAAAAAGGGGGGGGGCATTAAAAATCCTAAAAGATTTTTTGGGGGCTAAATTTTCAAGGGGTTCGAAGACTAACCAAAAATTTCTTTCGGTATTTCAAATAAATTAGGGGCAAAAAAATTTGGGAAATCAAGTAATATTTCCTTTCACTGACAGTGAAAAGGAAATGGTTGGAAAATTTTTTAAATCTTTTTTCCCTTTTAGCTTTTTCCCCCATAAGAAGTAGCAAAATTCAAAAAATAAAAATTTTTAGAGCAGGACGGAAAAATTTTAATATGCAAAACTGGGTAACTAGTGACTGGTCCCCCAGGGCAAATGAGAAAATGAAAACCGAACAAAAACCCCTGGCCCGTGAATGTTTTTAGGGTTTTAAAGGAATGAAAGAGGAGTTGCAAACCTTGGCTAATTTTTTTCAACTATCAACAAATTGGTAGTGCCCGCAAGTGGAAATGGCAAATTAATACCTATTTTCAAAGCAGGAAAGGTCCCTTTAAACCAAACTAAGACCATAACCTAACGACCATGGTTGAAATTTATGGAATCAAAAACTGCCCAACAATTTTGTAAATAAAAATTAAAAAAATTAATCCATGTTTTAAACGCTAAACCCCAATTTAGTCATTTAGGGGAAGACGGTTGGGGGCTCATCCCCGTCGGTGACGCCCGCGACGGGCTTCCCTTTTTTATTCGTAGATGTTTGTAAAAATTTGTAGCCATCTTGAAAGGAATAAAATGATTAAGAATCTCAGCACGGTTTTAAAAGGGGGGTTCCTGCCAACAATTTACTAACTTTTTCCCGAAATTTTTTGAGCAGGAGAACATGGTAATGAAAATGATATGTGAATATGGACCAGATGGGGTTTTTATAGACTTTTACATCAGAGGCTATGAGGGAAATAAGGCCACGGAAAAGGGAGAAACTTTTTTCTGGGTAGAAGCATGGTTACAGGTAGGCCAGGAGTTTCCATCCTAAAAACATCCAATATATAAAATATATAATTTTAATATATATATATATAATATTTTTAAATATATTAATTTTTATATTGTATCAAGTGGTAGGTAAGACAATAGGCATCTTCGTCGAATACAGAAGTATGCAGGAAAAGTGGGTGTGAAACGTTTTAATCAGTCCATCACCCCAAAGGTTTTTTGAGGTTGTCAGTCCCTCAGCCCCGAAAAGTTGTTCCTAGTCTGAACTAACTGAAGATTAACGACAGTGCGGAGATTAAAAACTTTTGGGAAGGGAGGTGAGAGTGATAGTAGTGAGAATGTGGCACTGAAGGTCACGTCCCCCCTCAAACAAAAAATTCTCACTTTAAAAAGTTTCCAAGGTGTTTTCTGTACCAAGATGCCATTTGTTGCGTGTCTGCAGGGTGAATATCAAATGGATACAATACCATTGTATTGTATTCCATTCGATATTGTAAAAAGGTTTCAATCCCTTGGGTTTTTTATACCATTTGATATTCACCCCGTCAGAACTTTAAAAAATGGCACTTGGACAAAAACACCCTTGGGCAAATTTTTTAAGTGAAATTGTTTGATCTGGAGGGAGTGACCTCTCAGTGGTTTCCCTTCCATACAACTACTCGCACCTTCCTTCCCACATATTTTAAATCTCCGCACTGTCGCTTGATCTTCGATAGTTCCAGCTAGGAACGAACTTCTCCAGGTGGGGGACTGACAAACCCCAAAACTACGACTTTTTAAAGGGGATGGGCTGATTCATCGTCTTACATCTACGTTCCTGCATACTTTCGTATTCGACGAAGAAGCATATGTGTAGGCGAAACGTTTTGGATAAGTTGCCTAACTGTTCTATTGCTTACCACCCCAAAGTCTGTATTGATTCCAAATTTTTAATTCTGAGATCGAGTAAACAGGGGATATACAATATGAAAACAACCACTGGAAAGAATAAAGAAATTCCAAGTGCTTTCCGACTTCTCACTTCATATGAGGATTTTTAAACCCTCCAATTGATTTTCAAAATGCTGAGAAAGTTGTTCAAGTAAACCAGGCGACAGAAGTAAATTTAATCTGTTCCTAAAAAAGCGTTTTGCAAATTTTAAAAAATTTGATTAATTTTATTTAATAAAATTTTGGAAAAAATTTAATAAACATTGACGGTAAAGTATTAGGGGTGTTTCACAGGTCGGGTGTCGTCACGTGTGGTGAGGGGTTTGTTTGTTTGGTGATATGGTAGGGGGTAGCTTTGTTTTGGTGATTTTGGTGAGGTGTAGCTTTGTTGTGGTGACGTGATGGTGAGGGGGTGCTTTGTTTGGTGATTGATGGGAGGTGTCTTTTTTGTGGGGATTGATGGCGAGGTGTAGCTTTGTTGTGGTGACTTTATTGGGGAGGGGTGCTTGTTGTGGTGACTTAGGTGAGGGTACCCTTTTTTGGGGACTTTAGGTGAGGTGTAGCTTTGTTGTGGTGACTTGATGGTGAGGTGTAGCTTTGTTGTGGTGACTTGATGGTGAGGTGTAGCTTTGTTGTGGTGACTTGATGGTGAGGTGTAGCTTTGTTGTGGTGACTTGATGGTGAGGGGTAGCTTTTTTGTGGACTTTATGTGGGTGTGTTTGTTTGGTGACTTAGGTGGGTGTGCTTTGTTGTGGTGACTAGATGGTGAGTGTAGCTTTGTTGTGGTGACTTTAGGTGAGTGAGCTTTGTTTATGACTTGATGGTGGGTTAGCTTTGTTGTGGTGACTTGATGGTGAGGGTAGTCGTGACCTTTTCATGCCCCCCTTTATGTTTTGTTTTTGCCTTTATAGTTTGGAGAAAGTTCCAAACCCCTTTTTTTTACTCTCCCAGAATATCCAACCCCGATCCCGTTTTTTTAAAATCACGAGAGGCTTGGAATTTCGCTATTTTTTTCACAGTGGTTATTTTTCATCTATTTGTGTGGTGGTGTGTGTGTGTTTGGTGTGTGTTGTGTGTGGTGTGTGTTTTGGTGGTGTGGTGTGTGTTGTGGTGTGTGTAAGTGTGTGTGTGTGTGTGGTTGTGTGTGTGTTGTTTAAATGTGGTTGTGTGGGTGTTTGTGTGTGTGTTTTGTGTGTTGTGTGTGTGTGGGGTAAGTGTGTTGTGTGTGTAAGTGTGTGTGTGTGTGCCTTTAACATCTCACTCAGAAAAAATCACCAAAAACTCTTAAACACATTTGAAAACCTAGACCCCTTTGAAAGCCTCAAAAATCATTTAATTTTCTAGTCTCTTTTCGGTACTCTACTTCGAGAAAAACATCCCAACCTCTAATTTACCCTTTTATTCACAATTTTTCCTTTCGGTACCCAAATTTTTTTCAAAGATTTTAAAGGCACTAATGCACATTCCTCCCCATACTCACAAAATTTTATTAAAATCCTTCCATACCCCTCTCCTTGAACCCCATAATTAATATTACTCACAACATAATCACAAATTTCACAACAAATATCATCTCACTATCCCAAATATTGCGTTTGTTTCTACACGTCCAAATCCCAGCTATTAGGAGGATCACCCTCTAATCTTTTCCAATTTGTCTTAACTTTTCACTTCTATAATTTCTTTTAAAATATTCACACATCTTTATTTTCAGTAAAATCCCTATATTTCATTAAATTTCTAATGCAACTCTCCTCATACCCGCTCTCCATCTCGCCCACATTTCTTCCAATCCACTTAGCCACCTCCAAACACACCTCTTCAGAACACACACACACGCAAATCACATTTCACATCCACAAATCCATCTCATCACCCATCTCAAATCCACTAAAATCACTGAAAAAAAATTCATTTTTGTACACACTATAACCATGATGTTCTCCAAATTTTATGACCACCTAACACACACACACAGACACACACACACACCACACTTCACTTTGAACACCTTCAAAACACTCTCATACATCATTTGAAGATCACTTTTCTCAATAACTCTTAAGAAATATTCTCTCATCAACAACCTTTATCAAGTCACTACAGAACAACCCCAGATTATTTTTAACCCCATCAAAACACTCTCGTAAATCATTTGAACACTCACAAAAACACCTTTAAACATTTCCAAACAACACTGAAACACTTCCCAATTACATAAGAACATTTCCAAGACATCATTGGAACACTTCCAAAATATCATTTTGAATGCTCCCAAATAACATTTGACATCTCTAATTCATCTACACTTACACATTTCATTAACTGAAATTACAACCCATCAACCAAACTACTCCCTCATTTTCCAGATTTTACAACATTATCACAAAAAATTAGCTCATACACTTATGACGTGAGACATTTACCAAAACTAACACACACACACACACACCACACTTTACTTTGAACAACACCAAAAACACCATCAATCACCTTTGAATACTCCAAAACATCATTTGATCACCTTCAAAACACTCTCATACAGAACCTTTGAATAGTCTCAAATATTATTTGAATACTACCAAAACACAACTGAATACTACCGAAACACCACTAAATACTACCAAAACACCACTAAATACTACCAAAACAACACTGAATACTACCAAAACACCGCTGAATACTACCATAGCAACACTGAATACTGTCAAAGCACCACTGAATACTACCGAAACACCACTGAATACTGCCAAAACACCACTGAATACTGCCAAAACAACATTGGAACATTTCCAAACAACATTGGAATACCTCTAAAACATCATTTTTGAATACTCCAGGTGTTCCCAGTCGATCTTCCTGTGGCTGAAATCACCCATAACGTGCTTGACCAAGTGTGGATCAAGCACATCAAGAAATTAGAGAAAGTACAAAGGTTTGCAACAAGACTAATCCCAGAGCTAAGGGGATTGTCCTACAAATTAAGGTTAAGGGAAATCGGCCTAACGACACTGGAAGACAGGAAGGTTAATGGAGACATGATAACGACATATAAAATACTGTGTGTGTTTGTGTGTGTGTGTGTGTGTGCGCGCGATCACCTAATTGTACTCACCTAATTGTGGTTGCAGGGGTCGAGACCCAGCTCCTGGTCCCGCCTCTTCACTGATCGCTACTAGGTCCTCTCCCTCTCTGCTTCCTGAGCTTTGTCATACCTCTTCTTAAAACTATGTATGGTTCCTGCATCCACCACTTCACTTGCTAGGCTATTCCACTTCCTGACGACTCTATGACTGAAGAAATACTTCCTAACGTTCCTGTGACTCGTCTGAGTCTTCAGCTTCCAGTTGTGACCCCTTGTTTCTGTGTCCCCTCTCTGGAACATCATATCTCTGTCCACCTTGTCTATTCCCCGCAGTATCTTGTATGTCGTTATCATGTCTCCCCTGACCCTTCTGTCCTCCAGTGTCGTCAGTCCGATTTCCCTCAACCTTTCCTCGTACGACATTCCCCTGAGCTTTGGGACTAGCCTTGTTGCAAACCTTTGTATTTTCTCTAACTTCTTGACGTGCTTGACCAGGTGTGGGTTCCAGACTGGTGCTGCATACTCCAGTATGGGCCTAACATACACAGTGTACAGTGTCTTGAACGATTCCTTAAGGTATCGGAACGCTATTCTCAGGTTTGCCAGGCGCCCGTATGCTGCAGCAGTTATTTGTGTGTGTGTGTGTGTGTGTGTGTGTGTGTGTGTGTGTGTGTGTGTGTGTGTGTGTGTGTGTGTGTGCGTGCGTGTGTGTGTGTGTGTGTGTGTGTGGTGTGTGTGTGTGTGCGTGCGTGTGTGTGTGTGTGTGTGTGTGTGTGTGTGTGTGTGTGTGAGTGAGTGTGTATACTCACCGAATTGTTCTCCTATATGTGGTTGCAAGGGTAGAGTCGTATCTCCTGGCCCCAGCTCTTCACTGGTCGCTGCTGGGTCACTCACTCCCTGCTCTGTGAGCTTTATCATACCTCTTCTTAAAGCTATGCATGGCTCCTGCCTCCACCACGTCACTTTCCAGACTATTCCACTTCCTGACAACTCCGTGACTGAAGAAATACTTCCTAACATCTCTGTGACTCATCTGAGTCTTAACTCCCAATTGTGACCCTTTGTCGCTGTGTCCCATCTCTGGAATATCTTGTCTCTTTCAACCTTGTCGATTCCTCTCGGTATTTTATATGTTGTTATCATGTCCCCCCTATCCCTCCTGTCCTCCGGTGTCGTAAGGTCAATTTCCCTTAACCTCTCCTCGTAGGAGAGGTTAAGGGAAATTGACTAGTCTCGTTGCAAACCTTTGCACTTTCTCTAATTTCCTTACGTGCTTAACCAAGTGTGGGTTCAAAACTGGTGCTGCATACTCTAATATAGGCCTTACATGCACGGTCTACAGAGTCTTGAACAGTTCCTTACTGAGATGTCGGAAAGCTATTCCTAGGTGTGCTAGTCGCCCTGCAGCAGTTATTTGGTTGATGTGCTCCTCAGGAGATATGGTCGGTTTCATACTTAACGTAAGATCCTTTTCCTTGAGTGAGGCTTGTAGTCTTTGGCCCCCTAGGCTGTATTCTGTCTGCGGTCTACTTCCCACTTCACCGATCTTCATGACCTTGCACTTGGTGGGATCGAACTCCAGGAGCCAGTTGCTAGACCAGGCCTGTAGTCTGTCCAGATCCCCTTGTAGTCCTGCCTGGTCCTCCTCCGATTTGATCCTCCTCATTAACTTGATATTCTCCTCAGAGATACTTCTGAGTCTATTCCTTTCGTTATGTCTTTCATCGATGCTCGATCTGACCCGCGTTGAGCCCCACTCGTAACAGACACCCACCCTGACACCTCGTCACGTACCATGACTCTCAGTTTCCGTACTGTAAGATATTCTCTGATCCACTTCAGTGCTTTTCCTGTTATGCCTGCCTGGTCCTTCAACTTTCGGACTAATCTCTTGTGTCGAACTGTCAAAAGCTTTTTTACAGTCCAAGAAAATGCAATATACCCAACCCTCTCTCTCTCTTGTCTTACTCCTGTCACCTTGTTATAGAACTCCAGGTCTTTGACACAGAATTTCCCATCCTGAATCCATGCTGGTTGTCGCAGATAAGCTCATTCCTTTATAGGTACTCCACCACTCTTCTCTTCATAATGTTCTCCACGACTTTGCATACTATGCATTTCAGTGATACTGGTCTGTAGTTTAATGCTGCACGTCTGTCTCCTTTTTCTAAAAATTGGGACTACATTTGCTGTCTTCCATACCTCAGGTAGTTGGCCTTTTTCGATATATGTGATGAAGATTGTTGTTAGTGGCACGTAGAGCGCCTCTATTCCCTTTCTCAGGACCCATGGAGAAATGTTTCTGGCCCAGTCGCCTTTGAGGTATCTAGTTCGCTCAGCAGCCTCTTCTCCTCATTGGTTGTGTATATTGTGTCCAGCATTTGACGGATTATCCCATCACTCTGCGTTTCTGGAGCCCTGTGAATACTTCTTTAAATCTCTTGTTCAACTCTTCTCACACTTCTCTGTCATTTCTTGTGACCTCCCCTCCTTCGTTCTTCAGGCTGATTACCTGGTCCTTTACTGTTGTTTTCCTCCTGATGTGGCTGTACAACAGCTGTAGGTCAGACTCGGCTTTCGGTGCAATGTTATTCTCGTTTTGTCGTTGGGCGTCCCTCCTTACCTGTGCATATTCATTTATGGCTCTTCGACTACTCTCATTATTCTCCTGGGTCCAATGCCTTTTATACTTCTTCCATCCTCTAGCACACTTGGTTTTGGCCTCTCTACACCTCCGGGTGAACCAAGGGCCCGTCCTGGCCTTCTCCTTATGTCTGGTTGCCCTTGGGTGCAAATCTCTGCTCTGCTGCCTTGGAAGTTGGTGTCACATATTCCTTCATCTCATTCACTGATTTACGTGCCAGTTCTCTGTTGCACTGAACTTCATACAGGAAGCTCCTCATGCCTGTGTAGTCTCCTCTCATATAGTTTGGCTTCATTCGCCCTGCCCTTGCTGCTTCCTTCTCTACTTGTAATTCCACTATTTATTCAAAGCTCAGAACAACGTGATCGCAAGTTACGAGGGGCCTTTGGTATGATGTCCTCAATATCTGCATTGCTCAAGGTGAATACTAGGTCCAGTCTTGCTGATTCGTCCTCTCCTCTCTCTCAGGTAGTCTGCCTAATGTGTTGATGCATTGTTTTCTAGTACCACCTCCATCATCATAGCCCTCCACGTTTCTGGGTCCCCACGTGGCTCCAGGTTTCCCAAGTCAATTCCTTTGTGTTTGAGGTCACCCACAACCAGTAGCTTTGCTCTGCCTACATGGGCTCTTGTGGCTACTTCAGCCAGTGTGTCCACCATTGCTCGGTTTATCTCGTCATATTCTTCTCTTGGTCTCCTGGTATTCTGTGGTGGGTTTTACATCACTGCAATTATCACCTTGGGACCTCCAGAATGAAGCATTCCTATTATGTAGTCTCCTGCTTCTCCTCTGTCTTGTCTCTCCAGCTCCTTAAAATCCCATTGGTTTTTGACGAGCAGTGCCACTTCTTCAGGCTCTCTATTTCCTCTGTCTTTCCTCAGGATCTTATACCCAGTTGGAAAGATGGCATCTGTTATCATACCCATGAGATCAATTTCTGTTAGATTTATGATGTCTGGTGCTGCCTCTTTAATTCTTTCGTGCCACCCCTCCCACTTGTTCGTTATTCCATCAGTGGTGGTGTACCATACCTTCAATTTCCTCTTCAACACTTTATGCTGGGGGTCTTTTGGGTTGGGTGAGTGTGGAACCTGGCAGGGTGCTGTGGGATTCTACTGCGAGTGTTGATTTTGGTTTGAATATGCTTGACTGTGGGGTTCTAAGGGTGGTTCTGCTGGAGTTTGCACTTATTGCTCTGCCCAGTTGTTCTCTGTTGACTCTGTCCTTGTCTCTCTTTCTAGACCCTTTCGTTTCTCAGTCCTCTCTCTCAACTGCTGTTGTTCTGTTCTCGTTCTGTCACGGTCTAGGAATACCCTCCTGTATGTTGATTCCTTCAACATTGATTTCTCCTGCAGGATCCTGTTTCTGACTGCTTCTGTCTTGAAAATTAGTTTGACCAGCCGATTTCTCACCCTCGAGTACCCTCCTATTCTCTGAAAATTTATTATCTCAGCCATGTCCTCCTCGCCTATTTCTTTAATAATGTTTTCAATCTCTTGTTTTTCTTTTTGCTGTCTTATATTGTATGACCTCCATTCAATGTCTTGAAGCCCATGAATAAACACTGCCTTTCCCTCTGTGTTTCTGGGTTCGTTTGTACTTAGACATTGTCTCCATTGTTATTTCCTGTGACTCTTGGTGGCCTGGTCATGCCTCTGCATGGGACCTGTCATTTTCTGTATCTGCAGTCCCCTCACTTACTGTTGTCCCTGCACCTAACATCTCGCCCCCTTCATTCCTCGGCTTTGTTTGATGGTCTCATAGAGCCTTAGCATAAGTCGTGTCTCCTTCCTTTCCAATGGGCTCCTCATTTAATAGAAGTGTACCTGCTCCAGATGCCATGTCCACTCTAGCCACTGGCCCTGTAACTCGCTTCAGCATATTTACTTCATCTTCTGGGGCACATATCTTGGCTTCTGCGGCTTCAGCTCGCAACTCTCATTTCTCCTTCTCTGCCTCCACCCTCCTCTCCATTTTTGCAGACAGCTAGACTAGTTTGCGCTCCTACTCTTGTTCCATTCTTTTACATTGCTCTTCCAGCCATTCTTCCTTTCCAAGCCCATCTTCCTCTGATCCCCTGAGTCTTCGACTTCCCCTCGTGTTTGTTTGTTGGGTTTTGTGTGTGTGTGTGTGTGTTGGGGGGTGTGTGTGTGTGCGGTGTGTGTGTGTGGTGTGGTGTGTGTGTGTGTCTGTTCTGTGTGTCGGTTGTCGGGTTTTGTCCAAACATAATTTTCCTGTTGTAGCACTGACCACCTTGCGTGTAACCCACCCTGTTATTACCAGCCGGGTCAGGAAGGAAATTCTGTTCTTCTCTTTCTCTCATTAAAAAATGTGGTCCTCTTTTTTTCTCAGTGGTTTTTGGAGATATCTCTCTCTCTATTCCGGTCCTTTTATTTCATAATTTGCGCCTTTCCCCTCGCTTTCATTTTTTTTTTGCCCTTTTCCCTTTTAAAATTCTTTTTGGTAGCTATGAAGCAAATTTTGTAGTTGTATTTGAAATTTTTCTGTGATGCACTTTTTTCCCTGCTCTGGCCTTTTTCATTGATGCCTTTTCCGTTGTAAAATTTAATGTACTTAGTTGTGAGGCATCACTTTTATCATGTTTTCCCCAGTGACAACTCATGTCAATGGCCTGTCTTTTGTTTTTCTACAATTTTTATTAATGTCATTTTCACTTTAAATTTCATCATCAATCTTCATTCCATTTGTTAAATTTCCAACAAAGTTTCCTGTGGGGTAAACCTGTCATGTTCCTTTCATACTTGCAGAGATTTTTCATTATCCCCCAAATTTCATATATTTTTTTTTCCCCTTCTGGCAAGTCGTCAACATTACGCCCATTAAAAACATTTTTTTCCTTCGCTTTTTTTTTCCCTCTCAAACAAAAAAATCTTGAGCATTGCGGGGATCCATTTTTCCTTCCATCAGATACTCGGATATATATACACTTTTAGGTTGCTGTTTCCCTTTTCAGGGTGGTGCCCCTTTTCCTCGCTTCTTCAGTCCTCTCCCCTCCCCTCTCTCTCCCCCCTCTCTTCCTCCTTTTTAAAACACGGCTTTATTGACAAGCTATTTACGGTTAAGGATTCCTAACTTTTTTGACAAGCAAAACTGTTCCCTACATCAGCCTTTTGAAAGCGTTTTTTTTTGTTATAAATACAGTATGGAAAAGGTGAGTTGGATCAACTGACTTTATCCGTTGACACTTTTGCGGTAAGGGTTTTCATACTGGGTATCCTGGTATATTTGACTCAGATGGATGTGTTCTGGAAAAGGGAACCCAGAGGAAGTTGCTGCTTTCTGCCCGTTTTGTGGCAAAAAGCTTTTTTCACGCTGTCTCAAATGGACCAAGTTGGTACTTTGACAATATTGGCCTTTGTAATACAGAAGGCCCCACACCCCCTGTGTTGAAGACTCTGCTGAAATGACAGATCACCAGGTTTGGGGTTCAGGTGGGATGAGACGTCTTGCCTGCTCTTACTCTGTCAAGCGGGTCGCAGAGAGAGGGGGGCAGGCAAACCAAAAAGTGGAGCTACTCAATGTGTGAGCGTACTTGGCCTCGTACAAAAATCTTGAAAAACCCTTACTGTCAAGCAATCGAGATACGGCAATACTGAAGTTCCTGGGCTGCCTTTGTTTGCAAGTTTTAAA
This sequence comes from Cherax quadricarinatus, assembly GCF_026875155.1. Classification (NCBI taxonomy): domain Eukaryota; kingdom Metazoa; phylum Arthropoda; class Malacostraca; order Decapoda; family Parastacidae; genus Cherax; species Cherax quadricarinatus. The sequence goes on from NC_069404.1 coordinate 47,280,757, forward strand.
AACGGGTTCCAGGGCTTTTTGGAGAAAAATTCACCCCAAAGGTTTTCAACTTTTTTCCCCAGATCAACCACCCTCCACACCCTTAAACTTGCATCAGCATTACCTCAGGTGCCTAAAGACCATCATCATTTGCATTTTCTCAGGTGCAAATGTTTACTTGCCATCTTTTCCCCAAGTTTAAATAGCTCTTAGCGGTGATTGGTGTTAGAGCAGCTGGCTTTCTTTTATTGATTAGGAATGTCTTGTACGTCGTTGATATGCAGGGGATTCTGGGATGGATAAAGGCATTGAAGTAGACTTCCATAAACAATGGCCCCGCACGCTTCTTGTGGAACACTTCCCCCAAAGTTTTTGCGATTCCGTTCCTTTGAGAAACTCCCCTTAGAGATTACCATAAAGGGTAATCGCTGAGGGAACATACGTAACCCGCAATTTCCCCAGTGCCTAAAGTTTTGTAAGACGCCCTGGTGCCCCCCCGGTTTCAAAAGCCCCAGAAATGTCCAGTGCTACCACACATGATTTTGGGATTTTTCCAGTGACTGGTGCCACTTGGGGGAGGGGTTTAACAAAGTACAGCAGAGAAACCTTTTCCCAACCCATTTGACGATCACAAAGTAGTGAGTGGTAGTCAAAAAACTCTGTCATTTGTCTTGAGATTTTTGTCTCGGGGATTTACCAGTGATTGACGGAGGACCTGGTCTGTAGTTGCTGTTTCTGCTCTGCTTTTCTTTTCGTGAACAGGACTACATTGCCTTTTTCCATAGAGAGGGCCATTTCCCGTACTAGGCAGTCGAAAGATGGGGTTAGAGGTGCTGCTAGCTGGTCTACACACTTCTCAGCAATTTTGGTAAACTGTCGGGGCCCTACGCCTTTTCTTGGTAAAGTTTTTAAGAAGAAATCCCCTCCCCCTGTTATTGTCACCTCTGCAGTTTTGACAATTTCTTGCAGTACCCAAGGAGGGTCCCTTCTGGATCGGAACTTGCTTTTGGTAGCAAAGTGTCAATGGCAAAGTCTGCACTGTCTGCCCGCTGTCTGCTGTCTGCCTATCTGTCTCGCCTGCTGTCAGTCTTCTTTCTCTCTCTCTCTCCTCTTCTCTCTCTCTCCTCTTTCCCCTCCCCCCTTTTTCTCTCTCCTCTTCTCTCCCCTCTCTCTCTCTCCCCTCTCTCTCTCATCCAATATTACTGTGCCCTCATATGTGGGTCACATATTTTTTCTTTATTACATTGGCCAGCATCCCCACCTCCTTTCCGTTATCTCAGCCCTTCCTATCTCAAGATATTGTTTTTCCCCCCCGCTTTTTTTTTTTTTTTTTCTTCCTTTCCTCCCCCTTTTATCTCCTACTTTCCTCTTTTTCCTTTTTCCTCCCCCTTAAAACATCTTGTTTTTGTATTTGTGTTCCCCCTAAAGGGAAAGCGGGAAACCCTTGATGCTGGTAAGAGTTTTTGATGCAGGTCATTTTTCTTTTTCCTTGGATCAAACCCCCTTTTACTTACCCCTTCCTCCAGGGCTGTATGATCCACTGGCATAGCGCTCTCCACGTGAATACTAGGGGAATCTTCCCTTTTTTGTCTTTTCTTCCTTTTTTCCTTTTTCTTTCCTATTCCCTCCTCTTGCCCTTTTTTCGCCCTAGCTTTACGTCGTCTTCCCACTCCTCCTTTCCCCCCTAATCATCACCAAATCGTCTTGCCCTTGCAGCCCTTTCTTCATCTCGCTTCTTTTCCCTTCGCTCTTTAAGATATTCATCCATGGGAAACGCTAATCCCGTAGGAGGTCGCACAGCCTCGGAGTTTGGGAAATGTTTAGGGCTTTTTATACCCTGGGGGGAAATGGGGAATTATTTCATTCCGGGAAACCCGAACCTTCCAGCAGAAAGGGCGTCCCCCCTTCCCTTGAAGGGTCCGGCTGACCACGGTTTCGGGGGAAAAATCCCCTCGGGGGCCCCGGCCCAAGCCAGGTCCCCGGGTGGATGGCCGATCAACCAGCCTATTTTTGCTGATGATCGCGTTTGGGGGTCCTTGATTGTTCAGTTTGCCCCGAGATTTTTCCCAAACTTTTTATTGCTTAGTTTTTTTTAATGGAAAGAGCAGAAACAGAGAATGTGCAGTACTGAGAAGTGAGAACAGAGTAAAAAAGGAACGGGAAACCGCAAGAAGGGGAGGGGGAGGGGGATTCCTTGAGGGGAGAAAAAGTGGGTGATTAAAAAAAGGGGGGAGAGAGGGGAGCGGGGGGGGAGGGAAAGGGGGGAGTAGGGGGAAGGGATATGGGGGAGTGTGAGGATAGAAAGGGGGAAGGTAGGATATGGGGTGATGAAAAAGCGAATCCGGGGGAAAGGGGGAAAATTTAAAGGGGGAATAATAAAAAAATAAAAATTAAAAAATAATAATAAAAAAAATAAAAAAAATAATAATTTAATTATTATATTATTTTATTATTTTTATCAATATTTTATTTTATTATTATTACTTTATTATTATTATTTTTTTTATTTATTATTTTATTATTATTATTTTATTTTTATTATTATATTTTAATGTTACACTATAATTACATTAAAAAAAAATCTTAACCAGTGGGAGTTTACAGTCTAGGCGCTGTCCCTGGGGAAGGAAGCACACCCCCAACAGCGCTATGCCCTAGGGAAGGAAGACAGCTCCAACACGCTGTGACCGGGGAAGGAAGCACAGCTCCAAAAGCGCTGTGACTAGGGAAGGAAGCACAGCCCCAACAGCCTTGACCTAGGAAAGGAAAGACAGCTCAAAAGCGCTGTGACTGGGGAAAGGGAAAACCCCACACCCCAACAGCGCTATGACCTGGGGAAGGAAAGCACAGCCCCAAAAAACGTGTGACCTGGGAAGGAAGCAAGCCCCAAACAGCGCTAGCCCTGGGGAAGGAAGCCAGTTCCAACACGTATGACCTAGGAAAGGAAGCACACCCAAAAGCGCGTGACCTAGGGGGGGAAGACGCCCCAAACGCGCTAACCGGGGGAAGGAAGCACAGCTCCAAAAGCGCTGTGCCTGGGAAAAGGAAGAACACCCCAAACCCACCTCTGGACCTAAGGAGGAAACACGCTCCCGCGCTAGCCCAGGGAAGGAAGCACAGCCCAAAAGCGCTGTGCCCTGGGGGAAGGAAGCCCACTCCAAACGCAATGACCTGGGAAAGGAACAAGGCCCCCCCAACAGTGCTTGCCCTGGGGAAAGGGAAGCACCCTCCAAAAGGCTGTGACCTGGGGAAGGAAAACGCTCCAACCCCTCTGGACAAAGGGAAGGGAAAGCACACTCCAACAGCGCTGTGCTGGGGAAGGAAAGCCAGCCCCACAGCGCTAAAACCGGGGAAAGGAAGCACAGCCCCAAAAAGCGCTGAACCTAAAAAAAGAACAGCTCAACAGAGCTGTACCTAGAGAAGGAGCACAGCCCCAACAGCGCGTACCTAGGGAAGAAGCACAGCTCCAACAGAGCTGTGACCTAGAGAAGGAAGCACAGCTCAACAGTGCTGGACCTGGGGAAAACACAGCCCAAAACCAGTGCGTGACCTAAGGAAGGAAGCACGCTCAAAAAGGCTGTGACGGGGAAAAAAGCACAGCTCCAACGTTTTGTGACCAGGGAATGAGCACGCTCCAACAGGCTGTGCCAAGGGGGAAAGCACGCCCCCAAACCAGCGCGTACCTGGGAAAAGGAAGCACAGCTCCACAGGCTGTGACCAAGGGAAAGGGAAGCACAGCTCAACATGCGTGCCAGGGAATGAACACAGCTCCAACACGCTGTGCCCTAAGGAAGGAAGCACAGACCCAACAGCGCTGTGACCTAGGGAAGGAAGCCGCTCCAACAGCGCTTGATAGGGAAAAGCACACTCCAACAGCCCCTGTGCCAAGGGAAAGGGAAGCACAGCCCAAAACCCCGCCGTGACCTGGGAAGGGAAAAGCAAGCCCCAGCAGCGCTGGACCAAAGGGAAAGGGGAAGCACAGCCCCAAACGCGTGGCCCTAGGGAAAGGAAGCACATTTTTCCAACACCGCCTGCCCGGGGAAAGGGAAGCACGCTCCAACAGCGCTTGACTAGGAAGGAAAGCACAGCTCCGCACGCTGTCCCTAGGGAAGGAACACAGCTCCAACAGTGCTGTGACCTTGGGAAGGAAGCAAGCCCCAAAAAGTGCTGTGAATGGGAACAAGTACAGCCCCCAACAGCGCCTGAGCCCAAAGGGAAAGGGAAAAGCACAGCCCCCAACATGCTGTGACCTGGGGAAGGAAGCACAGCCCCCAACAGCCTGTGACCAAGGGAAGGAAGCACAGCCCAACAGCGCTAAACCCTAGGAAGGGAAAGCACAGCCCCAACAGTGCTGTGTGGGGGAAGACAGCTCCAACGCGCTGAGCCAAAGGGAAAGGGAAGCACGCCCCAAACAGTGCTGTACCTAGGGAAGGAAGCACAGCCCCAACAGGCTGGACCTAAGGAAGGAAGCACAGCCCCAACAGGCTGTGCCCTAGGGAGGAAAGCAAGCCCCAAAACAGCGCTGAGCCCAAAGGGGAAGCACAGCTCCAACAGGCGTGACCTAAGGAAGAGCACAGCCCCAACGCGCTTGCCCTGGGAAGGGAAAAAGCAAGCTCCAACAGGCTGGACCGAAAAGGAAGCACCCCAAACCAGCGCGGGGCCCTAGGGAGGAAGCACAGCCCCAACGGCTGTGCCCGGGGGAAGGGAAAGACAACTAACAGGCTGTGACCTAGGGAAGGAAGCACGCTCCACAGGCTTGCCCTGGGAAGGAAGCCAGCTAACAGCGCTGTGATGGGGAAAGGGAAGCCAGTCCAACCGCGGGAAAAGGGAAAGGGAAAGCACAGCCCCAACAGCGCTTGCCCCGGGGAAGGAACACAGCTCCACGGCGTGCCCGGAAGGGAAGCACGCTCCAACAGCGGGGGACCTAGGGAAAAAAAAAACACAGCTCACAGTGGTGCCCTGGGAAAGGGAAGCACGGGGCCCCAACAGCGTTGTGACCAGGGGAAGGAAGCACGCTCCAACAGCACTGTGCCCAAAGGGAAAAAAAGCACAGCTCCAACAGCGCGGCCCTAGGGAAGAAGACAGCTCCAACGCGCTGTACCGGGGGAAGGAACACAGCTCCAACACGCTGTCCCTAGGGAAGGAAGACAGCCCCCAACAGTGCTGTGACTAGGGAAGGAAGCACAGGGCCAAAGCGTTGTGACCTAGGGAAGGAAGACGCTCCAACAGCGCGTGCCCTAGGGAAGGAAGCACAGCCCAAAAGCGCTAGCCCTGGGGGAAGGAGCAAGCCCAACAGCGCTGGACCTGGGGAAGGGAAGCCACTCCAGCGTGCTAGACCGGGGGAAGGAACCCACACCCAACACGCGGGCCTGGGGAAAGGAAGCACCCCAACACGCTGGCTATGGAGGAAGCACAGCCCCAACGCGTAGCCCGGGGAAGGAAGCACAGCTCCAACAGCGCGGACCTGGGGAAGGAAGCACGCCCAAAGCGCTGACCTAGGAAAGGAAGCACAGCCCCAACAGCGCGTGGCAAGGGAAGAAAGCACAGCTCCAACGTGCTGGGCAAAGGGAAGGAAACACAGCCCCAACAGCGCTGGGCTGGGGAGGGAAAGACAGCCCAACCCCGCTGGACCTGGGGAAGGAAGCCAAAAATTTCTTGGGTTTATTGCGAAACTAATGCACTGTTGTCTGGTTTTAGATTAGCTAACCAGAACTCCAACAGCGCTATGCCCAAAGGGGAAAAAGCACAGCCCCAACAGCTTTTGACCTGGGAAGGAAGCACAGCCCAACAGCCCCTAGACCTGGGGAAAGGAAAGCACAGCTCCAAAAGCGCTGGACCTGGGGAAGGAAGAACAGCAAAACGCCCCGCCCTAAGGAGGAAGCACAGCCAACAGCGCTGTGACCAGGGAAGGAAGCACAGCTCCAACAGAGCTGTACATGGGGAAAGGGAAAGCCAGCTCCAACAGTCTGTGCCCAGGGAAGGACGCAAGCTCCAACAGTGCTGTGCCCTGGGGAAGGGGCACAGCTAACATGCTTAACCTTGGGAAAAAGCCAGCTCCAACAGCGCTGTGACCCTAAAAGGAAGCAAGCCCCAAAAAGCGTTTGTGCCTGGGGAAAGGGAAACCAGCTACAACAGCGCTGTGACCTGGGAAGGAAGCCCCCAACAGTGTGGACCTGGGGGAATAAAGCACAGCTCCAACAGCGCTGTGACCAAAGGAAGAAACCCCATTTCCACAGCGCTGTAACCAAAGGGAAAGGGAAAGACAGCCCCAACACGCGGACCTGGGGAAGGGAAACACGCTCCAACAGTGCGGGGACCTGGGAAGGAAAAAACCCTCCAACCGCTTGACTAGGGAAGGAAGCCCCACCAACAGGCTTTGACCTAGGGAAGGAAGCAAAGCTCCAACAGCGCGTGACCGAGAGGAAGACAGCCCAGAGTGCTGGACTGGGGAAAGGGAAAACACACCCCAAAAAGTGCGTGACCTGGGGAAGAAGCAGAGCCCAACAGCGTGTGACCTGGGAAGAAGCACACTCCAACAGCGCGTGACCTAGGGAAGGAAGCACCCCCAAAACGTGCGTGCCGGGGAAAGGGAAGCCAGCTTAACAGCGTGTGCCTGTAAGGAAGCACAGCCCCAACAGCACTGTGATAAGGGGAAGCACACTCCAACAGCGCTGTGACCTGGGAAGGAAGCAAAGCCCCAAGCGTAACCCGGGGAAAGGGAAAGCACAGCCCCAACAGCGCGGACCAGGAAAGGGAAAGCACAGCTCCAACAGTGCTGTGACCTAGGGAAAAAGAAAGCTCCACCAGCGCTTACCTTTAAAAAGGAAGCACAGCCCAACAGTGCTGTGCCCAAAAGGAAGGAAGACAGCTCCAACAGTGCTTGACCTAAGGAAGGAACCAGCCCCCAAAAGCGCTGGACCTGGGGAAGGAAGAACGCCCCAACAGGCTGTGATCTATTGAAGGAACACAGCCCCCCAGACTTCCTATTAAAGGAACACAGCTCCAACAGTGATGTGCCAAGGGAAGGGAAAACACAGCCCCAACCGCTGGGGCGTGGGGAAAGGGAAAGCACAGTTCCCCAAAACACCCCTGGACCTGGGGAAGGAAGCACAGCTCCAACAGCGCAGTGACCGGGGAAGGAACCAGCCCCAAACACCTGGAATAGGAAGGGAAAGCACAGCCCCCAACAGCGCGTGCCCGGGGGAAAGGGAAGCACAGCCCAACGTGCTGTGCCCTGGGGAAGGAAGTACACTCCAACAGGCTGTACCTAAAAGAAGGAAGGCAGCCCAACAGCGTGTGACCTGGGAAAGGGAAAGCACAGCTCCAACGGGGTGTGCCCTGGGAAAAGGAACCCCGCTCCCCCAGAGCGTGCAAAGGGATGAAGCACAGCCCCAAAGAGCTGGACCTAGGGAAAAAAAGCGCGTTAAAACAGCGCTGTTACCAAGGAAGGAAGCACAGCCCCAACAGAATGGATTAGGGAAGGAAGCAACAGCCCCAAACAGCGCTGTGACAAAAAGGATAGAAGCACAGCCCCAACCGCGTGCCCCAGGGAAGGGAACCCAAGCCCCCAACAGCGTTGTGACCTGGGGAAGGAGCACAGCTCCACCAGCGCGGACTAGGGAAAAGGAAGAAAGCTCCAACACGCTGGACCCAAAGGGAAAAGGAAGCACACCCAAAGCGCTGTGCCCTGGGAAGGAACACGCACCAAAAAGCTGTGACCTGGGGAAAGGAACCACTCAAATAGCTTGTGCCCAAAGGGAAAAGGGAACACAGCCCAACACGCTTTTCCCGGGAAAAGGAAGCCAGCCCCCAAACAGGCTGGCCGGGGGAAGGATGCAACCCAAACCCCGTGTGACCAGCAAGGAAGACGCTCCACCAGCACTTTTACCAAGGGGAGGAAGCCAGCCCCAACATGCTTGACCAAAAAAGGGAAGAAACCCCCAACAGCACGTGATAGGGAAGGAACCGGGCTCCAAAAGCGCGGGGACCTAGGGAAGGCCCAGCCCCCAACACGCGTGCCTAGGGAAGAAGCACAGCCCAACACGCTGGACTTAGAAAGGAGCACAGCCAACGCGCTCGACCTAGGGAAGGAAGCACAACTCCAAACAGCTCGTGCCAAAGGGAAAAGGAAAAACACAGCCCCAACAGCGCTGTGCCCTAGGGAAGGATGCACAGCCCCAAAGTGCTGTGATCATTAAATGAACACAGCTCCCCCGCGCTGGACCTAGGGAAGGAAGTACAGCCCAACACGCTGGCCCCGGGGAAGGGGAAAAGTGCAGCTCCAACGCGCTGTGGGGAAAAGGGATAGAAGCACGCCCCAAAACATTGCTGTGTTTGGGGGAAGGAACCCCAAAGCTCCAACAGCCGTGACTGGGGGAAGGAAGCCAGCTCCAACAGCGCTGTGACCGAGGGAAGGAAGTCAGCCCAAAGCGTGTGCTAGGGAAGGAAGCCAGTTACCAGTGCTGTTCTAGGGAAGGAAGCCAGCCCACCGCGCGTGACCGGGGAAGGAAGCGTAGCTCCAACTCGCTATGACCTGGGAAGAAACAGCCCCAAACCGTGTGGCAGGAAGGAAGCACACCCCAACAGCGCTGTGCCCTGGGGAAAGGAAAAAGGTGCTCCAACGCGTTTGACCTGGGAAGGAAGCCACCCCCAAAACAGAACTGTGAGGGGGAAGGGAAGACAGTCCAACAGTGCTGTGCCCTCTGAAGGAAGAAACCTCAACATGCTATGACCGGGGGAAAGGGAAGGTAGCCCCAACAGCGCTTGCCTACGAAGGAAGCCAGCCCCAACACGCTGGACTGGGGAAGGAACGTAAGAACGAAAGAACAAAGAAAGAAGGGAACACTGCAACGGGCCCTCGACCCCCGGCGGAGCAGGCCCGTGCCCCCCCCCAAATTTACCCAAATGACCCCCTCCCCCCAATTAGCCCAATGACCCCCCCACGGTCACCCCCACTCGGATGGACACGGCACAGCCCCGCGCCAAGCAGTCCGCCCAATCACACCCCCCACACCCCTCATTTATTTTTTAAAACCTTTTTTTAAAACTAAGAGCGTTTTACCCGAGTAACTGTACTCGGGGTTTGTTCCCGTCATCCCCCGACTCTTTTCCATACCTGCTTTCCATTCCCTTTGAATCTAATTTTTTTTCCCAAATTGGAAAACCCTGGGGCGAGCCTGACTGGCTAAATTTTTTGCACCTAACTCCCCAATTTTTTTGTTTTCCAAAACCCTCGACATATCCCCCCTTTAAATTTTACGCCTTTCGAGAGAGTGCAGATTTTGGGCCCCAGTTTTCCCCATAGGAAATTTTTGAACATGGGAAAACTTTGTATCCTCCTCGTCGTTTTCCCGGCATTTTCCCCTTCGAATCGGTGACTAAATGAGCCAAAAAGTCTAAAAGGGGGCCTTACCAAGGATATATGGTTTAAGCAACCGGGACTTCATTATTTATATTCTAGATATGAAGCCAATAATTTTTTTGCTTTATTTCGAACACTAATGCATGTTTCTAGGTTTTAATTATGTAACCAAAAATCCTAAAACCCTTTTGCCAAACGTTATTAAGATCACATTATTTAGTTTATTTGGGCATGGGTTATTTAAATGTCCCAAAATTTAGAACTTTCATTTTTCAAAAATTTAAAAGCACGCCACTTCCCGCCATTTCACAGTTTTTAAATCTCCCGGATGCTCTGATCCCCATAGTTGAATTGGGCTGCCTATTTTGGTGTCATCAGCAAATGTTATGCGTTTTTTTCATTCCCCATCTATGTCGTTTATTTTAAATGTGAACAACAACGGGCCTACACGCCCGAGGGGTCAGTGTTGGGCCCGTTTTAGTGACTGCCCCCATTCTTTAATTTCTCCCCCTTTATGCAAACTTCTGCTGCCTATTTGTCAGCCATGCCTCAAAACCCGGAAAAAATTTTCTCCCATTCCCTGTGCCTTAAATTTCCAAAAAGCCCTGATGTGGTACTCTTCGAAAACCTTCTAAATTATATAACATTTCAATTCATTACCATGATTAACCTCCTCAAACACCCCTTGTGAAAAAAGTAGTAAATTTTAAGACGGAAAGCCCCTTTTTAAAACCTTTTTGAATTCATTAAACAATCTGTGCCTTTCAAATGGGTTTCGAATTTCTTCGTCAATTTTTGATTCCATAAATATTTCCCACTATGGGGTTAAGGGTTTTTGGGTATATTCGAAGCCCGGCCTGTCCCTGCTTTTAAATAGGTATTACATTTGCCCCTTTTCACTTATCGGGCCATGCCAGTTTTTTAGTGATTGTTAAAAAGATTACCCAAAGGTATGCTAATTCCTCTTACACCCCTTTAAAAACCTTGCAAAACAGTTCTCAGGGGTTGGGGATTTGTTTGTTTTAAATTTCTCTTTTTTTCTGTGACCGCATGTTACCCCAATCGACATAGTTATTATCCTGTTCTACTAATCTACTATTTCAAAATACCGCTATATTTTCCCCCGGGGAAATGAGAGGAAGTTTTATTTGGATTTTCAAGTACCTTATCATGTCAGTGATCTGCCCCGGTTACTCTTAAGGGGCCAAAATTTTGCTTAATTTACTTCGTTACCTGAAAGAACCCCTTTTTGGGGAGTCTTTGAATTCTGCGATCTTTGCCCCATAATCCGTTTTTTTTTTTTTCTTATTCCTTTTTTTTTTTCTCTCTTTAATTGATATATTGATTTTTAAATGCCCATTCCATCTTTTGATATGCGTTATGCCTCTCTTTTTACCAATGAGTGTTTTTTTAAACTATTGTTATCCATTTGGGACATTTTGTTAGATCATTTCCCCATCGGAACAAAAGTTGTTGGGCACTAGAACATCCTGAAAAACGTAATTGAAACCCAAAATCACCCACGACCCATATCAGGACTCCCAATTGCCCCCCAAGGTAAATTTTTTGTTCCCTTGAATCGGCCCAATGAAAATCTAGGACGAGATTATTTAAATTGTGAATCTTGTTTGGGAAGAACCAAGCAAGAGATTGTTTTTCCCCTATTGGTTTTTTGTCACAACTGTTTTAAAAAAAAAAATCCTAAACCGTACAAAAAGTCACTACCCAAGATTTTCCCCCTCATATTATTCCAACATTTGCTAAAGTTAAAAACTCCCTAATCACAAAATTTTCATATCTAATGCCTTAGAAATTTAAACCCCAAAAAGCTTACTGCACTCCCCTTTAAGGGTTTGGGGGCCCTTTAAAACAACCCCCAAAAATTAATTTGTAGTCCCTCGAGAAATGTAAACCAAAAAGATTTCTGGTTTTTATGTTTCTAATCTTTATCATGTCTAAGAAACAATTTAAAATTTTTTTGACAAAAATGCCCCCCCACCCCCTCCTTTGACCCCATCAGTGTGGAATGTTTATACCCTGTATTTTGCATTCGAAGGCCCTTTTTATCTTTCGGTTGAAAAACCCCGGCTCTGTTACACCCAAAAATATCTATATTCCTGCCTTGCAAGTTCTTAGCTTTCTATCTTATTTCTTTTGACTCCCCATATTGTATAGTTAAAAATTAAGGGAGCTAGTCACTCTTGCCCTCTTTATCTTTGTTTGTTTGTTGTCAATTGATTTGCCATTACTAGCAAAATTTTATTTGGAATATTGTCTTTAAAAAATATCCTGAGGATCCCCGGGAAAATGCTGTTTTTGACCCTAATGCGCAGTGAATTTTTTCCCCCAAACACCATACCCTATTATCCAGTTTAAATTCCCAGAAAGTCATCAATTACCCCCAAGAAATTGGGTAAAGCACCCAAATATCCCAAGAGATGAACCCCTCCCTTTATACAAAACAGTTTGCCAAAGAAAAGGTCCAGTTATCAATGAATAGGGTTGAAATTCCTTGCAAACCTGTCTAGCCAGCAATTTATACCCCAATTTCCCAGACCCCATTCATTGCCCACTCCCTTCAGGCAAGATGCTACTAACTGGGGTCCCTCCCCTTCCCAATACTTTCTATGGCTGACCTTATTACCCGCAGCTCCCTCTTCTGCCCTTCCCAATGTCTTACCCCCAACACAAAAGGGAGATAATGGGGTTTTCCCATTTAACTGCCATAATATTCCCCCCTGCGACTATGTCACTAACACCCGTTACAGGAAGGCCGCTCTCTGTCGCTATTTTGTCTCTGTTACAAAATGACGGTCTATAATCTCCCAGAATCGCCTTATTAAAAAACTTACCTTGATTACTAGGGAACAATAGACCAAACCCCCTGCCATGAAGTACCTCGTCGGGAACGAAACGATTTCCTACCCTTCCCTTTCCTTTAACTCCCCTCTTTCCTTTTTCGAACGTGAACCACTTGCCACTTAAATGGTGCCACTATCACTCCCGATTTCTTTCTCCTTACCGGGAATCCTTCTACACTCGCTCCCCAAACCCTCTATGCGAAGCTCGCCTCCATTTTCCCCCGAAGAAGTAAATTTTCCTTTTTTCAAAAAATTGAACCCAGATTCTAAAAACTACAAAAAAGCCATTTTACTTGGAACGCACATGCAACTCCCCCAAAAGCTTAGGCAGGTATACCGAGTGACCATGACCCCAAGAATGCCAAACTTTTCCGTCAAAATCCCCTTTACTAACTTTAAGGTTTACCCTTGAGAGGGTTCACTGCCTATTACTCCTTCCTTTTCTTTGTTCATTAAAGCAAGATTCAGAAAGCACAACGGTTAAAAACAAGTTACAAATCACTTTTGGCTGTTGAAATGTATCTCTGAGAATACAGTAAAACTACCACCTCGTTCCAATTTAATACTCTTACTCTGGGAAAAGTTTAAAAGGGAAAAAACGTTATTGGATAAAAATTTAAAATCGGCAAAGGGGCCACCCGGAAAGATTAAAAAATGAGATGGGAAATACCAAAAACCGCACGAGGGTCTTCATAAAGGAGGGTGTGAGAGGTGTGAGAAGGAGGATGCGAGAGTGTTCCTCTGGGGGAGGTTTGATAAAGTAAATAAACTTAAAGCGACGACATATGTTCTTCCCTCCTTCCTTTGCGCCACTCCTTCTCTCCCTTTTTCTTATCTTCCTCTCTCCCTCCCTACCCCCCCTCTCCCTCCCTACCCCCCTCTCCCTCCCCCACCCCCCCTCACCCCCCCTACCAACCCTCTCCCTCCCTACCAACCCCAAAACCCCCTACCCACCCCCTCCCTCCTACCAACCCTCACCCCAACCCCCCCCCCCTCCCCCACCAACCCTTACCTCCCCACCCCCCATTCCCCCCTACAAACCCTTCCTTAGGGGCCTGGGCACGACCGGGCCGGGGGGCGTTTACCCCCCCAAACTTTCCAAAGGGAAACTCCAGGTAAAACCCAATACCCACCCTTCCTTCCCTACCGACCCCTCCCCCCTACCCACTCTCTCCCTCCCTTCATTCTCCACCCTTCTTTCTTTCTTCCCCCTTTCCCCCAATTCAGGGGGCTTCTCAAAATTACTTCCCATACAGCGGAGTTCCCCGGGGTTTAGCCTCTCACCCCCCCCTTACATCCTTTCACCCAACGAAACCAAACCTGCCTTCGACCCACCACACTTGTATATGCAACACACCCAATCACCACACAAAATCAAATAACCCCTCTGACCGCAGAACACAAACCCAAAGTAGACCAGATCACACATTGGGAACAAAAATGGAGAATTAAAACCAACCCTGCAAAATCCAAAATCACCTACTTCCACTACAGGAACGCGAACCTCTCCTCCGTAATACTCAGGATAGCTGATACCTACCAAAACATCCCTGTCTCACAGACAACCACCGTATTAGGAGTCAATCTAGACTACAACATGCGAATACACAAACACATCAACCAAAAGCAAGCCATTGCATCCAAAGGGCCCCTGTCGGGGCTGTCCAAGCTATGGCAAGCCCCCAAAAAAAAACGAAACTACATCTATACAAAGCCCTCATCCGTCCACTAATAACTTACTGCCCACTAGCCTTTTCCCCCTAGCAGCTGTGACAAACAGCGTAAACTACAAACGCATCCAGAACAAAGCCTTACGCTGGGTGCTCAACACCCGATGGGATGAATTCATCAAAAGTGAGCCCAAATCCCCGCCCGTGTGAACATCCTGCTCTAAACGTGTACTGGAAACAGCTTAGCGATAAACAAATAGACAGCTAGAGACCCGACAGGACTACTGGACCTCATCCCTAGACGACGAAATACGCAGCCCAGCAAACACACAAAAACCTCTTCTACTCGTTACTAGCTCCTGCCCCAAATCCCTATATACAAATAACCTTGCTAAAATTTTGACTCCTAACCTGTAACTCACAGGTATGGACCTTTAATAAAGCCCTTGTATCATGCGATTCACGCTTTGTCCCCCCCCCTCCCCTTTCCCCCGACCAGTCTCTTAGTTGGCACGTACCCTGAATCGCATTCAGCTCAGTACTGGGCTAAGCCCTGGTTCTTTCCCTCTTAAAATAACCTTTCCTCTAACCAACCTATTCTTCCTCTATCCCCATTTCCCCCATCACCCCTTCTTGGGGTCTTACTAGAATCTATCTATCAATCTATTCCAGGAGACAGAGGAGACATCGGGAAGCACCGTCAGATAGAAACCACCAATAATGGTTTCGCTGTACGTCTTCACGGGACTGGGGGCCATCGCTATAACGACCTCAGCGTCGCTCTCCGCACATAAAGTGGTCGATGCTCAACTTAAACAAAGCCATCAACCGACGTCACACAAACCATCAACCAAACAACACAACCTACCAAAACATCAACACCAACATCAACAAACAACCCACCATTAACCAAACATAACATCAACCTTTTAACAAACATCACATAACCATTAACCAAACAACCCCAAACATCAACCAACATAACACCAAACATCAACCAAATCAACAACCAAACCATAACCAAAAACAACCAACTTCAAACAAACATCAACCCCAAACCATTAACCAAACAAACCAACCATCAACAAAATCAACCCCAAACCTTTAACAAAAACCCCAAACATCAACAAACATCAACACCAACCATTAACCAAACAACCAAACATCAAAAAACTTCAACACAACCTTTAAACAAACAGCACAACCATCAACCAAACATCAACACAACATCAACCAAACTCACACCAACCATCAACCAAAATCAAACCACATCAACCAAACATCAAACCAACCATCAACCAAACTTAAACACAACATCAACAAAAACACAACCATCAACTAAATCACACCAACCATTACCAAACACACCAAAACCATCACCAAACTTCAACCCAACCTTCAACCAACAACAACCATAAAAAAACTCACAAACCATAACCAACATAAACACAACCATCAACCAACATCAACTTAACCATCAACCAAAATCAACCCCAACCATTAACCAAATTCAACACCAACCATAAACAACAACACCAACATCAAACCAACCATCAAAAAAACATCACCACTTCAACAAAAACACCAACTTTCACCAAAAATCAACAACCATAACCAACAACACAACATCAACCAAAATCAACACAACCATCAATCAAAACACCAGATAAACCAAACAACATAACAATCAACAAACAACACCAAACCATCACTAACTTCAACACCAACCATCAACCAAAACCCCAAACCCATCAACCAAAAAACATCAGCACCAACCAAACAACACTAGCAATCAACCAAACAACACTAGAAATCAACAAACAACACCAGCCATCAACCAAACTACACCAATATCCAACCAAACAACATCAGCCTTTCAACCAAACAACACTCAATCAACCAACAACACTAGCAATCAACCAAACAACACAACCATTAACAAACAACACAACCATCAACAAACAAACCACCATCAACAAACAACATAACCATCAATCAAAAACACCCCCATCAACCAACAAAAAACCACCATCAACAAAAAACTAACATAAATTTCAACAACACCAACCATAACCAAACACACCACCATCAAACAAACAACACAACATCACCAAACAACACCAACATCAACTAACAACACCAACCGTAACCAAACAACACCAACCATCAACCAAACAACACCAACATCAAACCAAACAACAAACCATCAATAACAACCAACATCAACAAACAACACTAACATAACCAAACTCACAACCATCAACTAAACAACCCCAAACCCATCAAAAACAACACTAACCTTTCAACCAAACAACACCAACCATAACCAAACAACAAAAATAACCAAACAACACCAACCATCAATCAAACAAACACCAACCATCAACCAAACAACATAACCATCAACCAAACACACAACCATCAACCAAAGCAACCCCAAAACCATCAAACAAACAACACCAAACCATCAAGGAAAACAAAACCAACCATCAACTAAACAACACAACATCAACCAAAACAACACCAACCATCAATAAACACACCAACTTTAACCAAACAACACACCATCAACAAAAAACACACCATCACCAAAATTAACATCAACAACAACACCAACATCAACCAAACAACACCCCCATCAACAAACAACCCCAACATCAACAAAAAACACCAACATCAACCAAACAATACCAACCATCAACTAAACAAACCCCAACATCAACCAAACAACCAACAACAACCAAACAACACCAACCATAACAAACAACATAACATAAAACAAACAACACAACCATCAACAAACAACACCAACCATCAACCAACCACCACCTTCAACAAAACAACAACCAACCATCAACAAACAAACACTAACTTTAACCAAAACAACACAACTCAACCAAACAAACCACCATCAACCCAAACAACACCAACATAACCAAACAACCACAACTAAACCCAAAAACACAACATCAACCAAACAACACAACCATCAACCAAAAACACACCAACCATAACCAAGAACCCCAACCATAAACCAAACAAAACAAACCATCAACCAAACACACCAACATAACTAAAACAACACAACATCAACCAAAAACACCAAACATCAACAAAAAACAACCATCAACCAAACAACCCCAACCATCAACAACAACATCAGCCATCAACCAAAAACACTAACCATCAACCCAAACAACACCAACTTCAAACCAAACAACACCAACCATCAAACAAACAACACCAAACATCAACCAAACAACACCAACCATCAACTAAACAACACCAACCATCACCAAACAACACCAACCATCAACCAAACAGCACCACCATCACCAAACAACCCAACCATCAACCAACAAACCAACCCCAAACCCAAAACCAACACCAACATCAACCAAACAACACTAACCTTTAACCAAACAACACCCACCCTCAACCAAACAACACCACCATCAACCCAACCAACACCAACCATTCAACCAAACAACCCCAACCAAACCAAAACCACCAAACCATCAACCAAACAACCAAACCCAAATCAACCAAACAACACCAACCATCAACCAAACAACACCAACCATCAATTTTAAACAACCCCAGCCATCAACCAAACAACACCAACCATCAACCAAACTACCCAACCATCAACTAAAAAACAACAACCATCAACCAAACAACCCCAACCATCAACCAAACAACACCAACCATCAACCAAACAACACCATGAACCAAGCAACACTAACCATCAACCAAACAACACCAACATCAACCAACAACACCAACCTAAACCAAACAACACCAAACCATCAACCAAACAACACCACCATCAACCAAACAAACACCAACCAAAACCAAACACACCAACCATCAACCACAACACCAACCATAACCAAGGAACACCAACCATCAACTAAACAACACAACAATCAACCAAACAACACCAACCATCAACCAAAAAAACACCAACCATCAACTAAACAACACCAACCATCAACCAAACAACAACCATCAACCAAACAAACCAACCATCAACTAAACACACCAACCTCAACCAAACAACCCCAAAACCATCAACCAAACAACACCAGCCATCAACTAAACAACACCAACCATAAACCCCAAACAACACCAGCCATCAACCAAACAACACCAACCATCAACCAACAACACAAACCATCAACCAAACAACACCAACCATCAACAAACAACACCAACCATCAACCAAACAACACCAACCATCAACCAAACAACCCCAAACCCATCAACCAAACAACACCAACCATCAACTAAACAACACCAACCTCAACCAAACAACACCAGCCATCAACCAAAAAAACACCAGCATCACCAAACAACACCAACCATCAACCAAACAACACCAGCCATCAGGAAAAACAACCCCAAACCCATGAACCAAACAAACACAACCATCAACCAAACAACACCAACCATCAACCAAACAACACCAACCATCAACTAAACAACACCAACCATCAACCAAACAACACCAGCCATCAACCAAACAACACCAACCATCAACCAAGCAACACCAACCATCAACTAAACAACACCATGAACATTAAAATGGTATGAAATACCGACAGATTGTTAGGTAAGACACATATGCAACAGTTAGGTATCTTTATTTCGAAACGTTTCGCCTACACAGTAGGCTACTTCAGTCGAGTACAGAAAAGTTGATAGAAGCAGAAGATACTTGAAGACGATGTAATCAGTCCATCACCCTTAAAGTTTTGAGGTGGTCAGTCCCTCAGTCTGGAGAAGAGCATTGTTCCGTTGTCTGAAACAATATGAAGTTGAAGTGACAGGATGGAGCCTTTATATAGTGCCAGGAGGTGAGACGTAGGTTGCTTTGGGAGGGGAGGTCCTTCTCAAACCCCGGGTTTGAGAAGGACCTGCCCTCCCAAAGCAACCTACGTCTCACCTCCTGGCACTATATAAAGGCCCCATTCTGCCCTCTACTAGTGAGAACGGCTGGGTTTGAGAAGGACCTGCCCTCCCAAAGCAAAACCCAGTCTCACCTCCCGGCACATATAAAGGCCCCCTTCTGTCACTTCACTTCATATTGTTTAGACAACGGAACAATGCTTTTTCCAGACTGAGGGACTGACCACCTCAAAACTTTAAGGGTGATGGACTGATTACTCATCTTCAATTATCTTGTTCTATCAACCTTCTGTACTCGATGAAGTAGCCTACTGTGTAGGCGAAACGTTTCGAAATAAAGATACTAACTGTTGCATTATGTGTCTTACTAAAACAACACCAGCCATCAAACAAACAACACAACCAATCAACCAACCAACACCCAACCATAAAAAAAACCAAACCCTCAACCAAACAACAACCAACCATCAACCAAAAACACCAACCATCAACCAAACAACACCAACCCTCATAAAAACACCAAACATCAACCAAACAACACCAACCATTTTAACCAACAACACAACCATCAACCCAAGGAAACCAACCATAACTAAAACAACATCAACCAAACAACACAACCCTCAACTAAACAACACCAACCATCAACCAAACAAAACTAACCATCACCAAACAAACCCAACTCATCAACCAACCACACCCCCATCAACTAAACAACACTCAACCATTCAACCAAACCACACCAACATACCCAACACACCAACATCATTAAAACACCAACCATCAACCAAACAACACCAACCATCAACTAAACAACACCAACCATCAACCAAAACAACACCAACCATCAACCCAACAACACCAGCCATCAACCAAACAACACCAACCATCAACTAAACAACACCAACCATCAACCAAACAACACCAACCATCAACTAAACAACACCAACCATCAACCAAACAACACCAACTATCAACCAAACAACACTAACCATCAACCAAACAACACACAACCATCAACCAAACAACACCAACCATCAACTAAAACAACACCAACCATCAACCCAACAACACCAACCATCAACTAAACAACACCAACCATCAACCAAACAACACAAACCATCAACTAAACAACACCAACTATCAACCAAACAACACCAACCATCAACCAAACAACACTAACCATCAACCAAACAACACCAACCATCAACCAAACAACACCAACCATCAACCCAACAACACCAGCCATCAACCAAACAACACCAACCATCAACTAAACAACACCAACCATCAACCAAACAACACCAACCATCAACTAAACAACACCAACCATCAACCAAACAACACCAACTATCAACCAAACAACACTAACCATCAACCAAACAAACACCAACCATCAACCAAACAACACCAACCATCAACTAAACAACACCAACCATCAACCCAACAACACCAACCATCAACTAAACAACACCAACCATCAACCAAACAACACCAACCATCAACCAAACAACACCAACCATCAACCAAACAACACCAACCATCAACCAAACAACACTAACCATCAACCAAACAACACCAACCATCAACAAACAATACCAACCATCAACTAAACAACACCAACTATCAACCAAACAACACTACCATCAAACAAACAACACCAACCATCAACCAAACAACACCAACCATCAACCAAACAACAATCATCAACCAAACACCAACCATCAACCAACATCAACTTATGACTCGCTGCGGTAAGTCTTACCCAACTTGAATCTTTTCAAAGTTAAAACTAAATAAAAAATATAATTTTACTTTTTATCTAATTATTATTATTATTATTATTATTATTATTATTATTATTATTATTATTATTATTATTATTATTATTATTATATTATTATTTTTATTATTATTATTATTATTATCATCGTCATCATCATCATCATAACTAATCGCTAAACCACAAAGGCCATACATTGCTAACTTTTTTTCCCCTAAGTAATTTCAATTTTATTTATGGAATCTTAGAAGTAAAATATACCTTAGTGTAAACCAGCACACGATGTCCTTTACTTTGATGATTTTTAATTGTACAGGATTTCTCTTCACCAAACTATTTTCAGAGATACGATGAGAGTTTTATTTATTGTACTAAAGTTAGAATTGGCACTCGCCAGGCACTAAGTTAATTACAAAATGTGTGCGTTAACGAGGCAGGAAACAGACCATTGCTGTGGAACTACTCTCCTAATTTACTGAAGTTTAGATCTCCGGCTGCCAGCAGAAATAAGTCTATTAACGGGATGATGACTTGGTAATAATGTGTCTGGGAGGAACAGTTACAATTAAGGATGTAATATATTTATACACACACACACACAACACACATATATATATATATATTATATATATATATATATATATTATATATATATATATATATATATATATGTATGTATGTATATATATATATATATTTATATATATATATATATATATATATATATATAATATATATATATGTATATATATTATATATATATATATATATATATTATATATATATATATATATATTATATATATATATATATATATATATATATATATATTAATATATATTCAACAAGTCGGCCCTCTCCCACCGAGGCAGGGTGACCCAAAAAGAAAGCAAATCCCCAAAAAGAAAATACTTTCATCATTTAACACTTTCACCTCACTCGCACATAATCACTGTCTTTGCATAAACGCTCTGATACGACAGTTTAGAAACATATATATATGAAGATACACAACATATCCCTCCAAACTGTCAATATCCCAAACCCCTCCTTTAAAGTGCAGGCATTGTACTTCCCATTTCTAGGACTCAAGTCCAGCTAACCGGTTTCCCTAACTCCCTTCACTAAATATTACCCTGCTCACACTCCAACAGCTCACCAGGTGTAAAGTAAAAGGACACAAGTGCAACTAATGTGACATTTATTGTGGCAACGTTTCGCTCTCCAGGAGCTTTATCAAGCCATTACAAACAATACATGGACACAGAGGGTATATAAAGGCTCTGAGTGAGGTATTGTTTGTAATGGCTTGATAAAGCTCCTGGAGAGCGAAACGTTGCCACAATAAATGTCACATTAGTTGCACTTGTGTTCTTTTACTTTACATATTGTCGGTAATTCTACCTACTTTATTACACCTCACCAGGTCCCAAAAACCATTCGTCTCCATTCTCTCCTATCACGCTCACACACGCTTGCTGGAAGTCCAAGCCCCTCGCCACAAAACCTCTTTTTACCCCTCCCTCCAACCTTTTCAAGGATGACCCCTACCCCTCCTTCCTTTCTCTACAGATTTATATGCTCTTCATGTCATTCTACTTTAATCCAGTCTCTCTAAATGACGAAACCACCTCAACAACCCCTCTTCAGCCCTCTGACTAATACTTTTAGTAACTCCACACCTCCTCCTAATTTCCACACTTTGAATTCTCTTTTTACACCACGTATTGCCCTTAGACACGACATCTCCACTGCCTCCAGCCGCCTCCATGCTGTAGTATTTACAACCGAAGCTTCACACCCATGCCATATTGCTCCCCTATCCACTCTATCATATGCCTCTTCTAAATCTATAAATGCAATGAAAACTTCCCTACCTTTATATAAATACTGTTCACATATATGCTTCAAGGTAAACACTTGATCTACACAACCCCTACCCACTCTAAAGCCTCCTTGCTCATCTGCAATCCTGTGCAAGAAAGGTATAAAATACCGACAACATATGGTTATCTTTATTGTAAACGTTTCGCCATCCAGTGGCTTTATCAGTACAGATTCTAGGACATAATTAGAAGACTAGAACTATATACAAAAGATGAGGTAATCAGTCCCTCAGCCTTGGAGATGATGTTGAGATCACCGTGGTGGTAGAGATTCTGAAGCAAAGGCAAGGAGACTGGCGTTTATGTGGGCGTCAGTGGATAAGGACTTGTAGCAGACGAGGGCATAGTCACTGGTAGGTGGGATTCCCCATTGGAAGCATGTCCTACCCAAAGGGATGGGTTAGTTGTAGTAGACTGTCTTCTAATTATGTCCTAGAATTTGTATTGATAAAGCCACTGGATGGCAAAACGTCTACAGTAAACATAACCAGATGTTGCACATGTGTCTTAACTTTCATCTGCAATCCTATTCTCAGTCTTTCCTCTAATTCTTTCAATATTAACTCTACCGTACACTTTACCTGGTATACTCAGTAAACTTCTTCCCCTATAATTTTTACAATCTATTTTGTCCCCTTTCCCTTTATATAAAGGAACTGTACATGCTCTCTGACAATCCCTAGGTACCTTCCCCTCTTTCATACATTTATTAAACAAAAATACGAACCACTCCAACACAATATCCCCCCTGTTTTTAACATTTCTCTCAACATTTTTCATTCAACGTAATGCCTCACGCATCTCCCTGACCAGTGCATGAAATTACCGCCTCACTTTCTTCATCGACATTAAAAGTTCCTCAAAATATTCCCACCATCTACCCAATACCTCCAGCTCCCCATCTATTAACTCCCCTACTCTGTTTTTAAATGACAAATCCATTCGTTCCCTAGGCCTTCTTAGCTTGTTTATCTCACTCCAAATGTTTTTCTCATTCTCAGCAAAATTTCTTGACAGTGCCTCTCCCACTCTTTCATCTGCTCTCCTTTTGCACTCTCTCACCACTGTCTTCACCTTTCTTTTACTCTCCATATACTCTGCTCTTCTTATATCACTTCTGCTTTGTAAAAACCTCTCATAAGCTACCCTTTTCTCTTTTACCACACTCTTTACCTCATCATTCCACCAATCGCTCCTCTTTCCTCCTGCACCCACCCTCCTATAGCCACAAACTTCTGTCCCACAGTCTAATACTGCATTTTCAAAACTATCCCAACCCTCTTCAAACATCCCCACTACTCATACTTGCATTAGTCCACCTTTCTGCCAATAGTTGCTTATATCTCACCCTAACTTCCTCCTCCATTAGTTTATACACTTTCACATCTCTCTTACTTGCTGTTGCCATTTTCCTTACCTCCCATCTACCTCTTACTCTAACTGTATCTACAACTAAATAATGATCTGATATATCCGTTGTCCCTCTATAAACATGTACATCCTGAAGCCTACCCATCAACCTTTTATTCACTAATACATAATCTAACAAACTACTTTCATTACGTGCTATATCATACCTTGTATACTTATTTATCCACTTTTTCATAAAATATATATTACTTATTACCAAACCCCTTTCTACACTTAGCTCAATTAAAGGCTCCCCGTTTTTATTTACCCCTGGCATCCCAAATTTACCTACTACTCCCTCCACAATATTTTTTACCTACTTTAGCATTGAGATCCCCAACCACAAGTACTCTCTCACTTGGTTCGAAACACCTTACTCGCTCACTCATCATTTCCCAAAATCTCTGTCTCTCCTCTACACTTCTCTCTTCTCCAGGTAAATAAACACTTACTATAACCCACTTTTCACATCCAACCCTTGTTTTACACCACATAAACCTTGCATTTTTACATTTATATTCCCTTTTTTTCCTGCTATAACTTATCCTTCAACATTATTTCTACATCTTCTTAAGCTCTAACTCTATTTAAAACCCCTGACCGAATCCCATTTATTTCTCCCCACTGAAACTCTCCCACCCCCCCTCAGCATTATTCCACTGAAAGCCAGAACATACAGCTTCTTCTCATTCATAACATCCACAGTCGTCTCTTTCTTATCATTCTCACAACATCCACGCACATTCAAACATCCTGCTTTGACAGTTTTCTTCTTTTTAGTAAGCTATACAGGAAAAGGGGTTACTAGCCCAGTGTTCCCGGCATTGTAGTTGACTTATACAACACGCATGGCTTACGGAGGAAAGATTCTTATTCCACTTCCCCATGGATATGAAAGGAAAAAATAAGAACAAGAACTATTAAGATAAAATCAAAGAAAACTCAGACGTGTGTGTATAAATAAACGTTGGTTTAGAAAGACACGTAAGCAAACACTATGACATATTTATTAGAAAACGTTTCGGCCCTGGGACCTTGATCACTTCTAACATGTAAAGTAAAAGGACACAAGTGCAACTAATGTGACATTTATTGTGGCAACGTTTCGCTCTCCAGGAGCTTTATCAAGCCATTACAAACAATACATGGACACAGAGGGTATATAAAGGTTCAGAGTGAGGTGAATACTAGTGAGGTACCATTTCGATGTTCACTAGTGGTAGTAGTAGTAGTAGTAGTGGTAGTGACAAAAGTAGAGCAATTAATTCGTACATGAGTAAAAGGATATAAAAGCTATTACTTGGGTAACATAAAATAGGTTGGACAAATATAAACTGGAATGAGGCAGCTTGTTTCAGTGTTCACTCTCTGTCTTTGTGTAGTATAACAGGAGAGACTATGTGATGCAGGGTTTACTGTTTTCAGGAGATTCTTGCGTAAGACTTCGGAGATGGTGAAGCTGCCGTTGTTTTTTTTAATTGTATTCGAAACAGCGATCAGTGCTGATTCGAGGCACTTGCTGTCTGCGGAAATTAGTTTCTTTAAATCAAAGAAACTAATTTCCGCAGACCAAGTGCCTCGAATCAGCACTGATCGCTGTTTCGAATACAATTAAACAAAACAACGGCAGCTTCACCATCTCCGAAGTCTTAGCAAAAACCTCCGAAAAACAGTAAACCCTGCCATCACATAGTCTCTCCTGTTATACTACACATAAGCACAGAGAGTGAACACTGAAACAAGCTGCCTCATTCCATTTATATATTGTCCAACCTATTTTTATGTTACCCAAGTAATAGCTTTTATATCCTTTTACTCATGTACGAATTAATTGCTCTACTTTTGTCACTACCACTACTACTACTACTACTACCACTAGTGAACATCGAAATGGTACCTCACTAGTATTCACCTCACTCTGAACCTTTATATACCCTCTGTGTCCATGTATTGTTTGTAATGGCTTGATAAAGCTCCAGGAGAGCGAAACGTTGCCACAATAAATGTCACATTAGTTGCACTTGTGTCCTTTTACTTTACATATTGTCGGTAATTCTACCAACTTTATTACACTTCTAACATACAGAGGGAGAAAGACATTATATATATAGGAGGAGAGTGAGGTGTGAGTGACGCATGGTGACCTGAAGAATGTCATGTTGGCATGAGGACGGGTAGACGATGAAATCGTGTAACTCCTGTGTTGTTGGGTTGGTGGTGCTTAGGTATCATGTATGCCAATGTTTTTGAAATCTTGTAGTTTCCAGTGTTGCGTTCTATAGTGTCGATGACGGCGATTAGTGAGGCTTCATAGAACACTATAGAACGTAACACTGGAAACTACAAAATTTCAAAAACATTGGCATACATGATACTTAAGCAGCACCAACCCAACAACACAGGAGTCACATGATTTCATCGTCTACCCGTCCTCATCCCAACATGATATTCTTCAGGTCACCATGCGTCACTCACACCTCACTCTCCGCCTATATATATGTCT
The DNA here is from genome assembly GCF_026875155.1 of Cherax quadricarinatus. NCBI lineage: Eukaryota > Metazoa > Arthropoda > Malacostraca > Decapoda > Parastacidae > Cherax > Cherax quadricarinatus. The sequence continues at coordinate 47,307,121 of NC_069404.1, forward strand.
TTCTACCTCTGTATGTTAGAAGTGTTCAAAGTCTCAGGACCGAAACGTTTTCTAATAAATATGTCGTAGTGTTTGCTTACGTGTCTTTCTAAACCAACTTGTCGGTATATATTACCAAGGTTTATATCATACATGAACGTATACATGTATGTGTAGTGTGACCTAAGTGTAAGCAGAAGAAGCAAGACGTACCTGAAATCTTGCATGAAAAACACCAGCAATCCTACCATCATGTAATACAAATACTGGCTTCCTTTTTACACTCACTTGGAAGGACGGTAGTATCTCCCGAATGGTTGCTGTTTGCCAACCTACTACCTACCTACCCACCTATATATATATATTTATATATATATATATATATATATATATATATATATATATATATATATATATATATATATATATATAATATATTATATATATAATATAATATTTATAATAAATATATATATTATATAATAGTATATATATATAATATATATATATATATATATATATGCAGAACAACCACTGCTAGAAAATAGTGAAATTCCAAGCGCTTTCGTGATTTCTCACATTACATTGTGATACTGTGATCTTATTGTATATATGTATTAGTGTGAGTGTGTGTGCAGGCTCACCGACGTGCCTGATAGGTTCAGCTCCTGGACTCGCCATTCATCCTAATTTATGCTAAACCTTCATAATCTGCTACTTACTGTTCCTGGTACAAGGGCGGGTTGTTGACAGTAATGAAGGAAATACAAAAGGTGTAGAACAAGATTTTATTGCGAACCGAAACATCACAATAGAATCTTATTTTACTCCTGCGTTTTTCTTCAGTGCCTCTAAACCAGTTCTTTTCCACACGTTTACTATTCTTACACACTTGCACATCAGAGTGAGACGCTTCCGTCTGAGTCCCCTTGTTTAGTTCCCCATTTGAGGAAAACATGTTTTCTTTTTTTCCAGAAAGCAGGGTTAAATGGGGGTGTAGCAGAGGGAATAGATATAATTAAGATATGTTCCGAAAGTAGGCTGGGATAAAGTTTTGGAATGCTTGTTGCATTTGTTTAATGTACATATGAAAGAGGGGAAGGCATCTGAGTTTGACAGATAGAGCAAGGATACTACTTTCTGTAAAGTAGAAATAAGACCTAGAGATAATGTAAAAATTGTGCGAGAGTAATTCTGTTGAACACAACAGATAAACTGTTATTAAAAGTCACAGGAAAGACAAAGACCTGAGTGTAGAGAAAGAAGGTACTTCCGGCATGGATGGTGATATATGTGTTAAGTGTTTACATGAGAGTCTATAAGTGAGCACTACCTAGATAAGGATAAGGAGTTATTTGTTGTATATATGGACTCATATATATGAGGAATCGAGAAGCCACGTGTCTGATGTTGCAAATATATGAACTAAATGAAGGGTTATTAAGACCTTGTAACTGAAAATGAGTTCATATAGGTATATAGAGAAGTTTTTTTTTGTTTTTGTTTCTTTTTTTTTTGGGGGGGGAGGTGAAAGACATTAATGTGTAATAACATAGTTGTTATTTAATGCATTTATGGACAGGGGAGAGCTATGGCCTTAATAAAATTTATCATAAAGTGTGAATAGCCGCAGATGTTGTTTACTGATCACGCAGTGATTTTGAAAGTGCAAAGTTTGGTGCGGAGGTTGCAAGAGTAAGGGTGCAAACAGAAGGAAATTTAAAGAAAAGGTGAAAAGAGAAAAGTGATGAAAGAAGCATTCTAGGCAGTGCAGCACTGGTAGAGGTAAATTACTTTAGATATTTGGGAGTTACATGTCGGTACATTGTTCTGTAAGTGATCAAGTGAATAATATGAAAATGAGAATAAGAAAGTAGTATGAATTTTATAGAGACAATTAAGAAAAAAGATTGTTAGTAAATTAAAAAGTGAAATGTACCAGAGTAGAATGAAACCGAGGCTTTTGTATGGTTGTGAAAAGTTGCCATTGGATGAGGTGGCAAGGACCCTGAAGATGTCGCTTCTGAACTCAGTGTGTAGCCAGAATGTTCTGCATATGAGGTAGGAAGTTAGACGGCGACGGGGTGACAAGAAAGATGTAATTCATGGATCGTAGGAGGTAATGTTGAGATCGTGTCGTCATTTAGAAAGGTTGAAGCTATATTTGCCAATGAAGGTGTTTAAACTCAGCGGAAGCTGACATAAATTTTCATAAAATTCACTGGCGTTCCAAAACTACATATTTACCGAACAATCTATGAACCCAGAAACAGTCGTAATGAATGACTGTCAGTGAATAAACAGAAAAATGAACCGGGATTCGAACCGTTTATAAACTACATGACTTTTGGGAGTACGAGAATAGATATGCTGTGAAAGCACATTTGTTTATTCATTGACTGTCGTTCATTACGATTTTTCTAGTGTTTATAAACTGCTTGGTAAACATTTAGTTCAGGGACCACCGAATTTCGAGAAAATTAATAACTGAAAGTGTTCATTATTTGATGGTTTCTGCACTGAAATACTTTTAATTTGAGGCAGATTTGAAATGTTTAATGTATTTTGCTTCGATAATAAGAATAAAAAGATGATTTTTTAACTTGTGACTTTGTGACAGTGGTGACGTGTACTTAGCTCAGTGGTGACGTGTACTTAGCTCAGTGGTGACGTGTACTTAGCTCAGTGGTGACGTGTACTTAGCTCAGTGGTGACGTGTACTTAGCTCTGTGAAGACCTCTTTGTGTGCTCTCTGTGAATCTGAACCAGGATGCCCTCTCTTGAGCAACTTTACCAGCAGCTGAAAGAAGAGCTTAGGGTTGCTAAGCAGGAGATACGGGAATTAACGGAGGAGAACAAGAGGAGTCGAAGTAATCCTCCTATTGTGAGTCCCCAGGTTAAGAGGGGAGCTTGGACAGTGGCGGGGCAACATGGAACCAAGCTGAGGATCAAGAAGACTGTTGGAGAGCCAGAAACAACGAGGACCCAAAAGACTGCTGTGGAAACTTCCAACCCATTTTCGGTGCTACCTGACGAATGTGGGTGTTCTACTGGAAATGTCACAACGAGCACCAGGAAAGCATTGGCTGACGTGAGTGAGACATCCCTGGAAACCGCCAACGAAAACCATCGAGAACGTCTTGACGAATTCCACAAGTGAAGGTGTAGTGCTACCTACCGAATGTGAGACGACTACTGGGAACATCACGACGGACGTCGCCAAGGAAGGTAAAAACATTGTTGTTGTTGGGGATAGCCAGATTAGGTACATGGATAGGGCATTCTGCTTGAAGGATAGAAGTAGGAGACAGAGAGTGTGTTTTCCTGGGGCTGAGATGAAGGATATTGTTAGCCATCTGGATGACATCATGAGAGATAATGGGGGCAATCCTATTATGTGTCTCAATCTGGGGGCAACGGTTGGCAGACGTAGGAGTGAGGACTGATTAGCAGGTAAAAGGTCAGCAATAGAGATAATTTGGAGAAAGGGTGGGAACCCTGTCATATGGTGGTTTTTTTGCCAGGGAGGAGTTGGAAATGAATGGTTTTCCACACCAAATTGGTGTCAATTGCTGGCTGGACAAGTACTGTAAGGAAATGTGGTAACATTCTTTGACAACGGGGACCCCTTCTATGGCAAAAATGACATGTATGCCGGGGATGGGGTTCACTTACTAGGTCTGGGGGGGGGCACTGGCCAACGCAGGGGGGAGCTTTAGGTCTTTAAACTGGAATAGTTAGTGGTAGGGGTTTTGGGGGAAAAACAGGGGTCGCATGCAGTAATATAGTACAGGAAACTAGTAATGGGCAAAATGAGGTGGATATTAAAGCCATGGCACAAAATTGACAAGGACAGTAATGGTTTAGTGGAAAACAAAAGGGAGCGGGAAGGGTAAAGAAAAAAAGGGGGGTCCAAAAATATATTAACAAATAGTCTAGTGTAAAAAAAAAAAATTAGATAGTTGCAGTGCAGGAACATTGATATTTCCAAACTGAGACTGGTTTTTTTAAAATTCAAAAAGTCGGACTGCCCGCGGAATTCACATTCGGGGTTTTTAAATTTTCCAAGTAATGAAAAATCGGGGAAAAGGGGGGGGGGTGGCAGATCCGAGATCGCTTGAACTGTTGCAAAAAAAGGGTATTAAGCTGAAGTAACACATCAAATCTGTTGGATGAATTTTTTAAAGGGAATGAAAAATTTATTTTAGGTGTGATATACCGTCCCTCAAACTTAGATAGGGACCAAGGAGGAAACTGTTAGGGCCACAAGGCACGATAATGTAGTAATTCTAGGAGATTTTAACTTTAGTCATATTGATGGAATTTCTTGACTGGAATTTAGAATCATACGACTTCTTAGAAGTAGTTCAGATTGTTTTTTGAAGCAGTTTGTGACAGAACCTACAAGGGGTAATAACCTACTTGACTTAGTTCTGCCAAACAATGAATCCCTTGTTAATAATTTAGAAATTTCAGAGGAACTGGGTGCTAGCGATCACAAATCAATTACATTTAGCATTGAATGGAAGTATGATAGTAGGGATAACTCAGTAACAGCCCCAGATTTTCGCTTAGCAGATTACGATGGGCTTCGAGAACACTTATCATCTGTTGACTGGGGTAACGAAGAGAGCTATCAATATGACAGTTTTCTGAACACTATACATGCTGCTCAAAGAACGTTTATCCCATATAAAGAAATTAGATCAAATAGAAATGACCCAAAATGGATGAATAATAGGCTGAAAAATCTACTAGGGCATAAGAAAGGAATTTATAGGCGTATCAAAAGAGGTGAGGGTCATCTTATGAATTAGTATATTGACATTAAGAGGGACATTAAAAACGGGATAAGAAAAGCTAAAAGGGACTATGAAATTAAAGTTGCTAGGGATTCTAAAACTAACCCAAAATTTTTTTCCAGGTATATAGAACAAAAGTTAGAGATAAGATAGGTCCCCTTAAAAATAACTATGGGCATCTTACTGACAAAGAAAATGAAATGTGCTCGATTTTAAATAATTATTTTCTCTCTGTTTTTACACAGGAAGACACTAACAATATTCCAGTAATTAATTTTTATATTGGGCCAGAAGAAGATAAATTATGTAACATCTGTCTCTAGTGAAATGGTTGTGAAGCAGATAGACCGGGTCTTGATGAGGTTTTTTCAAGGGTTCTTAAGGAATGCAAAATGGAACTCTGTGAACCATTAACTAATATTTTTAATTTATCTCTTCAAACAGGTGTAGTGTCTGATATGTGAAAGATGGCTAACGTAATTCCTATTTTTAAAACAGGGGACAAATCGTTACCGTCAAATTACCGCCCAATAAGCCTGACCTCAATTGTAGGCAAATTACTAGAGTCAATTATAGCTGAGATTATAAGAAGCCATCTCGATAAGCATAGCTTGATTAATGATACTCAGCATGGATTCACAAGAGGCCGGTCTAACCCATACGACGTCTCCATTATTGTCACCGCACTGAAAAACAAGGCAGAAGATTTAAATTCCTTACCACCCTTTATATACAAAAAAGCGTCACAAGTACTATCACCAATCATTGCAACACTCTTTAACAAATCCATTGAATCCTCCACCTTCCCTACAGTTGTCAAAATAGCAAGGGTCACCCCGATCCATAAAGGAGGAGACCAAACAGAGTTGAATAACTATAGGCCAATATCCAATTTACACCCTCTCTCAAAAATCTTCGAAAAATTAATTCATAAACGAATCTACTCCTACCTCATCTCCCAAAACATTCTCAACCCCTGCCAATTTGGATTCAGACCTAATAAAAATACTAATGATGCTATTATACACATGCTAGAACATATATACACTGCAATAGAGAAAAAAGAAGTCCCACTGGGGATCTTCATTGACTTACGTAAAGCTTTTGATACAGTTGACCATAACTTGCTCCACGTAAAATTGTCACACTATGGTATTAGAGGGCACTCCCTCAACTACCTCCAGTCATACCTCAGCAACAGAAGCCAATATGTGTACGCAAATGGGGCAAGCTCTTCCGCACAACCAATTACAGTTGGTGTCCCACAGGTAAGTGTCCTTGGCCCTCTTCTCTTTCTCCTATACATAAATGACCTACCAAATGCTTCGCAATTACTCAAAACGTCTACAATAAAGATATCCAGATGTTGCACATGTGTCTTAACTTTCACCCCTACTGCTGCTGCTATGACCACCCCTCCCCCGACCTCCTTACCCACTTCCTCATCCCCAACCAAAGTTTCCACTTCCTCATCCCCTACCAAAGCTTCCACTTCCTCTGCATCTACCTTCGCCCACTCCTCCACCACAACCAAAACTTCATCCAGGTCCAACTCCACCTCCTCCAGACAAAATCCACTCAAACCTAAACCTGCCCCAACTTCTGACAGACAGACAAAAGAACATAAAAACAGATCCATCTCTTCCTCCCCCTCCAGGAAACGGGTCCGTAACATCTACAAACTCACATCCACTGATGGTACCACTATCATGGGCTTTAATCCAAACTCCTCCCCCGACATTAACTTTGCTATGACGAAACCATTAAATCATGTTTAAAGTGATTCAGTTCAACGTACGTTCTTACTTTACAATTAGACACCTACTGGCCGAGCTCCTTGAAGCAGAGAGGCCAGATATTGTTTTGCTAAACAGTACCTGCCTCAAAGCCCCTCAATGTATCCTCCATTTTGGTTATACTGCACTACAGTCCCCCTGTGATCCCCGCGATGGGGTTGCCATCCTTGTCAAATCCAACATAAAACACGAATTTCTCCCAATCCCTTTTATTCACCAACACTGTCTTGCAGTCAGAATACACACCCACCTTGGCCCCTTTATCTTTTTCACCACCTATGCTCGCCTAAACACTATTCTCAACATACACGATCTTTCCTTAGTCTTCAACTATACGAACACACCAATATACTTACTAGCTGACATGAATGCCAAACACACCGCCGTTCATCACACCAGTAACAACCGACTTGGTCACCAATTACTCAACTTCACAAACCATAAACACCTACTTCATCTTGGCCCAGACTTCAATACCTTCTACAACCACATGGGCCAAGGCAAACCAGACATCATTCTGGCAAACCGGGCCAGCTCTTTATTTCAACACTACATCTCACCTGGGCCTATTACAGGCTCTGATCACATCCCAGTCATCTTACACATCTCCTCCAATCCTATCCTCATTCCAACCACACCTTCCTTCTCCTACAAGAACGCTGACTGTAATGCTTTCAAACAACACATAGACAATATTAACCTCACCTATGACTACAACAACAAACCTATCTCTGACATCGGTACTCAACTTGATCTCATCCAGGACACCATTACACAAGCAGCCAACATGGCAATACCAAAGAAAATTCACACCATTCGTTATTCCTTCAAGCCGTCACTCAGAACAAGAAGACTAATTATCTGCTACCACAACCGCTTCCTCTACAACACACATAGATTTAATCAAGTCCGATTAGATCTCACTTACCTTAGAAACAACATTTTACACAGCCTAGACCAAGACCGCAACAATCACTGGTCACAACTAATACAACAAGCAGACAAACAGCGTATTAAAAACACTAAAGCCTTCTAGAACTTTATCAAAAAAATCAGAGGCACAACTCCCACCAACAAATTCAAACACATCACCCACAACAACACACACATCTCAGACCCGCAGGCTGCTACCAATATCTTCAAACACATCTGGGAGAACATCTTCCACCCTCACCCACCTCACCCTAACGTTATTCAACACATTCAGAACATAGAACACTGGAACACTGCACACACAAGAAACAACACCAGATAGCCACATACATCTAGACTCTCTTACCTCCTCCCAAGAACTCGACACTCCTTTCACCAACACAGACATTAAAACTCTCCTCAGACACCTTCCTCCCAAGGCTCCTGGTGCCTCTGGCCTAAACCATATTATCCTAAAACACATTCCTGACTCTATCATTACTGCCTACACAAACCTCCTCAATGCGTCCCTTGCCTCTGGATACTTCCCTTCCCTCTTCAAAGCTGCTACTGCTATCCTCCTTCCTAAACCCAATAAAGACCACTCTGACCCTAGAAACTATCGTCCTATCAGCCTCCTCGAAACTTTAGGAAAACTCTTTGAAAAACTCATTAACCATCGCCTTCGCAGATACCTGGAACACAATTCTCTACTTTCTGATGGCCAGTTTGGCTTCAGAACACACAGATCCACACAGGATGCCATTAACATCGTTCTCAACTACATCCACATAAACACAAAACAAAGAAACAGGACAGCCCTGGTTGCAAAAGACGTTGAAAAAGTTTTTGACACTGTCTGGCACGAAGGGCTCAAGTACAAACTCTGCACTAACTTTAACCTGCCTCTCATTACTCGTAAACTCCTCTGCAACTTCCTAGACGGCCGTACCATGAGAATAAAATTCCAAGGCTGTTACTCTGACTACTTCACGCTAAATGCTGGAGTACCCCAGGGATCTGTCCTCTCCCCTACCCTCTACATTTTATACACTAACGACATTCCAACACCTGTATACCAAAACTCCATCACACTAGCCTATGCAGACGACATTACACAACTTATCACTCATGCCAATATAGATACACTCGCACACAAAACACAAAATGAGGTCGACAGGATAGCCATCTGGGAACAAAAATGGAGGATCGAAACCAATGCAGCTAAATTCAGCATTAGGTATTTTAACTACAGGAAACGTGATCCTCCACTACCTGTCGAGCTCAGAACAGTTGACACCCGCACTTACATCCCCATCACACAATCTGTCACTGTCCTTGGCGTTAATCTTGACTACCTTCGTTTACTCGGACACATTCACTCAAGGCATGCAATAGCTAGTAAGGCCCTTGCGGGCCTCTACAGGCTGAAAATGCTTCTCAACGCACCAAACTACACCTCTACAAATCCCTAATACATCCTCTGATAACTTACTCTCCTCTAGCCCTCTCTCTTGCAGCAAAAACAAACTTGAAATTGAACACATGTGCAACATCTGGGTATCTTTATTGTAGACGTTTCGCCATCCAGTGGCTTTATCAATACAATTTCCAGGACATAACTTGAAGACAGGAGAACTATGTACAGAAGATGAGGTATTCAGTCCCCTAACCTAGCAGTAGGTGCGAAGAGCACCGTAGTCGTGGAGATTCTGAAGCAGAAGCTGTTGTTGTTGTTAAAGATTCGCCGGTATTCTCCCGGTCCAGGCCCTTCCAAGTGGTGGCCCGGCACTGGCTCCCTGTCTAGGGAGTATCTGAGACCTAAGTCTCCCATGGGAGGAGGCACAAGTACCCCCCTCATTTTGTGAGCTACAAACTCGGGCTCTGGCACCAACCCTGCCCTAGAAGGGCAAGGCATGGTGTCGATCTTGCTAGCGCTATGCTCTCCTGTGTGGAGTGTCTTGTGTTGGTGTTCTTTTTCATTCATTCATGTTGATTCGCTGGTACTTCCGGCCCAGGTCTTCTCCAGATGGTGACCCGGCAGTGGCATCCCGGGTGGGGAGTGACGATCACCTTCTTTCTTTGCCCTCTGGTTGGAGGGTGTCGTCTTCTTCTATCTTGCACTGACTTCCCCGGAGAGAAGCTCAGTCGGGCAGAGGCAGCAGTTACAGGGCTGATTGGAGCCACACCCCAGCTTTAGCGGACAGCAAAGTGCTGGGTAAACTTATCTTCATGGTGAATGGTCATGGATAGTCGTGCTAGAGGAGGGTACCGTCTTCAAGGTCCCCATTCTGAAGCATCCTGAATTTCCTCTTTGAGGTGTACTCGACTTCCACAAAGTGTTGGGTGTTGGCAGTGAGTAGTCTGGTCATGTCTGCAGTGGTGTATGTAGCAGTTTGGTCGTAGGTATACTTGACTGTTCCGTCCTGGAGGTGCTGATGGATTTCTGAAGACAGTATTGTGTTCTTATACTGCTTGGTTGTGTAAAAGTATACACCCTTCAGGTATCGGACTTGGTGTGGTGCAGCAGTGTCAGTGGCAATGGCACCGTGAGGTGCATCTGCAGTTTCTTGTGTCTTTGCTTTCTTGGCTGGTGGCTGAACTGGTGAAGGCGATATTTCCGACTGGTCAGTTGCTCTAGCAGTGGATGCAAGCGGTAGTGGACTCTCATTGGGGGGGTTTGCCGACGTTCAGTGGTCTCTGATTGGCCCATTTTCTGTGTTAGTGGAGGTTGTGACAGCGGTGGGCAGCGGTGTTTGCTGGTAATATTTGCAGTAGATTTTAGGGGTCTCAGGGAAGGTGGTGATGCAGGGAATGTGAGGCCAGGCATATTATTTAGTTTGAAAAGTTCATTGATGGTGGTGTTGAAGGAACCAGGCTCAGTGCATTCTGTAATGTGCATACATAATGCAATAAAGAATCTTGGTGGAGTCGGCAGTAGGTGCTGGCAGGGAAGTGGTGGGAGCAGCTTGCGTGGCATGTAGTATCTTGGTAGTGTCTGCTTGAAGCTTGGGGATGCAGAATATGTGGTTGCTTGTGGGTTTTGGGTTTCTTTTGTTGTTGTTGTTGTTTCTTGAGTATGTCTCTTCTGGTAGGGCACCTGGCAGCAAGAGTATGGTGGTCATTCTTGCAGTTCAAGCATTTAGGGGTGAAGCAGTAGTGCAATTCTTGAAAGTAATTTACCTCACGGCCCCAGGTGGAGCAGAACTTCTTGTCCTTGGTAGGACAATCATTTGTGGTGTGTAAGTATGAGTAACAGTTATAGCACTGTGAGATATGTTGGAATTTCTCTGCTTCGATGAAGGCTGGGTTGATGTGGAAGTGTGAATAGCCAGGCCTCAGCGAGAGCTCTGGCTGCCATGTTGACGTCACTGAAGGTGACCTTCAGCCCTGGATGAAGCATTGGGGATTTTAGTAACGAAGGGCCACCTTGGCCCAAGGGTTCTTTGCTTCGATAGATGACTTGATTTCTTCAGTGGCCTGTACAGTGATAAGGTTGTCGAGTCGCTTGAGGAACACAGTTCTCCTGGCCCTCAGTGCTGGGGAAGTCAAGACAAGAAATCCCTGGTCTCGTAGAGTGGTAGTAGCAGTAGTGGTAAGTAGTTTCTCAGCCTCTGTGACGTCTGTACAGACGACAACAAAGGCCTCTTTGAGCGATAAAATCGCATTACATTTGACTTGCAGCCTGCCGCTAACGACAGCTGCAAGTGCTAGTTTGGACGACTCATTGGTTGTGCCACTGGCTGGTTTGATCTTTACTCTGTTAGAGTAATGCATCGTGAGTAAGCAGTGGTGAAGCAGAAGCAAGGCGCCTGACGCTTATATAGTAACGTCAGGTGGAAATGGGACGGGTAGCAGACGAGGGCATAGTCACTAGTAGGCGGGATTCCCCAGTAGAAGTATGTCCTACCCAAAGAGATGGGTTAGTTGTAGTAGTAGTTGTCGTAGCCGTGAAGGTTATGTACATGTCCTCAGAATCAAGATTCCATGATGTTGCAGTGTCTGACAGGTTGTACAAGAATGGTATACAATACCGACAAGATGAAATTGAGACACATGTGCAACATCTGGGTATCTTTATTGTAGACGTTTCGCCATCCAGTGGCTTTATCAATACAAATTCCAGGACATAACTTGAAGACAGGAGAACTATGTACAGAAGATGAGGTAATCAGTCCCTCAACCTAGCAGTAGGTGCGAAGAGCACCGTAGTCGTGGAGATTCTAAAGCAGAAGCAAGGCGCCTGACGCTTATATAGTGTCTCAATTTCATCTTGTCGGTATTGTATACCATTCTTGTACAAAAACAAACTTACTTAAACTGCAGCATGTCCAGATCAAGGCGCTGCGCTGGGTGCTTGATGTCAGATGGGAGGACTTCGCCACAAACGAGTCTCTCCATGCCCAATTAGACATCCCTGCGCTGAATCTGTACTGGAAGACGTTCAGTGACAGACAGATAGACAAACTTGAGACACGACATGACTACTGGACCTCTCTCCTTGACGAAGACATTCGCAGACCCATAAACCAACACAACCTTTTCTATTCCTTGCATGATCCTGCTCCTAACCCTATTTACAAATAATCTTGGATTCGCTGACATGTACCTTCTATGACAGGTACAATTCTGTGACCCACGTTCGCCTTAGCTTTTGGGTTAAGACATGGCTCAGTTCTACACTCTTCTCTAGCGCTAAACGTTGCATGTCCCTTCCTCCCCGCTCACCCCACCGGAGTCTCAACAGAAGAGGCTGAATTTCTCTTCTCAATATCTGTCCCACGATCGCCTTCGCTGCTGGGTTAAGCCCTGGCTCTATTTCTACAACTAAGAACACTCCTCTCCAGCACTATTCTGCGTCTGTCCCGTTTTCCCCGCTTATCCCATTTGGGATCTTACCTGAACTTTCGTTCGTTCGTTCGTCCGATCACACAGTTGCTCTACACTCAAGAGCAGCGCTGTATAGCCCTTGTGGCTTAGCGCTTCTTTTTGATTATAATAATAATCTACACTCAAGAAGCCTCCCTTCGACCCCGCCGGGGTGGAGAATTTATATTCTACAAACGTCACATCCTCTTCACAGTGCTGTCGCATCATGTGAAAATCAAGTCTGTGAATGGTGCAATTAATAACTCCTCGAACTTAGCTTTAGCTACCGTCGTTAGGACTTGCCTGCAGGTCAAATTTACCACAATCAACACTCTGAAGGACTCCTTCGTTAATGTCTGCACAGACGACACTAAAGCATCAAAACTAATGGACGACCCTTCAGTCAGGACCCTACAAACACAACAATTCACTCTATCCCCGTCTCCATTCTTGAAGCCGATACGTTCGGTCTTTGTGAAAAGACTGGACAATATCGTCACCTCTCTCTCTACTGAAGCACTGAAGACATTTATTGAGGAACAAAACACCTGGGCCTCGGTAGACAGCATCTCCAAGATCCCTAACGCTCATCTATGCTAAAGATTACATTCTCAGACATCTCCATGGCTGCCCAAGCTCTCTCTGACGGACTGGCCATCTCATGTTACCACATCCACCCTAGTCATATAGAACAAGAACGTTTCACATATATCTCCCACTGCTGGACCTGCTACTCCTATAAACACACCACCAAGGACTGCCCCATCAAGGATAAGAAGTTTTGTTCAAAATGTGGGAATGATGGACACGATTTCAGATCCTGCACTATTACTATAGCACCAATATGTCTTAACTGCAAGGGTAATCACCATACCCTTGCAGCTAAGTGCCCACTCAGGAAAGAAATCATTTTGAAGAAAACTGAAGTTCTGAAGAACACCTCCAATTCACCGACATACGCTGGAATAACCGGAATAAACACCGGAATTCCACCAATCACCTCATGAAGTTCAAGGACTCCCGACTAGTGCTCAGAGAACCTGATTTCCGCAGACGTAAATTCCTTGAATAATCATTAATCGCTGTTTCTAACAAAATCAATCAAAATGAAGGCAGCAAAAATCCTCCTCAAAACAATAAACCTTGCCATCACATAGTCTCTGCTGCTAATACTACACAAGAACATAACAGACGAGGTACACTAAAACAGGCCTTCTCAAATACAACCATTAACAGAAATATTTGTCCAGCCTATTTTTATGCTACTCAAGTAATAGCTTTTATAACCTTTTACTCGTGTGTAAGTTGACTGTTCTGCCATATTGTATTACTACTACTACTACTACAACTAAAATTACTACTACTACTACTACTGCTACTACCACTAGTATTACACTTCACTCTAAGCCTATATATACTGGCTATATAACCTGTCGGTACTGTATACCATTTTGATATTCACTATATATACTCTCTGTGTCCTTGTATTGTTTGTAACGGCTTGATAAAGTTCCTGGAGAGCGAAACGTTGCCACAATAAAATGTTACATTAGTTGCACTTGTCCTTTTACCAAACATATTGTCGGTAATTCTACCAACATTAATACAGTATTTATATTGACTCGTGAGCCGAGATTTACAGGCAAGAGCAGCAAGCTCCTTTCCCATCAGACGACATCCCTTTATGTGGTCGCTGATCAGTGTGAGCTACTCCTGAGAATGATTTGTATGTTGCAATACAGTACCAAATGTTGCGACTGCAGAAGCAACTTGATACACATCTGGGAAGGCTGGCTTATAGCCAGACAACTTTTGTGGGACTCACATTGGTTCTTTTGTCATTTTTGGGGGCACAAATTATGAAAAATTTTGCTATTATAGTCTCCAAGACTTGACATAAGAACAGCGGAACACTACAGTAGGACTATTGGCCCAAGCTAGGCAAGTCCAATCACACTCATGTTACACCCATTCATATACCCGTCCAACTTATATTTGAAGCTATCTCAAGTTCTCGCTTCAGTGACGTTATTTGGAAGTTTGCTTCTTTCATCTACAATTTTTTTGACCTATATCATTTCCAAGTCTAAATTGATCCAAACTGAATCCATTGTTTCTAGTTTTGACTTGTTTTGATGTTTACAGCACATTATTAATTATATCTCGTTTACTTATTGAAGATTGTGCTTCTATTTGTATATATGAGTCATGGCATCCTTATTTCGACGCCTTTCCATAGAATGCAGCTTCAGTATCGAAGCTTATCTTTATAAGAAAGGTTTTTGATACATGAGAACACCTTCCTTACCATTCTGTATATATATCATTGCATATGTCCATTCTGTATAATAGATACCTGAACAGAACTGCATAATCTTAAAGAAATGTTACCAATGATATGAGGAGCTCTATAATTTATACTTCTTAACATGAAGCCAGGAATTCTATTACTCTTATTGCGAACTCATTTGCAGAGTTGACTTTAAATATTTGCTAACCATAACTCCAGAATCTTTTTCGTATTCAGCTTGACTAAGATGTGCAGTATCTTATTTAGCCTAGATGTACCATGCTATTCACTGGTCAACAATTTTTGAAAAGTTGAATGCTTCTTAAATGAGATTAGTTAATTCTTATCACCTTGAAAAATGCTTATTGGCTATATCTTTAAAGATACGAGACATGTAACATTCGATTATTTTATTGCAACGTACAATATGTGTATGTTTTAAACTAATCCGTACACTCTGCCTTTTGCTGACACTTATTGTGAGCTGAAAATCTATCTTCCAATGTCAAGCAATAGTCTGCAATCATTCTTGTGACCCATTTGCCCTGGTACCATTTTTTCATGGTTGAAATATCTTTGTGAAACCTTTCACCATGTTCGTCACTAACTGCTCCACATTCACTGGAAAAAAATAGTCTAAATATGAGTCCAAAAAGTGGATTTTAAGTGATATGTTTCATTCTATATTCTTGTAAGCTTTGATGAGGTTTTCCATCAATTCTTCAATAGTTGCCTTCCCTTCGTTTCGAAAATCCCTTCCCGTCCTAATGTAAATGGTTAGATACCCACAACTGTTGCAGATTTTATTGGACCCAGTTCTTATCCTGGTCACCAATTTTGCATCCAAAATATAGGTGATATGCCTTTCTAACTGCAGCAGTTATACAATGCTTCTCAATGCAGAGGTCACCTCATCACAAATGTAGCAGAAGTTGTCTGCTCTGTTCACACAAGTACGAGGCATCTGAAAGAAGAAAACAATAAACAATTAGAAGATAAACAGAAATTTTTTTCATTACTTTATCATTATAATACAGAGCATGACAACTAAGCAGAAGTATTTATATCATTCAGTAGGAAAATAAATGTGGAAAATTGCATTTATCTGAATGTAACTAATTATGTACATAAGGTGTTAATGTTGCAGTTTAAAAACTGTAGTGTAAAGCACCCTTCTGGCAAGACAGTGATGGAGTGAATGATGGTGAAAGTTTTTCTTTTTCGGGCCACCCTGCCTTGGTGGGAATCGGCCGGTGTGATAATAAAAAAAAATAAAAAATAACAGTAAATGATAACAAAGATAATTATTATTTATCAATGTTACATAAACAAGTAGGAATTTGGGACACCTAGGTCGGAAAAAATGTCCCCCTTCGATACCTACCACTGTCATATCCACAAGTTTCTCTGGACCTATTAATTACCAATGAAATATGTATAACCAGGAATACTGGTAAATATATAAATTTTGTGGACTGTATATTAAAAATAATAAATGGTTATATATATATACACAATTACATAACAGAAGGAAAATATATCTTAATATCACTCACCAATTTGAGTGGATATTAAGTTGTATCATGCTCAGAAAAACCTCACTAACTAAATTTATGAAAACACTGGCCAGAATTATACACAAATCAAGAGAGCTTATCTGAGGTTCCTGGAGCTGTCTTGTCCAGTCGTCTGATATCTCAAGTTATGCAGGAATGCATGTCCAACAATTTCGCCTCCTATTTGAGAGGTGTCAGCCCAATTTTAACCTCTAGAGCATAAAAATTCCTTCCCATTACACTAACGTTGTATCCAATTCAAAACCAAGATGGCGAGTCCCGTCTGCGCAGACGCAGGCTTTCCGTTTTCTCTGACATAAATATTATTAAATGCAGTATGGCCATCTATTTACATATAAATACTGAATTTCTGGAAAATATATACAGTATTTTCCACACTGCGGCCGGCCGGAGTTCGTTGCTAAACGATTCAAATAACTCCTTCCTTTAGGAGATGATTCCAGCCAGTTCTGGCTTGAGTGGCTGTTCTCCTAGTAGGTCTTACTACGATTTCATCTTCCGGCATCACTTGGTCTGCTTTATCTTCCATATCACTCGTGTCACTTTCCCTCAGATTTTCATTTATGTTTGATTGAACACCTAATTCCAAGGGAATCAATTTATTAATTGTGCGTAAACTTTCCTGGCCACGACACCACACTTTGACATTCCTGACAACACCTTGTGCATCTGGGTACAATGTCAATACTTTGCCCAGAGGCCACAATGTTCGATGTTGTCCAGTGTCAATTAACACAATGTCACCTGGTTGAATGGTCTGTCGATTTACTGCCTCTGTCGCACCATAAAAGTGTTCACGTAGTGTAAGAAGATATTCCTTACACCACACATTAGACCAATGATCACTTACTTTATTTAACATTTTAAATTTATTACACAACACTGCCGCATCATTGTAATCTTCATCACTTTCTTCCGGATTATCTCTATAGACAGGGGCAGCTTCCAATTTCTTCCCACATATTAGGTGAGAAGGTGTTAATACATCTGCATCAGGTGTATCACTCATGTACGAGAGAGGCCTATTATTTATACTATTTTCTGCCTCCACTAACACTGCACGGAATTCTTCCAAATCAATTCTCTTCCGGTGTAGTACTTTGCAGAGACACCTCTTCACTGTGCCTATCAGTCTTTTGTACAGCCCCCCCTGCCAAGGGGCACTAGGAGTAATAAATTTCCAGGTACACCCTCGCTGGGTTAACAGAGATTGAACATCGTTACTATTATTTAATTCTATCAAGTGTTGAGCACCTGCTACAAAATTTGTGGTATTATCCGAAATCATCAACCTCGGACAGGAACTCCTAGGTGCAAATTTTCGAAACAACTGTATAAACTGTTCTGCAGACAAGTCCTGTGCCACTTCTAAATGGACTACCCTAGTAGCAGTACAGGTGAACAAACAAACATACACTTTCAGTGGAACACTATCTGAAGTACCTGTTAAAATTATTGGACCACTATAGTCTACACCTGTTACATCAAATGGTTTCACTAATTGTACACGCTCTTTTGGCAATGGTGGAGGACCTGGGTACATATAGGATCTGGCATCCACACGGCGACATATTACACAAGATTTAATCACCCTTTTTACACTTTGCCGTCATTGTGGAATCCAGAAAGTTTCCCTAATACAATTTAAGGTATCTTGTACCCCACCATGCATTACATTTTTATGGGCATTTAGAACAATCAAATTTGTTAGATGATGAGTTTTGGGCAGTAAGATAGGGTGTTTAGCATAATCACCCAATTCAGCATTTTGTAACCTACCTCTGCACCTAATTACATTGTTCTCTAAATACAGCCCCAATTTCTCTATTATGGAACCTTTCACAATTTTTCTTTCCACCATCAATTTAATCTCATTTCCATAGATTTCCTCCTGTACCCTCTTTATCCAAAATTGAAGAGGATGTGAAAACTTATATGAAATATTCATCTTGTTTAGAAATTTAAACACCAACTTAGTTGCATTGATTAGTTTGGGTAAAGAAGAATACCTATTTATATCATGGCTAAGAAGGAAAAATATTGGAGCGGTGGTCACAGTAATTTAAACAGGAGCAATATACGCCTTTTGTACAAGCCAATTAGCTTTATTTACCAACCAGCTCGGTCCTTTAAACCATGATACAGCATTTACAAATTTAGCATAAGATAAACCTCGAGACAAGAAATCAGCTGGATTCTCCTCACCAGGTATATGATTAAATGTTAACATATGCTGACCCAAACTATTATACTTCTCTTGCATTTGATTAATTTCAGCAACTCTGTTTTGTACGTGCACAATTTTACTGTTTCCATTACGACTCCATTGTAAGGATACCTCATTATCAGAAAAAATTACAGTGTCGCTAATATTTATCTCCTGCAACTTATTTCTTATATAATTAGCTAATTTGACACCTACATAAATGGCTGTTAATTCCAACTGAGGTAAGGTACGTGATTTAATTGAAGACACTTTAGCCTTAGACATAACAAGAGAAATAACACTATTACATTGAAGGTAAGCAACTGCTCCATATGCCAATTTTGAAGCATCACAAAAAATGTGGAGTATATTTTTCCCATTTGGATTGGCCACCTGGCGTGGGAACTCCAACATTGGAATTTTTTCATAATCTGTAAAGTAAAAGGATACAAGTGCAACTAATGTGACATTTATTGTGGCAACGTTTCGCTCTCCAGGAGCTTTATCAAGCCATTACAAACAATACATGGACACAGAAGGTATATAAAGGCTGAGAGTGAGGTGTAATACTAGTGAGGTACCATTTCGATGTTCACTAGTGGTAGTAGTAGTAGTAGTAGTGGTGGTAGTGACAAAAGTAATACAATATGGTAGAGCAATTAATTCGTACATGAGTAAAAGGATATAAAAACTATTACTTGGGTAACATAAAAATAGGTTGGACAAATATAGACTGGAATGAGGCAGCTTGTTTCCCGTGTTCACTCTCTGTGCTTTGTGTAGTATAACAGGAGAGACTATGTGATGGCAGGGTTTCTGTTTTCAGGAGGATTCTTGCCTAAGCTTCGGAGATGGTGAAGCTGCCGTTGTTTTGTTTACATTGTATTCGAAAAGCGTTCAGTTGCTGATTCGAGGCACTTGCGTTCTGCGGAAATTAGTTTTCATTTATCACTAATTGGGCGTTTCTGAATTTCATGAGATGATTGGTGGATTTCGGTGGTTGTACACAGGGTTGTTCAAAGTATCGTTCCTACATGCGTAAATGTGTTCATTGAGGCGGGTGTCGAGGTTTCATTGGCTGTTTCAACTAGTAATCTTGTCACATGCTCCAAGGGTATTGTGTAAACTCCTGCATTGCCTGGTTCGTGGTGCTTGGATTTTGTCCTGGTTATATCTTTATTGAAGTGCTAGAAGCGATGGCGCTCTTGGTGTTAGCTTGTGAAAGTACTTTTGAGACGTTCAGTGCAAACCTGACTGTTTGGGAAGAAATTATAACTTTGCTGGGAGTGGTGTGATTGCGTGGAAAATTATGATCTTTGAAAGCTCTTTTCTTGCAGTCTTTGATGAAAAAAAGAAGGAAAATGTAACTCTGTGGATGTTTGGTTGAATGTATGTTTACCACTCCTCGTTCAAGAACTCAGACTACCAAATTCGGTTGCTCTTAGGAAAAACCCGATGATGATGCCTCTTTTGTCTTGGTATCTTTGATGGAATAGAAGTGGTGTGAGATCATTTTTATTGGTGGGTTTCCGATAAACTTGAAAATCTTAGGTTTGTTGTTACTTTGTGGAATGAGGACGTCGAGGAAAGGTAGCTTACCTTGGACTCTTCTTATAGGTGTTTAAACTGGATCGCCGGTTCAACTGCGTTGAGCCTTGCCTGAAGATCCGTACTTCAATACGTTTTGGAGTTTATTACGGGACATTCGTCCCACGTAGTAACCCAAGTGAGCTTGAAGGGATGATGTTGGCGAAGTAGTTACGGACTCGAGGTGTTATGTATAAGTTGGCTAGGACGGCACTTATGGGGAAACCCCATTCCCATGCCGTAGGTTTGTTAGTAGAGATAGTTATTGAAAGAAAAACAGTTGAAATTAACACAGAGTATCAATTAATTCAACGAATCTCCGGGAGGTAGAGGAGATTAAGTCCTGATTGGACTTTACGTCGTAGACCTCGATCGCTTTTTTTGGTTAGGTACTTTGGGAAGAGGGACGTCACATCCAAATGCTTAGTTTCTTGTTATGTGATGGAGTGGTTACGGGATGCGGATTGAGAAGGTCACCTGAGTGTTTAAGATGAGCGGGGATGATGATGTTCCCAGAAGGCAGGTAGGATGTTTGGCAAGAACTCCGGCTTGTTTGTGTGGAGCACTGCCTATTACCTGACGTGATTGGTCTGAGTGAATAATTGTGTTTTATGGGTCTTCGGGTAAAACATACATGTGTGCGGTTTAGGGTTGACTTGGTAACAGTACAGAAGTTTCTCCCTTCTCTAGTGCGTTTGAGTATTTGTCTGGTTTTGTATAGAAAATCTTTGGTGAGCGTTCTCCCACTGTTGAGTGCTGTGGGTTCGTATGTGATTGATCATTCAAAAGGTCCATCATTTTAGTGTTGTGTCACCTGGTGTTGAGGATGACGACTCCACCTCCTATGTTGGGGGTCGTTGGGCGAGGTTTTAAGGCAGTGATGTATCGGTCTAGGAAGATTAGAAGAAGATGAGGTATCACTAAAGCTGCAGTGGAAGGACCGGTTATATAACCCTTCTGGAAGTTGCTAGTCACTGTGTATATGGTCTGGGGTAACTAGATCGAGCATACGTTGCATAGTTATGTGTTTTGGCGACTATGTTTGGTGGTAAAAATGCTGTCTTAGAGGTCCCAGGTCTTCAAGTGCTTGTTTTCGATAAAAGCTCCTGGAGACCAGAGCTGAAACATCGTATTTTAGTGGTATCCGCAGCGCTATATGACTAGTGCTTGTGTGTATCATTTCTGTGTATGCGCATGGCTCGCTATATTGATCCGCTCGTTTCTCAGTGTCATCTCGGTATATGCACATAAATGGACCATTTTTGGCAATGTTTTATAGAGCGCGGAGGATGGGGTAACAAGTCCTATTGTTTTTAGCTGGTTGGGAAGACTCCGCACTCTTCTGGTTAGTAGTTGTTACGGGCGTCAAGGCAGTTCTGATGTATACGGCTCATAAATGCAGATACACTAACTTCCTATCATAGATAGCCTGGCGAGTAAGTATAACCCTAATTTCTACGCTCTCCTGCCACAACTCTCTCCATACTCCAAGCACCCTTCTCACCCTTATCCCGATAGTGCATTGATATACGATCTAAGTATGATTCTCGTTTCAGCTGTGTCGCATTGCCTTGTCCTTATGCGATGTTTGTGGGACCTTTGGTAGTAGTGCTGAAGTTCTGTGTCTATATAGTGTTTATCATATCGTACTAGAATGGCCAACTCCTTCCCCCGCATCTCCTTTACATAGTGTTGTTTTGCCACCGGTCGATTTGGACAACCCTGCTGAGCCATATTCTCAGCAAGTCACCACAGCTAACCTCCAACAGAAGAGATCCAACTCAATCGCAAACTTCAGTACCTCTGCTCTAACAGTCCCGGCCAGGGAAGCGGAAAATTGCCCGGACGTGAACCCATTATGTTGGGGTACGACCTACGAAAAAACAAGCACTGAGTCTGGGACTCAAATTTACCCCTCCAACATACGCATACCTATCAACTCAATCCAAGTACCAGGACCATAGGTACACAGTGACAGCAACTTCCAGAAGGGTTAGTATACAGGGCCTTCTCACTCAGCTTTATGTGAACCTTCTTCTTTAATCTTCCTAGACGATAACATCACTGCCCTTAAGAACCTCGCCCAACGCCCCAACAATATGGTCACCACCGCCGACAAAGGAGGTGGAGTCGTCATCCTCATACACCAGTGACTACAACACTAATGATAGACCCTTTTGAATGATCAATCTACATTACGAATCTCATCAGCACTCAACAGGGGAGACGCTCCCTCACCAAAGATTTTCTATACAAACACCAGGACAAATACTCAAAACGCACCAGAGAAGGGAAGAAGAACTTCTGTATACTTGTTTCCAAACGCAACCCTAAAACCTGCCACACATGTATGTTCAACCCAAGAAAGACCCCAATAAACACAGTATTCCACTCAGACAATCACGTCAGGAATAGGCAGTGCCCTCCACTCAAACTTGCCGGGAGAGAGTTCTTGGCAATATCTTTCCTGCCTTCTGGGGACCATCAGCCCCGCTTCATCTTCTTAAGCATCAGGTTGACCTTCTCAACCGCATCCGTAACCTCCTCCATCCTTTAACAAGAAACTAAGCAGTTTGATGTGATTCCCTCTTCACAAAAAGTACTCTACAAAAAAAGCCATCGAGGTTTCTAACGACGTTAAAGTCAATCAGGACCTTAATCTTCCTCTACCTCCCGGAGATTTTGTTATTAATTGAACATGTGTTAATTTTTTCAACTGTTTTTCTTTCAATAACAAGCTCTACAAATCAACTCCTACGGCATACCATGGGAAAATGGGGTTCCTCAAAGTGCCCGTCCTAGCCCAATTATACTGGAACACCTAGAGTCCGAAACTTCGCCAAATATCCATTCAAGCGATCACTTGGTTACGTTACGTGGAACGAGTGTTTGCTTCGTTAATAACTCCAAAAACGTATGTTTTTGTTTGTTGAGTGAGGTGGTTATGGGCCTCACGCCCGCCCCCCCTCGGCAAATCTCACCCTCGCCAGAGAAAAACACATCACATTCCAGAGAGATTATTTCTGGGATAGACCCGCAGTTACGAACGGCATCCAGTTTACACTAGAGAAGAGTCCAATGGCAAAGCTACCTTCCTCGACCGTCCTAATCACCAAAGTAGACAAACCTCCTATGATTTCAGTTTATCGGAAACCCACCAATAAAAATGATCTCGCACACTTTATTCCAGTCAATATACAAGACCACCAAAAGAGGAATCTCATTCGGGTTTTTCCTAAGTGCATACCGAATTTGTGTCTCTGAGTTTTCTTGACCGAGGGTTATTGTACATACCATTCACCAAACATTCACAGAGGTACTTTTCCTTCTTTTTTTTCATCAAAGGGGACTGCAAGAAAAGAGCTCTTCAGACATTAAATTCCTCCACGCATCAAAACCACTCCCCAGCAAAAAGTTATAATTCTTCCAAACAGTCAGGTTGCACTGAACGTCTCAAAAGTACTTTCACAAGCTAACACCACAGAGTCGCCATCGCTTCTAGCACTTCAAAAAGGATATAACCAGGACAAAATCCAGCACCACGAACGAACCAGTCAATGCAGGAGTTTACACTATACCCTGTGGAGGCTGTGCAAGATTTACGTAGGTGTGAAACAAGCCAGAAACCTTCGACACCCGCCGCATGAACACATTTACGCATTGTCAGGAACGATAACTTGAACAACGCTTGTGTACAAACACCGAAATTCCACCAATCATCTCATGAATTCAGTGAACGCCCAAATTAGTGATCAAAAGAAAAACTAATTTCCGCAGACGCAAGTGCCTAGAATCAGCACTGATCGCTGTTCAGAATACATTTAAACAAAACAACGGCAGCTTCACCATTCCGCGAAGTCCTTAGAAAGAATCTCCTGAAAAACAGAAACCCCTGCCATCACATTGTCTCTTACGTTATACTTACACAAAGCACAGAGAGCGTGTGAACACTGGAAACAACGCTGGCCTCATTCCAGTCTATATTTGTCCAACCTATTTTATGTTACCCAAGTAATTG
This sequence comes from Cherax quadricarinatus, assembly GCF_026875155.1. NCBI lineage: Eukaryota > Metazoa > Arthropoda > Malacostraca > Decapoda > Parastacidae > Cherax > Cherax quadricarinatus. The sequence goes on from NC_069404.1 coordinate 47,331,157, forward strand.
CTTTTATTATCCTTTTACTCATGTACGAATTAATTGATTACTTTTGTCACTACCACCACCACTACTATACTACTACCACTAGTGAACATCGAATGGTACCTCACTTAGTATTACCCCTCACTCGTGAGCCTTTATTTACCTTCTGTGCCATGTATTGTTTGTAATGGCTTGATAAGCTCCTGCGAGAGCGAAAAGTTGCACAATTGATGTCACATTTGTTGCACTTGTGTCCTTTTACTTTACATATTGTCGGTTTTATTCTACCAATTTTATTATTTTTTTCATAATCACCAATTAATTCATCCACCCTGTTAATGAAACTCCTCAAGCAGATTTCATCCCAAGCTCATTTTAGTTTCCATGCTTCCTGAATTAATTAATTTCCCTTCTTATAGTAAGGCGGTGATGATTTGATGTGAAATGTGATGAAACTAAACTTGTGGATCAAAACATTTGGAAAATTCAGCAAGCAAGACTTCTTAGTTAATTTTATTGGGCGATACTGTAATATATTAGGTTTTAGGCATTAATCAAATCTCTCTCAGTTTCCAAGTTAATCCTAATACATTTACTACTTTTTAGCAATTCATCTCCAGGGTAATCTTTAACTTATTTTGGGTCCTTCAATTTGGAACGAATTTACTATTCCATTCTCTCAGAGGAATATTTGCCACTTTGCATTATTTTATTAGCCTTCCATTAGTCATACACGTTTCTCTTCAGTTGACGTCACACCAGGATACGTGTCCACATAAAAATTGTTTTGCCTCATTACTTACTCAAGGGACTTCCCTTACATTTAAGGTGTAAATTTATCGTCGCTTGAAGTAGGAACGGACTATGTAGCACCAAAAATAATAGCTCCAAAAGGGAAAAGGGTTTCAGGGGGCTAATGGGTCAATGGGATTTCTCAGGCCATAAGAAGGGGGTACAACCCCGGCACTTCTTGTAACCCATTTTAGGAAAGCTTTACTTATTCACCGTAAAGGGATAACTTTTTTCCTGAAATTTAATAAGATATTCCAAATTTTTTTCCCGCAACGATGGACCTGTTTCAAACAGTCTTTAAACGGGTATTTTTTTTGTTACCCCTGGCACTAAATTTAAAACAAAATTCTCAAGGAGTGGTCTAAATCCTTTTTCCTCCGTGATGTGGCAAATGGCCCATAAATTTTGGCTTGCCAGGAGGACCTCTTCTAAAAAATTTATTAATTAACTGCTCACAATTTATCATTATAGGCAGTTAACTTTCTGGGTCTTACTCATTCGGGGAGCTGACCCTTTTTAATTGTCCCATATGCCATTCTGTAATTGGGGGCAATTCTGGAGGTTCAGTCCCCACGGAACCGCCCCCAGTATTGTCCAGATTCAAATTTTACATCTTCGGGGTTTTCCCCCCCCTGAGTAAAAGAATCGTCTGGACTTTCTTCATTTACATTTATTCCAATGCGTTAATTCCCACAATTTAGCCTGGCTCAAACCATCCCTATGGAAGAATTTTTACGGGGGGCACATTTCATGATAAGACACACTTTTTATGGTATTTGTATTTACTCTAGTCTTAATTTATTACGAGGAATCCTACCATACATTACGGGCCCCTCCTGCGTCTTCAAAAGGTGAAACCAATTTCTTTACCATACCCTTTTAAAAAGGAGGCATAAATTAGTCACTACCTATTAAAATATTTATTGGGCCAACAAAATCTCATTTACCCAAAGGGGTGAAAAAACTTCTTTATGGAAAGTCTTTCTGAGCTTTACTAAGCCCTACTGTTATTTTCTCTGGAAGTCATCTACAATTACTGCATTAAAACGTTTTTTCTCATTGCCCAACCGACAGTTACAAAACAGTGTATACAATTTAGACCTTTTATCCCAGAGAAAACAGATAATTTTTTAAAAATGTGAAATCTCCCACTCACTTCCATACCACAAGACGTTTTTTTGAAAGTACGCTGGGGTCCTGGGCCAATAATGCATTTACGTTTTTTGATTATGCCCTTTTATCATCAATTTTACCCGTAAACGGTAAGGGTACTTCAGCAAAACCCATTCTTAACATTAGCCAATTTTTACATTAGCCAATGTTGGTCAGGATTGTCAACATTTTCATATAGACCCTTTTCACATGACTATATTTTTGTCTTCCTTTGTGAATTGATAACAAAGTTTAATTTTCATAACAATCCTTTACATTGTGATTACCTAAACTCTGATACATCTGTCAATTCCCCAAACTTTCAAATTTATTTCCAGAATTGTATGCATTGCAATTTTTGATAAAATACCCTTTCAGAAAAACAAAACCCTTTTTCTGCTGGGTTCTTTTTAAACGGGGTACTCTTTGGAGGGTACTTATTTTTTTTTCTAGTGGAGAATCATTATTTCTGATTCTTGCACTGATATGCTCTATGCAAACCCTTTTTAAAGATGAAAGGTTTAGAAACCCACATGTTGATAAATTAGACACTGTGCAAAATCTTGGTAACTTTATTAGAAACGTTTTTGCCACACATGGCTTCTCAGTCATACAAATGAGAAAACTTTAAAAACAGGAGGGGATTGGGCAATCAGTCCCTCAACCTTTATCGATGTGGTCAGTCCATCAACTTAATAAATAAAGGCATACGTTGGGGGAAGGACTTTAAACCGTTGGCAGGAAGGGGGCAGCAGTCATAGGGTTAACATTTGTTCAATGTTGAAGTAGGTCGGCCCAAGAATTAGGCAAGCAAGAATTCCCCGTATTAGACCCCCAAAAAGTTCAGGTTTACAGGTTTGTAGATGAATGGTTCAGAGAACCGACATGTTGATAAATTAGACAATGTGAAACTCTTGGGTATCTTTATTGGAGGAAACGTTTTCCCCACACAGTGGCTTCATCAGTCCATACAAATGAGAATCTTGATGGACTGACCACATCGACTCAAGGTTGAGGGACTGATTACCTCATTCTCCTCCTGTTCTTCAAGATTCTCATTTGTATGGACTGATGAAGCCACTGTGTGGCGAAACGTTTCCTCAATAAAGATACCCAAGAGTTGCACATGTGTCTAATTTATCAACATGTCGGTTCTCTGAACCATTCATCTACAAACCTGTCAGACACTGCAACTTCTTGGGATCTTAATACTTGGGAATTCTTTGCATGCCTAATTCTTGGGCACGACCTACTTCAACATTGAACAAATGTTACACCACCTATGACTGCTGCACCACTCCTGCAAACGGTTTATAAGCTCCTTCTCAGCACGTATGCCGTATTCTAATCAAGATTGATGGACTGACCACATCGACTCAAGGTTGAGGGACTGATTACCTCATTCTCCTCCTGTTCTTCAAGATTCTCATTTGTATGGACTGATGAAGCCACTGTGTGGCGAAACGTTTCCTCAATAAAGATACCCAAGAGTTGCACATGTGTCTAATTTATCAACTCTTTTTAAGAAATTAAATTTGATTATTACCATTAGGATAATTTTTCCCTTTGTGAAACTTGACAGATACCTCAGAGTTATTATGTGTTGCATCTTTAAAATGAGTTAGTTGGCTGGTCTGCATCTGCACAATTAATTCTTGTAGACCTAGGCTTATTTCCTCCAGACCAAAATAACCCTTGTGATATTTATTTGAGAACCATTCAAGTGTTTTACAGCTTAATTTATTCTGTACCATGGCACTCAATAACCAGTCTGATTCCTTCAGATTATATTTATTACTTAAAGTTTTGAGAGTGCTCTCCAGTTTAACTCTAAACTGCTGTAAACCTTTGTAAGTGTGATCTGGAGATTTTAAACTAACAATGATATTCACTAGGTCCAACCTACTTTGTTCTATATTACCATAAGTGACCTTCAACAAGTCAACTGCTTAGTAGTACGAATCATCTACATTGGGAAAGGCTTGTATGAGTATGTGAGCGTCTCCTCTTACCTGTCCTTTGGGGTTTTTAAAATAATTTAGTTACACAGGCTAGGTCACTCCTGTCATGCACAGCTGCTTTAAAAATTGATCAAAATTCCTCCCAAATTTCTCCAGGATTAAACACAGGCAAACACAATTCTGGGATTTTTGGGAAAAAAGACATATTTTTTGTTGGAGCAGACTGACCAACGGCCTGGTTTACACTTTTTTAATTTATTCAAGGCCTGACTTTTACAAGAAAGAATTTTTCCTCTAATTCATTTTACTGATTAATCATGAGATCTATTTCAGTCTCATCTACACGTTTACTAATAAATCTCCTTCATATTTGTTGTAATATAATTTGTATGAATCATTTTCTATTCCCTAAAGCATCTAAATACAATTTTAAATTCATCTTATTCACAGTTTCTTGATTCATTAATTCCAAGCACTTATTATATGCCTTGGTTACATGACCCTTTCTAGCCTGTAGTGATGCTTTCTTTGCTCTATATTCCATATGTTTGTCTTCTATATTAATTTCCTCATTTTCAGCCATGATGCAATGTATTAAATTCAACTTTATTAATAACACTGATTACAACTTACAACACTGATACAACTTACTTTTGAATAAATCCTAGCTACTTGAGCTTAGCAATTACATGTATAATATAAATTTTAAATGTACATTAATACAAACTTGGCTCATCAAAATTAATATTATACAAATTAATATAAATCTTTGCCAGAATTTGGCATAGCAAATTAATATTATACATATTAATATTAGTTACACTTGGCTTATCAATTACACATACGCTGATATAAATCTTGGCCAGAATTATCTAATCAAATTAACATTATACAAATACATTAATATAAATCATAGCCATTTTGGCTTTGCAAAATTAATATACACATTAATATAATCTTTAGCCATACTTGACTTATCTTATCAAAATTAATATTGCAATTATTATAATCCACTACACATTAAGTAAATTTGTGCACTTAACATCCACCTCCTTCTGTCATTTCACATATAATAATTAAGTAAGTAACTAATTAATGATTTCACTAATTACCTCCGGTTCAAGAAGGACCAACGGGCAAATTAAATGTGGAAAATTGCATTTATCTGAATGTAACTAATTATGTACATAACAGTAAATGATAACAAAAGATTAATTATTATTTGTCAATGTTACATAGACGAGTAGGAATTTGGGAAACTAGGTCGGAAAAAATGTCCCCCTTCGATACCTACCACTGTCATAATCCACAAGTTTCTCTGGATATTAATTACCAATGAAAAAATGTTGTAACCAGGAATACTGGTAAATATATAAATTTTGTGGACTGTTATATAAAAATAATAAATGGTTATATATATATACACAATTACATACCAGAAGGAAAAAATATCTTAACATCACTCACCAATTTTTAGTGGATAATTTTAAATTGGATCATACTCAGAAAAACCTCACTAACTAAATTAATGAAAACACTGGCCAGAATTATACACAAATCTAGAGAGCTTATCTGAGGTTCCTGGAGCTGTCTTGTCCAGTCGTCTGATATCTCAAGTTATGCAGGAATGCATGTCCAACAATTTCGCCTCCTATTTGAGAGGTGTCAGCCCAATTTTAACCTCTAGAGCACGAAAATTCCTTCCCATTACACTAACGTATCCAATTTCAAAACCAAATGGCGAGTCCCGTTGCGCAGGACTCAGGCTTTCCGTTTTCTATGACATAAATATTATTAAATACAGTATGGTCATCTATTTACATATAAATACTGAATTTCTGGAAAATATATACAGTATTTTCCACAATAAAATTAATGTAAATATGCCTCAAATGCATATCAATAGCTTCCTCAGTGAATATTTATTATAAGTTTAAAAAGTGTTTGGCTAAGAAAAATCACTGCCTTTCACCTCAGAATATAAAATTGAACAGCAAACCACCTTCTATGACTGCTGGAACAATAATGAAGGTCAGTGAGACTGTGAGTGTGGTAAGAAACACACTGTCACAAGCCTGTTGGAACCTGTTGTGACACGTAGGTTTATATTGAAAAGTAGAGTAACAAACAATTTTAACTTTTGATATTTTATTATCAGTAACCTAAAATTAGTTGGAATTGCTACTCTGGTCTCTGAAGCATTTTTGGTTGTTGACCCGTGTTATCTTTGCCCAGAATAGAGCCTTACATGGTATGCGGTGAAAAGATTATCCACTTTTCCGACCTTTGCATCAACTTATGCAGATTATCTAGTGTCCCTCTTTCTACTGTCTTCATAACAAAATACATCGCTAAGCCTAAAATTTATCCGCGATGAAAATTGCGTATGTCGCTATCCACTCCCTCATCTATGTCGTTTATGTAGATCGTGACCAACAAGGATCCTAATGCTAACCCATTTCTAATTTCTCCCAATTTCTGCCACCTTTCGGTAGCCTATCGATCAGTTATGCCTTCATCCAAGAGCAAATTTCTCCTCCTGTACCAGTGTTGCTACATTATCACTCTTTTGCGTGGAATTCTATTAAAGGGTTTACTGAGGGCCATGTAACAAATCGTATTCTTCATCATGGTCTTCCACCTCAAATTCCTTAGTGAGAATGCTATAAATTTTAAGGCATCAACACTTCTTTATAAAACCATGTTGAGAGTCATTATCAAATTATATCTTCAAGGTAGCTTCGAAACGGCTCCACTGATCTTAAAGGTTAACGACCTTTTGATCGCACAGCCTAATGATGACCCGGTAGTTGAAAAAAGGTCGGATGTGACAGGGGTTAACGCATATAATCCACTATATTAGATATATGACAACTGGTGAGATCACGTGACTTAACTTGTATGGACGATTTACCCGCCCATTACGGCATCTTGAATATATCGTCCATATATTTGTAATTATACTTACCCTAATCATTGCAGTGCTCGCTGGTTAGGGCACTGTAAGAAATGAGGACCTACCTGGGTTCGTTTAACTTAGGCATGACACTACCGTGCCGTTTGGAAGCAGATATCCGATGGCTTGATTGAAGATATGACGGTTGCTCGATGAATCACGATAACGACCCGGACAACTTGTGTTCCTCGCTTGAGTCACGATGAACGCCGTTTTGGAATACTGTGGACAGTTCGTTGCATACACTAGCGTTCTAGTTCACTGCACACGTTAGGCTGTTCAATACACAGCACACTCGTCGACTTGTTTCAACATAAGTCGACTTTCCCATTACTTTTTCACGAAGATCCAGTCTTGAACGTTCAAAATGTCCACATTTAACAATGCATCCGAGCTTCGTTCGAAATGACATTACTCGCGTTTGTGCTTTTACTGCCTCAGTTCTTCCTCTTAATTATCAAAAGGAACATTTGAGTTTTTACTGGGTATACTTCGTTAAGGCTTTTCCCCACGGATTTTTCGTTTTCAACGCAGCGGGGCCCCTTGCTCTGGTAAATTCCCCTTGTCACTAATTCCATCTGGACACTTCCACCGTTGGGGTGTGAAATTCTAACGGGTCTAGCTCGTTAGATGGTAGACCATTTAAAAAGCAAAGAAGAAAGTTTATAGACTCAAGGTGTTCAATTTTACCCTACAGCTATATTTTAGGCTAAAGGCTTTTTTATATTTTATTTAAAATATTTTGGGAATAGAAATTTTTTTGGGACAAATATAGATGGTTGTTTCGTGAGTTCTAATTGGCAGAAAAAAGGGGGTGGTCGTCATGGTTTAGTGTATTTTGGGCGACTCCCCCCTTCCCTTTTATGGGGGAAAGGGGGAAAGGGGTTTTGCAACCCCTTGCTGGAGTTAATTTCTCACATTCTTTGTACTAACTAAATGATCCCAGTTCATTTGAGTGTGCATATATATTATAAAATAATATAAATAATATAATATTTTTATATATATATATATATTATATTTTTAAATTTTAAAAATTTTATATATATTTATAATATTATATTTTAAAATTATAAAATGATTTCCCTTTTTTCTTGAAAAAAAACCCTTTTTTTTGGTTTTGGATTCATTGCAATCTTTTCATTTTCACTTTCGGTTTTCCTTTATTACTTTTTTTTTTCCCTTTCTTCACTAAATTTATGGTCAAAAATAGCCCTTTTTTTATTATTTCCCCTATAAATCTATTTTATTCCCCTTTGGAGTTTAGTCTATTGTTTACTTTTTTAAGATTTTTTTCATGATTTGTGTTAGGTTGTGCACAGCTAGGTCGGCAAAAAATTGCTTGGAAAGTCTTGGCCCCACACTAGGTTTATTCCCCCTTTTTCACAACATCCTTAAATGGGTTGTTTGTCGGGATTTGAGCCGCAATCATGAAGGAAGACACTAAGCTTAAAAAATAAAGAGTGAGGGACTAATTTAAAGCCCATTGGGGGTGTGTCACCAAAAAGGGGGCACACAAGCCGCGTATCCTTCATTGGGGAACAAATTTCTCTTTTTGGGGGTTCACGTGCATATAGCTTCAATTTTGGTTTTTTTTCCGAAAATTCCCCGGGGGGGGGAGGGGGAGGGGGGGGGGGGAGGGGGGGGGGGGGGGGGGGGGGGGGGGGGGGGGAGGGGGAGCCCCCCTTTGTCCCAAACCTTGGTGCGGACTTGATGTTAGGTGTTTGGCTATTTGGTCTTTTACCTACGCACCCCAGTCTCGCTGATAATAACCGTGTCGTGATGTCTCCGTCTTTTTTTTTCCTAAAATTTTTTTTTTCAATCCCCCAAAAAAAATTTTTTTTTTCAATATCTCCAAGAAAGCAATTTCGACAGGGAAAAAAGTAATTTTAGGTAGATAAAGGGGAGACATTGTTTATTCCGAAAGTTTCGCCACAAGAGGCTCATGTCCCCAAACCAGAGAAGAATGGCTTTCCTAACCATTTATAAAAGTCTGCCCCACCCAAACAACATCTTTGATCTTGATGGAAAGGGTTTTTTTCAAGTTTTTAAACCCAGGGATGACCTACTTTGCTAGTTTATTTTTCCATAGTGAAATAACCTCCGGGTTTTAGTAACGTCTGCAGTGTATGTCGCACGTATCATATACTTTCATAAAGATTGATGAACTAAACACCTTGATTCCAGGTTGAAGGACTGATTACCTCAAACTTCTCTTCATCTTCCACTGTTCTTCTGTACACTGCACTGAAGAAGCCGCTGGTTGGCGAAACGTTTCCAGAATAAAAGAAGCCAAATGTTGCACAAGTGTCTCGTTTGTATAAATGGTTTTCTTAACCATATATACAAAATATTTTACCAGAATATGGATAGATTGCAATATAAAATTTAAATAAAACATTAGTTTGTTGGAACACCTAAACTAAACATTTACCATATATATATATATATATATATATATATATATATATATATATATATATATATAAACACTGATCTCTGGCTGAAGGAGACTCGAACCTACGAACCTTAGGACAAGGTACGCAGTGCTTTACCAATCTACCCACACTGGTCCAATACCTTGGCGTGTAGCATCCGCTACACGTTTGATCCAAGGCAGCCAGCTTTCAGGGAGAAGGCTTACAGCTTTTCATCTCATCCCCTGCATGCATCAGCCTTACTAGAGATTTGAACAATGCAAGGAATTCGCGAGAGCATGCGAAATATACACAAACACTGATCTCTGGCTGAATTTCGCATGCTCTCGCGAATTCCTTGCATTGTTCAAATCTCTAGTAAGGCTGATGCATGCAGGGGATGAGATGAAAAGCTGTAAGCCTTCTCCTGAAAGCTGGCTGCCTTGGATCAAACGTGTAGCGGATGCTACACGCCAAGGTATTGGTCCAGTGTGGGTAGATTGGTAAAGCACTGCGTACCTTGTCCTAAGGTTCGTAGGTTCGAGTCTCCTTCAGCCAGAGATCAGTGTTTGTGTATATTTCGCATGCTCTCGCGAATTCCTTGCATATATATATATATATATATATATATATATATATATATATATATATATATATATATATATATATATATAATATATATATGCAGGACAACCACGGGAGGTCCTGCATAGTTAAGATCGCCCGTCTGCGATTCTTTGTATATATATATATATTATATATATATATAAAATATATATATATATATATATATATATATATATATATTAATATATATATATACATACATATATTTAAACACACCACACACACACACACACACACACACACACACACACACACACACACACACACACACACACACATATATATATATTATATATATAAAACATTATATATATGTATATATATATAAATATATATATATTTATATATATATATATATATATTATATTATATTATATATATATAATATAATATATATATATATATTTATATATATATATATATATATATATTATATATATATATATATATATATATATATATATATATATATATAATATATATATATATATATATATATATCAACCTCATCCGTCTCCCCCTAGGGCGACAAACACCCGCCGGGCAAATTGCCAACAACAGGACACCCGACACCTCAAAAAGCAGAGCCCAAATTAGCAAAAAAATAGAAGAGGGTATAATAGTATTGGAGCTCAGAGGCTTATAACCAGTGAGGATACCATCGCTCCCAAGGACGTCAGTACGGCGCATGCTCTGAAGGACAAACATCCACCCAGGGCTTCCAATACCAATATTGACCTCCCTGACATTGCAGCAGGCGAAGAACATCTAACCTTACAGGATGCTGATATGAATAAAGCTGCTATGTCATTTCCACAGGGCTCAGCAGGAGGTTTCACCGGTTTAAGGCCTCAACACTTAAAACAAATACTCAATCCAGCACTTGGTGATGTTTCAGAGAGGCTGCTGTCTGAACTCACCAAATTCTGCAACGTGTGCCTGGCTGGCACTGTCCCAGAGGCCATCAGACCCCTTTTCTTTTGTGCCTTATTGTGTGCCCTCCAGAAAAAGGATGGCAGAATCAGGCCCATTGCAGTGGGCAACACCCTTTGGTGCCTAGTCGCCAAGGCTGCAGTAAGAAGGGTGAGTCAAGAGGCTGCTGCAATGCTGAAACCAACTCAGCTCGGTTTTGGCGTTCAACAGGGCTGTGAAGCAGCTGCCCACGCAGCACGAGTGTATATCAACAACATGGAAATATAAACACATATGCAGTATAATGTGATCCTTTATTGACAACGTTTCGCCCAACTAGACAGATCCTTCACACAACCCACGAACAAACTATTCTACCCAAGTATTAAAAATTTTAAAATTTATTATTTGTCCAATGCATTATTAAATTCTTCCCAAATTCTATTAATTATAAATGGATCTAATTTATATAAACGAAGGAAATGTTCATATTATTGTCAAAACTGCTTTTTATGAAACAAGATTCAATTACATTCCTGTCGACCATGGACTTGCTTGACACAACTTTCTCAACTTTTTGAAAATCAATTGGATGGTTAAAATTACTCACATGAATAAATAGAGCATTGGAGTCTTGTCCAATTCTAATGCTATATTTATGTTGTTTTAATCTTAGTTCGAAATTTTTACCAGTTAGACCGTAATAAACTTTATCGCAAATTTTACAAGGCATCTTATAGACACATCCGTCAGCATTTTGCGGGAAATTCTTTATCATTTTTTTTACTGTATCAAGATTTTAAATACTACTTTGATATTAAAAGTCTTAAAAAGAGAAGGCATATCAACCAAGTTTTCATGGTAAGGGAGAACCAACATATTTTTAGTTGAATAAGGTTGGTTGTACATTTTTGGGTTGTAAAAAGTATTTCTAGCAATTTTAAAAGATTTATCAATTACGTTTCTTGGGTATTTCAAATCATTAGCTATTTCATAAATTTTTTGATATTTCCTCATCTATGAACTCTAGACTACAAATACGTAAAGCTCTCAAAAACATTGATGAGAAAACAGACAGTTTAACTCTATCTTGATGTGTACATATGGACAGTTATTTGTAGGTTTTCTGTAAATTTTAAATTTGAATTCATTATTATCCTTAATAATTAAAACATCTAGAAAAGGCAATGAGTTATTTTCTTCAAACTCAACAGTAAAATTTATAGAATGGGCAAAGCTATTTAATTTGCCAAGGAAATGGTGTATATCTACATTCTTGGGCATAAGACACAAAATATCATCAACATATCTGAACCATTTAGCTGTATTAGGGAGGATTGTGTTAAGCAGCCTTGTTTCAAAAAATTCCATGTATAGGTTACTAAGAACAGGTGAAAGAGGATTTCCCATTGCCATACCAAACATCTGAGTTTAAAATTTATCATTAAATACAAATTTTGCATCAACAATGCAAAGTTTAATAAGTTTAATGATAGTAGGAACTGGCAATGGTAAATCATAATTAACGAGTTCTTCAGATAAAAACTTAATAAATCATCAACAGGAAGTTTCGTAAACAAGGAAGTAACATCAAAACTAACCATGTTAAAATCATTTAAGTCAGTCAAGGAGTTTAATTTATCAACTAAATCTATGTTATTTTTAACATTAAAGTAGGAAATATTGCCAACAATATGGCTCAAAATGTCAACAAGCCATTTGGATAATTTATGTGAAACTAATCCTATGGAGCTAATAATTGGTTACTAGCTCCTTGGTCCCGGCATTTTGGTCACCTCTTAAGACACACGTGGCTTACGGAGGAGGAATTCTGTTCCACTTCCCCATGAAGATAAGGAAAAATAATAAAAAACAAGAACTATTAAGAAAATAAAAGAAAACTCAGAGGGGTGTGTATATATATGCTTGTACATGCATTTGTAGTGTGATCTAAGTGTAAGTAAAAGTAGCAAGACGTTCCTGAAATCTTGCATGTTTTATACACATATATTATGCAAAAATCGCGAACAAGCTATGCAGGATGCATAACAGCCACACAGGGAGTTGAATAATAGCTATAGGCAATCTACACATCATTAGGAGCTTGGAAAGTTGCTGAAACGAGTTAGAAACCTCAACAGATTCGTTCAGAGGGATGCATGTCAAGACTGAGGGTAGGAGAGGCCAGAACCATACAGTGCCCCAGGTACACGAGTGCCTAGTGCCAGACAGATTGAGTATTATAGTAATAGAGGATAGTCAGTCCACAATCAAAGGTACTGGAGTGGTTAACTAGTAAAATTAACATTGGTAACATAATGGTTATCAAGATTATCAGTTGAAATTCAGGGCAATATAAAGGACTTAACATTCTGAATACAGATGTGTTTAGCAATTGTCTTAGGGAAATTCCACGCACTTAAGAAAAATAGTTCAATGGTAAACTCACTAAAGGGTAGACTAACGATCAAGCCTCAAGAGAGGAGACATACCCTAAGCCTTAATTCCTTGGAGTCGAACCCTGCCAGCTAAGACAATCCAAAGCATTCAAATAATAATCTGGTTTTAGACTGTGCATGATAGCCTCAGTTTTAAAGGAATCAAACTTGAACAACCCACTACTACTGTTATATGATGAATATTTATCGTGTTTAATAACTGCAGATTCACGAATATTTCTTTATAGCCATGAAGTGCATGGAACTATAACCTTTGCCTCAGACCACTTATCAGGGTTATTACAATCTCGTGTGTGGTTGAATATCGCATTTAATTCTTGATGTTGTGCAATTCTAACATTCAGAGGTTTGCCAGTCTGCCCCACATAGGATAAGTTGCAGCCTTAGCACCCAGTTCTGTACATACCACCTACATAGCGTTTCGAGAAATTCTTGATCAGCATACTCTTAACAGTCTGTGAATTCTTAAAAACAACTTATATATTGAGTCTCTTTAGGGCATTCGGTAGAACTGATAAATTCTCAATGTATGGTAGGACAAGCGCATTCTTTTTGTGAGGAGGTTATTCTAGGTTCAGTTCTATAAGTTTTTCTAGCTGCCAACAAAGCAGTTTCTACAAACTCCTTGTTTTATGGTGTGTTCTCCAAAGACAAGTGCAAATATCTCTGCATTTTGGAGGAAAGTGACTCAGATCCAGAGCCAGATCACCTGGAATTTCTTGACAGTGGCGATGAGTACTTGCCACCGGATGCAGAGGTGTCAAGTGTTGATGAGGAGGAAGACAGACCATCAAAAACGCCAAAATTGTCACTGACTAGTACCAGGCAAGCTACTTAGATGCAAGTTGTGCAGCAAACACAAACATCATGACACATCCTCATTTTTCTGTGCCATATGCAAAGTAAATATATACATCAAGAAGGATAGAAATTGTACAAATTAGTGATCTAGATTGATTGTTCTTTCTCAGGAAACTCAGGATTGTGGGAATTGAAAGTTATACCCCTTTGCAATGTGTCGATGTTGCTACTTGGTTCATTTTTGTATTTTTTAATACTTACAAAATGTTTGAAAACAAGTTCAATTTATGTTTTTGATACTGTCTTTTTGTAAAATTAATTTAAAAAATAGTTACTTGGTGTTTTATTAACAATTGCAACTTTACAACATTTAAAACTGTTCACCCTTTGGTAGGCAAGATCTTCTTTTGTCGGTCATCGCGTATTGGCAATTGATCGAAAACAAACTTTCACATATTCATTTCTATGGACTCATTTACCTTACATTGAGACACTCGATCTACTCATAGAAAATACATTTCAAAATTCACAATTTTTTGAGGCTTGCTAAACAAAGGGTTAACTCCGCTGGACTTTGAAAAGACCATTGATAACATGCCCATGCACTCAGACCTAGGCCCAGACTCGTGGAACTCTACTGTTCCCTCCTACAAACGCTCACTCCTCAAAGCCCATAAAGCTGCACTCAAGTTAGAATTTCTAAATAAGTGCCTAGGTGAACAGGTCCTACCGAAATCCCTACTGCAGAACAGGTTGGCTACTACACCGCTCGATCAACTACACAGGTTAGTGCTCTTTAAAAATATTGAACTAGTAAGACATGAAAAGAATATGTTTTTCTTTGAAATGAGAAAAGAACCAAGAGGGTATTCTTTAATAAGATTCCCCCAGGTTGGCATGACTACTTGTTTGATTACATTTATAGGGAACCTAGAAGAGTTAGATAAAACACCGAACACAATCATGCTAGGAAGTTAATAATGTCATAGCACAGAGTTGTTCGACCACACATGCGAATCCAGAGTTTGTTATGAACCTGTCTAGCAAGGAATTAAACAGAGATCAACAGGCAGCACTAGGGTTTGGATTAGGCTCTGCGCCCTCAACTAATGATGTTAACTTCGTAGACTTAGCAAAATCGTTTTGCATGCTGGAAAAACACGGTAACTTGACCCCTGATACATTTAATATATGCAAAGGTATGGTATATGGAACTTTACTCCAGCCAGTACTACCCAATTGCCCATTAAGATTCGCAAAAGCTTACAAAGAACTCAATAATGATCAGACTTTGCACCTCTCACGAGGTGATAAATCTAAGATAGCTGTTATTTTGGACAAAACTGAATATTTAGAGAAAATGGACCATCTATTGATTGATAATGAAACATATGAACCGCTCATTAAAAATCCCACTGACCAAGTCAACAGCCATTTTAATAAACACCTTAAAACGTTATTGAAAGGGAATGATGAATTAATTAAATATCTGTCGGCTAGGTCAGCAACTCTACCATATCTATATGGAGTAATCAAGACCCATAAGTCAGGGTACCCAGCACGTCCTATTATTAGTTCAGTAGGCTCAGAATTATACAACCTATCTAAATGGTTGATTAAACTTCTAACTTCCATGGTCGGTAAGATCTCAGACGCACATATCACAAATAAAGTTGACTTCACTGAAAGGATCCAGAAATTAAATGCTCTTCATGACTTTACCCTAGTGAACTTTGATGTCACAGATCTGTTCACCAAAGTCCCTGTCCCTGACTTGCTTTCGTACCTGGAAGAGGAACTAGAAAACTTCCCCATGCCCTACCCCACGAAAACAATAATTGAATTGATAAACTTTGTGTTATTGATTGCAGATTTGTGTTGAAGGGAAATACTACGCTATAAGTCAAGGCACGGCAATGGAAATCCCTTAGCCCCTTACTCAGCAACCTGTGCATGGAATTCTATGAGACCAGACTTCTTAAAGGCATTCGCACAGATAAAACTAGTTGGCTCAGATACATAGATGATGTTCTTTGCCTTTGGCCTAACGATTACAACATTGATGAGTTCCTACCCAGACTCAATGGCCTAGTACCTTCCATTAAGTTCACCACAGAACATGAAAGAAATAACGCTTTGCAGTTCCTAGATGTTTTACTCCATTGTGTAGATGGAAAATCAAATTCACAGTTTATAGGAAGTCCACCAATGTGTCGTCATTCATTCACTACTATTCCACCAACGAAACCAGGATAAAAAGGAGTGTGTTCCACACAATGTTCTTGAAAGCCTTGCGCATATGCAGTCCAGAGTACTTAGAGGATGGCATTAGCAAGATATTCAGCATAGCCACAAAACTGAGATATCCTAGGGATTTTGTCGAGAAGGCACTAATGTCAACAAGAGACTTTCTACAGGACTGAACCTAAGGAAGTGATGCCAGGAAAATGTACTAGTTTTACCATACAATGAGAATCTGGTTTGACTGCGTGAGGCACTTAAAAAAAATCAATACAAACCTTACTTTCAAGAACTCAGGGACTGTGAAACAAAGATTGATTAAAAATACACCCGCCAACAAAGTTGGTGGGGTTTACAAGGTCCCATGTACTCAGTATTCTCTCTCATATATAGGCCAAACAGCTAAATATCTGGAAACCAGAATAGGCCAGTATAAATATTCAGTCAGGACAGGGCAGAAATCTAATGTTATCCTTAACCAAGTTAGTTCATGTAATCTCCCACCGGGGTCGGATGCTGCCCAGATTATAGTACCAAACAGTTCTGTCATGGAAAGAAATATAATTGAATCTTCCCTCTTGAAACATGAAAGGAATACAGTATATAACTCAAATTATGGGTTATACAAACTCGGTAGCTATTTAGTAGAGTCCATTGTACACAATCTTAAACAACGATGTTAAACAAAATCACAGGATTGCTCATTATGCCAAGTGGGTTGATGGATTGGTGACGCCCGACCAGTGTCTATGTACCAAAACTTCATACCACGTCAATTGTGAATGATTATGCAACGTGTTTAGCTGTTGGAGTACCATACAGTGACAAGCACACAAGATTACCAGATAACATAAGGAGAGGTTATAGGGTATTAGTAGAAATTAGAAATCTAGAACATAGAAAAATTATCGGAATAGCATAGAAGATTCCCAAATAAGGAGTATTAACCAACACTGATAAGAATAGTAGACAATATTTAAGAAGAGATACTTCTGAGTACTTCAGTAGAACATTCGAGTACCCCAGAAGAAGACATTTAAACGGACAAAGAGCACATTCCATTCCTTTCTTTTATTATTCAAAAAGGTTACACAGAATATAGCAATCCATGTGTATAGTATCCAACGAGAAATGCATTTTCTCAAACCACATGACCTGTTATAGACAACTAGAAAATGCTAAGGGCTGGCTATTAATTCTTATAATTTCATATCTGACATCTCAGAAACCCTCCTACCCCATATGGGGGAGTAGGGGGATGGCAGTAAGGTAGGGTTGGCACCGACAACTGACCACATTCTAAGGGAAACCATGGACGGTGACACATCCGCACTATACTACCTCTCTCATTTAAAATTAAGTCCTTTCTGAAGTATTCTCCTATGCATTTAAAGATATAATTTTTTCATTTATGTTAATGTAAAAAATAATAATTTTGAACCAAAAGAACCTTAGGAAACTTTTCTAACCCTATAAAAACAAGCTCAGTTTACTTTATCCTAATCAAACTAATTCTATTTAAGATAAATTTACAAAAATTTAATACTAAACGAACACAATGAAATATTATTTTTTGTTTTGTTCAGAATGAATTTTGCGATATTACTGCAAACATAAATATCGCTTGCCGTATTCGGCAAGGCGAGCGTTGCTATTTAAGTCAAAATCGCAAGTTTTACCTATTTGGCTCGATATATATATATATATATATATATATATATATTATATATATATATATATATATATATATTATATATATATATATATATATATATATATATATATATATATATATTATATATATATATGCAAAACAACCACTCTGAAAGAATAGAGAAATTCCAAGCGCTTTCGTGACTACTCACTTTTCAAGGAACTATGAAAGTAAAGCATCCAAGGAAGCTATATAAGGGGTCTGGCCAGCACCTCACTATCAGATCCCACAACGGTTAAACACCTGACGCGCGCCGACCCAACTTGGATAGGTCCTTTGCACAACTCACCCACAAACTATTCTACCCAAGAAAATTTAAAAATTATTATTTGTCCAGTGTATTATTAAATTCTTCCCAAATTCTATTAATTATAAATGGATCTAATTTATATAAACCAAAGGAAATATTCATATTATTGCCAAACTGCTTTTTATGAAACAAGATTCAATTATATTCCTGTCGACCATGGACTTGCTTGATACTACTTTCTACTTTACGGTCAAACTGGTAAAAATCTCGAACTAAGATTAAAACAACATAAATATAGCATTAGAACTGGACAAGATTCCAATGCTCTATTTATTCATGTAAGAGATTTTAACCATCCACTTGATTTTCAAAAAGTTGAGAAAGTAGTATCAAGCAAGTCCATGGTCGACAGGAATATAATTGATTCTTGTTTCATAAAAAGCAGTTTTGACAATAATATGAATATTTCCTTTGGTTTATATAAATTAGATCCATTTATAATTAATGGAATTTGGGAAGAATTTAATAATACACTGGACAAATAATAATTTTTAAATTTTCTTGGGTAGAAATAGTTTGTGGGTGAGTTGTGCAAAGGACCTATCCAAGTTGGGTCGGCGCGGGGTCAGGTGTTTAACCCGTTGTGGGATTGATAGTGAGGTGCTGGCCAGACCCTTATATAGCTTCCTTGGATGCTTTACTTTCATAGTTTCCTTGATAATGTGAGTAGTCACGAAAGCGCTTGGAATTTCTCTATTCTTTCAGAGTGGTTGTTTTGCATATATATATATATATATATATATTATATATATATATATATATTATATATATTAATATATATATATATTATATATATATATTATATATATATATATATTATATATTTATATATTGTATGTAGGGGGGTAATGATTAGGGGAATATGGGGTAAGCAGAGAGAGTCAGTAGGTAGGGACAGGCGAGGTGGTAGGATGAGGTATGCGGAGTAGGTAGGTAATGTGAGGTAAACTGGTGACTACAACTTCACCTCTCATTACTCTCCCCACCACTCCACACTGCTCACCCTCTCACTACTTTAACTAAACATAAATAAATGGAGAAAATAACGGGGACAGTGAATATTACTATCTACTCAAACACAGTTTATTATTAAGTCCTTGTACAATTAATATATTTGGAACAGGAGTACTCATTGGTTTAGTAAATGGGTGTACATATAAGCAGTGAGACAGGGAATACAATCAACTTGACGAAAATGAATATAACTTACATTATAGCACAGAGGACAGTTCACTACAGGAACTAAGCCACAGGTCCCAAGACCTATACAGCACGAGTAATGCGCCAAGCAGTACTCTGCCAATGCCTCCAAACAGTCTCCTCCAGAGACTTCAGCAGGCTTCTCCGGCCCTTGCACCCCAGCAGCAGCTCCGCTCGAAGTCTCTGCTCAGGAGCTCTGCATCCCAGCAGCAGCTCCGCTCGATCTCCCTAATCAGCTCTTCCTTGGGCTTTTATGGTGGTCCAAGCACCCTCCACAACCACGTGTACGACCTGACGCCTAGGTCTGATTGCCGTCAAGAACAAAAGACCTCAGACGTGGGCGTGGCTACAGACGTTTGCAAGGCAAGTGTGACCATATAATTGGTTAAATTAGGTCTCCCCAGAGACCTCACAAGCCCAGCTGGACTACATCACATCCCCCTTTTCTCCCCCAATTTAAAATATCTGAGAACTAGGACAATTTGTCCTAGTTATTAGACTATTTTAATCCTAATCCCTTAAATCTATTACAATACAAAGACAAAATTATACATAATACAATTATTCAACTACATATATTTCCCTCAACCTTCTCATCTACCACAAGGCAGCATAATCAGTACACCTGGCAGTTGGCCAGCATAACAGTTGCTCTCTGGTGCAAAGCCTCCTTACCCGTCATTTCTCCATAAAACTAAATATCGGGCTCCAGTGCCTTCCCTACTTCTACTAGAAATGCACTAGCCAATGCTAGTCACCCTTGCACGTTATCCATTGGGCCAAACCTCTCTAGGCTTCTTTGGCGTGGAAAACTGCTCCAACGGGTTGCATTCTTTCAAGTAACTGCAACTGGACCACTTCACGACCACCAAGGTTGCATTTTCGGCACACTTCACATGCACACTACAACATCTGAAAATCGAGACAGGGCAGGCATCGCAGCTAAGACCTTCCATTATCCTATGCCACTACTGGATTCACTGGCCTCATAAAACAAGGCGGCCATAATCACTGGACCGTATTCAAGGTCACCTTATTTCACACAGATAACACTAACACTTCTGGCAAGTCAAAGTAGGCTGGGGGGCATCTCACACTCTCAATTGTCTCTCATGGCTGGCAGGGCATCCCCGCATACCGGTCGTACAGGTCGACCAGCAAGGCAGGATACACCTCCATACCGTCCTTGATAGCAGGCTGGTCCCAGCAGCTGGAGTCCATCTCCGCGGCTCACGTCCTTCCACATCTCCGAGGATGGCAGCTCCTTCATAGTAGATTCTCCTGTCCTGGCACACCAGCCAGAATCCCTCACACACCAGTGCAGCATCACCGCCATCTCCTCCTCTTGAGCTAGGCAGCATCTCAGCATCACAGCACGGCTACTGCATCACAGCACGGTCCCAACATCTCAGCATCCCGGCACGGTCCCAGCATAGACAGCATCACAGCACGGCCCAGCATAGCAGACGCATACAGCACGACCACAGCATAGCAGACAGCATCACAGCACGGCCACAGCATAGCAGACAGCATCACAGCACGGCCACAGCATAGCAGACAG
>NC_069404.1:47357235-47382235 GCF_026875155.1 Cherax quadricarinatus
CAGTGATGGAGTGAATGATGGTGAAAGTTTTTCTTTTTCGGGCCACCCTGCCTTGGTGGGAATCGGCCAGTGTGATAATAAAAAATAAATAAATAAATAAATAATATATATATATATATATATATAATATATATATATATATATATATATATATATATATATATATATATATATATATATATTATATATATATATATATATATTATAATATATTTATATAATATTATATATAATATATTATATATATATATATTTTTATATATATATATATATATATGTATATATATATATAATATTATATATGTATAATATATATATATATATATATATATATATATTATATATATATATATATATATATATATATATATATATATATATATATATATATTATTTATTTATTTATTATTTAATTATTTATTTATTTATATTAAATTACTGTAAACTTATCAAAATATATATTTAGTCGAATTAGGCTAAATTAAATTGCGCTTGTTATAACAAAGATTGGAAAAGTTTCCTACTGGTCTTTTAGTACAAAATTATTAATTTTTACATTAACATAAATTAAAGAAATATATATCTTTAAACGTATAAGAGGAAATTTTAGAAAATACTTAATTTTAAATGAGTTCTTGCTAATTGACCAGTTTTATCTATTCTGCATCAAATATATGTATGTATGTATTTATTTATTTATCTATATATGTATATTAATAAATAAATATATATTTACTCTATATATTTTGCTGTATATGAAAAAAATATTAATATTCATATTGATAAGAATAAACGACTGTATACACAGTGGAGATATCTTTTGCTACGTGTGTATCAGGCATTCTCTTTGTGCGCAAAGGATACAAAAATATACAACGAATCGTCTGATGGTGGCGTCCCAGCACTACTTGAGATGCCAGGTGCGCGGCGGCCAGAGCACCACATGGGAAGGGAATTTATAACCTATACACCATCGCCTTTACTCTTTCACGATGCTTTCATATCATGTAAAGCTTAAGCCAGCGAGTGGAGTCATAAATGACTCCACCAAACTATCCCTTGCTGCCGCTGTAAGGACCTGCTTGCAGGTCAAATTCACAGCAATCCACTCTCTGAAGGACTCCTTTATTGTCCTCTGTACTGACGACAAAGAAGCATCAAAACTCACGAACGACAGGGCAATGAAGACACTCAGTGATCGACAATCCAACGTATCGCCTTCACCTTTCCTGTTGGCGAAACGTTCTGTTTTGTCAAACGGTTGGACAAAATCATCACATCCCTATCAAATGCTGACCTGATGACCTCTATCGAGGAACAAAACACTTGGGCCTCGATTGACATCACCAAAATTCCAAACGCTTCTTCAGTGGTCAAACTCACCTTTTCCTACATCGATATAGCTACCAAAGCGCTTTCTGACGACCAAGCCATATTCATCCACGACACATAGAACCAGAACGTTTAGCTCATGTCTCACCCTGCTGGAACTGTTATTCTTACCATCACTCAACGACCGACTGCCCCATTAAAGTACAAGAAATTCTGTTCCAGCTGCGGTAAAGAAGGTTACGATTTTAAAGCCTGTTACACCACCAATGCAACGCCAAACCTGCCCTCCATACCCTTGCATCCAAATGCCACTAAGGAAGGAAGTGCTGTGTAAGAAAATCAAAGAGGCTAAGAAGAGCAACTCCGAATCACCGACATATGCCGCCATAACACAACTACAGTCTGATACCAAGAAAATTCATCAAGCTACACAACAGTCATCCTGTCCAGCACCTCCCTCTCTCCACTTCTGGAAGCGGCTCCCTCTAAGGTGCTGTATTGCATAGTGTATGCGCACTTTGCGAATGCATTCAACCCAGGTACATTCAACACTACCATACATGAACTATTCCGTCTTAACAACATGCCTGCCTTCGTTTTTCCAGACTCCACACCTTCCATTGACATTCTCAAGATTCTTTCTAACGGCGTTAACTTCACTATACCTGCTAAGCAGTGTTGACAGTCAACACTGCTCATCCTGCATCAACCACCGCCTCCCACGTCTCCCAACCTGCTGGCACAACACTAATACACCTATCTACTGCTTCTGTCAACCCTCAGTCACCTGCTAGCACCATGTCTACTGAATCCACGTCAGAAGACGATAGTGAGGACTCTAGCATACCAAAATGGGAAAGCCTTACATTCTACACTGCTCTATCAGAAACTGACACCATGACCTGCACTGAACTCTACAAAGCCTTCGGTGCTGGAACAGTCATGTTTGCTTGCGAACAAGTTTATCACTTCACACTCACCCAAGTTCTGGAATTCCTCAAGCCTCTACGATTCACCTTTGGAAATAAGGTAAAACTTTACCACCTCTCTAGGAGCAGCTTCAGGAAATTTGAGAATGGCTCTTCTACAAACCTTAATCACATCAGTAAACACCACCAGTATGCTCTGATGTTCTTAACTGCCTGCCCTGCTCTGCTTGTCAAAACTGAAGACCTCCAACGTCCACAAGACTATTGCAACTGTGCATACCCTTCCTGATTCTCCAGTCTGTCCCACGATCGCCTGGTTGCTGGGTTAAGCCCTAGCACTTTCTCTACGGCTGTGAACACTCGTCTCCAACGCTATTCTTCGCCTGTCCCGTCTTCCCAGCTCACCCCACATGGGGTCTTACCTAAACTTTCTTGTATTGTCTTAACGAACGCCAATGTCATTCACTCGTTGATGGCGTATCAGTAGCCGAAGAATCATCTAAATGACTGTTTCTTCAGCATGGTTATACTGGTTGCTTTCACAAAGAAAAAATAAAATAACATATCCAAATTTCGAACCATCACTTAAACTTGTGGTACATGGCGAGGGCATTCATGTCACTGGTTCAGCAGTTGCTGTTGTTGTTGTTGACGTTGAATGTGATGATGGTAGTGATACATTTAGGTAAACAGACACGTATGCATCGTTTATTATATGTTATTACAAACCACGTTTCCCTCACCAGGAGCTTTGTCAAGATAAAATGTGAAACTAAGGCTTCGCAAAGCTCCTGGTTAGCAAAACGTAGATTGCAAATAGAGTACCCTGTACGTTACATACGTGTCCACTTACCCAATTCATTTCTGGTATTGTCATATCTTTCATATCTTCAGTGCTAATGGTGATAATACTGAGCTTAAAGAACCAGCAGAGATGGTGTCTGTGGAACAACTTCACATCGTCAACCAGTGTTAAATGATGTTGTCAGAGACCTGGACCGATCTCAACAAAAGAGACGGAATTGTTGGGTTTGCGTTTGTAAGAGTGGAACTTGGATAAATGCTGGTGTAATTCGACAGGCACTGAGCAAGAGGTAATGTTTAAAGAAAAAAAGCATTATTTTGAAGCTTCATTCAAGATCTGACTTTATTAAGTATCAAATATCATACACGATAAAGTCCGGTCTCGGATGAAACAAAGTAACAGAGATATACAAAAAGGTTCCACCAGATGGAAGATAGTTATTTTTTTCTGAACTGATGTGAAGAGTCTCATGAAGGAACTAGGCTATGCAAATAGTCCTGATAAATGGAGGCTATTTATCGTCTCCAGCAAAGTCATCCCGAAAGCAGTGCTTCCCCAAAACAGGGGCAAAAACCTATCCATTCACGTGGCATATGATGTCATCATGAAAGAACAGTAAGAGTTTATAGAATTTCTACTGAAGTTAGTGAAGAATGATGACCACAAGTGAAACATATACGGTGACTTAAAAGTGATAGGTCTATTGCTTAGTGTGCAACTTTGGTACACTAAATAGATTTATTTTTTTTTATTATCACACTGGCCGATTCCCACCAAGGCAGGGTGGCCCGAAAAAGAAAAACTTTCACCATCATTCACTCCATCACTGTCTTGCCAGAAGGGTGCTTTACACTACAGTTTTTAAACCAAATAGAAGTGTTTCTTATGTTTGTGAATTAGCCGAGGCGATGCAAGTCACTGTACGATGAAAATATGATCTGCAAGAACGGACCATGCGCCAGGAAAATTTAATGCGCAACATATGCCGCTAGTACTTCCGCATAAGGTATCACTTCCACCAGTGCATATGAACTGGGCCTAATGAGCAATTTTGTAAGGCAATGAGTGCTGAAGATGGGACTTTTCTTTTCATAAAAAATTGGAACAATTTTAACTGATGCCAAGTTGAAGGTCGGCATATTTAGTGGCCCACAAATTCAAGGTTCAATACACAGTTCAGTCTTCCAGCCAAAGTTGGCTGCCTGCATATGAAGGTTTCAAACTTGTCATCCACAATTTCCTGGGAAGCCTCAGAGCAGACCGCTCTGCCGAGTTGGCTCAAGATGTGATGGAAGCCATTGACGAAATGGGTTACTGTATGTTGCTGAAGCTATATTTTCTTTATTTGCGCTTTGACTTCTTCCCAGCCAACCTTGACGCTGAGATGAACATGGTGAGAGGACCAATCAGGGTATCAGCAGAATGGAGACGTGCTTTTAGAGGTTTTCCAACATCAACATGATGGGGAACTACTGGTAGTTTATGTACAAACTGTTGTTAGTCACCAGCTCAAGAGCAAGTGCTTAAAGTATTTCTAGTTAATGTTTATTTTATCTATTGTGTTTATATTGTTCAATGCCTTGAGTTAATGATTAATTCTAATGTACATTACTCCAATGTAAAGCATTCAGACTACACAGTTTCTGGATTTTTTTATTTACTATGCCTTAAAATAATTTTTTCTGTAGCTGAAAATTCTGACGTGTACAACTAATTCCGAATTCTCATTTGGAATCAACATTGTACAGTTAATAAAGAACATATTTACATCAGTGGAAAACTCAACGTTTAATTTTGTTGTGCACTGTAACCAGCGGTTAAGTGCAACAGTACAAACATATTTACACAGGCATTTACACACTAGCATTAGTGCAAACACTGTTAGGTGCTATTGGTAGACGTAATCTTAATAATTCATTATTTTTTATTACTAATAGTATACTTTTTGTTTATGGTTTTATTACTTACTTAAATTTTGTGCTTTAAGTCAAATCTTACTATTTAAATTTTAATTAAGACCTTTTTTTACAATCTTTTAACTGTATAGATTTTGTATTATTATTACTTGTTTAGTATCTGTGCAATATGTTGAATTGTTCTTCTGTTACCTACATTTTCTACTGCTTGTATAAGCTCTTATATGACTTCCAGTGCAACATTAACAGTTACTTTATAATATGTATACATTGTTAAATTTGCAAACATTGATCATGACATTAACCTTTTATTAAATGACACACATGATCCTAACAGCAATTGCCTTTATTACACTGCTAGTCAGCCTAAGACATTATTCAATGCCATCAATAACATAACTGTATTCAATTATAATGTCAGATCACTAAGCAAGCACTGTGATGGCCTCCAGTCACTACTGAATTCTCTAAATGTCAGTATGTCTATCATTACTCTCACTGAAACATGGCTAAAACATGATGTTATAAACATTTATTTCCTACCTGGCTAAACAGCCATACACAATTCTAGGCCAGAATAATTAGGAGGTGGAACAGCTATATACCACTCTGATGAACTAGAGTGTATAAATTCTACTTACACAAGAGTTGAACATGGCGAATATATCTTTGCTAAATTTAAATCCAAAAACCTTACAAAACCTCTAACAGTCGGAGCAATTTATAGAGTTCCTCACTCCAGTATTTACTCTTTTAGTGAAAAACTAAGAAACACAATAACTAGCACTGAAATGAATAAACACCATCTAATACTTACAGGGAACTTCAACATAAATTTCATCCATGACCATGACCCTCAAGTGACTGAATTCATAAACACTATGAACAGTTACTTACTTCTACCATCAATAACAAAACCTACAAGAATCACTGACACAAATGCTCATTACTAGACCATATCTGCACAAGCACTATAACTCCGTTAAAAGCAGGCATAATCACAGATAACACCAGTGACCACTATCCCATCTTTCTCATAACCAACTTGTGTACAGTGCCCCAGGACACAACTAACATCACATTCCGGCTACATGAGGAGTCATCTGTTAATAACTTTATTTCAGCATTAAGTGACATTGACTGGCAAGCGAGGTAGCAGACAACTTAGATATTGATGAATGTGTTAATATTTTTTACAAAAAAAAAAAAACTCTATAACATGCATTGCCCAATAAAAACTAAGCAGATGACAACAGAGACTAAACAGCCCCTGGCTTACAAACAGCATCCTCAGATCTATTGATAAAAAACATCTATATGAAAACAGTACAGAATGGGTCTAATAACAAAGGATCTCACTAAACGTTACTCATCAATGCTAAGTAATCTAATAAGGAGGTCCAAAAAACTGTATAATAAGATCAGATTTCATGACGTAAAAGGTGATATGAAAAAGACCTGGAAAACGAAATTCTAGGATCAAAAAAGCTGTCACAAAACAGATTGATTAACTTAACTAATTCAGACGAACCTCTCCTTCAGTTAACTGATGCTGCCAACAAACTTACTGTCTTTTCCTCTACCGTAGGAACAAAGCTAGCAAGTAAAATCCCAAGCTCAAACATTCAACCAAAAGACTACCTCACTGGTCAACTACCTTAATACTCTATTTTTAGCCCCAACAAACCCAACTGAAATCTCACTTATCATCAAAACACTAAAGAACAAGACAGGGGACCTAAATAACTTAACACAACTCATGTATAAAAAAGCTTCTCATGTATTGTCACCAATTATTGCAACTTTTTTTAACAAATCCATTAATTCTTCCACCTTCCCATCTATACTCAAGACAGCAAGAGTCACCCCGATCCTCAATGGAGGTGATCCAACTGATTTGAACAAATATAGGCCTATATCAAACCTGCCCCTACTATCTAAAATCTTCGAAAAATTAATTAAAAAACAAGTCTACTCCTACTTCGTATTACACAACATACTCAACCCTTGTCAGTTTGGGTTTAGACCGAAAAAAAGTACTAATGATGCTATTATACATATGCTTGAAATAATATACTCTGCACTCAAGAAAAATTAATTTCCCCCGAGATTTTTCATAGACTTTCGAAAAGTTTTTGATACAGTTGACCATGACCTTTTGCACCAAAAGCTCGAAAATTACGAGGTCAGAGGACACTCTCTCAATTACCTAAAATATTATCTTAACAACATAACCCAGTATGTATACACAAATGGAGCCATCTCCACTACACAACCTGTTCTTGTTGGAGTCCCACAGGGGGGCGTTCTTGACCACATCTCTTTCTCATTTACATCAATGACCTACCAAACGCATCTAATCTCCTTAAACCCATTTTATTTGCAGAAAATAGAAATATAGAAAAATAGAAAACATCCACATTTATTGTGCCTACTACATACACAGAACACTATACTCTAATGTAAACCCTTCTCTCAAACTCCTCCTTGATAACTATAACGGAACACAACTATAATACGAGACACAGATAACTCTTCGATATCCCTCGTGTTCATCTCTCCCTTTGCAATAATACTATGCACATAAAAGGCCCGAAGATCTGGAAATCATTGCCAGAACACACTAAAGGACCCCTGTCTGTTAATAAGTTTAAGGCCCTAATAAGAAATCACCTCATCACGTAAACTTAACCAAACAAACCGTACCTAATCACTACCAGTTTCTCAAAAGCTCCTTATATTGTGCTGATGAATGCTCACCCACTTATTAATTCGAAATTAGGATGTCTATTTTTTCATTGTTTTAAATAGTACTAAACTGTAATGTATCATATTGTAAATTGTTTTAAATTGCTATATTGTAATACTGTAATTTTTATTAACTAATTTAATGGTGTAATAAGTCTCTACTAGACTTATGAAAACCCTGTAGCATTACCTGATAGAATATACACTTCTCCTGTACTTACTGTAACTCATCTAATGACCACATGAACTATGTATTATTGCCTTACTAATCTTATATGCTCTGCATATAAAGGAGCTTTTGGCATGTACACCCAACTATTATATTCCTCTGTATAACCTTGTAATTTGTCAAAATGAATGTCATTATCTTTATCTTTCATAGAACTCTGGCACTGAGCAGACACGCCTTCAACCACCAGGAATGTGCAGGAAACTGTTCAACTTCCACTCCAGACAAGGAGAATAGGATTCCCTCCTGAAACTCCTAGGAAAGGGCTATAGGACGTCCGTCTTCGACTCCAGGAAAGTACAGAAGGATGGTCGCCGTCCACTCCAGGAAATGACCACTCCTAGGGTAAAAGCTATTATATGTTTGATACACAGTATTAAACAAATAATTAGATGAAAGAAGAGAGCATCTGGATGCTCCATGTGACTCAGAAATGGAGTGGGTCATGGTGCAAAAACAAGGAGAAAAAACAGAAATAATAAATTAAAGTGCAAAGCAGTTGAGACATAGGATAATGAAAAAAAATAGTGAAAATTAAAATAATGCAATCAGAGGACCGTGTACAAAATGAAATAAAGGGTTAATTCCAAGTAAATACGGGATTGTTAGAAACAGGTGAAGGGAGAGTCACAGAGGAAATACATTAACGATGCATATATTATTCCCAAGGTAAAACAGGTGAGACTGAGAAGAAACGTAAATAAAGGAAAATATATGAAAACACACGCAGACATCTGGAGAAAGCTGTAGACAACGTCACTTCTGGGCGCTGGCTTGACGAGCAGTCGTGAGAAGAACCAGACAAAAGCATAGAAAAACAAACCCATAATAGAACTAGGATTTGAAGAAGCAGAAGGCAACAACTGGGAAGAAAGTAGTGATGGATTATTACATGAATTAGAGAAGAGCCTCAGATTAGAGGGAAGGAAAGAGCACAAAATTAGGCTAGGGAACAAGTCTGGGTTGTCTTCAAAATTCATAAAATCAAAAGTGATCTCTGAAAGAAAGAACTGACTTAAGGAGACAGTCAGGTGCAAAGAAGGATAAGAGGGATAAAAGCTCTGAGAGTACACTGAGTCATACCAGGAGAAATGTAAACAGCGACAGAAGATTGGAGGAAGTAAAACACAGGAGCAGGTCACGAAGAAAATAAATGAAAAGCAAGAGAACCAACAACAGGAGAACCAGTAACAGGAGAGCCAACAACAGAAGAATGCAGGGTTTTAACAGAGAGGTTGGAGTGAGAGATGTATATTGCAATAAACTAGCAGGCATAACATACACAATTTAGAACCCTGATTTCTCATCTACCTATCCAGCCTACAGCAGCATTCCACAGTTAACTTTCCCCACTCTGTCCTTTCCTCTCCCATGCTAATACTGAGCAGCTCATCCTCCAACTTGATGTAATCCCTCATACTAGCAGACTTGATAGTACTCTATGTGATCGCTGTTGATACAGTCCACAATTTAAACAATATGAAAGAAATACAGATATACAGACATAACAGCAATGGCACGAGAATAAACAAAAATAACAGATTCAATTTACCCATATGGGTACCAGGCAAAAAAGAGAAACAAGCCAAATTCAAAGAGTTAATGCTCCTCCAAAGGGATGAGAATACCTTGACAATGGTGAAGGAGTCATGATCCCCTCTCCTAAAAAAATTTTTAACTCTCCCTTCCATAAATAAAATCTGATTGCTTATCATTCCCTCAAAGCTGAGTTCAGGACAAAAACACTCCGAGTATATGGAATATATTTTAGGGACTATAAGAAGAAGAAGAGGGCCAAAGACACTCAGCTGTTTTATATAAACCAATCAAAGAAGAGCGAAACAAGGCAGTGACATCAATGATGTTGTCATGAATCCTGAGAGTATACTAATAAAGAAATTAACTGTGAAGTCAAGGACCTCCACGAAAGCGAGTAGACCTGGAGAACCAAGTGATATTATATTTAGATCTTCACCGAAACATCGTGGACGTGGAAAGTGAAATTGCTGCGTGTCCTGACGAACGAGGCAGCCGCCCTCCCAGCACACTGACGACAATGTACAGCATCATGTAGGACCCAGAAAGGACAAAAAAAGATATAAAACAGTAAATGTAGCAGCAGGATTCAGAAAGGAAATAGGCAAGAAGCCTAAAACCATTTGATTCTGTTAGTTTTACAGGTCACGAAAAACAAAAGCTTAACATGGGTCTTTATCATCAAAACAGTTGAGTGGTGCCGACACTATGGTGGGGATGAGGCAAGACAAATTGTACATCCCAACTCGTGTAGTCGTCAGGGTGGGCTAAATTGGGATGTCCTGACTATGGGTCAGGTAGGTGATCTTGGTTGCCAATATGACGTTTTTTAGAGCATAGTTCTAGCTGCCCAGACAACTTTTGTTCCGAGTAGGGAAATTAGATCTAACAAAAATTATCCCAAATGGATGAACAATAGATTAAAACATCTCAGTGGTCAAAAGAGAGGCATATATAGGCGTATCAAAAGAGGGGATGGGCAGTTAAGAAATCAATATATATAATTAAAGAGAGAAATAAAGAATGGAATAAGAAAAGCAAAAACGGATTATGAGGCTAAGGTCGCAAGGGATTCAAAGATTAACCCTAAAGGATTCTTTCAGGTATACAGAAGTAAGATTAGGGACAAGATAGGGATATGAGTGAAATTCTAAATACCTACTTCCTCTCAGTTTTCACCCAGGAAAATACTAGCGATATTCCTGAAATAATAGATTATGTAGAACAGGATAATAAACTATGTACGATTGCGGTAACTAGTGACATGGTCCTCAAACAAATAGAGAAACTAAAACCTAACAAATCCAAAGACCCTGATGAACTGTTTGCAAGGGTGTTAAGGGAATGTAAAGAGGAACTTAGCATATCTTTGGCTAATCTTTTTAACATACCACTACAAACTGGCATAGTGCCTGATAAGTGGAAAATGGCAAATGTAATGCCTATTTACAAGGCAGGTGACAGGTCCTTGGCTTCGAACTATAGACCAATAAGCCTTACCTCCATAGTGGGAAAATTTATGGAATCAATAATTGCCGAAGCAATTCGTAGCCATCTTAACAGGCACAGATAGATTAATGAATCTCAACACGTTTTTACAAAGGGGCGTTCCTGTCTTACGAATTTACTAACTTTTTTCACTAAGATGTTTTAGGAGGTAGATCATGGTAATGAATATGATATTCTGAGTAAGGCTTCCGAGGAAACTTAAGGCACATGGAATTGGAGGAGAAATTTTTTCCTGGGTAGAGGCATGGCTGACAAATAGATAGCAGAGAGTTTGCATAAATGGGAAGAAATCAGAATGGGGGCACGTCACAAGCGGTGTTCCTCAGGGGTCAGTGTTGGGCCCGTTGTTGTTCACAATTTACATAAACGACATAGATGAGGGAATAAATAGCGACATAAGCAAATTTGCTGATGACACCAAAATAGGCCGTCCAATTCACTCTAATGAGGACACTAGAGCACTCCAGGATGATTTAAATAGACTGATGCAATGGTCGGAGAAGTGGCAGATGCAGTTTAATATTGACAAATACAAAGTTCTAAATGCTGAACAGGTAAATAACCATGCCACATATAAACTAAATGAGGTAGATCTTAATACTACTGATTGCGAAAAGGATTTAGAAGTTCTGGTTAGCAGTAATTTAAAACCAAGCCAACAGTGCATTAGTGTTCGCAATAAAGTTAACAGAATTCTTGGTTTCATATCTAGAAGTATAAATAATAGAAGTCCTCAGGTTGTTCTTCAACTCTATATATTTTTGGTTAGGCCTCATTTAGACTATGCTGCTCAGTTCTGGTCACTGTATTACAGAATGGATATAAATGCTCTGGAAAATGTATAGAGGAGGATGACAAAGATGATCCCATGTATCAGAAATCTTCCCTATGAGGATAGACTGAAAGCCCTGAATCTGCACTCTCTCGAAAGGCGTAGAATTAGGGAGGATATGATCGAGGTGTATAAATGGAAAACAGGAATAAATAAAGGGGATGTAAATAGCGTGCTGAAAATTTCCAGCCAAGACAGGACTCGCAGCAATGGTTTCAAGTTGGAAAAATTCAGATTCAGAAAGGATAAATGAAAGCACTGGTTTGGTAATAGAGTTGTGGATGAGTGGAACAAACTCCCGAGTACAGTTATTCAGGCTAAAACGTTGTGTAGTTTTAAAAATATAGGTTAGATAAATACATGAGTGGGTGTGGGTGGGTGTGACTTGATCCTGACTAGTTTGTGCTGCTGGGTCTGGTGCCGTGCTCCATCCTTGAGTGGAGATGATCGGACTGGGTGGGTCATTGGGCTAATCCGGGGGTGAGGCCATTGGTCTAATCCGGGGGGGGACATGGACCTGCTCTGCATGGGTCAGTAGGCCTATTGCAGTGTTCCTTCTTTCTTATGTTCTTATGTTATTTCGTCAAGAGAAGGACAAGTCCAAGCTATCTGCGCGGAGGTGAGATAAACCAATAACAATGATACAGATATACCGCCACGTAAATTGCCGAGAAAACGGACTGTAGACCCACTGGAATATCTAAACATCAAAATGAACCAATATTAGGGATTCAGAGACAGCAGAAAGTGATGTTTCAGCAACCTCCTCCTCGAGTTCTGAGAGTGGATGACACAAGCCAGGAAATGGAAGGACGGGAACACTGAATATTAATGGAGTCTACGAAGGTTTCTCATAACGCAAAACAATGGCGTCAAAATTGCAAATTTGGAAAGCAGACTATGCTATCAGTGAGAGATTAAAGTGCTATCAGAAAAAGATTAAGTATTAACAAGGAGAGAATTAAGTGCTATCAGGAAGAGTATTAAGTATCATTAGGGAGAGATTGAAGTGCTGTAAGGAAGAGAATTAAATGTTACCAGGAAGAGATTTAAGTGATATCAAGGAGAGACTTAGTCCTATCAGAAAGAACATTAAGTGCTATCAGAGAGAATTAAGTGCTATCAGTGATTATCAAATGGTATACAGTGCTATCAGACAGATTATTAAGTGCTATCAGAGAGAGAATTAAGTGCTATCAGAGAGAGAATTAGGTGGTATCAGACAGATAATTAAGTGCTAACAAAGAGAATTAAGTGCTATCAGACAGATAATTAAGTGCTCTCAGAGAAAGAATTAAGTGCTATCAGGGAGGAAATTAAGTGTTATCAGGGAGAGAATGAACTGCTATCAGGAAGGGACTTAAGTGATATCAGAGAACAAGGATGGTAACAGCAGCAACGATGACAACAGCAGCAACGATGACAACAGCAGCAACGATGACAACAGCAGCAACGATGACAACAGCAGCAACGATGACAACAGCAGCAACGATGACAACAGCAGCAACGATGACAACAGCAGCAACGATGACAACAGCAGCAACGATGACAACAGCAGCAACGATGACAACAGCAGCAACGATGACAACAGCAGCAACGATGACAACAGCAGCAACGATGACAACAGCAGCAACGATGACTAACAGCAGCAACGATGGCAACAGCAGCAACGATGACAACACGCAGCAACGATGACAACAGAAGCAACGATGACAACAGCAGCACGATGACAACAGCAGCAACCGATGCACACAGCTAGCAAACGATGACAACAGCAGCAACGATGACAACAGCAGCAACGATGACAACAGCAGCAACGATGGCAACAGCAGCAACGATGACAACAGCAGCAAACGAATGACAACAGCAGCAACGATGACAACAGAAGCAACGATGACAAACAGCAGCAACGATGGCAACAGCAGCAACGATGACAACAGCAGCAACAGATGACAAACAGCAGCAACGATGACAACAGAAGCAACGATGACAACAGCAGTCAACGATGACAACAGCAGCAACGATGACAACAGCAGCAACGATGACAACAGCAGCAACGATGACAACAGCAGCAACGATGGCAACAGCAGCAACGATGACAACAGCAGCAACGATGACAACAGAAGCAACGATGACAACAGCGTATAACGATGACAACAGCAGCAACGATACAACAGCAGCAACGATGGCAACAGCAGCAACGATGACAACAGCAGCAACGATGACAACAGAAGCAACGATGACAACAGCAGTAACGATGACAACAGCAGCAACGATGACAACAGCAGCAACGATGACAACAGCAGCAACGATGACAACAGCAAGTAACGATGACAACATTAGCAACGATGACAACAGCAGCAACGATGACAACAGCAGCAACGATGACAACAGCAGCAACGATGACAACAGCAGCAACGATGACAACAGCAGCAACGATGACAACAGCAGTAACGATGACAACATTAGCAACGATGACAACAGCAGCAACGATGCACAACAGCAGCAACGATGACAACAGCAGCAACGATGGCAACAGCAGCAACGATGACAACAGCAGCAACGATGACAACAGCAGTAACGATGACAACAGAAGCAACGATGACAACAGCAGTAACGATGACAACAGCAGCAACGATGAAAACAGCAGCAACGATGACAACAGCAGCAACGATGACAACAGCAGCAACGATGACAACAGAAGCAACGATGACAACAGCAGTAACGATGACAACAGCAGCAACGATGACAACAGCAGCAACGATGACAACAGCAGCAACGATGATAACAGCAGCAACGATGACAACAGCAGCAACGATGACAACAGAAGCAACGATGACAACAGCAGCAACGATGACAACAGCAGCAACGATGACAACAGCAGCAACGATGACAACAGCAGCAACGATGGTAACAGCAGCAACGATGACAACAGCAGCAACGATGGCTACAGCAGCAGCGATGACAACAGCAGCAGCGATGACAACAGCAGCAACGATGACAACAGCAGCAACGATGACAACAGAAGCAACGATGACAACAGCAGCAACGATGACAACAGCAGCAACGATGACAACAGCAGCAACGATGGTAACAGCAGCAACGATGACAACAGCAGCAACGATGGCTACAGCAGCAGCGATGACAACAGCAGCAGCGATGACAACAGCAGCAACGATGACAACAGCAGCAACGATGGTAACAGCAGCAACGATGACAACAGCAGCAGCGATGACAACAGCAGCAGCGATGACAACAGCAGCAACGATGACAACAGCAGCAACGATGACAACAGCAGCAACGATGGCAAACAGCAGCAGCGATGACAACAGCAGCAACGATGACAACAGCAAGCAATGATGGTAACAGCAGCAACGATGACAACAGCAGCAATCGATGGTAACAGCAGCAACGATGGTAACAGCAGCAACGATGACAACAGCAGCAACGATGGTAACAGCAGCAACGATGGTAACAGCAGCAACGATGACAACAGCAGCAACGATGGTAACAGCAGCAACGATGACAACAGCAGCAACGATGACAACAGCAGCAACGATGACAACAGCAGCAACGATGGTAACAGCAGCAACGATGACAACAGCAGCAACGATGACAACAGCAGCAACGATGGTAACAGCAGCAACGATGACAACAGCAGCAACGATGACAAGAGCAGCAACGATGGTAACAGCAGCAACGATGACAACAGCAGCAACGATGACAACAGCAGCAACGATGACAACAGCAGCAACGATGACAACAGCAGCAACGATGACAACAGCAGCAACGATGACAACAGCAGCAACGATGGTAACAGCAGCAACGATGGTAACAGCAGCAACGATGACAACAGCAGCAACGATGACAACAGCAGTAACGATGACAACAGCAGCAACGATGACAACAGCAGCAACGATGGTAACAGCAGCAACGATGACAACAGCAGCAACGATGGCAACAGCAGCAACGATGACAACAGCAGCAACGATGGCAACAGCAGCAACGATGGCAACAGCAGCAACGATGACAACAGCAGCAACGATGACAACAGCAGCAACGATGGCAACAGCAGCAACGATGACAACAGCAGCAACGATGGCAACAGCAGCAACGATGACAACAGCAGCAACGATGGCAACAGCAGCAACGATGGCAACAGCAGAAACGATGACAACAGCAGCAACGGTGGCAACAGCAGCAACGATTGTAACAGCAGCAACGATGGTAACAGCAGCAACGATGGCAACAGTAGAAACGATGACAACAGCAGCAACGATGACAACAGCAGCAGTGATGACAACAGCAGCAGCGATGGCAACAGCAGCAACGATGACAACAGCTGCAACGATGACAACAGCAGCAACGATGACAACAGCAGCAACGATGACAACAGCAGCAACGATGGTAACAGCAGCAACGATGGTAACAGCAGCAACGATGACAACAGCAGCAACGATGACAGCAGCAGCAACGATGGTAACAGCAGCAACGATGGTAACAGCAGCAACGATGACAACAGCAGCAACGATGACAACTGCAGCAACGATGGTAACAGCAGCAACGATGGTAACAGCAGCAACGATGACAACAGCAGCAACGATGACAACAGCAGCAGTGATGACAACAGCAGCAACGACGACAACAGCAGCAACGATGACAACAGCAGCAACGATGACAACAGCAGCAGTGATGACAACAGCAGCAACGATGAAAACAGGAGCAACGATGACAACAACAGCAACGATGACAACAGCAGTAACGATGACAACAACAGCAACGATGACAACAGCAGCAACAATGGTAACAGCAGCAACGATGGTAACAGCAGCAACGATGACAACAGCAGCAACGATGACAACAGCAGCAGCGATGACAACAGCAGCAACAATGGTAACAGCAGCAGCGATGGTAACAGCAGCAACGATGACAACAGCAGCAACGATGACAACAGCAGCAACGATGGTAACAGCAGCAACGATGACAACAGCAGCAACGATGGCTACAGCAGCAGCGATGACAACAGCAGCAGCGATGACAACAGCAGCAACGATGACAACAGCAGCAACGATGACAA
The DNA here is from genome assembly GCF_026875155.1 of Cherax quadricarinatus. Classification (NCBI taxonomy): domain Eukaryota; kingdom Metazoa; phylum Arthropoda; class Malacostraca; order Decapoda; family Parastacidae; genus Cherax; species Cherax quadricarinatus. Next base: position 47,374,149 of record NC_069404.1, read on the forward strand.
CAGAAGCAACGATGACAACAGCAGCAACGATGACAACAGCAGCAACGATGACAACAGCAGCAACGATGGTAACAGCAGCAACGATGACAACAGCAGCAACGATGGCTACAGCAGCAGCGATGACAACAGCAGCAGCGATGACAACAGCAGCAACGATGACAACAGCAGCAACGATGGTAACAGCAGCAACGATGACAACAGCAGCAGCGATGACAACAGCAGCAGCGATGACAACAGCAGCAACGATGACAACAGCAGCAACGATGACAACAGCAGCAACGATGGCAACAGCAGCAGCGATGACAACAGCAGCAACGATGACAACAGCAGCAATGATGGTAACAGCAGCAACGATGACAACAGCAGCAACGATGGTAACAGCAGCAACGATGGTAACAGCAACAACGATGACAACAGCAGCAACGATGGTAACAGCAGCAACGATGGTAACAGCAGCAACGATGACAACAGCAGCAACGATGGTAACAGCAGCAACGATGACAACAGCAGCAACGATGACAACAGCAGCAACGATGACAACAGCAGCAACGATGGTAACAGCAGCAACGATGACAACAGCAGCAACGATGACAACAGCAGCAACGATGGTAACAGCAGCAACGATGACAACAGCAGCAACGATGACAAGAGCAGCAACGATGGTAACAGCAGCAACGATGACAACAGCAGCAACGATGACAACAGCAGCAACGATGACAACAGCAGCAACGATGACAACAGCAGCAACGATGACAACAGCAGCAACGATGACAACAGCAGCAACGATGGTAACAGCGCAACGATGGTACAGCAGCAACGATGACAACAGCAGCAACGATGACAACAGCAGTAACGATGACAACAGCAGCAACGATGACAACAGCAGCAACGATGGTAACAGCAGCAACGATGACAACAGCAGCAACGATGGCAACAGCAGCAACGATGACAACAGCAGCAACGGTGGCAACAGCAGCAGCGATGGCAACAGCAGCAACGGTGACAACAGCAGCAATGGTAGCATACAGCACGCAATAGGTAGCACAGCAGCAACGTGGAGCATAACAGCAGCAATGTAGCATCAGCAGCAAGGTGGCATCAGCAGCAACGGTAGACAACAGCAGCAAGGTGCAACAGCAGCAAGGTAGCATCAGCAGCAACGGTAGCATCAGCAGCCGGTGGCACAGCAGCAGCAGTAACGATGGTAGGATCAGCAGCAACATAGCAAACGCAGCAATGGTAGTCAGTAAACGTGCATCAGACAATGCCGTAGCACATACAAAGCAACGGTAGAGTTAAAAAACAATGGTAGTCAGCAGCATGGTGGCACATTTAGTACAATGGTCTCAAGCGAACGTGGAACAGCAGTAAGGTGCATCAGCAGTTATGGTAGCATCAGAAAGCAATGGTAGCATCAGCAGCAATGGTAGCATCAGCAGCAATGGAAAAGCATCACAGATAGTGGTAGCATCGCCAGCACATTGCAACGGTATGTAGTATCACTAGGAATGGTACATCACAAGCAATAAATAACAAAAAAAGTCACGTGTACTTTGTAAATGGTCAAGTGGACGAAACGTCGTCGTAGCTTCCTCTTAGTCGGGTTATTTGTGTATCACAAGCAATGGTAGCATCACAATCAATGGTGGCATCACAAGAAACGGCAACATCAACAGCAATGGTAGCGTCACAGACAAAGGTAGCATCAAAAGCAATGGTAGCATCACAAGCAATGGTAGTATCAGCAGCAATAGTAGCATCAGAAGCACTGGTAGCATCACAGTCAATGGTAGAATCACAAGCAATGGTAGCATCAACAGCACTGGTAGCATCACAGTCAATGGTATAATCACAAGCAATGGTAGAATCACAAGCAATGGTAGCATCAGCAGCAATGGTAGTACCACAAGCAATGGTAGCATCTGCAGCAACTGTAGCATCAGCACCAATGGTAACATCACAAGCATTAGTAGCATTAGTAGCAATGGCAGCATCACAAGCAATGGTAGGATCAGTAGCAATGGTAACATCAGCAGCAATGGTAACATCACAAGCAATAGTAGCATCAACAGCAATGGTAGCATCAGCAGCAATGGTAGCATCAGTAGCAATGGTAGCATCAGCAGCAATGGTAGCATCAGCAGCAATGGTAGCATCAGCAGCAATGGTAGAAATCAGCTACACAATGGTAGCATCAGCAGCAATGGTAGCATCAGCAGCAATGGTAGCATCAGCAGCAATGGTAGCATCAGCAGCAATTGTAGCATCAGCAGCAATGGTAGCATCAGCAGCAATGGTAGCATCAGTAACAATGGTAACATCAGCAACAATGGTAACATCACAAGCAATGGTAACATCACAAGCAATTGTAGCATCAGCAGTAATGGTAGCATCAGCAACAATGGTAGCGTCAGTAGCAATGGTAGCATCAGCAGCAATGGTAGCATCAGCAACAATGGTAACATCAGCAACAATGGTAACATCACAAGCAATGGTAGCATCAGCAGCAATGGTAGCATCAGCAGCAATGGTAGCATCAGCAGCAATTGTAGCATCAGCAGCAATGGTAACATCACAAGCAATTGTAGCATCAGCAGTAATGGTAGCATCAGCAACAATGGTAGCGTCAGTAGCAATGGTAGCATCAGCAGCAATGGTAGCATCAGCAGCAATAGTAGCATCAGCAGCAATGTAGCAATCGTAGCATCAGCAACATGGTAGCATCAGTAGCAATGGTAGCATCAGCAACAATAGTAGCGTCAGTAGCAATGGCAGCATCAGTAGCAATCGTAGCATCAGCAGCAATGGTAACATCACAAGCAATGGTAGCATCAGGAGCAATGGTAACATCACAAGCAACGGTAGTATCAGCAGCAATGGTAGCATCAGCAGCAATGGTAGCATCAGCAGCAATGGTAGCATCACAAGCAATGGTAGCATAACAAGCAATGGTAGCATCATCAGCAATGGTAGCATCACGAGCAATGGTACTATCAGCAGCAATGGTTGCATAGAAGCAGTGGTAGCAACCACAGCAGTGGCAGCATCTCAAGCATTGGCAGGATCAGCAGGAATGGCTTATGGGATAATAACCTAAGCAGCAGTTGATTTTAAGAGGTTTCGTGATTTCTCACATTATCAAGGACCTTTAAAGGTAAAAAAAAAAAAAAAACAGCGGAACTCCTATAAGGCTGAGACATCACCTCCCATACGATATTACATCTGACATTACAAAAAACTTCTTATTATAATATGAATATTTTTTACGATTAGATTCGTTTATAATTCATAAAATTTAGGAGAAATTTAAGCTATGTTTAACAAGTTGTGCACCATCCCATGTACATCATAATGGGATGAATGTAATGTCGTATGTGAGGTGATATCTCAGGTTTATAAATCTTTTACTGTTCTATTATTTCTACTGGTCTTTGATAATTTGAGAAATCACGAAAGCACTTGGAATTTCACTATTTTTTTAGTGGTTGTTTTCTAAATATATATATGTCGTGTCCAATAGGTAAAAACTTGCTATTTTGGCCTAAATCGACGCTCTTCTTGCCGAATAAGGCAAGTGACAAATTGTGCATGGAATAATTTCGCAAAAATCACTCTGAACCTAAGAAAATAAATATATTTAATTGAGTTTCCTCATTATTAAATTATTTTAAACTTATCTAAAATATGTTATTTTGATTAGGCTAAATTAAATTACGCTTGTTATAATAAGGTTAGGTAAGTTTTGTAAGGTTCTTTTGGTACAAAATTATTAATTTTTACATCAACATAAATGAAGCAAATATATCTTTAAACGTATAAGAGAAAAATGTTAGAAAGGACTTAATTTTAAATGAGTTCTTGCTAACTGATCAGTTTTACCTATTCGGCACGACATACATCTATCTATCTATCTATCTATTATATATATTATATATATATATATATATATATATATTATATATATATATATATATATATATTATATATTATATATATATATATATATATATATATATCATGGGGTCCACCTCTGGTGTAAATTGTGGGACCTATAGCCTCGGAGAATAGCTAAAAAGGCTTTAAGGAAGAATATTTGCATTTCTTCCTGAAGCCGTTTAAATATTCCACTTCCCTTACCACACAATCTTTTCATTCTTTTTTACCAATAGGTATATTTTATTACATAATATGGTACAAAAGGTTTAAGAGATACATTGTTGATATAAAGATGCCACATACAGTACATGAGATGTGAGAGATACATGTCTAGTACATATTGTTACATGTTTGTCACTGATTATAATGCGAAAATCTCATCCAGTTCTTCAGAATTGTGGCGCGTGCCCAAAATACAGCAGGCATTACCCCTCTGAACAGCAGCGCTGAGTCGCTGGAACAGAAAACTAGCTGCCCTGGGATCCCTAGTTACCCTGATGAGTCTTTTGCCTAGCTCCTTAAGGAACTTAGATGCACTCTTTCTCCATGAGCCAAGGGGCTCTGAGCCTATGGGAACAAACATATACTGATGGGCAAGTTCTCCATATTTTCTTGACTTTTGAGACTCACTCAAGCTGGAGGCTGTCCCTCCTTCCTTCTTGGTGTATTGGAGATAGGTATCAGCCAAGGTAGATGCACATGCATAGTCCCACACCACCTGCTTCCCATCTGTCCAAGCTTGAAGGGTGATATCATATGGACGCTTCTGGCTGCCATCAGATCTGCATAGCTGGGGTGGCTCCCTTACTGCTGGGCATCCGGCTGTTGTGAGGCTCCTCTTGATAATGTTATTAACCTCCTCATGTCTTGCAAGCTTTCCTTCGGATTTACGCCAGAGAGAGGCTGTGGGCATCCTGCTCTGTGTTTTTGGCACAATATCGTCCAATCGAGAACACCTACCAGGAGTATCATCAACAGGCTGGTGTGTGATTATCTGCTGCTCGTGTTGGAAAGGGCCAGAAGACTCTGCATTTCGTCTCTTCCTTCAGAATCAAGAAAAGTGCTGTGTATGTGAATTCAGTGAGGGAACATGATGGTCACCATGGGTAGGAGAGGTCGGTGAGGGGAGGCCTCATGGAGGAGGAGGAGGCGGAGGTTGAGGGGTAAAACTGTGTCCCCCCCTTCCCCCTTCCCCAAACAGGCGCGCATGCACCGTGTGCTCGTGTTACAACAATGGAGTGTTTGTTCACCGTGTGTATAGTGTATATAGTGTATAGTGCGTAGTTTGTGCATGGTATGCGCATAGCATGTGTAGTGTATAGCAGTGTGTCGTTTATAGTGGGGGCTGTGCACAGAGCATAGTGGTGTATAGTAACAGGTGCACAAAGCATTGTGGTGAATATTGACTTGTCCTCTTCCCCCACCACAACCATGAACTACATGCGGTATGTGCCATGCGCCATTTTCCCTTCTGCCTGGGCTTACCACAGAGTTTGAGGTATGGCAGATGATGAAGCCAGCTAGCCACAAAGCCAGGGAAACAGTGCACCCAACAATGAAAGAAGCACATGTCAGGTGTGTGGAGAGTTTCGAGCACGCAACAGGGATGGCCGCATTCGTGCACACAATGGGTGTGCGGGATCACATATGCCCCCAGCAGAGAACAGCCCACAGCCTCCACAGGCAGATGATAATTCCAATGGCAACCTCTTCACTTGCGATAACCTTCTGTTGGCATTCAAATCCACTGCTAGCAGTACACTATCCCACATCCCTAAAGCGGCTCGCCCATATGCAGCAGGGAAATTCACAGACCTTCCTAAGCAGGTGAATGGAGGTTCCACCAACTTAGAAGCCCGAGGCACCATCTAAGCATGGCGCAACCTACTCCTGTTCGGCAATGTCTGTCTTGCGGTTCCTAAGAGACGAGGCAAACTGCTAACCACGTCAGTTATCAAGGCAGTGCGCAACTACCCAAGAACGGATAATTGTGTCCCTCTGCCCCATCATCGCAGGAATCACAGAGGTAGACCCAAGAAAAGTCCCACTGAAAACGAGAAAATATGTGCACAGGTTAGAAAAAAAATCGAAGAAGGTAACACAGTGGGAGCAATCCGAATAATTACAAGTGACCACACTGTAGCCCCCAAAGATGAGACCACGGCCCAAGCACTAAGAGACAAGAATCCAACCAGGGACACCATAGCCATCAACAACAACTCTGAGGAAGACCCCATTACTGAACAATTAATTTTGCAGGGATCGGAAGTCTATAATGCGATTGTGTCATTTCCAGCAGGATCTGCAAGAAGTTACACTGGAATTCGACCTCAGCACCTCAAAGAGATGGTAAATCCAGTACTCGGTGCATCTGCATCAATCCTTCTCACCGAGTTAACAACTTTCGTCGTTGGTCGTTGAAGAAGAAGGATGGGGGAATCAGACCCATTGTGGTTGGAAACATTCTTCGCCGTCTCGTTGCCAAAGCAGCAGTAAGAAACATTCGCCTAGAAGCTGCCAGTTTACTCCAGCCACACCAACTGGGCTTTGGGATCTCTCAAGGCAGTGAAGCTGCAGCTCATGTGGCAAGGGCCTACATCAGGGACCTACCAGAAGACAAGGCCATAGTCAAACTTGATTTTAGAAATGCCTTTAATATGGTGAAGAGAGATGCTGTCTTGCCAGCTGTTCGGATCGGTTCCCCAGTCTTTTTCCCTTCATTTCAGCTGGCTACAGCAAACCCTCAATTCTTTTGTTTGGAGAACATGAAATTCTCTCATCAGAAGGTTTTCAGCAGGGTGACCCACTAGCTCCACTTCTCTTCTGCTTGGCAGTAAGAGAACTAACTTCCAGCCTATGCAACGAGTTCAACATCTGGTACCTTGATGATGGCATTCTGGCAGGTACTGAAGAGTCCCTGGTAGGGGACCTACAACTGGTGAAAACACAGGGAGAAGACTTGGGACTCATCCTCAATCCCTCCAAGTGTGAAATCATCACGGCAAACCAGGAAATAATCAATGCTGTGCGAAGAATCCTCCCAGAAGTCTCTACTACCACTCCTTCCAATAGTACCCTCTTGGGAGCACCGCTGGGTCACCAGGCCATCGACACAGTCCTCAAGGACAAATTGAATGACCTGATGAGAATGGAGGAGAGAATAAGCAATCTTTATGCCCATGATGCTCTGTATCTCCTCACAAGGTGCCTTACTATTCCAAGACTCACTTACTTTCTGAGGTGTGCATCCTCTTTTGACAACCCAACACTCGACGAATATGACGCACATCTGAGGTCAACCTTTAAGAAGGCACTGAACCTGTCACTAGAGGATCAGCAATGAGATCAGGCAACCCTTCCAGTGCGACTGGTAGGTATAGGCGTGCTCAAAGCAACGCATGTTGCTTTACCTGCTTTCTGTCTTCGTGTTTGGCTTCCAGTGCATTAGTCAAGAAGATTGTTCCCGAACGCTTGAGAGACGTGGTAGGAGCTCAAGACCCCAGGTTTACTGAAGCAGCGATTCGGTGGGACACCCTTACAGATTCCTCCAGTAGACCAGCTCCTCCCAAAGAACACAGTCCCACTGGGACAAACCGATCATGGAAAAAATCGCTAACACAATGCTCTACAATGCCTCAGGAAAGGACAAAGCTCGTCTCCTGACAGTGAAGGCAGGAGATTTCCTGTTAGCTGTTCCCAATTCCTCATTGGGCACTCGACTAGACCCACAGGCCATTCGGATTGGTATTGCTCTTCGCCTAGCCGCCCCCATCCTCACCGAACATAGGTGTATTTGCGGCAGGGCGACAGCTGATCAATTCGGACTTCATGGTCTTGTGTGTCACACAGCAGAAGGGAAAGTATGCCAGGCATGAGGAGATCAATGACATCATAATGAGAAGCCTCGCCACAGCCCGTTGCCCAGCTCAACGGGAACCCCAAGTTCAGAGGTCTGACAGAAGTCAAAAGCGTCCTGATGGAGCCACTATGCTACCTTGGAAGGATGGAAAGCAGATTGCCTGGGACTACACCTGTGCCGCCACATTGGTAGACACCTACTTGCCATACTCCGTAGTGGAAGGGGATGGAGCTGCCAGCCACAGGGAGTCCCAGAAGATCCGCAAATATGAAGACCTTTCCCCTTGCTATAA
>NC_069404.1:47384735-47389735 GCF_026875155.1 Cherax quadricarinatus
TATATATATATATATTATATATATATATATATATATGTATTATAATATATAGGGTGTGTATCATGTATGTCGTGGCCAAGATCTTTCTCTCTCTCTCTCTCTCTGCTCGTTGATTCCTCCATTGTTGTAAGATATTTATACTTCTTGAACTTGTCTTCATACGTCAGCTTGGTGATCTCTGAGACTTGTTTCCTCACAAAACTTTGGGCGCCTCTCAAAATTTCTTAGGTGCTTGATGCGGCGTGTCCTCCGAGCTACTACTACATAAAGCAAGAAACTCCAACACTTAGGAAGGGAAAATTTAGACGAGGTTTCGGTCCGTCGCGGACCTTTATCAAGTGATCTCTGCAGAACTTGGCACTGGTAAACTTTCCTTCACACACTGAGGGTTACTTGTGTAATGCTCCACCCACCTTATTGTTATTTTTAATTCTGTTTTTGTTGTGCTTCACACATTTTACTCTGTCCTTCTTATTCTTCTTATAATTATTATTATTATTATTATTATTATTATTATTAGTAGTAGTAGTAGTAGTAGTAGTAGTAGCAGTAGCAGTAATATTTATTATTTCTTTTTCTTTTATATTTATTTTTTTATTATCACACTGGCCGATTCCCACCAAGGCAGGGTGGCCCCGAAAAAGAAAAGCTTTCACCATCATTCACTCCATCACTATCTTGCCAGAAGGGTGCTTTACACTACAGTTTTTAAACTGCAACATTAACACCCCTCCTTCAGAGTGCAGGCACTGTACTTCCCATCTCCAGGACTCAAGTCCGGCCTGCCGGTTTCCCTGAACCCCTTCATAAATGTTACTTTACTCACACTCCAACAGCACGTCAAGTATTAAAAACGATTTGTCTCCATTCACTATCAAATATGCTCACGTATGCTTGCCGAAAGTTCAAGCCCCTCGCCCACAAAACCACCTTTACCCCCTCCCTCCAACCTTTCCTAGGCCGACCCCTACCCCGCCTTCCATTCACTATAGATTTATACACTCTTGAAGTCATTCTATTTCGTTCCATTCTCTCTACATGTCCGAACCACTTCCACAACCCTTCCTCAGTCCTCTGGACAACGGTTCTGGTAATCCTGCACCTCCTCCTAACTTCCAAACTACGAATTCTCTGCATTATATTCACACCACACATTGCTCTCAGACATGACATCTCCACTGCCTCCAGCCTTCTCCTCGCTGCAACATTCATCACCCATGCTTCACACCCATATAAGAGCGTTGGTAAAACTATACTCTCATACATTCCCCTCTTTGCCTCCAAGGACAAAGTTCTTTGTCTCCACAGACTCCTAAGTGCACCACTCACCCTTTTCCCCTCATCAATTCTATGATTCACCTCATCTTTCATAGATCCATCCGCTGACACGTCCACTCCCAAATATCTGAATACATTCACCTCCTCCATACTCTCTCCCTCCAATCTGATATCCAATCTGTCCTCACCTAATCTTTTTGTTATCCTCATAACTTTACTCTTTCTTATATTCACTTCTAATTTTCTTCTTTTACATACCCTAACAAATTCATCCACCCACCTCTGCAACTTCTCTTCAGAATCTCCCAAGTGTAGACAGCCTGTACTGTCTGCACAGACAGCCTATGCTGTCTGCCAGCTTAGTTCATATTTCACGGCACTAAGGTGCTGCCCTCTCTAGACCTGCCAAGGTCAGTGGGACGCTGGTCCCACTCATTCACCCACTAGCTCACTCACTCGGCAGCCCAGCAGCAGTCAACAAGCCTACTAGCTCTCTCCCTCGTGGGATGGCCCTTCCCGGCCATGGGCACATAACACACAAGCCTGTGTACCCACCATGACTTTGTAAATAAAGTAAGAAGCCTCCGAATATGTATCATTGAACCCCGCTCTGCAAGAGCCACCAAACAATCTGGTTATAAATGGTGGACAGTGGTGGTTGCAGCGGTTGTGTTGCCTGAGAGGAAGGAAATGGAATAAAGTTGTTCACTTCATCACCCTACACTAGAAACATCCGTCTCTCAGAGAGTTATCCTGATGTCGTGTCTGCACGTTTCAACATCCAGACACAGGTACAAGCAGGATCCAGCCGAAATTTGCCGAATTTCTTCGAGAATTGTAAGTGGCGTCCCAGTGACCCCATGCTACAGCGTCCCACACTGTTTCTCAAGTCATGTGTTCAGTGTCACTTGTATGTTCTGCTGTTGTTCAGCTCAGCAGAGCTATTTCAGCAAGCCAGAGGTGAGTTTTGTGGTGATTTCTGCATCCAGTGTGAGCTTCTCCATGTGTTTGTGGGTGGGAGAGGAGCAAGTGGCCAGATCCTCCCTCGCCATGCACTCACCCATGCTCCTCGCCACCACACTACCATACACCACTATGTACTCGCTCCCTCTGCTGTGTTTTCTGCTGTTTTCTGTGTGAATTCATTGCCAGAGCTGTGTATCTGAGTGCCCGAGGCCACTTGAAGCCACGTAGATCAGCAAGCCACGTGGATCAGCAAGCCACGTGGATCAGCACGCCACGTGGATCAGCAAGCCACGTGGATCAGCAAGCCACATAGATCAGCAAGCCATGTGGATCAGCATGCCAGGTAGATCACGACACCACATGGATCCCGGCGCCACGTGGGGTGTGGACAAAGCCACGTGGATCTACGAGCCACGTGAGTTACTGATGCTGCTGCCCGACTTCATGACATCACGATGTCTGCCTGACGTCACCTCGAGACGTCTGCTGGCGTCACAGTGCTGCTGACATCACCTCACAACGTCATGCTTGACACATGATGTCACATCGAGTGTTTCAGTAATTATGTCAGTATTGTTGAGAAGATTGAGAGAAGATATATGTCGTGCTAATTAATTCCTCTCAGTCAGTGTTCTTACATGTTAGTGTCAATTTTGTGCACAGAAAAGCATCATTTGCTAGTTTAACCATGTTGTACCACATGTACCGCGGGTGTGTGTAAAGTTTTCCGTGTGTCCAGTGTGGTCTTGAGCCCAGACCACTGAGTAGCACCACTTTATTGCCTGTCACCCGGTGTGACCAGCGCGTTTGACAGCTGATATTAGTCAGCAGAATCGTACCTGCTACGATTCCCATCGAGATTTGTTTCACTTCACCTCCAGACCTTCAGAGTGCAGTTATATGTAGAGAAACAAGTCTGGGGACTCTTAGACTAACCTCTGCTATAACTCCAACTGCCGAGAGAATGACACTCGTCAAGCCAAGCTGTCTGCAGGCGCTGTGTCAGCCTGAGCAGCCTGCACAAAGATGATGTCACTTTGACTGTTAGCCTGCTCACTGCAGTATGGTGAATGATGTTGGTGAATGATGTTACGACTCCCAGATGTTTCGCCCAGTCGTCTCTGCCACGACTCGCTCCACGACTTACTCCACGCTCGTCGGCAGTGACAGCCCAGCAACAGCACCAGCCAAGAAGTGTCCTCCTAAGTCGCTTGCCAGAAGTCCTGCCCAGTTGCCGAGTTTGACGACGCCTCACTCAGGGGCACCAGCAGGTTGTGCCCAGGTTGAGTGAAACCTGTAGTGACTCCTACGATGACTGCTTCACTGTTCTAGAGGAGACCGTACCCCATTACATCACAGCTCAGCTGCAGCGATGTCTCCTGTGTTGCAGTATCTGTCCAGATGCAGGAAGGCGTGCAATGATGCTCCTCGACGCTCACTTCCTTTGACCACGATGTTTAGCACACACCACATGTTTTTTTTCTTCCCTCCCTGTAGGAAGTTTTTTTTTCCATGTCCATATGTATATAAATACATGTTTTTATTTTGTGATCTGTGCCCTGTTCCTACGAGAGAGAGAGACCGAGTTTTTTTTTCCACCAGTGTCCCGAGGTAGGTGGCCGAGTGTATGTAGACAGCCTGTACTGTCTGCACAGACAGCCTGTGCTGTCTGCCAGCTTAGTTCATATTTCGCAACACTAAGGTGCTGCCCTCTCAAGACCTGCCGAGGTCAGTGGGACGCTGGTCCCACTCACTCACTCACCCACTCGCTCACTCACTCAGCGGCCTAGCAGCAGTCAACAAGTCCTACTCCCTCTCTCCCTCGTGGGATGGCCCTCCCCGGCCATGGGCGCACAACACACAAGCCTGTGTACCCACCACTACTTTGATAATAAAGAAAGAAGCCTCCGAAGACGTATTATTTACTCCCGTCTACCAGAATCACCAAACACACTCGTTATACAAGTGCACAGTATCATCAGCAAAAAGCAACTGCAACAACTCCTACTTTGTGTTTGATTCTTTATCTTTTAACTCCACACCTCTTGCCAAGACCCTCGCATTCACTTCTCTTACAACCCCATCTATAAATATATTGAACAACCACGGTGACATCACACATCCGTGTCTAAGGCCTACTTCCACTGGGAAATAATCTCCTTCTTTCCTACATACTCTAACCTGAGCGTCACTATCCTCGTAAAAGCTCTTCACTGCTTTCAGTAACCTACCTCCTATACCATACACCTGCAACATCTGCCACATTGCATCCCTAACCAAACTGTCATAAGCCTTTTCCAGATCCATAAATGCCACAAAAACCTCTTTAGTCTTATCTAAATACTGTTCACCTATATGTTTCACTTTAAACACTTGGTGCACACACCCCCTACTTTTTCTAAAGCCTCATTGTTCATCTGGTATCCTACTCTCCGTCTTACTCTTAATTCTTTCAATAATAACTCTACCATATACTTTACCAGGTATACTCAACAGACTTATTCCTCTATAAATTTTGCACTCTCTTTTGTCTCCTTTGCCTATGCATGCTCTCTGCCAATCCCTAGGTACCTTATCCTCTTCCATACATTTATTAAATAATAGCACCAACCACTCCAAAACTGTATCTCCACCTGTTTTTAACATTTCTATCTTTATCCCATCAATCCCAACTGCCTTACCCCCTTTCATTCTACCCACTGCCTCACGAACTTCCTCCACACTCACAACTGCCTCTTCCTCACTCCTACAAGATG
>NC_069404.1:47392235-47417235 GCF_026875155.1 Cherax quadricarinatus
GTGTGTTGTGTGTGTGTGTGTGTGTGTGTGTGTGTGTGTGTGTGTGTGTGTGTGTGTGTGTGTGTGTGTGCGCGTGTGTGTGTGTGTGTTGTCTGTTGTGTGTGTGTGTGTGTGTGTGTGTGTGTGTGGCGTGCGTGTGTGTGTGTGTGTGTGTGTGTGTGTGTGTGTGTGTGTGTGTGTGTGTGTGGTGTGTTGTGTGTGTGCGTGTGTGTGTGTGTGTGTGTGTGTGTGTGTACGCACATAATTGTACTTATCTAATTGTGGTTGCAGGGGTCGAGACTCAGCTCCTGGCCCCGCTTTTTCACTGAGTGCTACTAGGTCCTCTCTCTGCCTGTTCCATGAGCTTCATCATACCTCATCTTTAAAGCTCAGTATGGTTCCTGCCTCCACTACCTCACTTACTGGCTATTCCAATTCCTGACTACTCTATGACTGAAAAAATACTTCCTAATATCTCTTTGACTCATCTGGGTCTTCAACTTCCAATTGTGACCCATTGTTTCTGTGTCCCCTCTCTGCAACATCCTGTCTCTGTAAACCTTGTCTATTTCACGCAGTATTTTGTATGTCGTTATCATGTCTCCTCTATCCTTCCTGTCCTCCAGTGTCGTCAGGCCGATTTCCCTTAACCTTTCTTCGTAGGACAATCCCCTTAGCTTTGGAACTAACCTTGTCGCAAACCTTCGCACTTTCTCTAATTTCTTGACGTGCTTGATCAAGTGTGGGCTCCAAACAGGTGCTGCATACTCCAGTATGGGCCTGACGTACACGGTGTACAGTGTCTTCAACGATTCCTTACTGAGGTATCGGAACGCTGTTCTTAGGTTTGCCAGGCGACCATATGTTGCTGCAGTTATCTCTTTTGATGTGTGCTTCCGGAGACGTGCTCGGTGTTATATACACCCCAAGATCCTTCTCCTTGAGCGAGGTTTGAAGTCTTTGGCCACCTAGCCTATACACTGTCTGCGGTCTTCTTTGCCCTTCCCTGATCTTCATGACTTTGCATTTAGCGGGGTTAAATTCGAGAACCCAGTTGCTGGACCAGGTGTCCAGGCTGTCAAGGTCTCTTTGAAGTCCTACCTGATCCTCATCTGATTTAATTCTCCTCAACAACCTCACATCATCTGCGAACACGGACACTTCTGAGTCTAACCCTTCCATCATGTCATTCACATATACCAGAAATAGCACTGGTCCTAGGACCGACTCCTGTGGGACCCCGCTCGTCACAGGTGCCCACTGTGATACCTCATCACGTACCATGACTCGTTGTTACCTCCCTGTCAGGTATTCTGTGATCCATTGCATTGCCCTTCCTGTTATACACGCCTGATCCTCTAGCTTCTGCACTAATCTCCTGTGAGGAACTGTGTCGAAGGGCTTCTTGCAGTCCAAGAAGATGCAATCAACCCACCCCTCTCTCTCTTGTCTTACTTCTGTTACTTTACCATAAAACTCCAGTAAGTTTGTGACACAGGATTTGCTTTCCATAAATCCGTGCTGGTTGACGTTTACACTCTTGTTCCGTTCCAGGTGCTCCACCACTCTCCTCCTGATAATCTTCTCCATAACTTTGCATACACGTCAGTGACACTGGTCTATAGTTTAGTGCCTCTTTTCTGTCTCCTTTTTTTAAATATGGGTACTACATTTGCCATCTTTCATACAGCATTTCTGGTCCTTCTCAAAGGACCCACAGGGAGATGTTGTCTGATCCCATTGCCTTTGAAGTATCAAGACCACTTAGCAGATTCTTCACCTCCTCCTCATTCGTGTGTATGACATCCAACACTTGTTGGTTTGTTCCTTTCTGGCGTCCCCCTCTGTTCTGTCCACCCAGAGGCCATCCTATCTCCACTGTAAATACTTCCTTAAATCTCATGTTGAGCTCCTCACATACCTCTTGATCGCTTCTGGTGAGTTCCCCACATTCTTTCCTCAGCCTGATCACCTGGTCTTTGACTGTTGTCTTCCTCCTAATGTGGCTATACAGCAGTTTCGGGTCAGACTTGGCTTTCTATGCTATGTCGTTTTCGGACTGTCACTGGGCCTCACTTCTTATCTGTGCATACTGGTTTCTGGCTCTTCGACTAGTCTCTATTTTACTGGGTTCTTTGACTCCTGTACCTTTTCTATTCTCTGGTGCACTTAGTTTTTGCCTCCATACACCATCGGGTACACAAAGGACTCGTTTTGGTTCTTCCCATTATTTCTATTGCCCTTTAGAACAAACGTTTTCTGCCTCCCTGCATTTAGTTGTTACTTATATCATTTCATTTACTGACTTTCCTACAAGTTCTCTGTCCCACTGAACCTCCTGCAGGAAGTTCCTCATACCTGTGTAGTTCCCCCTTTTATACTTTGGCTTCTTTTCACATCTAACTCATGTTACACTCTCTATTTGTAACTTTACTGTGTATTTAAAACACATAACCATGTGATCACTAGCTCCAAAGGGCCTCTCGTATGTGATGTTGTCAATGTCTGAGCTGCTCAGGGTGAACAAAAGGTCCAGTCTTGCTGGTTCATCCTCCCCTCTCTGGTAGTGTCCTTAGCATGTTGATGCATGAGATTTTCCAGTACCACGTCCATCATCTTGACTCCATGTTTTACGACTCTTGTGTGGCTCCAGATTTTCCCAGTCGACCTCCCTGTGGTTGAAATCGCCCATAACCAGTAACTTTGCTCTGCTCGAGTGAGGTCTTCTTGCCACCTCGGTCAGTGTGCCCACCATTGCTCTGTTGCTCTCTTCATATTCCTCTCTTGGCCTCCTGCAGTTCTGTGGTGGATTATACATCACTGCAATGATTGCTTTATGTTCCCCAGATTGAAGTGTACTTACTATGTAATGCCTTCCTCCAATCTCATCCATGCCTTCCATTTCCTCAAATCTCAATCGGTTTTTTATGAGCAGTGCAACCCCTCCTCCCCCTCTGCTCCTTCTATCTTTCCTCAGGACCTGATATCCTGGTGGGAAGACTGCATCTGTTATTGTCTCAGTGAGTTTCGTTTCTGTGATTGCTATAATGTGTGTGGACTTCTCGTTGATTGTTTCATGCCGCTCCTCATATTTATTCGTTATTCCATCCGAGTTCGTGTACCAAACCTTCATCTTCTTTACTGAACCTGTGATCCTGGGAGAAGATTGGGGTTGGGGGATCGGGAGCCCTGGCGGGGGTCTATGGGGGGTTACGGTGGGGATGGGAGCAGAGGTCCCCTAGGGGGTTGCTGTATGGGTGGGGTTTGTGGTGTGGGGGTGGGGGCAAGAAGGATCAGTGTGTGAGAATCGGTTTAGATTGTTCAGTTGCCTTGGGGTTGTCGCTGTTGGAGTCCTTCTGCGGGTGTTCCTGGAGGGTGTTTGCCCTTCCACCTGCGTCTGGGTTCTTCTGCTCATTTTTGTCATTTCCTCTCGTTCCTCCTTTCGTTTTGTACTCTCTCTTTCAGTATCTCTTTCAGTGTGTGTGAGTGTGTGTGTACTCACCTAATTGTGGTTGCAGGGGTCGAGACTCAGCTCCTGTGTATGTATGTATGTGTGTGTGTGTGTGTGTGTGTGTTGTGTTGTGTGTGTGTGTTTGTGTGTGTGTGTGTGCGTGTGTGTGTGAGTATATGTGTATGTGAGTGTACTCACCTAATTGTACTCACCTAATTGTGGTTGCAGGGGTCGAGACTCAGCTCCTGGCCCCGCCTCCTCACTGATCGCTACTGGATCCTCTCTCTCTCTGCTTCCTGAGCTTTGTCATACCTCTTCTTAAAACTATGTATGGTTCCTGCCTCCACTACTTCACTTGCTAGGCTATTCCACTTGCTGACAACTCTATGACTGAAGAAATACTTCCTAACGTCCCTGTGACTCGTCTGAGTCTTCAGCTTCCAGTTGTGACCCCTTGTCCCTGTGTCCCCTCTCTGGAACATCCTATCTCTGTCCACCTTGTCTATTCCCCGCAGTATCTTGTATGTCGTTATTATGTCTCCCCTGACCCTTCTGTCCTCCAGTGTCGTCAGTCCGATTTCCCTTAACCTTTCCTCGTTCGACATTCCCTTGAGCTCTGGGACTAGCCTTTGTTGCAAACCTTTGTACTTTCTCTAACTTCTTCGTTGACGTGCTTGACCAGGGTGTGGGTTCCAGACTGGTGCTGCATACTCCAGTATGGGCCTAACATACACAGTGTACAGTGTCTTGAACGATTCCTTATTAAGGTATCGGAACGCTATTCTCAGGTTTGCCAGGCGCCCGTATGCTGCAGCGGTTATTTGGTTGATGTGTGCCTCCGGTGATGTGCTCGGTGTTATGGTCACCCCAAGGTCTTTCTCCCTGAGTGAGATCTGTAGTCTTTGTCCACCTAGCCTATACTCTGTCTGAGGTCTTCTTTGCCCCTCCCCAATCTTCATGACTTTGCATTTGGCTGGATTGAATTCGAGAAGCCAGTTACTGGACCACATGTCCAGCCTCTCCAGGTCTCTTTGCAGTCCTGCCTCATCCTCGTCCGATTTAATTCTTCTCATCAACTTCACGTCATCTGCGAACAGGGACACTTCAGAGTCTATTCCTTCCATCATGTCGTTCACATATATCAAAAATTGCACTGGTCCTAGAACTGACCCCTGTGGGACCCCGCTCGTAACAGGCGCCCACTGTGATACCTCTTCACGTACCATGACTCGTTGCTGCCTCCCTGTCAGGTATTCCCTTATCCATTGCAGTGCCTTCCTTTTACGTGTGCCTGATCCTCCAGCTTCTGCACTAATCTCTAGTGGGGAAACTGTGTCAAAGGCCTTCCTGCACTCTAGGGAAAACGCAATCTACCCAACCCTCTCTCTCGTGTCTTACTTCTGTTACCTTGTCATAAAACTCCAGGAGGTTTGTGATACAAGATTTGCCTTCCATGAACCCATGCTGGTTTTCATTTATAATCTTGTTCCTTTCCAGGTGTTTCGACCACTCTCCTCCTGATAATCTTCTCCATGACTTTGCACACAATACATGTCAGAGACACAGGTCTGTAGTTTAGTGCCTCGTTTCTGTTTCCTTTCTTAAACATGGGGGCTACATTAGCTGTCTTCCATTTCTCAGGTAGTTGCCCAGTTTCAAGGGATGTGTTGAAGATTGTGGTTAGAGGCACACACAGCATCTCTGCCTTCTCTAAGGACCCATGGGGAGATGTTGTCCGGTCCCATCGCCTTTGAGGTGTCAAGGTCACTTAAGAGCTTCTTCACCTCCTCCTCAGTTGTTCGTATGTCATCCAGCACTTGTTGGTATATTCCCTCTTGATGTTCCCTTCTGTGCTGTCTGCCCACAGCCCTTCCTGTCTCCACTATAAAAACTTCCTTAAATCTCTCTGTTCAGTCCTCACATACCTCCTGATCATTTCTTGTGAGTTCCCACCTTCTGTCCTTTATCTGATCACCTGGTCTTTGAGGTGTCTTCCTCCTGATGTGGCTCATACAACAGTTTCGGGTCAGTCTTGATTCTCGTGCTATGTTATTTTATACTGTCGCTGTTCCTCCCTCCTTACCTGTGGTACTAATTCCTGCTCTGCGATGATCTCCCTATTGTCGTGTGTTCTCTGCCTTCTGTTACTTTTTCCATTCTCTATTGCCACATTGTTTTGCCTCCTTACTCCGTCGGTAATAACCAAGGGCTTGTTCTGGTCTTCCCGTTTGTAACTGTTGCCCTTGGTGAATGTACCTTTCCACTAGCCTCCTTGCATTTTGTTGTACATATTCCTCATTTTTTTTACTGGCTTTTCTGCCAGTTCTCTGTCCCACTGAGACCTCCGCACGGAAGTTCTTAAACCCATTGTAGTCCCTCTTTTATAGTCCAGGCTTTTCCCATTATACTTGTGATTCTCTCCAATTGCAGCTTCTTACTATGTATCAATAGCACAGGCGGGACACGTGGTCGCTAGCTCTAGGCGGACCTCTCATACTTGATGTCATCTTTGTCTGAGCTGCCCAGGGTGAACACTATGGCGATATCTTGCTGGTTCATCTACCCTCTCCACTCTGGTAGTTACATAGTAGAGAGAGAGAGGGGAGGTGTGATGTGTGTGTTGTGCGGTGTGTGTGTGCTGTGTGTGTGTGTGGTGTATTGTGTGTGTGGGTATTTGTTGTGTGCGTGATGTGTGCGTGTGTTGTGTGGTGCGTGTTTGTGTGTGTGTGTGTGTGTTAGTGTATGTGTGTAGTGTGTGTGTGTGCGTGGTGTGTGTGTGTGTGTGTGTGTGTGTGTGTCGTGTGTGTGTGTGTGTGTGTGTTGTGTCGTGTGTGTGTACGTGTCTGTGTTGGTGTATACCTGTTGTATCTTGTTCTTTATCACTTTCTTGTGCAATGTAATGAGTAGTGATGAATGGTTTGAAAAACCGACACGTTGAAGATTGAGACACTTATGCTACATATGGGTATCTTTATTCAGGAAACGTTCGCCACACAGTGGCTTCATCAGTCCAATACAAAAGCTCAGAAGGTGTTTGGAGAGGAGGAGTTTGAGGAAATCAGTCCCTACAGGCCTGGAGTCGATGTGTTCAGGCCATCATTCTCTGTAGAATGTTACCGCAAGGGACGTAGACGTGGCTTATGTACTTGTACCAAACTTTGGACGAAAAACCTCCTTCGACTAGTGGACTGGATACCCTATGACCCAGCCTCTCCTGCTTCGCCTCACCTGACTACAGTTATATAAGCCACGTCTACAGCCCTATGCTGTACATTCTACAAGATTGATGGACAGAACACATCGACTCCTGGCTGAGGGACTGATTACCTCAAACTCCTCATCTCCTTACACCTTTCTGCTTTGTATTGGACTGATGAAGTCACTGTGTGGCGAAACGTTTCCTGAAAAGAGATTCCCATATGTTGCATAAGTGTCTCAATCTTCAATGTAATGAGTACTTTGAATGTTGTTATCATGTATCCCCAAATCCTGTCTGTCCATCTCTGTCGTTAGATTCAATTGCTTTAGCTTCTCTCCGTAGAATACTTCTACACTTTCTCCTAGTTTCTTAACCTGCTTCCTCAGGACCACAACATACCACACACTATGTGGTGTGTGTGTGTGCGTTGTGTGGGTGTGTGTGAGTGTGTGTGTGTGGTGTGTGTGTGTGTGTGTGTGTGTGTGTGGGTGTGATGTGTGTGTGTGTGTGTGTGTGTGATCTTTCCCTCCCCTCTCTCTCTCTATATACCTCTCTCTCTCTCTCTACTATGTATCTTATCTCTCAGCTGTTGTTGTGCCACAACCATTGAATAATCGACGGGTTCCGCCATTCAACCAGGCCATTTAGCTCCATTAAATCTACTCACGTATGCAAATTAACCTCACCGAGTCCAGAAGCAAGGGAATGTTGCAGCGCCAAGTCCGTTCATGACCCTAATGCAGAGAGGGACCTGTGTGCCACTGCCTCCATGTGTTGCAAGCCTCTAAATGCACTTAACCGAACAGAAGACACAGATTACCTATTAGATAAACAAAACTATACGTGCTATCAATTAGAGACAGGTTATGTATATATGCTGTCACTCAGAAACAGGTAATGTGCTACCACTCAGAAATAGGTAATATACGCTGCCACTCAGAGAGAGATAATGTGAGAGTCAGTTATAGGCTAATACCAGTAACAACACCACACACAACCACACACACAACACACACAACACACACCCACACACACACCCACAAACACACCACACCAACACACACACACAACATATACACACACACACAGGTATACACCCACCAACACAGGGACTAGAAAACAAACAGAAAGGATGAGCTTATAACATGATAACCAGCATGTTTCAGGGAGGGGAAATCTTGTGTCGCAAACCTACTGGGGCTTTATGACGAAGTGACAGATGTAAGATCTAGGGAGAGAGAATGAGAGAGAGAGAGAGAGAAGAGAGGAAGGACTGAGAGAGACGAGACGTGAGGGAGAGAGAGAGAGGAGAGAGAGCTGAGATGAGAAGAGAGAGAGAGAGTGAGAGAGATGTGTAGATTGCATTTTCTTGGAATGTAAGAAGGTTTTTGATACAGTTCCGCACAAGAGATTAGTGCAAAAAGCTAGTGGAGCATGCAGGAATAACAGGCAAGGCAATGCAATGGCTCATAGAATACCTGACAGAGTGGCTGAGGGGCACCACAACCAAATAACTGCTGCAGTATATGGTTGCCTGGATAACCTAAGAATAGTGTTTCGACACCTTAGTAAAGAATCATTCAAGACTATATGCCGTGTACGTCAATCCCCTATTGAAATATGCAGCACCAGTATCGAACCCACACCTGGTCAAGCACGTCAATAAACTAGAGAAAGTGCAAATGTTTGTACAAGACTAGTCCCGTAGCTAATGGGGTTATGTTCTACTTGGTGAGAGGACCACTGGAGGACAGGAGGATAAGGGAGACATGATAACGATATATAATGCTTGAGAGGAATTAAATATCGGCTCAGGGTGGATAAGGACAGGATGTTTCAGGATGGGGATACGTCAACAAAGGAGTCTCAAACGGGAAATGGAAGTCAGATGAGTCTAATGGGATGTTAAAAAGTTTTCTTCAGTCAAGACTTTTCAGGAGTGGAAAAATCTTGAGAGTTATTTCGTGGAGCAGGATCCATACATAGCTTTCGTAAGAGGTAAGAGATTACGGATAAAGCTCATGAGTTGGGAGAGAGAGTGCACCTTCCCCTGATGCGACCAGTGACCGAGGCTGGGCCAGGTGATATGATTAAGACCCTGCACCAAATTAGGCATACACAATTAGGTGAGTATACACACACACACACACATCACCCACAACACAACACACACAACACACACAACACACACACACCACACACACACCACACACACACACACACAGCAGAAGTAGGGAGACAGTGCTTAGAATGAGAAACTGCAAAGCCTGTGAAACAGATTAGAGAGATAAATGACAATTCAGATGTGACATCAGAAATTCAAAGTCAGGCGCAGACATGGGGATGGGAAAGCAACAACGGAGACATTGCCGTACACGAAGGCCTATCAGACCCACGTGGGCAGGAAAAAGACGATGAGCTCACTTAAGATCAAGCGGACAGGTCCGAAGACAATGAAGGTGTTGTTATATGCCAGAGATTCTAAACAGCAACTGCAGTAGCAAGGGGACAAGCGGCAGGAAAGACAAGTCACTGAGAATAAGAAGTTTCAGAATATGACAGGGACTGAAGGAAGAACATGGTCAATGGAAGGAATTAATATTGCACTCGAGGGAAGCAGATGGAGACTCAGTGGGAGGAAGGAAAGGGCGTGGAGGTAGCTCTTTGTGGACGGGCTCCAAGAAGCAAGGGGCCAACTTTGAAGAAATAAAACAGGCGGAGAAAAAATGATTGATTTTTTGATAGGCATCATTGAAAACAATTAGGGCGAGGGCATATATGACCCAGGTGACAAAATTTTCAGAGAATGGGGTGGTGCCGAGTGGGAAGATCGGCCTGTCAGAGTAACTTTCAAGGAAGAATCAGTTCGAATCATTGGGATTCTGCAAGAGAAAGCAGATGAGGGACAATGAGGGGTACCAGAGCAGAGAGTATACCTCGACCGCGACAGAACACAAGGAGAATGGAAACTACACTGAAAGGAGAGGGTCAGAGACGCAAGGAGGAACGAGAAGTAATTGAAAATGAGAGGACCCAGACACAGGAGGAAGGGCAAACAACACCCACAGAATCTCACACCCAAATGACCCCACCCGCACATTCCAAGCACTGAGCAACCTATACTACAACCCACTCACTGTTCCCTCTGCCAAAACCCCAGACTCACAATACTAAACCCCAGCAGCTGTCCCTTATGGGCATTCTGTCCACACCCCCATCAACACATACACCCACCGACACCACAGCCCCATAAAGGCCCCCACCAAGCTCTCGCTCCCAACCCCAATATACTTGACATGACCACAATGATAGAAAAGAAAACCTAAAAGGTTGGTACAACAAACGCGGATTGGAAAATAACGAATAACATGAGGAGTGGAATGAAAGAATCCGTGAAAAAATCCCCAGGACATCATTAGCAGTCACAGAATCTAAACTCGCTGAGGACAAAACAGACACTATTTCCCAACAGGATATCAGATCTGAGAAAGATAGAAGGGAAAGTAGGGGGGGAGGAGGGGTTGCCACTGCTCATAAAAACACCAATGGGGATTTGAGGATGGAAGGCCATGGCATGATTGCGAGAAAGAGACTACATTGTAGGTACAATTCAGTCCGGAGAACATAAAGTAGTCATTGGAGTGATGTATAACCACACAGAAACTGCCAGGAGGCCAAGAGAGGAGTACGAAGGAAAACAAACTCAGTGGTGATGGTGGACACATGGCGAGGTGGCAAGAAGAGCTCACTCGAGCAGTAGCAAGTCTGTTAATGGGCGATTTCAAAACAGGGAGATTGACTGGGGAAAACCTGGAGCCACTATGGGGGTCCCGAAACATGGAGAGAAGATGTTGGATGATGGTACTTGAAAACCTCATGCAATCAACATGTCAGGGAACAACCAGAGAGAGAGGGGAGGATGAGCCAGCAAGACGGATCTTGTGTTCACCCTGGCAGTTCAGAATCGAGGACGTCACTTACGAGATGGCCCCTTGCGGAGCTAGCGATTATGTGGTTCTGAGTTTTGATCTTATATAGGAGAAGTTACAAGGGAGAAGGTAACAGGAACTGAAGAGGGACAGGCCCAAACTATAAAAGGGGGGGGGACTACACAGGTATGAGTAACTTCCTGCAGGAGGTTCAGGTGGGGGACAGAGAGAGAAATTGGTAGGAAAAATCAGTAACGAGATGATGGAATATGTGGCAACAATGATGTAAGGCGGCAGAGGAAAGTTTTGTTCCCAGGGAACAGAAAATAATAGGAAGACCAAAAACGTATTAGTTTTCCCTTGGGGGGTGGGTTTTTTTTTTTTTTTTTACGCCGAAGGTGTAGGGAGGCAAAAACTAGTGCAACAGAGAAGAAAAAGGTACAGGAGGCATAGACCCAGGGAAAACAAGGAGATTTGGAGAAGAGCCAGAACGGAGTATTGCGCAGTTTAAGGACGGAGGGGCCAGCGACAGGATGAAAACGACATAGCATCGAATGTCAAATCTGAACCCGTAATGCTGTATAGCCACATTAGGAGGAAGACAAACATTCAAGGACCAGGTTGATAAGCTGAGGAAGAAGGTGGAGGAGAACTCACAAGAAAACGATCAAGAGGTATGTGAGGTGCTCAACACGAGATTTTTGAAGTATTTACGTAGAGACAGGAAGGACTCTGGGGGGACAGACCAGATTGGGGACACCAAAAGAAAACCACCAACAAGTGTGGACGACATACATACAGATGATGAGGAGGTGAAGAACTGCTAAGGGAAAAGACATCGATACCTCAAGGCAATGGGACGGACAACAATCTCTACCATGGGTCCTTAGAGAGGGAGCAGATATTTTGTGCGTACCACTTACACAATCTTCAACAACATCCCTGAAAACTGGGCAACTACCTGAGGTATGGAAGACGGCAAATGTAGTTCCCATTTTTAAAAAAAAGAGGACAGAAAAGAGGCACTAAACTATAGACATGTGTCATTGACGTGTTAGTATGCAAAATTATGGAGAAGATTATCAGGAGGAGAGTGGGGAGCACCTGGACGGAACAGAGTATAAAAATGCCAACCAGCACGGATTCACGGAAGGCAAATTTCCCGTGTCACAAACCTTCTGGGTTTTATGGTAAAATAACAGAAGTAAGACACGAGAGAGGGGGTGGGTTGATTGCATCTTCTTGGACTGCAAAAAGGCCTTTTTACACAGTTCCCCACAAGAGATTAGTGCAGAAGCTAGAGCATCAGGCGCTATAACAGGGGAAGGACACTGCAATGGATCAGAGAATACCTGACAGGGAGGCAAAAACGAGTCATGGTACGTAATGATGCATCACAGTGGGCCACTGTGACGAGGGGGGTCCCACAGGGGTCGGTCTAGGACCAGTGCTATTTTTTGGGTTTTGTGAACGACATGATGGAAGGGTTAGACTCAGAAGTGTCCTGTTTGCAGATGATGTGAAGTTAATGAGGAGAATTAAAAACTGATGAGGACCAGGCAGGGGCTTCAAAAGGACCTGGACAGATTGGACTCCGGTCCAGCAAATGGCTTCTCGAATTTAATCCTGCCAAATGCAAAGTCATGAAGATAGGGGAAGGCACAGAGGGCCACAGACAGAGTATAGGCTAGGTGGCCAAAGACTGCAAGCCTCACTCAAGGAGAAAAGATTTGGGGGGTGGTAACACCGAGCATGTCTCCGGAAGCACACATTCAATCAGATAACTGCTGCAGCATATGGGCGCCTGGCAAACCTGAGAAAGCATTCCGATACCTTAGTAAGGAATCGTTCAAGACACTGTACACCGTGTATGTCAGGCCCATACTGGAGTATGCGCACCCGTTTGGAACCCGCACTTTATAAAGCACGTCAAGAAACTAGAGAAAGTACAAAGGTTTGCGACAAGGTTAGTTCCAGAGCTAAGGGGAATGGGCCTATGAAGAAAAATTAAGGGAAAACGGCCTGACGCACTGGAGGACAGGAGGGTCAGGGAAGAATTTATAACGAATATAAAATACTGCATGGAATAGACAAGGTGGACAAAGACAGGATGTTCCAGGGAGGGGACACAGAAACAATGGGCCACAAATGGAAGTTGAAGACACAAGAGTCAGAGAGATATAGGAAGTATTTTTTCAGTCATTGAGTTGTAAGACAGTGGAATAGCCTAGAAAATGATGTAGTGGAGGCAGGAACCATACACAGTTTTAAGACGTGGTTTGATAAAGCTCATGGAGCGGGGAGAGAGAGGGCCCAGTAGCAACCGGTGAAGAGGCGGGGCCAGGAGCTAAGACTCGACCCTGCAACCACAAATAGGTGGTACAAATAGGTGGTACACAAACACCCCACACACACACCACACACTCTCATACACACATACACACACACACACACACATACACACACACACACACACATAATTTTACATAAAGCTGAAGGATCTAGAGCATCCTAACAGGATAAAGAAATGGAATCTCAAAAGCAAAGATGTGAAGGCAGGGGAACCGAGGATGGTTGGTCTGAAAAGAATGGGTAGAAAGGCTCAAGAACAAAATGGATCAAGAATGGGAAAAAAGTTTAAATGAGCTTTGCAATAACATGTTAGTGAAGGTATCTGCAGAGAGCAAGAAGTGGAAATCACAAGCTGTAGCTGCTGAGGCAAAGATACAGAGACTGGAGGAAATATGGATATGATGAAGCAGGATATAATAAGGTTCAAAAGGAGCAAGGTGACTGAAATGTGATCATCAGCAGGCAGTGATGGGACTGAAGGAGAGGATGGAGCAAAGAAGTCCTTTGCAGAAGTAATATCAGGCAATCAGGGTGTGGAAAATACTGTATATATTTTCCAGAAATACAGTAGTTATATGTAAATAGATGGCCATACTGTATTTAAAAGAATTATATTATGGAAAATGAGAAACTGGACCTGCGCCTGTGCAGAAGCAGAGTCGCCATTTTGTTTGAATTTGGACTAGAAGCATTAGTGTAATGGGAAGAATTTTTCGTGCTCTAGAGGTTAAAATTGGGCTGACACCTCTCAAATAGGAGGCGAAATTGTTGGATGTGCATTCCTGCATAACTTGAGATATCAGGTGACAGGACAGGACAACTCCAGGAACCTTAGATAAGCTGTCTAATTTATGTTTAAATTCTGGCCAGTAAATTTTTCATAAATGTGGGCAAAAGGGGGGGATCCTGTACATGACACATTAATATCCAGTCAAATTTGTGAGTGTTATGATTAAGATATGTTCTCCTTCTGTTATATAAATGTGTTTATATATAATAATTTTTTAATTTAATATACAGTCCACAAATTTATATATTTACCAGCATTCCTGGTGTATGTATATTTCATTTGTAATTAATAAGTCCAGAGCAACTTGTGGATATGACAGTGGTAGGTATCGAAGGGGGACATTTTTTGCGACCTAGGTGTCCCAAATTCCTACTTGTCTAACTGATAAATAATAATTATCTGTTCATTTACTGTTATGTATATAATGATACATTCAGCTAAATGCAATTTTCCACACAGAGTGTACAGGAGATGATAAAGGAAACAACAAAGGAGATGCTTAAATCAGATCCAGAGAAAAGGAGGGAAAAGAAAGGGAACAACTGAGAGTGAGAGTAAGGCAAAACCAGTGGAAGGAAAGAGAGACAGGACAGGCAACGACAGACAGGCAAGCTCACACACACACACACACATACACACACACACACACAAATACACACACACACACACACACCACACACACACACACACACACACACACACACACACACACACACACACACACAAACACACACACACACACACACACACACACACACACACACAACACACACACAACCTAACCTAACCTAACACATTAGCTCATAAATCCCCCATTTTTACGATAAGCTGAAGCAGCTAGAACATCCCAACAGGATAAAAACAAAATGGGCTCTCAAAAGGGAGGACGTAACGGCAAGGAAACCGATGATGGCTGGTCGGAAAAGAAAGAATGGGTAGAACGGCTCAAGAACAAAATGGAACAACAATGGGAGAAAAGGTTAAACGAGCTTTGTAATAACATGTCAGAGCAAATATCTGCAGAGAGCAAGTAGTGGGAATCATGAGCTGTAGTAGCTGAGGAAAAGATATAGAGATTGGAGAAAGAAATGGATGTGCTGAAGCAGGACCTAAAGATGAGGTCCGACAGGAGCAAGATGACTGAAATGGGAACATCAGCAGGCAGCGAGGGGGCTGAAGGAGGGGATGGATCTAAGCAGTCTTTTGCAGCAGTAATATCAGGCCATCATGGTGTCTGGGAGATGATTAGGGAAACAGCAAAGGAGATGCTTAAATCAGATCCAGAGATACAGAGGGAAAAGAAATGGGAAGAGGAGAGGGAGAGATCAATAATTATTCATGGGCTTCAGGAGGCTGAAGGGCAGACCTATGATGAAAGAAAGCATTGGGAGAAAACAGAGATTAAGAACATCATTGCAATAACAGGAGAGAGGGACATGTCTCAGGTAGAAAATTTTCACAGACTTGGGGGGTATTCGAGGGAAAAAATCGACCAATCAGATTGACATTCAAGACAGATTTGGTATGGAACAGGATACTACAACAGAAATCACTGTTAAAGGACTCTCCAGATTATCAAAAAGTGTTCCTCAATCGAGACAGAACACGAAAGGAAAGGGAACAACTGAAAGTGAGAGCAAGACAGAACCAGTGGAAGGAAAGAGAGACAGGACAGGCAATGACAGACAGGAAAACTCAGCCTTTGGGGGAACATCAAACACAAATGCTTACAGAAACCTCTCAACCCCAGTCACCACATATCAACCAAACACAGTAAACAGAAACGAACCCCACTCCATAGCCACCACCCCCACAAGCACTAATTCCACAGTCACAGCAGCCTCCCATAATATTGTGCCCTGCCTCCCACCCTCCCAGCCTGCACCTTCCTCTTCCATCTCCCAAAATACAGTAATGGAAAGGAAGCTAAAGATATGGTACACCAATGCAGATGGAATAACAAATAAGAGTAAAGAGTGGCAAGAACGCATCATTGATGCATCACCTGACATTATAGCACTAACAGAGACAAAACTTACAGGGATGATAACAGATGCAATTTTTCCACCTGTATATCAGATTATGAGGAAATACAAAGAGAACAGAGGAGGGGAGGAGTAGCATTGCTCATAAAAAACCAGTGGAGTTTTGAGGAGATAGGAGGAATGGAAAGAAGGGAAACAGACGACTTCATTGTAGGAACACTTCAGACTGGTGGTCCAAAAGTGATGATAGCAGTGATGTATAACCCACCACTTAAGGCTCCTACTCTAACAATTCGTCACGTACCATGACTCGCTGATGTCTTCCTGAAAAGTATTCCCAATCCACGGCAGCATCCTCCCTGTTATGCCTGCCTGGTCCTCCAGCTTATACACTAATCTCGTGTGTGGAACTGTGTCAAAGACCTTTTTACAGTCCAAGAAAACACAGTCCACCCGCCCGTCTCTAAGCTAACCGCTGTCAACCTGTCATAGAAATCCAGTAGGTATGTGACACAGGATTTCCCATCGCTAAAACCGTACTGGATGTCGTTGATAAGTTCATTCCTTTTTAGGTGCTCCACCACTCTTCTGATAATCTTCTCCAAGACTTTCCATACTATAAATGTCAGTGGCACTTGTCTGTAGTTTAATACTTCGTATCTGTCTCGTTTTTTAAAAATTGGGACTACATATTCTGTCTTCCATACCTCAGGTAGTCGTTTGGATAGGTGTGTTTAAGGTTGTTGTTAGTGGGACACACAGTGCTCTGCTCCCTCTCTCAGTACCCATGGAAAGATGTTATCAGGCCACATTACCTTTGAGATACCTAGCTCGCTTAGCAGCCTCTTCAGTTCTTCCTTGGTTGTATGTATTGTGTGTAACACTTGATGGTGTACCCCTCCTCTCCGTCTTTCTGGAGTCCCTTCTGTCTCCTCTGTGAGCACTTCTTTGAATCTCATGTTGAGCTGCTCATATCTCGGTCGTTTCTTATGATCTCCTCTCCTTCCAACCTCAGCATGATTACCTGGTCCTTGACTGTTGCTTTCCTCCAGATGTGGCCGTACAATAGCTTCGGGTCAGATTTGGCTTTCGCTGCTGTGTCATTTTCTTATTGTCGTTGGGCCTCCCTTCTTACCTGTGCATATTCGTTGCTGGCTCTATGACTGCTCTCCTTATTCTCCTGGCTTTTTTGCCTTCTATACTTCTTCCATTCACTAGCACACTTGGTTTTGGCTTCCCGACACTTTTGAGTGAACCAAGGGCACATCCTGGCCTACACGTTATTTCTGTTACCCTTGGGTGCAAACCTCTCCTCAGCTTCCTTGCATACTGTTGACACATATTCCATCACATCATTTACTGACTTTCCCTGCCAGTGCTCTGTTCCACTGAACCTCGTGCAAGAAATTCTTCAGGCCTGTATTGTCCCCACGCATGTAGTTTGGCTTCATATGTCCTGCCCTTCCTGCTTCCTTCTCCACTTACGTGTGTGTGGGTGTGCGTGTGTGCGTGTGTGTGTGTGTGTGTGTGTGTGTGTGTGTGTGTGTGTGTGTGTGTGTGTGTGTGTGTGTGTGTGTGTGTGTGTACTCACCTAGTTACTCACCTAGTTGAGGTTGCAGGGGTCGAGTCCAAGCTCCTGGCCCCGCCTCTTCACTGGTCGCTACTAGGTCACTCTCCCTGAACCATGAGCTTTATCGTACCTCTTCTTAAAGCTATGTATGGATCCTGCCTCCACTACATCGCTTCCCAAACTATTCCACTTCCTAACTATTCTGTGGCTGAAGAAATACTTCCTAACATCCCTTTGATTCATCTGTGTCTTCAGCTTCCAACTGTGTCCCCGTGTTGCTGTGTCCAGTCTCTGGAACATCCTGTCTTTGTCAACCTTGTCAATTCCTCTCAGTATTTTGTAAGTCGTTATCATGTCCCCTCTATCTCTCCTGTCCTCCAGTGTCGTCAGGTTGATTTCCCTTAACCTCTCCTCATAGGACATACCTCTTAACTCTGGGACCAGTCTTGTTGGAAACCTTTGCACTTTCTCTAGTTTCTTTACATGCTTGGCTAGGTGTGGGTTCCAAACTGGTGCCGCATACTCCAATATGGGCCTAACGTACACGGTGTACAGGGTCCTGAACGATTCCTTATTAAGATGTCGGAATGCTGTTCTGAGGTTTGCTAGGCGCCCATATGCTGCAGCAGTTATTTGGTTGATGTGCGCTTCAGGAGATGTGCCTGGTGTTATACTCACCCCAAGATCTTTTTCCTTGAGTGAGGTTTGTAGTCTCTGGCCCCTGACTGTATCCGCTGGGTTGTTTCCCCTTCCCAATCTTCTTTATTTTGCACTTGGGGGGTTAAAACCCCAGAGCCAATTGCTGGCCGGTCGCAGCCGCCAGACCCTTTGTAGTTTTTGCCTGGTTTTCGACAAAAAAAATTCTTCTCATCAACTTCAGACTGCAAACAGGGACACTTCAAGTTATTCCTTCCGTCTGTCGTTTACAAAATAAAAAACAGCACTGGTCATAGGATGCCCGTGGGCCCCCCGGGAAAAAGGTGCCCACTCTGACACCCGCTAGGTACCGTGACTCGCTGCTGTTTCCTGACAAGTATTCCCGATCCATTTGGGCCCTTCCCCTTTACCCCTGCTTGGTCCTCCATTTTTTCACTAACCTTGTGGGGAACTGTCCCAATCGCCTTCTTCAGTCCTTCTCTCTTGTCTTACGCTGCCCCTGCATAGAGCCCAGTTTTTGTACACGGGAATTTCCCGTCCCTGAAACCATGTGGCTCGTTATGAATCTTTCCCTTTTCTAAGGTTTCACCCCCTTTTCCCCTGATAATCTTCTCCATACTTGCAACTAACATTCAGTGACACTGGTCTTGTTTAGTGCTTATTTTTCCCTTTTTTTTAAAGATTGGGACTAAATTTGTGTCTTCCATGCTTCCGTGTTGTGGTGTGTGTGTGCGTGTGTTATTCACCCATTTACTCGCCTGTTTGGTTTGCAGGTGAGTCACAGCTCCTGGCCCTTATCTTTACTGGGAGCTACAAAATCACTCTTCCTGCTCCAAAGCTTTTCATACCTCGTCTTAAAAGCTGTGTAGGATCCTACCACTTCATCCTTTTCAATGCTGCACCCCCCCTTGGGCCCAATGTTAATAATTAAGTTTTATGTTAATTTCCTTTTACGTAATTTTATAATTTCCGATATCTTAATTAGCAGCTAAAAATGGAGCTGTTTTTTCTTTATATTATTATCTGCTCTTATATTTAAGTATGTTAAGGAGGATGTTTTTTATAGTGAAGGTGATTCCTGGATAACACCTTGCTAACTTTGGTTTGTTTGTTAGTGTCTGGGTCTCCCCCGCACCCCCAAGAAATAGGGGGGGGGTACATGATGGATGTATTGAGGCGTCATCAAGTCATCCCGGTCTACATAGAGCCATAAACTCTCCCCCTCCCCTTTTTGTTCTATTTTGAGTCGGTTTCATTGGTGAGCCCAAACCCTCTATGGGGCGCTGAGCTTCCTTGGGAATAGTTTTTTCTTTGACTTTGGATTTTAAAAAAAAGAGGGGCGTTTCTCCGGGCGTCTAGTTACATCCAAGTCTTAAACTAAGCTGGGCTAGCCCTTTTTTCAAACCTTTTTCACTTTCCTGTATCTTTACGTGCTTTGGGTAGTTTGGGGGTTTCCCGACGGTGAAACATACTCCAACTAGGCCTCCCCCCATGGTACGAGTCCCGAACGATCCAACGAGATTCGGGAAAGTTGTTCCTTATGTTTGGCGGCCCAAAGCTGCAGCAGTTATTTGGTTGATGTCCACCTCAGGACTCACGGGTTTTTACTCACTCCAAGATCCTTTTCGTTAGTAGATTTTAGTCTTGCCCCAGAGAACTCCGTCTGCGGTCTTCTTGCTTCCCCTCTTTATGACTTTGCACTTGGTGGGGTTGAAAACCAGGGCCATTGCTGGATCCGGCCTGCAGCCTTTTAAGACCTCTTTGTAGTTCGCCCGGTCCACTTTCCCATTGAATTCTTTCATCACTTTACATCATTTGGTTTCCCACCCAATTGTCTCACCAAATTTTGGTTGCAGGGCGAGCACAGCTCCTGGCCCCCCCCTTTTACTGATCGCTACTGGGGCCCTCCCTCTCGCTTCCTGGCTTTGTTATACCTCTTCTTAAAACTATGTATGGGTTTCCCGCCTCCACTACTTCATTTGCTAGGTATTTCCCTTTCCCGCGACTTTGACGAAGAAATACTTCCTAACGTCCCTGTGGCTCGTCTGAGCCTTCAGCTTCCAGTTGTGACCCCTTGTTTATGTGTCCCCTCTCTGGAACACCCTATCTCTGTCCACCTTGTCTATTCCCCGCAGTATCTTATATGTCGTTATCATGTCTCTCCTGACCCTTCTGTCCTCCAGTGTCGTCAGTCCGATTTTCCTCAACCTTTCCTCGTACGACATTCACCTGAGCTCTGGGACTAGCCTTGTTGCAAACCTTTGTACTTTCTCTAACTTCTTGACGTGCTTGACCAGGGGTGGGTTTCAGACTGGTGCTGCATACTCCAGTATGGGCCTAACATACACAGTGTACAGTGTCTTGAACGATTCCTAATTGAGGTATCGGAACGCTATTCTCAGGTTTGCCAGGCGCCCATATGCTGCAGCAGTTATTTGGTTGATGTGTGCCTCCGGTGACGTGCTCGGTGTTATGGTCACCCCAAGGTCTTTCTCCCTGAGTGAGATCTGTAGTCTTTGTCCACCTAGCCTATACTCTGTTTGCGGCCTTCCTTGCCCCTCCCCAATCTTCATGACTTTGCATTTGGCAGGATTGAATTCGAAAAGCCAGTTTCTGGACCACTTGTCCAGCCTGTCCAGGTCTCTTTGCAGTCCTGCCTCATCCTCATCCGATTTAATTCTTCTCATCAGCTTCACATCATCTGCGAATAGGGACACTTCAGAGTCTATTCCTTCCATCATGTCGTTCGGTCCTAGAACTGACCCCTGTGGAACCCCGCTCGTCACAGGCGCCCACTGTGATACCTCTTCACGTACCATGACTCGTTGTTGCCTCCCTGTCAGGTATTCCCTGATCCATTGCAGTGCCCTCTCTGTTATATGCGCCTGATCCTCCAGCTTCTGCACTAATCTCTTGTGGGGAACTGTGTCAAAGGCCTTCCTGCAGTCTGGGAAAAATGCAATCAACCCACCCCTCTCTCTCGTGTCTTACTTCTGTTACCTTGTCATAAAAACTCCAGAAGGTTTGTGACAGGATTTGCCTTTCCCATGAACCCCATGTGGTTTTCTTTTATAATCTTGTTTTATTCCAGGTGTTGCACCACTCTCCTCCTGATAATCTACTCCATGACTTTGCACACAATACATGTCAGAAAACACAGATCTGTAGTTTAGTGCCTCATTTCTGTTTCCTTTCTTAAATATGGGGACTACATTTGCTGTCTTCCTTTCCAGGTAGTTGCCCAGTTTAAAAGGATATGTTGAAGATGTGGTTAGGGGCATGCACCAGCATCTTGCTCCTTCTCTAAGGACCCAGGGGGAGATGTTGTCCGGTCCCATCGCCTTTGAGGTTATCAAGGTCACAAACCAGTTCTGCACCTCCCCCTTTGGGTTGTTCGTATGTCATCCAACACTGGTTGGTATAACCCCTTTCTTGATGTTCCCTTCTGTGCTGTCTTCCAGACCCCTTTTCCTGTCTCTACTGTAAAAAACTTCCTTAAATTCTCTGTTTAGCTCCTCACATACCCCCTGATCATTTCTTGTGAGATCTCCACCTTCTGTCCTCGTCTGATCACCTGGTCTTTGGCTGTTGTCTTCCCCCTGATGGGGCTATAAAACAGTGTTGGGTCAGTCTTGAATTTCGATGCTGTTATTTTCATACCTTCCTTACCTGTGCATACTCGTTCCTGGCTCTGTGCCTAATCTCCCTATTTTCATGTGTTCTCTGCCTTCTGTGCTTTTTCCATTCTCTATTGCATTTGTTTTTGCCTCCTTACACCGTGGGAAAACCGGGGCTCTTTCTGGTCTTTCCATTGTTTCTGTTGCCTTGGAATAGACCTTTCCCACTGCCTCCTTGCATTTTTGTTGTTAATATTCCATCATTTATTTACTGGCTTTCCTGCAAGTTCTCTGTCCCCACGGACTCCTGCAGGAAGTTCCTCAACCCTATGTAGTCCCTTTTTATAGTCTGGCTTTTCCATTCAACTCCTGTTACTCTCTCAACTTGCAACTTACTATGTATTCAAAGCACAGAACCACGTGGTCACTAGCTCTAGGGGGACTCTCTATGTGATGTCCTCAATGTCTGAGCTGCCGGGGTTTGAACGCAAGGTCAAATTTTGCTGGCTCATCCTCCCCTCTCACTCTGGTAGTGTCCTTAACATGTTGGTGCATGAGGTTTTCCAGCACCACATCCAACATTTTGGCTCTCCATTTTTTTGGGACCCCCATGTGCCCCAGGTTTTCCCAGTCAATCTCCCTGTGGTTGAAATCCCCATAACCAGCAACTTTGCTCTGCTGGAGTTAGCTCTTCTTGCCACCTCAGCAAGTTTGTCCACCATTGCTCTATTGCTCTCTTCATATTCCTCTTTTGGGCCCTCCTCCCAGTTCTGTGGTGGATTATTCATCACTGCAATGACCACCTTGTGCTCCCCAGACTGAAGTGTACTACTATGTAGTCCCTTTCTCCTGTCTCGTCTATGCCTCCCATTTTCTCGAATTTCTATCGTTTTTTTACGAGCAGAGCAACCCTCCTCCCCCTCTGCCCCTTCTAACTTCCTCATGATCTGGTATCCTGGTGGAAAGATTGCATCTGTTATTGTCTCCGCGAGTTTTGTTTCTGTAATTGCTATGATGTCTGGGGACTTCTCATTGATTCTTTCTCTCCATTTCTCATATTTATTTGGTAATCCATCCGTATTTATGTACCAAACCTTCAACTTCTGTTCTAATACTGTAACTGTGGTCCTGGGGGAATACTGGGGTTGGGAGAGCAGGAGCCCTGGTGGAGGCCTGTGGGGGTTGCAGTGGAGGTTGAGGAAGAGCTCCATTAGGGGGTTGCTGTAGGGGTAGTGTTCATGGTGCAGGGGGTGGGAACAGAGGGATTGGTGTGTGATGGTTGGTTTGGATTGTTCAGTTGCCTTGGAGTGTCGTGGCTGGAGCCCATCTCCAGGTGTTTCTGGGGGGTGTGCTTGTCCTTCCACCTGTTCCTGGGTTATTCTGCTCTCCTTTTTCATTTCCCCCCATTCCTTCTTTCGTTTTTGCACTCTCTCTTTCAGTATCATCCTTTCCTCCTGTGTTCTGTCTTGATCGAGGTACACACTCATGAACTCCTGTTTGCCTCTCAGCCGTGCTTTCTCCTGCAGGATCATAGTTCGAATTGATTCTGCCTTGAAAATTACTTTGAGAGGCCGATTCCTTTTCTTTGTGAACCACCCGATTCTCCAAAAATTTGCCTCCTGGGTCATGTCTCCCTCGCCTATCACCTTCATGATACCTTCAATTGCTTTTTTCTCCTCCTGCTTTCTTTCATCATAAGTTTCCCCTTCAGCTTCGTCTAGCTCATAGACAAAAACTGATCTTCCCTTTCCACCTCCCACTGTGACTCCCGTGGAAGGAACACTCCCGTGGAGTGTTCCTTCCTTCAGTCCCTTCCCTAGCTGTGGCCCCTATGCTCATTGGTTTGTCCTTCCTGCTCACCTGTTCCTGGCCCCCACAAATGTCTGGTAAGGTCCCTGCACATGTCCTAGTTCCTTCAATGTCTTCCAACCTCTCATTCTGTCCAAGTGTGCTCCCTGTCTATATTTGGCCCCATGTGGGTTTGACAGGACCTCTGCATACAGTTTAGCTTCCATGCTCCCTTCAGACCCTTTGTCTGTGTCTGATGTAAACATTGTTGATGCTACTTCTGTATTATCTTTGTCTCTAGGCTGTTTCAGATTTCTCAGCTCTTCTAATCTCCGTATCTTGGCTTCTGCTACTGTGGCATGTTGCTCCCACCTTCTGAATTCTGCTGCTAACTAACCTCTCCTCCATCCTCCTTGCAAGCTCATCTAGCCTCCTTCCTCAGTCTTCCTCCCTTTTTTTGAGCTCTGCCTCCCAGTCCTCCCTCCTAGATTCGACAATCTGGCCCTTTGTTCTCATCCTAGTTCTAGGTTGCCCCATTGCACCACAGAAGGAAGGGGGAGAGATGGTTAGGGGGAGGGGAATAGATGGTTAGGGGGAGTGGGGATGGATGGTTATGGCAGAGGGGGAGGATGGTTATTGGAGGGGGAGAGGTGGTTGGGGAAGGGGGGTTTGATGGTTTTGGGGGAGGGGGTTTTGTTTGGGTTTGGGGGAGGGGTGGAGGCTAGTGGGAGGGGGAGAGGTGGTTAGGGGGAAAGGGAGAGTATGTGTTTGTGTCAAGTGTATATGTTGTTGTGTATGTGTGCTTGTGTATGTGTGTGTGCATGTGTGGGGAGAGAGGGATGGGATTAAGGGGGAGGGGGAAAGGGGGGGGGAAGTATGAGTGACCATTAGAAGCGGGGGAGGTGTGTGTGTGTGATGAGGGTTAGAAGGGGAGGGGAAAGAAGGCTGAGAGTAGAGTGACGCTTGTAACGGGGGGCCTTATGGGTGTTTTGTGTACGTTTCGTGTGTGTGGCGTGTGTGTGGTGTGTGTGTATGTATGTGTGTGTGTATATGTGGTGTGTGTGTGTACTCGCCTAGTAAGGGTGTGTGTGTGTTTGTGTGTACTCACCTATTTGTACTCACCTATTTGTGGTTGCAGGGGTCGAGTCACAGCTTCCTGGCCCCGCTCTTCGTGATTGCTACTAGGTCCCCCTCTTTCCCTGCCCCATGAGCTCTATATCCTCGCCTTAAAACTATGTTATGGTTCCTGCCTCCACCCCATCACTTTCTAGGGTATTCCATGGCCTGACTACTCTATGACTGAAGAAATACTTCCTAAAATCCCCTTTTATTCATTTTGAGTCTTCAACTCCAATTGTGACCTCTTGTGTCTGTGTCCATCTCTGGAACATCCCATCTTTGTCACTCGTCTATTCCGTGCAGTTTTTATATGTCGTTTTCATGTCTCCCCTGACCCTCCTGGCCTCCAGTGTCGTCAGGCCGATTTCCCTCAACCTTTTTCATAGGACAATCCCCCTAGCTCTGGGACTAGTCTTGTTGCCAAAAACCTTTGCACTTTCTCTAATTTCTTGACGTGCTTGACTAGGTGTGGCTTCCAAACTGGTGCTTGCATACTCCAGTATGGGCCTGACGTAGATGGTGTACAGTCTTAAACGAATCCTTATGAGGTATCGGAACGCTTTC
>NC_069404.1:47422235-47462235 GCF_026875155.1 Cherax quadricarinatus
CCTACTCATGGCTGAGTGTCACTGGTGGGGTGATAATGGTGCAGCCTACCCATTGCTGAGTGTCACTGGTAGGGTGAGAATGGGGCACCTATCCATAGCTGAGTGTCACTGGTGGGGTGAGAATGGGGCACCTACCCATGGGTGAGTGTCACTGGTGTGGTGAGAATGGGACAGCCTACCCATGGCTGAGAGTCACTGGTTGGGTGAGAATGGGGCACCTGCCCATGGCTGAGTGTCACTGGTGGGGAGAGAATGGGGCAGCCTACCCATGGCTGAGTGTCACTGGTGGGGTGATAATGGTGCAGCCTACCCATGGCTGAGTGTCACTGGTGGGGTGATAATGGTGCAGCCTACCCATGGCTGAGAGTCACTGGTTGGGTGAGAATGGGGCACCTGCCCATGGCTGAGTGTCAGTGGTGGGGTGACAATGGTGCAGCCTACCCATGGCTGAGTGTCACTGGTGGGGTGATAATGGTGCAGCCTACCCATTGCTGAGTGTCACTGGTAGGGTGAGAATGGGGCACCTACCCATGGCTGAGTGTCACTGGTGGGGAGAGAATGGGGCAGCCTACGCATGGCTGAGTGTCACTGGTGAGGTGAGAATGGTGCAGCCTACCCATGGCTGAGTGTCACTGGTGAGGTGAGAATGGTGCAGCCTACCCATGGCTGAGTGTCACTGGTTGGGTGAGAATGGGGCACCAACCCATGGCTGAGTGTCACTGGTGGGGTGAGAATGGGGCACCTACCCATGGCTGAGTGTCACTGGTGGGGTGAGAATGGGGCAGCCTACCCATGGCTGAGAGTCACTGGTGGGGTGAGAATGGGGCACCTACCCACGGCTGAGTGTCCTTCCCCTACATCTAGGTTCGCCACCTACTCAGTTCTACATCCTCACGATTCTAGGCTCCTTCTGTGCTCCTCTGCTTCTTCCTCCACCTTCTCTGTTTTCCCCTGCACATCCTCGTCCTGGGCACCTTCCTCACCCCCAGATTTTTATTTCCAGATTTTCATTGGAGAAGATTTTACCAGTCACCGACTGATTAT
This sequence comes from Cherax quadricarinatus, assembly GCF_026875155.1. Taxonomy (NCBI): domain Eukaryota; kingdom Metazoa; phylum Arthropoda; class Malacostraca; order Decapoda; family Parastacidae; genus Cherax; species Cherax quadricarinatus. The sequence continues at coordinate 47,423,280 of NC_069404.1, forward strand.
GTTGTATGGGCTGCCTGAGAACTTTCTCTTGTCAAGGGGAGGTAGTTGGTTAGTTAGCTAATTAGTTAGTTAGTTATTTGTTAGTAAGTTAATTAATCGTTAGTTGTTAGCTAGTAAGTTATTTAGTAAGTTCGTTACTAAGTTAACAGTTAGTAAGTTATTTAATTAGTAAGTTATTTATTAGTTAGCTAGTTGTTAGTTAGTTTTTAGTCAGTTGTTAGTAAGTCAGTTAGTAAGTAAGAGAGCTGGTGTTTATATGTATGTGTGTGTGTAGGTATTTACCTATTTGTGGTTGTATGGGTCGATTCAAAGCTCCTGGCCCTGCCTCTTCGATGGTCGCTACAATGTCCATTCTCTCCCTGTTCCTTGAGCTTTATCCTATGTATGAATCCTGTTTCTATTACATTACTCTCTAGATTGTTACTTCTTGACAACTCCGTGGCTGAAGAAATACTTCCTAACATCCCTGTGATTCATCTGAGTCTTCAGTTTCTAGCTGTGACTCCTTGTTGTTGTGTCACATCTCTGACACATTCTGTCCCTATCAACCTCAGTATCTTATATACCGTTATCATGTTCCCCCTATCTCTCCTGTCTTCCATTGTCGACAGGTTAATTTCACTTAACCTCTCCTAGTAGGACATACCTCTTAGCACAGGGACTAGTCTTGGTGCAAACCTTTGTACTTTCTCTAATTTCTTGATGCACTTCAACCGGTGTGGGTTCCATACTGCTGCTGGGTACTCCAATATAGGCCTGACGGACACGGTTTAGGTTTGTCACGCGCCCATATGCTGCAACAGTTATTTGGTTGATAAAAATCAGTCATATGACCTAATGCTCTAGCGGCGTGTCTTCGTATCATTAAGACTTGCGTCAGGAAACACTTGTTCTGTTTCCTGACGAACCTAACTTAACCTAACCTAGTTATTTGGTTGATGTGCGCCTCAGGATCTTTTTCCTTGAGTAAGATTTGCAGTCTTTGGCCCCCCTAGCCTGTACTCTGCCTTCGGTCTTCTTTGACCTTTCCCAATCTTTAAGATCTACATTTAGAACTTTGCATTTGTTTATATTAAACTGCATCTGCCACTTCTCCGACCATTGCATCAGTCTATTCAAATCATCCTGGAGTGCTCTAGTGTCCTCATTAGAATGAATTGGACGGACAATTTTGGTGTCATCAGCAAATTTGCTTATGTCGCCATTTATTCCCTCATCTATGTCGTTTATGTAAATTGTGAACATCAACGGGCCCAACACTGACCCCTTAGGAACACCGTTTGTGACGTGCCCCCATTCTGATTTCTCCCCATTTATGCAAACTGTCTGCTGCCTATTTGTCAGCCATGCCTCTACCCAGGAAAAAAATTCTCCTCCTATTCCGTGTGCCTTAAGTTTCCTCAATAGCCTCTTATGTGGAACTCTATCGAAAGCCTTACTGAAGCCCATATACACAATATCGTATTTATTACCATGATCTACCTCCTCAAACACCTTAGTGAAAAATGTTAGTAAATTCGTAAGACAGGAACCCCCCTTTGTTTCAGGAAGGGGAAATCCTGTATCAAAGACCTATTGAAGTTTTACGATTAGTTGACAGAGGCAGGAAAGAGGTTGGCAGACTGCATATTCTTGGACTGTAAGAAGACTTTCGACACAGTTCTGCACAAGAGATTAGTGCAAATGTTAGAAGAGCAGGCAGGAATAAGAGAAAAGGCACTGCAATGGATCAGATAATATTTAACAGGAAAGAAACAACGAGTGATGGTACGTGACGAGGTGTCAGAGTGGACGCCTGTGACGAGTGGGGTTCCCCAAGTGTCAGTCCTTGCGCAGGTGCTGTTTCTGGTATATGTGAATGACATGACGGAATGGATAGATTCAATGGTGTCCTTGTTTGCAGACGACGTGAAGTTATTGCAGAGAATTCAAGGTAGAACTACAAAGGGATCTGGAGAGGCTGCAAGCCTGTTCCAACAACTGCCTCCTGGAGTTCAACCCCACCAAGGGTCCGGTCTGATGACCGGACCCTCATTAACTGAGAAGCTTGGAGACGTGCTTATGAAATTTCGCACAAACCCATATGCCTACACGGCTGATATTTCCAAAGCTTTCTGAAGAGTAGGACTACAAGAAATAGATAGATATTATACTCGATTTTTGTGGCCTGAAAATCCACATGATCCTCAAAGTCCTGTGAAAACTTATCGTTTCAAATCAGTATTATTTGTTGCAACATCCTCTCCATTCTTACTAGAAGCTACTCTAAATACACATTTGAAGAAATCTGAAAGTCCCTTCAAAGAAATCTTAAAGAAAAGTTTCTATGTGGACAATCTTCAAGGTACTGTGAATAAAGAGGAGGATTTGAAATCCTTATACAGAGAAGCTAACAAGGAGATGAAAGAAGCAAATATGCCTCTAAGGATGTGGAATACAAATTCAAAGTAAATTATCAAAGAAGATGTCCCTGAAGCTGAAATTCCTGATTGCAGCAATGTGCTGGGACTTAATTGGAACACACAGGAAGATACTTTGAGTCTCAAAGGGATAAACAATAAATCATACAGTACAATCACTAAACGTAGTTTACTGTCAGAGGTATCACAATGTTTTGATCCTCTAGGACTCGTCTCACCAATTACCCTAAAAGGTAAGATCCATGAAAGATGCATGGAAACTCAAAATTGGAATAAATGAGAACTTGCCTCTAGAAATGAGTCAAGCATGGGATGAAATATCCAATGAGTTTAAATAACTTCACCAAATTACATATCCCAGACAAATAGGTCAAGAGGGAAACAATTACACATTACATGTGTTCTGTGATGCGTCAACCAGAGGTTATGGCGCTGTAGCTTACATGAGTAATGCTGAAGGAAGTACACTAATTACTTCAGAGGCCAGGGTAGCACCCTTGAAGGTCAGAACAGTACCACAATTGGAGCTGATAGCACTCTATGTAGGTACAAAATTAGCTGTCTATCTCAACAAAGTACTTGATCATCTCACTATTGAAAAAAACGCGATCTGGAGTGATAATGAAGCAGTTCTCCAGTGGTTAAGAAATAATAAGAGTAAGTTGGTCTATGTACAGAACAGAGTAGCAGAAATAAAAGAGATGCAGAGAGATTATCTCTTTCTCCACGTCTCTACCCAAGAGAATCCAGCTGACATGTTGTCACATGGTGTCCCACTCAAGAAATTTGTGGATAATAAATTATGGCTCCACGGACCGAACTGGCTCTCTGATGAAAATAACTAGCCTCAGCAAAAAGCTCACATTATGTCAGAAGGAACAGTCTGCTTGAACACAGCAGAAATAAGTTGTGTAAATACTGCAGACAAAACAGAAATAGTCATTGATGGATCTAAATACTTATCTTGTCTTTAAATTCATTAAAGGAATAAAACCTGATTATGAATGTCTTGAACCCATTAAATACTGGGTGAAACTAATACAGAAAGATGTTTTCTCTACAGAATATAAATTTCTGGAAACACAAGATAAATCCCCAAAGAAACCTGTTATGATTAATTCTTTAGGACTTTATCTCGACTCAGAAAAGATTATAAGATTTCGAGGAAGAATTCATAATTATTCACTACCTAAAGAAGCCATACATCCAATATTGATCCCCAAGAATCATTGGCTAACAAAACTGATTGTGCAAAACGCCCACAGTAACGTGTTACATGGTGGGGTAGCTGACACACTTTGTCATATACGACAATCCTACTGGATACCTCAAGGTCGACAAAGTGTGAAAAAACAAATAAAGGACTGTATTACTTGTCGTTACTATGATATGCGAGTATGTCAGTATCCAGGTCCCAATGGCCCCTTGGAAAAATTGTGACCATATACCTTGATGCAAATGGAATCATCAGGATAGTTGATATTTTGAGCAAAGGTGTAGTGAATAAGAGGACAATAAATAAACTAGTGCCGTTAGAATTACACAGTGTTGAAAACAAAATTAGTGATTCTCCAGAAACCGCACAGACTAAAGCTGTTCAGAAAAGACAAGCAGCAGTGGTGGCGAGTGAGAAAATCAAATTAATGTTAAGTGATGAATAGTTCATCTGCAGCGAACCTCCGCCAACCCCCAGTGTGGAGAAATTTTCTCCAGGAGGGGGTATCAGTCTCTTTCAGCCCCTTTCAGCCCCTTTCAGCCCTGAGGGGCCCAGCCCTCTCAGAAGGGGCAAACATCTTTTTTACTGCTACAGCAAATAATTGATCCCAGATGCAATGCGAGTATGTGATGTGGTCAAGCGACCGCCGCTCCTTGCAAGAGTCCAGTGTTGCAAAGTGTAGTTTAATAAGAGACAGTCCATCTCTTACCTTAGCAGGACAATTAACGAAAATCCTGCTCCCACTTTGTTACTATGGTAAAGATAGTGTACATTGTTGTCTATGCTCAAGACAGCAAGAATCAAACATTCTGCTTTGCTTCATGGAGGAAGTTTGGCAAGGAAGTAAAAAGTACTAGGTCAGCTTTTTGTTTATGTTCTAGGGGCATTGCAGTGGTGTAGGATGCTTTGAGGTCAGATTACTTTTGACTCTACTGAGAGAGAGACATTGACATGAGCATTTTGCACAAAAAAATCTCAATAAACACTTACAGAGAAGTGTGATCAGCTTCTTTAGTGACATTATGGTGTGAACAATTATTGATGAACAGTGTAACAATGAGTGTTGCGATCCAACAGAGTGTAGTGCGACATTATTCTTCAAACAACACATCTGATATCTGGGCGTAACTACGGGTCAGATACATATACCCAGGTAAGTGTACTAGCTCGTGATGTACTACTATTGACTGTGCAGTTGAGTATAAGTTGCGAGTTAGTCACATATCATAAACCCCGGTGATAAGTGGACCTTTGAGTCCACACTAGTAAGTGTTGTCAGCAATCCGTGTCTGATATATGCTGACATAACACCCCCTAGGGGTAATTTATAATCATACTTAATATACTTTATTTCAGTCCGTTGCGAAGTGGTCAAGACAGCTTCTCAAGATCTCGCCAGCAGGGGCGGCCGTGTGGCGATAGTTCCCCCTATATTTAAACTTTAACCTTAGTTGGTAAACCATTTCTCAACAGTGTGCGGTCTTCTTTGCCCTTCCTCGATCTTCATGACTTTGCATTTGGCAGAGTTAAATTCGAGAAGCCAGCTGCTGGACCAGGTATCCAGCCTGTCCAGGTCTCTTTGAAGTCCTACCTGATCCTCATCTGATTTAATTCTCCTCATTAACTTCACATCATCTGTGAACAGGGACACTTCTGAGTCTAACCCTTCCATAATGTCATTCACATATACCAGGAATAGCACTGGTCCTAGGACCGACCCCTGTGGGACTCTGCTCATCACAGGTGCCTACTGTGATACCTCAAGATGTACCATGACTCGTTGTTTCCTCCCTGTCAGGTAATCTCTGATCCATTGCAGTGCCCTTCCTGTTATACGTGCCTGATCCTCTAGCTTCTGCACTAATCTCCTGTGAGTAGAAGAAGATGCAATCAACCCACCTCTTGTCTTACTTCTGTTACTTTATCATACAACTTCAGTAGGTTTGTGACACAGGATTTGCCTTCCATAAATCCATGTTGGTTGGGGTTTATACTTTTGTTCCGTTCCAGGTGCTCCACGGCCGTCCTCCTGATAATCTTCTCCATTACTTTGCATACTTCAGTGACACTGGTATATAGTTTAGTGCCCCTTTTCTGTCTCCATTTTTTTAAATATGGGTACTACATTTGCCGTCTTCCACACCTCAGGTAATTGCCCAGTTTCAAGGGATGTGTTGAAGATTGTGGTTAGTGGCACACACAGCATTTCTGCTCCCTCTCTAAGGACCCATGGGAAGATGTCTGGTCCCATTGCCTTTGAGGTATCAAGGTCCCTTAGCAGCTTCTTCACCTCCTCCTCCGTTGTTTGTACGTCATCTAACACTTGTTGGCATATTCCTCGTTGGCGTCCCCTTCTGTTCTGTCCATCCAGAGGCCTTCCTGTCTCCGCTGTACATACTTCCTTAAATCTCTTGTTGAGCTCCTCACATACCTCTTGATCACTTCTGGTGAGTTCCCCACATTCTTTCCTCAGCCTGATCACCTGGTATTTGACTGTTGTCTTCCTCCTAATGTGGCTATACAGCAGTTTTGGGTCAGACTTGGCTTTCGATGCTTTGTCGTTTTCGTAATGTCGCTGGGCCTCCCTCAACTGTGCATACTCGTTTCTGGCTCTTCGACTAGTCTCTCTATTTTCCTGGGGCCTTTGCCTCCTGTATCTTTTCCATTCTCTGTTGCACTTAGTTTTTGCCTCCTTACTCCTTCGGGTAAACCAAGGACTCGCTTTGGTCTTCCCATTATTTCTATTGCCCTTCGGCACAAACCTTTCCTCTGCCTCCCTGCATTTTGTTGTTACGTAATCCATCATGTGTGTGTGTGTGTGTGTGTGTGTGTGTGTGTGTGTGTGTGTGTGTGTGTGTGTGTGTGTGTGTGTGGCATAGTTAACGATGATTCACAGAGGCGGTAACTCTGTCTGTTAACAGTGAGGAGTCTCGGCTTCGAGACTAGTGAAGGAGAGACTACCATTTTAAATCTTGGGAGGAAAGCTGAGGGAGGGTTGCGTCTCTATTGTTCAGGGCAACACTATGTGAAGAGGAAGCCAGGAAAGTGACGGTTGAAATATCTATGATCAAGTAGTAGCGAAGGTAAGATAAGAGAAAACGATGATGAGGAAAGGGGAATAGTGAAAAAGAGTGGTAAACTAGGGTAAGACGGCGAAAACGATAACAAAGAAGGAAGAAAACTTAAATAAATAAAGGGAGACAACGAAAATGAAGATAAAGAAGGTGTAATGAAGCTGGGAGGAGGATGGATGACAAAGGTAACTTGAGAAAATTGAGACAGAGGGGAATGAGGAAATTAAAATGATGAAAGGTGTGTGCAGATACCAAACAGTGCTGATGCAAGGAGTGGAGGCCGTGAAGCAAGGAGTGGACAAAATGGCGCAAGGAGTGAATGGGATGACGCAAAAGGTGGTATTGATAAGGAAAGGAGAAGACTGGCAGCGGCAAGGCGTAGAGATGATAATACAAGAAGTAGAGAGAATGACATAAATAAAATCCCATTCGACGTACTCTAACTCGCTTGAAGTACTCAATACAACCTGCCGACGTATCCTGCTCCACTCATCCCATCTGACGTACTGTGTCGATGCTTCACAGTTGGATACATCCAGTATACCACCTTCCACTCAGACGGATTTGCCTCTTTTGACGGGACCTTCAAGACGTTTGCCATTTTGGTGTGTTGCGCGAACGTCTCAAACCCGGACTCTCCTTGTCTCTCTCTCAGCGGCACTCGACTCCGAGGACAGCTGCTACACCCTGTGTTTGAATATGCAAATAATTTTTTCTTCTCCAGCGAAACTTTTGGCTTGGCACACCTGCGTCTGTGGGGAAGGTTGGCAGGAGGATTAGCGCCCAGTCTCTGTGTCACTCCCTCTGTGGCACTCCATCTGTGGCACTCCCTCTGTGGCACTCTCTTCCTCTTATAAAGCCAGTGTGGAACTAGCTCTTTGATTCTGCTTCCCGTCTCTCCCTTCTCATTCTCCTATACTTCTCATATTTTCCCCACCTAATTCACCTTTCTCTCTCTCTCTCTCTCTCTCTCACACACACACACACACTCTCTCTCTCTCTCCTCTCTCTCTCTCTCTCTCTCTCTCTCTCTCTCTCTCTCTCTCTCTCTCTCTCTCCTCTCTCTCCTTCCTCTCTCTCTCTCTCTCTCTTCTCTTTCTTTCCCCCCTACAAAAATCCTGTAACACATTAAACTGACACGTATAGTGTCATAACTAACACATACAGTGTGTCATAACTGGCACATAGAGTGTCATAACTGGCACGGGGCTTTTATAACTCACTCATAAGACTGGGCCAGACTCTCACGTTACTCACTCAAGTGTTGACGTTCACTCGTAACTCGGTGGCCGCAGCAGCTACCGCTGTGCTTTACGGCTGCTTCTGTGATATGATGTACTGGAAAAGTGTTTATCTTAAGGTCTCTTATAAGAGAGACAGCTAGTGAGGGTGGGTGAGAGAGAGAGGGTGGTAATGGAAGAGTGGCAGAGAAAGGGTAAGAGATAATGGATGATATAGGAGAAAGTAGGAAAGATAGACTGAGGGAGGGCGGAATAGGAAGGTTAGAGGTTATCTTAGTGTTTTTGAGATTGACTATAAATATATATTAACAATTTACTTGCAATGTTTATAAAAAAAATTCTTTTACACAATGATTACACAGAGAGGGTAAAGCGTGGTTTTGTTTCCTTGAAAACGGTTCCACCAATTTGTTTTTAAAGGAAGGTTCAGTGACTTCAAAATGCCTTCGGAAACAACTTGACGTAGCACTCACTTGATGTGTTACACTTAAAGAAGTAATAATCATCCCCTGGAAAATCATAAAGCAAATGACTTAAATAGGTCGAGTTAGCCAAATAAATGTCTCAAAGCCTGGAGTGAGTCTTCTAGACAGCCAAAGAATGAAATACTGAGAAGAGATTGTGATCAGAGGAGCCTGAAGGAGGCCAGCCGGTACAAGTTGAGATCATTATAAGTGATAAAATGTTCTATACCCGTGAGGGTCACAGAAGTTGTATGAAATTAGCCGAGAGAACACTGCTTAGTATTTTTAGATCATTACGAACACAAGATGAAAAGTCACATGTCCCTGAACATCAGTGGAAGACGTAAATCATTCTTTGTGGAGAACACTGAAGACCCACACTAATAATTAAGTGAAAAAAGTCAGAGATAAAGAGACAAGAGTAGAATGAGATAACTACGGTAGACTTAACATAAAAAATATGATAACTGAATAACTACAAAAGACAAAACCGATCAATAAAGTAACTGGGACAAATTCGCAAACGTAGAGAGAGATCATCCACAGATGGTTGAGTCATGTCTGAAGAGATGAGAGCGACAGTACACGTGACTATCTTTTTTTCGGTTTAATGCAAGGCACGAATCACCTGAACACAGTATAACACTCATCCTGTGAGTGAACACAGTATACCAAGTACACCCCGGACTTAGATATCACTACTACTACTACTACTACTACCTCTGCCTATTATCAAAGAGGAAAAAACAGGTAATGGTATATATTAGATAACTAGAGAAAATAACGTTGGTGTGGGAGGAGGTGTTGAAGGACTGGTTAAATGAAAGAATTAAGGTCATGAAAGAATTAAGGTCATGAAAGAATTAAAGTCATGAAAGAATTAAGATCATGAAAGAATTGAGATCATGAAAGAAATAAGATCATGAAAGAAATAAGATCATGAAAGAAATAGACATAAAAAATAAGATCATGAAAGAAATAAGATCATGAAAGAAATAAGATCATGAAAGAAATAAGATCATGAAAGAAATAAGATCAAGGGCTGAGTCCCAGCAGAATAACAACTTCCACTCGTCATCCCGGGTGTCATCAGCACCCTGGGGAAACAAGGGATCCTCAGCACCCTGGTAAACAAGGGATCCTCAGCACCCTGGTAAACAAGGGATCCTCAGCACCCTGGTAAACAAGGGATCCTCAGCACCCTGGTAAACAAGGGATCCCACAAGCCCGGTAAACAAGGGATCCTCAGCACCCCCGGTAAACAAGGGTCCTCAGCACCCGGTAAACAAGGGATCCTCAGCACCCTGGTAAAAAAAGGGATCCTCACACCCTGGTAAACAAGGGATCCTCACACCCGGTAAACAAGGGGTCCTCAGCACCCTGGTAAACAAGGAATTTCCCCAGACCCTGGTAAACAAGGGATCCTCAGCACCCTGGTAAAACCCAAGGGATCCTCAGCACCCCGGTAAACAAGGGATCCTCAGCCCCTGGTAAACAAGGGATCCTCAGCACCCTGGTAAACAAGGGATCCTCAGCACCCTGGTAAACAAGGAATCCACAGCACCCTGGTAAACAAGGGATCCTCAGCACCCTGGTAAACAAGGGATCCTCAGCACCCTGGTAAACAAGGGATCCTCAGCACCCTGGTAAACAAGGGATCCTCAGCACCCTGGTAAACAAGGGATCCTCAGCACCCTGGTAAACAAGGGATCCTCAGCACCCTGGTAAACAAGGGATCCTCAGCACCCTGGTAAACAGGGATTTCCCCAGCACCCTGGTAAACAAGGGAACCCAGCACCCTGGTAACAAGGATCCCACACCTGGTAAACAGGGATCCTAGCACCCTGGTGAAAAAGGGATCCTCAACCCTGTAACAAGGGAACCTCAGCACCCTGGGGAAACAAGGGATCCTCAGCACCCTGGTAAACAAGGGATCCTCAGCACCTGGTAAACAAGGGATCTCAGCACCCTGGTTTAAAAAAGGGATCTCAGCACCCTGGTAAACAAGGGATCCTCAGCACCCTGGTAAACAAGGGATCCTCAGCACCTGGTAAACAAGGGATCCTCAGCACCCTGGTAACAAGGATCTTTCAGCACCCTGGTAAACAAGGATCCTCAGCACCTGGTAAACAAGGATCCCAGCACCCTGTAAACAAGGATCCTCAGCACCCTGTTTAAAACAAGGACCTTTCACACCCTGGTAAACAAGGGATTTCAGCACCCTGGTTTAAACAAGGGAAACCTCAGCACCCGTAAACAAGGATTCTCAGCACCCTGTAAACAAGGGATCTCACACCCTGGTAAAACAAGGATCCTCACACCCGGTAAACAAGGATTCTCAACAACTGGTAAACAAGGGCTTCAGCAAACCCCGGTTCAACAAGGGATCCTCAGCAAATTCTGGGAAACAAGGGATCCTCAGCGCCCTGTAAACAAGGGATCTTCACACCCTGGTCAACAAGGGATCCATCAGCATTCTGGGAAACGGGGATCCTCAACCCGTAAACAAGGGATCCTCAGCACCCTGGAAACAAGGGACTTCAGCACCCGGTAACAAAGGGATCCTCACATCGGGTAAAAAAGGGATCCTCAGCCCCCCGGGTAACAAGGGATTCTCAACCCGGGTAAAAAAGGGATCTTTCACACCCTGGTAAACAAGGGCCCCTCAGACCCCGGTAAAAAAGGGGTTTCCCAAGCACCCTGGTAAACAAGGTTTTCAGCACCCGGTCAACAAGGGATCCTCAGCATTCTGAAACGGGGGTCCTCAGCCCCTGGTAAACAAGGGACTTCACCACCCTGGTCAAAAAGGGACCCTCAGCATTCTGGTAAAAAAGGGATCCCAGCACCCGGTAAAAAAGGGGGACCCAGACCCGGGTAAATCACAAAAAACCCCCGCACATGAAAGAGGAGTTTACGCACGTTTCGGTCCGACTTGGACCATTTACAAGCACCTAACGAAAGTGAGCAGGACGTTTATATATAGGCGGGAAAGAGGCAGTGTGTAGTAGTAGTATATATAGTATAGTAGTAGTAAGTAGTAGTAGTATATGTAGTAGTATAGTGGGGGTGGTAGTGGTAGGGGTAGGGGTTTTGGGTATGGTAGGGGTTGTGGTATGGTAGGGGAGTGGTAGTGGTTGGGTAGGGGTTGGAGGGTAGTGTTATGGTAGTGGTATGGTTGTGGTATGGTATGGTAGGGGTAGGGGTTGTGGTAGGGGTAGTGGTTGGGGGTAGGTAGTGGTTGTGGTAGTGGAGGGGTTGGGTAGTGGTAGTGGTATGGTAGTGGAGGGGTAGTGTAGTGGTTGGGGTAGGGGTAGTGGTTGGGGGTAGTGAGTGGTGTGGTAGGGGGTAGGGGAGGGAAGTGGAGTGGTTGGGTAGGGGTAGGGTTGGGTTGTGGGAGTGGTAGTGGTAGTGGTATGGTAGGGGTAGGGGTAGGGGTACGGGGAATTAAGGAGGAGGAGGAGCCTAAAATACAAAAAAGGCCTGCTAAAAGGGTCCCCCTACGTCCAACTCTAACATCGCCGTTTTGTTGAATCCCCCTAATACACAACTTCCCCCTTGTATGAATTTAGTGTGGGGCTTCGCCCTCGTAGATGTCTTCCTCTCCCACTACATTGTAAAATATTACAAACTTCAGAACACCCGTGACTTAACCTGATTCCTCCTTCTTCTTCTTCTCCCTCTTTCCCTTTCCTCTTTCCTTTTTCTCTACTGGGTTGTCTTTCTTTCTTCTGCCTTGTGTTTCTGTTCCTTCTTTATTTATTTTATTATTCCCCCCCATATCTGTGTTCTTGCTCTCCCCCTTGTGGGCACCTAGCTCCCTTGTGGGCACCTAGCTCCCTTGTGGGCACCTAGCTCACTTGTGGGCACCTAGCTCCCTTATGGGCACCTAGCTCCCTTGTGGGCACCTAGCTCCCATGTGGGCACCTAGCTCCCTTGTGGGCACCTAGCTCCCTTGTGGGCACCTAGCTCCCTTGTGGGCACCTAGCTCCCTTGTGGGCACCTAGCTCCCTTGTGGGCACCTAGCTCCCTTGCAGTGCTCCCCTTTCTTTGTATTTGACTGGCTCCTCTTCCTCCTTAATTCCCCACTACCACTACTACTACTACTACTACTACTACTATTACTACTACTACTACTACTACTACTACTACTACTACTATTACTAATACTACGACTACTACTACCACTACTATTACTACTACTACTTCTACTACTACTACTACTACTACCACTTCCTGCTCCACTTCTGGTTAGTGTGACTTTGTAAATGGTCTAAGTCGGACCGAAACCTCGTCGTAAGCTCCTCTCTTCTATGTGCGGGTTATTTGTGTATCGTTCCAGTCACGGTATTGTGCCTTTTTTTTGTTATTTTTCCTGGTGAACAAGGGATACTCAGCACCCCGGTTAACAAGGGATCCTCAGCACCCTGGTAAACAAGGGATATTCAGCACCTCGGTTAACAAGGGATCCTCAGCACCCTGGTAAACAAGGGATCCTCAGCACCCTGGTAAACAAGGGATCCTCAGCACCCTGGTAAACAACGGATCCTCAGCACCCTGGTAAACAAGGAATCCTCAGCACCCTGGTAAACAAGGGATCCTCAGCACCCTGGTAAACAAGGGATCTTCGGCACCCTGGTAAACAAGGGATCCTCAGCACCCTGGTATTAGTATTAGTGCACTCCACGGTAAGCAAGGCAGAATAGAAGCCACTAGAGAGCAGACCGTGCTTCAACCAGCTCTAGAACAGGAATGACAAGGGCAGACAGGCGAGTGGTACCCACAACACCTCTGCGATTGCCAAAACCATCTTCTCATTGGCTGGTACCTGGCACTGATTGAACGACGGGGCCCCATCATCAACCCTTAGTACCTGGTTCGCTGGTTGGGGGAGTTAGCCTTTAAATGAGGGTGTGTACATGCACCGAATAAAGGTTACGTACTCTTTGCATGCCACACCCATTAAACCGAGGATCCCCAGCCCTCCAGTCAACCGGGGTCCTCAGCTCCCCAGTAAACCGAGGATCCTCAGCACTCCAGTCAACAGGGGTCCCCAGCATCCTCAGCACCCTAGTAATCCGAGGATCCTCAGCACCCCAGTAAACCGTGGTCCTCAGCACCCGAATAAACACGTGGATCCTCATCACCTCAGTAAACCAGGGATCCTCAGCACCCCAGTAAACCGGGGTCTTCAGCACTCTAGTGAACAGGGGATCCTCAGCACCCCAGTAAACAGGAGGATCATCAGCACCCCAGTAAATCGTTGATCCTCAGCACCCCAGTAAGCCGGGGAACCTCAGCACCCCAGTAAACCGGGGTTCTCAGCATTCCAGTAACTTGGATCTTCAGCACCCTAATAAACCAGTGGTCCTCAGCACCCCAATAAACCAGTGATCCTCAACACCCCAGTAAGCTAGTAATCCTCAACACTCCAGTAAACCAGTGATCATCAGCACCCCAGTAAACCAGTGATCCTCAGCACCCCAGTAAACCAGTGATCCTCAACACCACAGTAAACCAGTGATCCTCGGCACCCCAATAAACCAGTAATCCTCAGCACCCCAGTAAACCAGTGATCCTCAACACCCCAGTAAACCAGTGATCCTCAGCACCCCAATAAACCAGTAATCCTCAGCACCCTAGTAAACCAGTGATCTTCAACACCCCAATAAACCAGTGACCCTTAGCACCCCAGTAAACCAGTGATCCTCAGCACCCCAGTAAACCAGTGATCCTCAGCACCCCAGTAAGCCAGTGATTCTTAACACTCCAGTAAACCAGTGATCCTCAACACTCCAGTAAACCAGTGACCCTCAGCACCCCAGTAAACCAGTGATCCTCAGCACCCCAGTAAGCCAGTGATTCTTAACACCCTAGTAAACCAGTGATCCTCAACATTCCAGTAAACCAGTGATCCTCAACACCCAAGTAAACCAGTGATCCTCAACACTCCAGTAAACCAGTGATCCTCAGCATCCCAGTAAACCAGTGATCCTCAACACTCCAGTAAACCAGTGATCCTCAACATTCCAGTAAACCAGTGATCCTCAACACCCCAGTAAACCAGTGATCCTCAACACTCCAGTAAACCAGTGATCCTCAACATTCCAGTAAACCAGTGATCCTCAACACTCCAGTAAACCAGTGATCCTCAACACCCCAGTAAACCAGTGATCCTCAACACTCCAGTAAACCAGTGATCCTCAGCACCCCAGTAAACCAGTGATCCTCAGCACCCCAGTAAACCGGGGATGAGGACACTGATCAACATTCCAAGTATAACTCAAGGTTGTGGAGGTAGGAAAAAGTAATTAGAAGAAAAGAAGGACAAACTGATGTAATCTGGCAGTTTAATTCAACTAATTTAGTTTTTGCCTTTCTCGTTAACTGGTTTATTATATACCGACAGCACATACTGTGAGAGGTCAGTTTAGTGTACACCAGCAGCTCGTGCTGTGAGGGGGATGAGTATACCTTGAGTATACCAGGATAGGGTTTCGTGGGTCAACGCCCCGGCGGCTCGGTTTGAGACCAGGCCTCTTGGTGTGTGAGAGTCTGATCAACCAGGGTGTTATTGCTGGCTGCAAGCAAACTGACGTACGAACCACACCCCGGCTGGTCAGGTACTGACTTTAGGTGCCTGTCCAGTGTCTTCTTGAAAACAGCCAGGGATCTATTGGTAATCCCCCTTATGTATACTGGGAGGCAGTTGAACAGTCTTGGACCCCTGACACTTACTGTGTTATCTCTCAGTGTACTCGTGGCGCCCCTGCTTTTCACTGGGGGAATGTTGCCTCTCCTGCCGAGTCTTTTGCTTTCATAGGGAGTGATTTTCGTGTGCAAGTTTCGTGCTAATCCCCTTAGGAATTTCCAAGTGTATATTATCATGTATCTCTCTCGCCTGCGTTCCAGGGAATACAGATCAAGGGACTTCAACAGTTCCCAGTAATTTAGGTGCTTTATCGTACTTATGTGTGCCGTGAAAGTTCTTTGTACAATCTCCAGGTCAGCAACTTCGCCTGCCTTGAAGGGGGCAGTTACCGTAGAGCAGTATTCCAGCCTAAAGAGAACAAGGGGTGTGAAGTGAATCATCATGGGCTAGGCGCCCCTAGTTTTGAAGGTTCTCATTATCCATCCCATCATTTTCCTAGCAGATGTGGTAGATACATTGTTGTGGTCTTTGAAGGCGAGATCCTCTGATATTATCACTCCTAGGTCTTTCACATTACTTTTTCGTTCTATTGTATAATTAGAATTTGTTGTATACCCTGACACTGGTTTTGTTTCCTCAAGTTTTCTATATCTGAGAAGTTGAAATTTCTCTTCAACGAGCTTCATATTGTTTTGAGTGGCTTATTTGAAGATTTGGTTTGTGTCCGCTTGGAGTCTTGCGGTGTCTTCGGTGGAGGTCACTGTCATGGTAATTCGGGTGTCATTCACAAAAGAAGACACTGAGCTATGACTTACGTCTCTGTCTATGTCAGATAAGAGGATGAGGAATAGGATGGGAGCGAGTACTGTGCTTTGTGTAAAAGAGCTTTTCACTGTAGCTGCCTAAGACTTTACTCTGTTTACTTTTTCTCTTTGAGCTCTATTTGTAGATCCATCTACCAACTTTTCCTGTTATTCCTTTATCATGCATTTTGTGTGCTATAACACCGTGGTCACACTTGTCGAAGGCTTTTGCAAAGTCTGTGTATACTACATCTGCATTTTGTTTATCCTCTATAGCATCCAGGACCCTGTCATAGTGGTCCAGTAGTTGGGACAAGTAGGAGCAACCTGCTCTAAACGCGTGTTGCCCTGGGTTGTGTAATTGATAGGTATCTAAGTGATTGACGATCTTGCTTCTTAGAACCCTTTCAAAGATTTTTATGATATGGGATGTTAGTGCTGTTGGTCTGTAGTTCTTTGCAATTACTATACTCCCACCTTTATAGAGTGGGGCTATGTCTGTTGTTTTTAGTGAGTGTGGGATGACCCCTGTGTCCATACTCCCTCTCCAAAGAATGCAGAAGGAACGTGACAGGGGCGTCTTGCAGTTCTTGATGAACACGGAGTTCCATGAATCTGGGCCTGGGGCAGAGTGCATGGGCATGTCATTTATTGTCTTTTCAAAGTCTTGTGGTGTTCGGATAATATCAGAGATTTTTGAGATGACCAGATATTGGGTCTTGTTCATAAAGAGTTCATTTGGGCTGTCGATCCTTAGACTGGGTAATGGCTCACTGAACACTGAGTCGTATTGGGACTTTAGTATTTCACTCATATCCTGGCTGTCATTCGTGTATGTCTCATCCCGCCCAAGCAGGGGCCCAATACTGGATGTTGTTTTTCCCTTAGATTTGGCATAAGAGAAGAAGTATTATGTTTTTTTTTTCAATTTCCTTTATGGCTTTTAGTTCTTCCTGCGATTCTTGTCACCTGTAAAATTCCTTCAGCTTAAGTTTGATATTTGCTATTTCACTGACCAGTGCCTCCCTTTGTATTTCAGATATATTGGCCCCTCTCAGGAGCTCTGTGATTCTTCACCTTCGTCTGTATAGGGAGCATCTCTCTCTTTCTAGTTTACATCTACTCTTTCTTTATCTTAATGGAATGTGCCGTGAGCAGATCTCAAGAATCAGTTAATTCTTTCTAGGCAAAGGTTCGGATCCGTCTTGTTTAGAATATCTTCCCAGTTTAGGGGTCAGTTTGGTGTACACCATCAGCTCATACTGTGAGAGGTCAGTTTGGTGTACACCATCAGCTCATACTGTGAGAGGTCAGTTTGGTGTACACCATCAGCTCATACTGTGAGAGGTCAGTTTGGTGTACACCATCAGCTCATACTGTGAGAGGTCAGTTTGGTGTACACCATCAGCTCATACTGTGAGAGGTCAGTTTGGTGTACACCATCAGCTCATACTGTGAGAGGTCAGTTTGGTGTACACCATCACCTCATACTATGAGAGGTCAGTTTGGTGTACACCAGCAGCTCATACTGTGAGAGGTCAGTTTGGTGTACACCATCACCTCATACTGTGAGAGGTCAGTTTGGTGTACACCATCAGCTCATATTATGAGAGGTCAGTTTGGTGTACACCAGCAAAGGTTAGTTTTGACTTATCGGCAATATGTTAAAGTTATTATTATAGGAAATGTTCCTCTCTCTCTCTCTCTCTCTCTGCTCACAAATTGCCATATAAATTAAACTGCCAGAGGTACATTCACTCTAGGCTTAGTCTAGCAGTGACAACATTTAGTCTACTGATCTTGTTACTTTCTCCACACCAATGATTTACGTGGTTCCTTTCATTGGCTAGTGTCTCTGCACATTTGCGCATTTTTATTTTGTTTCAACTCTTTTGCTAGTTTCTACTGATAATTTTATATTAAGACGTGTTTATAAATCAAAAGTAGTCCTGTGGCAGCAATAAGTCCTTAATTCTCATACTGCGCCTTGAAAACGGAAAATTATCGGGTATGATGTGAAGATTAGCTCTATTTCACTGTATCAAGAGCGGTTCACTAGCATCAGGACACCCCCCCCACTTTGTGTTGTGTTACCATGGTAACACTCTCCTGCCTTCCACCATGAGAGCTTACAGAGCAATCGCTGTAGTCTCTTTGATGTTGTTTACAAATTGTAGAGTGTGTTCTGAATGCTTGAGTTTCACAGCGTGTTGAGGGTGAGAATTATGCGTGATTAGTTTTCAGGAAGAATTTATTCATTGCGACATAAAACTTATACTCCATGAAATATAAATCTCTCAGATGACATTCAGCCTTAATGATCCTCATGTTGTCCCACTGGTCAGTTAAACAAGGCTCAGCACAGTTGATGTAAATAAAACATTTTAATATATATGAATGCTATTCGAATCCATTTTGATTCACTAGTTTCTGAATATATATTGTAACAGTTGTTCAGAGTCGATATTATCTTGTTCAAAATGCAGGAACTTCAGTCTCATCATGAAATGTATTAACATTAGCTATATCTATGCCTTCCCTCATTTGAGATATTTTAGTGTTTAAGAAAGAGACATAAATAAGGATCCATTTCATCCTCCTAGGCAAATGTTGGTACTAAGTTACTTCCTTCAAATCCAAAGTGGAGTGGAAATCAGTTGACAAATTAACTCTTTTTCGAGGTGCTGATCACAAATAAAAAAATCTGCATTCAGTAAATATCACTTCTTGAGCAAGCATTAACGTCGAGGAAGAACGAGGACCGTGTTACTCAAGTAGATAAATGGTTCAGAGAATCGACAAGTTGATAAATTAGATACATGTGCGATACTTGGGAAACTTTACTGCGGAAACATTTCGCCACACAGTGGCTTTATCAGTCCAGTACAAAGAAGAATGGTGAAGATCAGAAGGAGATTGAGATAATTAGTCCCTCAGCCTGGATACAGGTGTGGTGAAGCAGTCGTAGGCGGTGTAGAATTCCTTGTATCAAGATCCCAAGGCGCTGCTGTATCTGACAGGATTGTAGATAAATGGTTCACAGAAACGACAATTTGATATATTAGACACTTGGGCAACAATTACAAATCATTGAAGTTTCCAATTTGTCTGTTTTTTAATTTTATCCACATTTTTATTTAAGAATGCCCCGAAAACACAGAAATGAAAAAAAAAGCGATCACCACAATTTTCATTAGTAACACCAGAATTTTTTCGTTCTACAAAGTTTTGGAAATATAGTAAAATACAGTACAAACTAGTAAAAAACTATACAATACTATACAATACTAGTAAAATCTAGTACAAAAAAAGCTGCTTTGTCTAAACTGAAAAGAACCAAAGGGGGTTAACCCCTTTCTTTTGAGAAACTGAACAAAACCCCCAGAAAATTTATCATTATCCTTAAAAAATCGGCATATTTCTCTCAAACAAAACATGGAAAAAACCACAAAATAAAACATCGGCTTATATCAAATAATTAAACCTGTGATTAAAATTTACGTTTTCCGAATCGGGACCGCACCCCCGCACATGAAACACAAAGAGAACAAATGTACGCACGTGAAATTGGGCCCTTTTGTAAAGAACCTCCATTAAAACAAAGCCTGGATTTCTGGTCACACATCAAAGTTGTTTTTTTTAAAAAGGGCCTGATTAACGTTAAAATTTATTTAACGTATAACCAAAGGACAGTGGAGTCTCAATCTTTTTTAAAGGGGTCACACCCAAACCTTACAATACCTAAGGGAGCACCCAAAACCTAAAAAAGTCCTAAAACAAAAAATGAAAAATCTTGCGAAAGGTCCATTGGCCCACTAACCATGACATTTGTTCTGTCTTGGAATTGCTTCCATTAGGGGGAATGCGCATGACAGTTTGTCCATTCATTTAAAAAAAGTTTCCAAAAAGTTTTCCCTCTACTGCCGACCTTTTCCCTAACGATTTTGTGCCCAACCTCTGGGTCTTCACCTTTCCCCGTGGATGTTATTGTTTATCAACCCCTATATAAAACTTTTCTTAAGAAGAGGAGCGGAGAGAGAGCGAAAAAAGGGGAGAGAAGAGGGGAGAGAGAGAGAGAGAGGGGAGAGAGAGAGAGAGAGAGGGAGAGAGAAGAGAGAGAAAGGGAGAGAGAGAAGAGAGAAGAGAGAGAGAGAGGGAGAGAGAGAGAAGAGAGAAAAAGAGAGAGAGAGAGAGAGAAAAAAGTGGTTTGGATCCAAAGGGGAAATGCCTGCAGCATTCGGGCCGCGGCCCCCCGCCGAGGAGCTGGGGAAGTATTTAGTGTAGCTCTGGGAAAATTTTTTTATGTTTTTTTCTTTCCAAATTTTATTTTTGTTAATTTTATTTTGTCTTTAAATAAAGTCTAGATGAATAAAAAATAGGGAAAAGGCAGGAGAAAAAAAATTTCAAGCGTTTAGGAAACCTTTAAATTTTCCTTGAAGCAAGTTTTTTTTTTTTCTCTGAGGATTGTGGTCCCCAGGACAGTTCCAGAGGTGCCATATTATATTGATTATATTTTAATATATATAATATTTTATATTTTATATAAAAAATTATAATAAATATACATATAATAAATATATAATAAAAAATATATTTTATATATATATATATATATATAAATATATATAAAAATATTATAAATATATATTATTTATATTAAAAAATATATTATTTTTAAATATATATATTAAATATAATATATAATAAATATAAATATTTTTTTTAAAAAACAATATATATTATATATATTTATATATAATATTTATTTTTCCAAACAAACGCAGCAGGGGGGTTAACTATGCAAAAAAGCAACAGGGGGGGGGAAAATCTTTACTCAAGTACTTTCACAATTCTCATTGTCATCAGGAGCACGCAAGTTGCAAGGGACAACTGAAGGGGTAGGGGGGAAATTTTTTCAGGTAGGCAGTGGGGGGGTCTGTCACCAAAAAATTTTTGGGGCCAAAGGTTTGGGGTCAGCCCCGCACCACCAATCCCCCCCTTCCCCCCCTATGGGGTAAGGGGGGGTTTTTGGTGTCAAAAAATTAGAAATTGAAGTATAAAGCCCCCAAGCTTTATCTAGCCAATTAAACAGTCATGGCTTGAGAAAATACATTTCTCAAATTCCTAAAATTTTTATGGGTAGCTTTTTTTTTTGAAATTTTTAATTAAAAAAGAAAGGAAATGAATGTGCCCTTTGCCCTTAAAATTTTCCCTTTTTAAAGGGGAAACGAAGGGTTCCCAAGGGGACCAAAGAATCACTTTATTTTTCCTAAATTTGTCCCACAGTTCTTTGGTATCGACTAATATGCCCTTTCTTCGGATCTCTATGCATTCCGAAATATTTTCCCTTTATCAAAAATTTTTATTCTTAAAATCCTGAGCCCCCCCTACCTATATCCGTAACTCGTGTACCTGTCTGTATGGACTTTTTATGGGTTTTTAAAGCGTTTAAAAATGTTTTTGTTCCCTCGTTTTCAGGGACCCAAAATTACGTGATGACAACCAACACCACCCCACCACACACACACAACACACAAACCCCACACAAACCCCCACACACACCACACACACAATACATATAATATACATATATATATATATTATATAATATATATAATATATTATATATATATAAATATAATATTAATATAAAAATTTTAAAACATATATATAAAAGGGATCCCTGCCCCCCGGCAAAACGGCGACCAGGCTTCGGAAATGGTAACAAGGCTTCAAAAAAAATATTTTTGATTTCTTCCCAAGCTATTTGAACATTCCACCTCCCACCATCCCTCATTTAACTTTTTTTTTTACCAATAGGTATATTTTATTACAAATTTAAAACCAAGGGGCAAAGGATACATTGCTAGTGCAAAGTGGCGTACACAATACAGGAGGTTTAGGGATCATTAAGCTAAATAGTGCCCGTTACAAAGCGAAAATTTCCCCCACGGGGGAAAACTATATTGGAGGTGTACACATAAAAGTGGGGAAACCAATATTTCCCTTCAAAAACCCCTTGTCCCCGTCACAATTTCAGTTGAAGTACACTTCGATTATTTACTTCGATTATTTACAAGGTTGACTGGTCTGCCCGCTGACCCATAACACCAAAAACAATAAAAGAAACAAATTAAATCAGTTTCATACGAAATTCCTTTTACCACAGCCAATGTATTTTGGTGTTACAAGGTTATATGTGACTATGAGTGTGTATGTGTGTATGTCCGATATGTATGTATGATTGTGTGTATATATGACTGTATGTGTTTATGCTCTGCTGTATATGTGTGTTAGCATACATATTGTGTTATATGTGGTGGGTATGTGAGGGAAATATCCACATGATGGTGATGAGACATAAATATCCACATGATGGTGATGAGACATAAATATCCACATGATGGTGATGAGACATAAATATCCACATAATGGTGATGAGACATAAATATCCACATGATGGTGATGAGACATAAATATCCACATGATGGTGATGAGACAAAAAATATCCACATAATGGTGAGAACATAAATATCCACATAATGGGGGTTGAGACAAAAATATCCACATGATGGCGATGAGACATAAATATCCACATGATGGCGATGAGACATAAATATCCACATGATGGTGATGAGACATAAATATCCACATGATGGCGTTGGGGGAACATAAATATCCACAGATGGCGATGAGACATAAATATCCACATGATGGGTGATGAGACATAAATATCCACATGAGGGCCCGATGAGAAAATAAATATCCACATGATGGCGATGAGACATAAATATCCACATGATGGTGATGAGACATAAATATCCACAGATGGTGATGAACATAAATATCCACATGATGGTGATGAGACATAAAATATCCACATGATGGTGATGAGACTTAAATATCCCCATGTGGTGATGAGACATAAATATCCACATGATGGTGTTTGAGCCCTTTAATATCCACATGATGGCGATGAGACATAAATATTCCACATGATGGTGATGAACATAAAATATCCACATGATGGCGATGAGACATAAATATCCACATGATGGTGATGAGACAAAAATATCCACATGATGGTGATGAGACATAAAATACCACATGATGGTGATGAACATAAATATCCACATGAGGGTGAGAGAACATAAATATCCACATGATGGTGATGAGACATAAATATCCACATGATGGCGATGAGACATAAATATCCACTAAATGGTGATAAAGACATAAATATCCACATGATGGCGATGAGACATAAATATTCCACTGATGGCGATGAGAAATAAATATCCACATGATGGTGATGAGAAATAATATCCACATGATGGTGATGAGACATAAATATCCACATGATGGCGATGAAACATAAATATCCACATGATGGTGATGAGACATAAATATCCACATGATGGCGATGAGACATAAATATCCACATGATGGTGATGAGACATAAATATCCACATGATGGTGATGAGACATAAATATCCAACATGATGGGCGATGAGACATAAATATTTAACATGATGGTGATGAGACATAAATATCCACATGATGGTAAATGAGACATAAATATCCACATGATGGCGATGAGACATAAATATCCACTGATGGTGATGAGACATAAGAAATCCACATGATGGTGATGAGACATTAAATATCCACATGATGGCGATGGACATAAATTTTTAAACATGATGGTGATGAGACATAAATATCCACATGTGGTGATGAACATAATTCCACATGATGGCGATGAAACATAAATATCCCATGATGGTGATGGGGACATAAATATCCACATGTGGCGATGAGACAAAAATATCCACATGATGGTGATGAGACATAAATATCCACATGATGGTAAATGAGACATAAATATCCACATGATGGCGATGAGACTAAATATTTACATGAGGGGTTTGATAGACATAAATATCCACATGATGGTGATGAGACATAAATATCCACATGTGGCGATGAGACATAAATATCCACATGATGGTGATGAGACATAAATATCCACATGATGGTGATGAGACATAAATATCCACATGATGGCGATGAGACATAAATATTCACATGATGGCGATGAGACATAAATATTCACATGATGGCGATGAGACATAAATAATCACATGATGGGGGATGAGACATAAATACCCAAACATGAGGGTTGAAGACATAAATATCCACATGATGGCGTTTGAGACATAAATATCCACATGATGGTGATGAGACATAAATATCCACATGATGGCGTTTGAGACATAAATATCCACATGATGGTGAGGGAACATAAATATCCACATGATGGTGATGAGACATAAATATCCACATGATGGCGATGAGACATAAATATCCACATGATGGTGATGAGACATAAATATCCACATGATGGCAAATGAGACATAATATCCACATGATGGCGATGAGACATAAAATATCCACATGATGGTAAATGAGACATAAATATCCACATGATGGTGATGAGACATAAATATCCACATGATGGTGATGAGACATAAATATCCACATGATGGTGATGAGACATAAATATCCACATGATGGTGATGAGACATAAATATCCACATGATGGTGATGAGACATAAATATCCACATGATGGCGTTTTGAGACATAAAATAACCCCACAAGATGGTGTGAGACATAAATATCCACATGATGGCGAATGAGACATAAATATCCACCATGTGGCGAATGAGACATAAATATCCACAGGATGGTGATGAGACATAAATATCCACATGATGGTGATGAGACATAAATATCCACATGATGGTGATGAGACATAAATATCCACATGATGGTGATGAGACATAAATACCACATGAGGGCCCGATGAACAAAAAATATCCCACATGTTTGGTGATGAACAAAAAAAACCACATGATGGCGATGAGACATAAATATCCACATGTTTGGCGAATGAGACATAAAATCCACAGGATGGTGATGAGACATAAATATCCACTGATGGTGATGAGACATAAATATCCCATAAATGGCGATGAGACATAAATATCCACATGATGGCGATGAGACATAAATATCCACATGATGGTGATGAGACATAAATATCCACATGATGGCGATGAGACATAAATATCCACATGATGGTGATGAGACAAAAATATCCACATGATGGCGATGAGACATAAATATCCACATGATGGCGATGAGACATAAATATCACATGATGGTGATGAGACATAAATATCCACATGTTTGGGATTGAGACATAAATACCCACATGATGGTGATTAGACATAAATAATCCACATGATGGTGATGAGAATAAATATCCACATGATGGTGATGAGAACATAAATATCCACATGAAGGTGATGAAAACATAAATATCCACATGATGGTGATGAACAAAAATATCCACATGATGGTGATGAGACATAAAAAATCCACTTGATGGCGTTGAGACATAAATATCCACATGATGTGATGAGACATAAATATCCACATGATGGTGTTTGAACATAAATATCCACATGATGGTGATGAGACCATAAATATCCACTGATGGGATGAGACATAAATATCCACATGATGGCGATGAGACATAAATATCCACATGATGGTGATGAGACATAAATATCCACATGATGGTGATGAGACATAAATATCCACATGATGGCGATGAGACATAAATATCCACATGATGGTGATAAAACTAAAAATCCACATGATGGTGATGAGACATAAATATCCACATGATGGCGATGAGACATAAATATCCACATGATGGTGATGAGACATAAATATCCACATGATGGTGATGAGACATAAATATCCACATGATGGTGATGAGACATAAATATCCACATGATGGCGATGAGACATAAATATCCACATGATGGTGATGAGACATAAATATCCACATGATGGTGATGAGACATAAATATCCACATGATGGTGATGAGACATAAATATCCACATGATGGCGATGAGACATAAATATCCACATGATGGTGATGAGACATAAATATCCACATGATGGCGATGAGACATAAATATCCACATGATGGCGATGAGACATAAATATCCACATGATGGTGATGAGACATAAATATCCACATGATAGTGATGAGACATAAATATCCACATAATGGTGATGAGACATAAATATCCACATAAATGGTGATGGGGACATAAATATCCACATGATGGCGATGAGACATAAATATCCACATGATGGTGATGAGACATAAATATCCACATGATGGTGATGAGACATAAATATCCACATGATGGTGATGAGACATAAATATCCACATGATGGCGATGAGACATAAATATCCACATGATGGTGATGAGACATAAATATCCCCCATGATGGCGATGGGGACATAAAATCCACATGATGGCGATGAGACATAAATATCCACATGATGGCGATGAGACATAAATATCCACATGATGGCGATGAGACATAAATACAATTACGCAGAATCTTTATTGGAAAAGTTTTGCCCTCGCAGCGTCGAGATGCATGGGAGGAGCAGCTAATAAAGCTGTGAGTAGCATGGGAGGAGTAATTAATAAAGCTGTGAGTAGCATGGGAGGAGCAGCTAATAAAGCTGTGAGTAGCATGGGAGGAGCAGCTAATAAAGCTGTGAGTAGGCAGGGAGGAGAAAATTAATAAAGCTGTGATTTAGCAGGGGAGGAGCAGCTAATAAAGCTGTGATAGCAGGGGAGGAGCAGCTAATAAAGCTGTGAGTTAGCATGGAGGAGGCAGCTAATAAAGCTGTGAGTAGCATGGGAGGAGCACTAATAAAGCTGGGGAGTAGCATGGGGGGAAAGTAATTAATAAAGCTGTGAGTAGCATGGGAGGAGCAGCTAATAAAGCTGTGAGTAGCATGGGAGGAGCAGCTAATAAAGCTGTGAGTAGCATGGGAGGAGCAGCTAATAAAGCTGTGAGTAGCATGGGAGGAGCAGCTAATAAAGCTGTGAGTAGCAGGGAGGAGTAATTAATAAAGCTGTGAGTAGCATGGGAGGAGCAGCTAATAAAGCTGTGAGTAGCATGGGGGGAAACAGCTATTAAAGCTGTGAGTAGCATGGGAGGAGCAGCAAAATAAAGCTGTGAGTAGCATGGGAGGAGCACTAAATAAAGTGTGAGTAGCATGGGAGGAGCAGCTAATAAAGCTGTGAGTAGCAGGGGAAAGGAGCAGCAAATAAAGCTGTGATTTAGCTTTGGGAGGAGCAGCTAATAAAGCTGTGAGTAGCAGGGGAGGAGCAGCTAATAAAGCTTTGAGTAGCATGGGAGGAGCAGCTAATAAAGCTTTTGGTAGCATGGGAGGAGCAGCTAATAAAGCTGTGAGTACCCATGGGAGGAGCAGCTAATAAAAGCTGTGAGTAGTCATGGGGGGAGCAGCAAATAAAGCTGTGAGTAGCATGGGAGGAGCAGCTAAAAAAGCGTGAGTAGCATGGGAGGAGAAAGCTAATAAAGCTTGTGAGTAGCATGGGAGGAGTAATTAATAAAGCTGTTAGTGCATGGGAGGAGCACTAATAAAGCTGTGAGTAGCATGGGGAGGAGCAGCTAATAAAGCTTTGAGTAGCAGGGGAGGAGCAGTTTAATAAAGCTGTGAGTTGCATGGGAGGAGCAGCTAATAAAGCTGTGAGTAGCATGGGAGGAGCAGCTAATAAAGCTGTGAGTAGCATGGGAGGAGTAATTAATAAAGCTGTGAGTAGCATGGGAGGAGCAGCTAATAAAGCTGTGAGTAGCATGGGAGGAGCAGCTAATAAAGCTGTGAGTAGCATGGGAGGAGCAGCTAATAAAGCTGTGAGTAGCATGGGAGGAGCGGGCTAATAAAAGCTGTGAGTAGCAGGGGAAAGGGGGCAGCTAATAAAGCTGCAGTAGCATGGAGGAGCAGCTAATAAAGCTGTGATAGCATGGGGGAGCAGCTAATAAAGCTGTGAGTAGCATGGGAGGAGCAGCTAATAAAGCGGTGATTTAGCATTGGGGGGAGTAATTATTAAAGCTGTGAGTAGCTTTGGAGGAGCAACTAATAAAGCTGTGATTAGCATGGGAAGAGGAGTTAAAAAGGGGGCTGTGAGTAGCATGGGGAGGAGCAGCTAATAAAGCGTGAGTAGCATGGGAGGAGCAGCTAATAAAGCTGTGAGTAGCTTTGGGAAGAGGAGTTAATAAAGCTGTGAGTAGGAAATGGGGGGAAGCAGCTAATAAAGCTGTGAGTAGCATGGGAGGAGCAGCTAATAAAGCTGTGAGTAGCATGGGAAGAGGAGTTAATAAAGCTGTGAGTAGCATGGGAGGAGGAGTTTAATAAAGTGGGGATTAGCATGGGAGGAGGATTAATAAAGCTGTGAGTAGAAAATCGGAGGAGGAGTTAATAAAGCTGTGAGTAGCATGAGAGGAGGAGTTAATAAAACTGTGAGTAGCATGGGAAGAGGAGTTGATAAAGCTGTGAGCAGCATGGGGAGGAGTAATAAAGCTGTGAATAGCATGGGAGGAGGAGTTAATAAAGCTGTGAGTAGCATGGGAGGAGAAGTTAATAATGCTGTGAGTAGCATATGGGAGGAGTTAATAAAACTGTTAGTAGCATGGGAGGAGGAGTTAATAAAGCTGTGAGTAGCATGAGAGGAGGAGTTAATAAAACTGTGATCAGCATGGGAGGAGGAATTAATAAAGCAGAGTGCAAAATAGGAAGAAGAGTTAATAAATCTGTGAATATCATGGGACAGGAAGTTAATAAAACTGTGAGCAGTATAGGGTTAGGAGTTAATAAAGCTGTGAGTAGCATGGGAGGAGGAACTAATAAAGCTGTGAGCAGCATGGGAGGAGGAACTAATAAAGCTGTGAGTAGCATGGCATGAGGCGTTAATAAAGCAGTAAGTAGCATGGGAGGAGGAATAAATAACGCTGTGAGAAGCACGGAATGAGGAGTTAATAAAGCTGGGAGTAGCATGGAAGAAAGTTATGAAAGTTGTGAGTAGCATCTGAGGAGGAATTAATAAAGCTGTGAATAGTATGGGAGGAGGAGTTAATTAAGCTGTGAGTACCACGGGGGGTAGGAGTTAATAAAGCAGTGAGTAGCATTGAATGTGGAGTAAATAAAGCAGTAAGTAGCGTAGGATGACGAGTAAATAAAGCTGTGAAAAGCATGGGAGGAGGAGCTATAAAGATGTGAGTAGCATGGGAGGAGGAGTTACTAAAACAGTGAGAACCATGGGAGGAAGAGTTTATAAAGCAGTTGGGTGAAGGAGTAATAAGGCTGTGAGTAACATTGGAAGAGGAGATATTAAAGCTGTAAAGAGCATGGGAGGTGCAATTAATAAAAAACCAGTGAAAAGCATGGGAGAAGTTAATAAAGATGTGAGAAGCATGGAGGAGGAATTAATAAAGCCGTGAATAGCATAGGAGGAACAGTTAATAAAGCTTTGTAAAGCTTGGAAGAGGAATTAATAAAACTGTGAGCAGCATAGAGGAGGAAATAACAAAACTGTGATTACCATGGGGAAAGGAGTTAGTAAAGAATTAAATAGCATGAGAGAAGGAGTTAATAAAACAGTGAGCAGCATCGGAGGAGCAGTTAATAAAGCAGTGAATAGCACGGAAAGAGGGGTAAATAAAGCTGTTATTTGCATGGGAGGAGGAGTTAATTCAGCTGTGAGTACGATGGGAGGAGGAGTAATAAATCTGAGAGTAGCATGGGAGGAGGAGTTAAAAAAGCTGTGAGCAGCATGGGAGGAGGAGTTATTAAACCTGTGAGTGGCATGGGATGAGGAGTTAATAAAGCAGCGAGTAACATGGGAAGCGGAGTTAATACAATCTGTGAGTAGCATGGAAGGTGCAAATAATAAAGCAGTGAGTAGCATGGAAGGAGTTAATAAAGAAGCGAGTAGCATGGGAGTAGATATTAAAGCTGTAAGTAGCATGGGAGGAGGAAATAATAAAACTGTGAGAAGCATGGGAGGAGTTAATAAAGTTATGAGTAGTATGGGAGGAGGATTTAATAAAGCTGTAAGTAGCATGGGGGTGTAATTAATAAAAAAGTGAGTACCCTGGTAGGAGGAGTTAATAAAGCGGAGAACAGCATTGGAGGATTACTTAATAAGCCTGTAAGTAGCAAGGCAGGAGGAGTTAATAAAACTGTGCGTAGCATTTGACGAGGAATTAATAAAGCTGTGAGTAGCATGGAAGGAGGTGTTAAGAAAGCTTTGAATAGCGTGGGAGTAGGAATTAATAAAGCTGTGAACAGCATGGGAGGAAAAATTAATAAATGTTTGAGTAGCATGGGAGCAGGAGTTAATAAAGCTTTGAATAGCGTGGAAGGAGGAGTTAATATAGCAGTGAGGAGCATGGGATGAGGAGTTATAAAGGTATGAGTGCCATGGGAGGAGGAGTTATAAAGCTGTCAGTAGCATTCAAGGAGGAGTTAATGAAGCTGTGATTAGCATGTGAGAAGAAGTTAATAATGCTCTGAGTAGCATGGGAGGAGCTATAAAGCTGTGGGTAGCATGGGAGGAGGAATTAATAAAGCAGTGAGTAAAATGGGAGAAGGAGTTAATAAAGCTGTGAACAGCAAGGGAGAAGAAGTTAATAAAGGTGTGAGTAGCATGGGATAAGGAGTTAATAAACCTGTGAGTAGCATGGGAGGAGTAATTAATAAAGCTGTGAGTAGCATGGAAGGAGGAGCTAATAAAGCTTTGAGTAGCATGGTAGGAGGAGACAATAAACATGTGAATAGCATGGGAGGAGGAGTTAATAAAGGTAAGAGTAGCATGTGAGGAGGAGCTAATAAAGCAGTGAGTAGCAGGAGAGGAAAAGTTAATAAAGCTGTGAGAGCATGGGTGGAGAAGTTATTGAAGTTTTCAATAACGTGGGAGAAAGTGCTAATAAAGCTGTGAGTAGCATGGGAGAAGTAATTAATAAATGTGTGACTAGCATGGGATGAGAAGTTAACAAAGCTTTGAATAGCATTGGAGGAGTAATTAATAAAGCAGTGAGTAGCATGGGATGAGAAGTTAATAAGCCAGTAAGTAGCATGCAAGCATGAGTAAATAAAGCTGTTAGTAGCACGGGAGCAGGAGCTAATAAAGCTAGGAGTAGCATCGGAGGAGGAGTTATTAAAGCAGTGAGTAACATGGGATGAGGAGTTAATAAAGCTGCATGTAGCATTGGACGAGGAGTAAATAAAGAAGTAGAATAGGAGAAGGAGTAAATAAAGCTGTGAGTAGCATGACAGAAGGAGTTATAAAGATGTGAGTAGCATGGGAGGAGTAGTTACTAAAGCAGTGAGTAGCATGGGAGGAAGAGTTAATAAAGCAGTGAGTAGCATGGTAGGAGGAGTTAAAAAAGCTGTGAGTAGCATGGGAGTTGCAATTAATAAAGCATTGAGAAGCATGGAGGAGTTAATAAAGCTGTGAGTAGCATAGGAGGACTAGATATTAAAGCTGTAAGTAGGAAAGGAGGAGGCATTAATAAAGCTGTGTGAAGCATGGGAGGAGGAGTTAATGAAGCTATGAGTAGCATTGAGGAGCAGTTAATAAAGCTGTGAGTAACATTGGGAGGAGTTAATAAAGCTGTGAGTAGCATGGGAGAAGAAGTTAATAAAGCTCTGAGTAGCATGGAATTACGAGTTAATAAAGCGGTGAGTAGCATGGGGGGAGGCATTAATGAAACTGTGGGTAGCATGGAAGGAGGAGCTAATAAAGCTGTCAGTAGCATGGGAGGAGGAGTTGACTAAGCAGTGAGTAGCAGGAGAGGATAAGTTAATAAGGCTGTGAGTTGCATGGGAGGAGGAATTAATAAAGCCTTCAGAAGCATGGGATGAGGAGTTAATAAACCAGTAAGTAGAATGGGAGGAGGAGTTAATAAAACAGTGAGAAACATTGGATGAGAAGTTAATAAACCTGTAAGTAGCATGGGTGGAGGAGTTAATAAAGCTGTGTGTAGCAGGTGTTGATAAGTTAATAAGGCTGTGAGTGGCATGGGAGGAGAAGTAAACAAAGATGTAAATGGCAGGGGAGGACAAGTGAATTAAGATGTAAGTAGCATGGGAGGAGGAGTTAAAGAAGCTGTGAGTAGCATGGGATGAAGAGTTAATAAAGCTGAGAGAAGCATGGAAGAAGGAGTTATTAAAGATGTGAGTACCATGAGACAAGGAGTTAATTAAGCTGTGATTAACATGGGATGAGTTAATACAGCAGTGAGTAGCATGGGATGAGGTGATAATAAAGCAGTAAGTAGCATAGGAGAAGGAGTAAATAAAGCTGTTAATAGCATGGGAGAAGGAGATAATAAAGCAGTGAGTAGCATGGGAGGAGGAGTTATTAAAGCTATGAATAGCATGTAAGGAGGAGTTAATTAAGCAGTGAGTAGCATGAGAGAAGTTTATAAAACTATGAGTGGCAGTAAGTAGCATGGGAGGAGAAGTAAATAAAACTGAGATGCATGCAAGGAGGAATTAATAAAGCTGTGAGTAGCAAGGGAGGAGGAGTTAATAAAGCATTGAGTAGCAAGGGGGGAGTTAATAAAGCTGTGAGCAGCATGAGAGGAAGAGTTAGTAAAGCTGTGAGTAGCATGGGAGGAGAAGATAATAAAACTTTGAATAGCATGGGTGGAGATGGTAATAAAGCTCATGGAGCACCATGGGAGGAGTAATTAATAAAGCTGTGAGTAGCATGGGAGGAAGAGTTAATAAAGCTTTGAATAACAGGGAACTAGTTAATAATACTGTGTGTAGCATGGGAGGAGGAGTTATTAAAGCTGAGAGTAGCATGGGAGGAGCAGTTATAAACCTATGAATTGCATGGGAGGAGCAGTTAATAATGCTTTGAGTAGCATGCGAGGAGCACTTAATAAAGCGGTGAGTAGCCTGGGAGGAATATATAAAGGTGTGAATAGCATCGGACGATGAGTTAATAAAGCTGTGAGTAGCAATGAAGAAGTTAATAAAACTTTGAATAGCATGGAAGGAAGAGTTAATAAATCTTTGAATAAGAGGGAAGGAGTTAATAATGCTGTGAGTAGCATGGGAGGAGGAATTGTAAACCTGTGAGTAGTATGGGAGTAGCAGTTAATAATGCTTTCAGAAGCACGCGAGAAGCAGTTAATAAAGCAGTGAGTAGCGTGGGAGGAGGAGTTCATATAACTGTGCGTAGCATGGGAGGAGGAGTTAATAAAGCTTCGAATAACAGGGAAGGAGTTAATAATGCTGTGAGCAGCATGGGAAATAGGAGTTAATAAAGTGTGAATAGCATTGGAGAAGGAATTAATAAAGCAGTGAGTAGCATGGGAGGAGGAATTAAAAGAGCTGTGAGTAGCATGGGAGCAGGAATTATTAAAGCTTTGAATAGCATGGGAGTAGGAATTAATAAAGCTGTGAGCAGAAGTGATGGAGGAATTAATAAAGCTCTGAGTACCATGGGAGCAGGAGTTAATAAAGATCTGAATAGCGTGGGAGGAGGAGTTAATAAAGCAGTGAGTAGCATGGGATGAGAAGTTAATAAAGCAGTAAGTTGCATGGGAGTATGAGTAAACAAAGTTGTGAGTAGCATGGGAGGAATAATTCATAAAGCTGTGCATAGCATGGGAGGAGGAATTAATAAAGCTGTGAGTATCATGGGAGCAGTTGTTAAAAAACTACTTTGAATAGCATGGGAGGAGGAGCTAGTATAGCAGTTTCTGGCATGGGAAGAGCATTTAATAAAGCAGAGAGTAGCATGGGCTTAGCAGTTAATAAAGCTGAAGTAGAATGGGAGAAGAAATTAAGCTGTGAGTTGCATTGGAGTAGTTAATTAAGCTGTGATTACCATGGGAGGAGTTAATACCGCTGTGAGTAGCATGGAAGGAGGAGTTAATACAGCAGTGAGTAGCATGGGGGGAGCACTTAATAAAGCAGAGAGTAGCATGGGATTACTAGTTAATAAAGCTGTTAGTAGAATGGGAGAAGAAGTTAATTAAGCTGTGAGTTGCATGGGAGGAGTTAATTAAGCTGTGATTACAATGCGATGAGTTAATACCGCTGTGAGCAGCATGGAAGGAGGAGTTAATAAAGCAGTGAGTAGCATGGGAGGAGAAGTTAATAAAGCTGTCAACGGCATGGGAAGAGGAGTTAATAAAGCTGTGAGTAGCATGGGAGAAGGAGTTAATGAAGCATTGAGTAGCATGGGAGGAGGAGTTAATAAAGCTGTCAACAGCATGGGAAGAGGAGTTAATAAAGCTGTGAGTAGCATGGAAGGTGCAATTAATAAAGCAGTGAGTAGAATGGGAGGAGGAGATATTAAATCTGTGAGAAGCTCTGGAGTAGGAGTTATTAAAGCTGTGAGTAACATAGGAGGAAGAATTAATAAAGCTGTGAGTTGCATGGGAGGAGGAATTAATGTAGCGGTTAGTAGCATGGGAGGAGGAGTTAATAAAGCTATGAGAAGCATGGGAGTAGCAGTTAATAAAGCTGTGAGTGGCATTGGAGGAGGAATTAATAAAGCAGTGATTAGCATGGGAGGAGTTAATAAAGCTGCAAGTAGTGTGGGAGGAGTTTTTAAAGGTGTGTGTAGCATGAGAGGAAGCATTAATACAGCTGTGAGTAGCATGGGAGGAGGAATTATTAAGCAGTGAGTAGTATGGGAGGATTAGTTTTTAAAGTTTAGAGTAGCATGGGAGGAGGAGCTAATTAAGCTGTGAGTAGCATGGGAGGAGGAATTCATAAAGCTTTGAATAGCATGGGAGGAGGAATTAATAAAGATATGAGCAGCATGGATGGAGGAATTAATAAAGCTCTGAGTAGCATGGGAGAAGGAGTTAATAAAGTTTTGAATAGCATGGGAGGAGGTGTAATAAAGCAGTGAATAGCATGGAATGAGGAGTTAATAAACCAGTAAGTTGCATGTGAGGAGGAGTAAATAAAGCTGTGAGTAGCATGGGAGGAGGAGTTAATGAAGTTGTGAGTAGCATGAAAGGAAGAGTTAATAAAGCAGTGAGTTGAATGGGAGGGGTAGTTAATAAAGCTCTGAATAGCATGGGAGAAGAAGTTAATAAAGCTATGAGTAGCATGGAAGGAGGAGTTAATAAAGCAGTGAGTAGCATGGGATGATGATTTAATATAGCAGCAGGTTGTAAAAAATTTAATACACATGTGCAACATCTGGATATCTTTATTGTAGACGTTTCGCCATCCAGTGGCTTTATCAATACATATTCTAGGACATAATTAAAAGGCAGTAGAACTATATACAAAAGATGAGGTAATCAGTCCCTCAGCCTTGGAGTTAGTGTTCACAGCATCGTGGTGGTGGAGAATCTGGAGCAAAGGGAAGAAGACTGGCGGTTATATAGGCGTCAGTGGATAAGGATCTGTAGCAGACAAGGGCATAGTCACTGGTTGGCGGGATTCCTCAGTGGAAGTAGGTCCTACCCAATGGGATAAGTTAGCTGAGGGACTGATTACCTCATCTTTTGTATATAGTTCTAATGCCTTTTAATTATGTCCTAGAATCTGTATTGATAAAGCCACTGGATGGCGAAACGTCTACAATAAAGATATCCAGATGTTGCATATTTGTCTTAACTTTCATATTGTCGGTATTTTATACCTTTCTTGCACAGTAGGTAGTATAGGAGGAGGAGGAGTAAATAAAGCTGTGAGTAGTATGGGAGGAGGAGTTAATAAAGATGTGAGTAGGATTGGAGGAGGAGTTTATAAAGCTGTGGGTAGCATGTTAGGAGGAGTTAATAAAGCTGTGAGTAGCATGGGAGGAGGAAATAATAAAGCAGTGAGTAGCATGGGAGGAGGAATTAATAAAGCAGTGAGTAGCATTGGAGGAGGAATTAATAAAGCTGTGAGTAGCATGGGAGGAGGAGCTATTAAAGCTGTGAGTAGCAATAGAGGAGGAGTTACTAAAGCTGTGACTAGCATGGGAGGAGGAGTTAATAAAGCTGTGACTAGCATGGGAGGAGGAGTTAATAAAGCTGTGAGTAGCATAGGAGGAGGTGTTAATAAAGCTGTGAGTAGCATGGGAGGAGGAATTAATAAAGCTGTGGGTAGCATGTTAGGAGGAGTTAATAAAGCTGTACATAGCATGGGAGGAGGAATTAATAAAGCAGTGAGTATCATGGGAGGAGTTAATAAAGCTGTGAGTAGCATGGGAAGAGGAGTTAATAAAGCTGTTAGTAGCATGGGAGGAGGGGTTATTGAAGCTGTGAATAGCATTGGAGGAGGAGTTAGTAAAACTGTGAGTAGCATGGGTAGAGGAGGTAAAAGAGCTGTGAGTAGCATGGGAAGATTAATAAATAAAGCAGGGAGTGGCCTGTGAAGAGCAGTTAATAAAACTGTGAACAGCGTGTGGCGTGTATGCTGGTCACCAGACAGTGTATCACCTGGCTGGGAATATTATGTTACCTTGCAGGAAATATTGTCACCCCGCAAGGAATATTCTGTCACCTGGCAGGGAATATTAAGTCATCTGGCAGGGTATATTGTGTCATATGGCGGGGAATATTGTGTTACCGGGCAGATAATACTGACTCACCTTGCAGGGAGTATTATGTCATCTGGCAGGGAATATTGTCAACTTGCAGGGAATATTGTGTCATATTGCAGGGAATATTGTCACCTTCAGGGAATATTGTGTCACATGGCAGGGAATATTGTGTCACCTGGCACTGAATATTGTGCCCTCTGGCAGGGAATATTGAGTCACCTGGCAGGGAATATTGTGTCACCTGGCACTGAATATTGTGCCCTCTGGCAGGGAATATTGTGTCACCGGGCAGGGAGGAAAAACTCGCTACAATAGTCCTAGTGTAATTCCGAGAACATCTTTGATCGTTTCAGTTTGCAGTTTTGGCATCCCTTCTTACACCGTCGGAACAAAAATAACTTGGAGAACATGAGAATTAGAAGGAACAAGGCGAGAGAAATTTGGGTTCTCCTTCATATTTAGCTTTGTTCGAACAAAAGAAGTAATGAGAAGTAATGTGTCTTTGTCTTTCGTGACAACAAAAATGAGACACACACTGGGACCTGCCTCCAAGAATTAGGCTAAAATAAAAAGCAATTTGCCTCTTTTCTCTGCCGTAGTGTCTCACATTTTACTAAGAGCGAAAAGCAACACTAGGAACAGTTCCGTCAACTCCCAGGAGGAAGTCAAACGAAAATTATTTATGCTTATTTTGAGAGTTTTGTCCGGACATTTTGTCGGGAAGGTTTTCCAGGATGCTGTTACAGGTAGAGAACGCTGGGCGTTACATCCTTTGATAGACATCCCACGATCTATTTGCTATAATATCCTCCTGTAGACATCCATGAAAGTACACAAAATAATATCCTTTTATGGACTTCCATGAAAGTACGCTCAATAGTATTTTCCCACGAACTGCACAAAATACTAATACTCTCTGGTGGACATCCTGGGAATTACACACGACAGTAAATACGCGTCTGGTCGGAGCGTCGTTCGCACCTCAGCCATTAGGAAGAAAAAAGCGATACTTACAAAACAATAATTTACAGGTAACTGAAGTACTTATGAACGGTCGTTACCTTCAGCTCTCACACTTGACTCTTTCGGTAGAGAGTTACCTTCGAGCAATATTTGCCACACAATAAACTTTCAGTGGTAAAATTCAAAATCATGACCAAATTATTTGAAACAAAATCTATCGCTATTTAGCTGGGCGTTTGTAATTCCTTAAGAATACACGACTTTCCTGAAGTACTTTAATTTATTGATCATTCTTAAGACTCGAGTCATTTACCTGTCTGAAAAACCATGAGTTTTTAACAGTTTAAATGATAGAAAATCCTCTACGACTCAAGGGAAGCTATCTGAAGAACCTAGAACTCTTGAGCAGTCCGAAGAACCAAGAGTTCTTTAGCGCTCTGAAGAACCGGGAGTTATTGAGTGGTATGAAGAACCATTAGTATATTATTAATCTGCAAACCAAATACTCATTGATCAATTTGACGAACAAAGAATCTCTCAGAACGGTTTTGCTTCATGAGCAATATGAAGAACAGATTTTACGTATGTGTGTATGTGTGGGAAGGGGGAGTGCTTGTGTGTTTATCCCCACACCTCCGTCTCCAAGACCGCTTTATTACATAGCCATTGTGTGGAAACAGGCAACCTACCTGTCTCTTCAACTTTAATCATGACTCACGAAATCGTAATGACAAGATTGCAAACAAACCATACTACGAACTCTCTGATCGCGGGTTCTTTCCCCGTTCTTGGTATGGCTTCTACAACCTTAATGAAACGTCCGTCTGGGGGATCAGTCTTTGGGAAATATCTGATGCTTGTCAGTGGTCCAAGTCGGGCCGAAGCGTCGTCAGAAGCTTCTTTCTCCTATGTGCTGGTTATAATTCCATAGCTGATGCTTTGTGTCCTTATGTATTAGAGTTTCTTGAAAGGAAAAACACTTACTGTACCTATGTTATTGTTTATTTCCAAGACAACGCTATTTAAATACTTTTTGGTGCAATAAATAGACAAAATACGCATATCATATCTGAAAAAAAATAAGTTTGGAATGCAGGACGTTACAATCTTCGAGTAAACGCAAATGACTGTAGTGGGTAAACTTTCCTCTTTTTGCCCCTATGTTTTTTCTTTCCAATCCTTATCAGGACACAGCAGCTGTGGAAAGTAACTCAAAACTGGATGGAATTGACCCGTTTAATCCAAGAGTTCCACTTGGTCAAGCCTAACTCAGGGGTTTTCCTTAGTCAGTTCAAACACATGGATTTTCCTTGGTCACATCTAACACAGGGATTTTCCTTAATAAAGTCTAACACAGGAGTTTTCCTTGGTCAAGTCTAACACAAGAGTTTTACTTAGCAAAGCCTAGCTCACTCGTTCCACTAGACAGAATACAACCCAAGCGGTCCATTTAGCCATGTTTAATCCAGTCAATTAACCCCTAGCATCCCATTTGGTAATGTCGAACCCAGGCATCCCTCTTGGTCATGTCTAACACAGGCGTCCCACTTGGCTATGTCTAACCCAAGCATGCTACATAGCCATATCTAACCCAGGCACCCCACTTGGTCACGTCTAACCTAGGCGTCGCACTTGGCCATATCTAAC
>NC_069404.1:47464735-47479735 GCF_026875155.1 Cherax quadricarinatus
TCTCCTCTAAGTGCATCGCTCTCATTTCTGGCGACAAAATGGCTGCAGACCTTTGGACTTTTATCGAATTTCTTCACATGATTTATCAGGTGTGGGCTCCATGCCGGGGCTGCATCCTCAAAGACTGACCCTACGTATGTGGTATATAAGATTCTAATGGATTCTTCATGCATGTTCCTGAATCATGTTGTAAAGATTACTAATCTTTTATTTGCCGATGACGTTATACGATTTAGGTGTATTTATGGTGATATGCTTGGTGTTATTCTCACTCTAAGATCCTTTTTACTCTGGTATTTGCAGCCTCTCTCCTCCCATGCTGTACTGTGTTCTCTCCTCCCATGCTGTACTGTGTTCTCTCCTCCCATACTGTACTGTGTTCTCTCCTCCCATGCTGTACTGTGTTCTCTCCTCCCATGCTGTACTGTGTTCTCTCCTCCCATGATGTACTGTGTTCTCTCCTCCCATGCTGCACTGTGTTCTCTCCTCCCATGCTGTACTGTGTTCTCTCCTCCCATGCTGTACTGTGTTCTCTCCTCCCATGCTGTACTGTGTTCTCTCCTTCCATGTTGTACTGGGTTCTCTCCTCCCATGCTGTACTGTGTTCTCTCCTCCCATGATGTACTGTGTTCTCTCCTCCCATGGTGTACTGTGTTCTCTCCTCCCATGCTGTACTGTGTTCTCTCCTCCCATGCTGTACTGTGTTCTCTCCTCCCATGGTGTACTGTGTTCTCTCCTCCCATGCTGTACTGTGTTCTCTCCTCCCATGCTGTAATGTGGTCTCTCCTTCCATACTGTACTGTGTTCTCTCCTCCCATGCTGTACTATGTTCTCTCCTTCCATGCTGTACTGTGTTCTCTCCTCCCATGCTGTACTGTGTTCTCTCCTCCCATGCTGTACTGTGTTCTCTCCTTCCATGCTGTACTGTGTTCTCTCCTTCCATGTTGTACTGGGTTCTCTCCTCCCATGCTGTACTGTGTTCTCTCCTCCCATGCTGTACTGTGTTCTCTCCTTCCATGTTGTGTGTGTGTACTCATCTAATTGTACTCACCTACTTGTGATTGCAGGGATTGCGTCACAGCTCCTGGTCCCGCCTCTTCGCTGGTAGCTACTAGGTTCACTCTGTCACTGTTCCAAGAGCTTTATCGTATCTCTTCTTAAAGGCAGGATCTATGTGTAGATCCTGCCTTTACTGTATCGCTCTACAGGTTATTCAATTTCCTGACAACTCTAATGCTGAAGAAATACTTCCTAACATCCTTATGACTTAACTGAGTTTTCAGCTTCCAGTTGTGACTTCTAGTTCTTGTGTCCCATCTCTGAAACATTCCGTCCCTGTCCACCTCTTCACTCTGGAACAAGTCTTATTACAAACCTTCGCACTTTATCTAATTTCATGAAGTGCTTGACCAGGTATTGGTTTCATACTGGTACTGCATATTCCAATATGATCCTGACGTACACGGTGTACAGTGTCGTGAATGACTCCTTACTCAAATGTCGAAACGTTTCCCAGGCGCCCATATGCTGCAGCAGTTATTTGGTTGATGTGTTCCTCAGGAGATGTGCTAAGTAGGATGCTTACCCCAAGATCCTTTTTTCCCTGAGTGAGGGTTGCAGGCTTGGACCCACGAGCGTGTATTCCATCTGCGGTCTTCTTTGTCCTTACTAAGCTTCCCAACTTTGTACTTGGTGGGGTTAAACTCCAGAAACCATTTGTTGGACTAGGTTTCAACCTGTTTAGGTCCCCTTGTATTCGTCCGCTTGTATTCTCATAAGCTTCACATCGTCTGCAAACAGGAACACCTCTGATTGTAACCTTTCCGTCATGTCATTCACATACACCAGACACAGCACCGACCCTGGAACGGACCCTGTGGAACCATGCTGGACACATGCGCCCACTCTAACACCTCGTCACGTACCATCACTCATTACTTCCTTCCTGTGTGTGTGTGTGTGTGTGTGTGTGTGTGTGTGTGTGTGTGTGTGTGTGTGTGTGTGTGTGTGTGTGTGTGTGTGTGTGTGTGTGTGTGTGTGTGTGTGTGTGTTTGTGTGTGTATGTGTGTGTGTGTGTGTGTGTGTGTGTGTGTGTGTGTGTGTATGTGTGTGTGTGTGTAGTAATTCTCTTACAGCATTTAACCCATCATCTAGATTCTAGAAAATGATTAGGATGAAGGAAAGAAGAAGAGGAGGAGAATGAGGTAATAGTTGAGGAGAAGGGTAGGAGAAAGTAAAGAGGGAAGAGAGAATGGAGGACAAGAGGGCATTTGGCATCGAATATTGCTCGTCGTCATCAGAACAGCGAGTCTTTCTTCTTGACTAACAGGAAGACTGGTGAGGAAACTGTCTTTTTGAGTGAGAGAGAGAGAGAGAGAGAGAGAGAGCGATACTCTCCAGGCTACTGCAGAAAGCCAGTGGAGGCCTACATCAAGCTACTCAACGATGCTGACACTATTGACAAAGATTGGAAGACTCACACTGAGATCAACCCAGCAACAAATACCTAGTGGAATTCTGTATCACTAGGGCTGCACGGATAGATAGAGCTATAAATACTGTATTTGGAAATTCTAATACAACTCCTTTGACCACTGCAGAGGGAACAGATCCATTATCTGATAGAACTGTATGAAGACGTGGAAAAGAAGGAGGAAGACACCCCCAGTTGTCAAACCTTCAACCAACACAATCCCAGGAAAACAAGAGCTGCAGCAAATAGGAGTCCACCCTCCCGGCACCTAGAATTTGCTCTCGTTGTCACCGGAGGGGGCACACCACTAACGACTGCCTGCTAGATAACCAGGTGCAATTACTGCCACAAGAGGGAACATCAGGAGGACTAGTGTAGTAAGAAAAAGGAACTTGACAAACAGGATCGCTAGTTCTTTGGAGATCTGTTCTCGGAAAACAAACAGCAGAATCTCTGAACTTGTGAACACACTCATACGTCACCCACCCAGCTACTCCTCTCTCGGCCCAGCAGGTGGTTTAGTGCTTTATGCAAGACCTCAGAGCTACATTCCAGCGGCTGGCCCGGTGTCCTACCTGTCTAAAGGGCAGACACCTTACACACGCATCAACTCCAACTGAACACAATCGTGAGGAGTCAGTCTATCAGTATCCTGTCGGCAAACATTAGAGGCTTCGTTACCCCTTGGCTATGTTGGATGATCTGACCACAAAGTTGTCTTTAGGACACTGAAGATTCCAGCAAACCAAGTCGAAGAATCTACGCGTATACACAAATTTATTTATTTATTTATTTATTTGTTTATTTATTTATTTATTTATTTATTTATTTATTTATTTATTTAGTTTATGTCTTTGCAAACAGTACATTGAAATTTTGTATTTACAATAGTGGGTTGCAATGCAAAGAGAACCTCTATTATGCATAGGTATTATGGGCCAACTTAACATTATTTGCTTACAGACTACTTAACACTGAGGATTATATCATAGTTGTACAGTTGAATAGTAATTATTTCATAGTTGAACAGTAGATTATTAATTATAAGTGAATCTAATTTGTATAAGACAAAAGATATATTCATATATTCAAAAATGCTTTTTGTGAAAACAATGATTCAATTATATTCCTGTCAACAATGAATAAAAGGGGAGAATGAGGTAATCAGTCCCTCAACCTTGAGTCGATGTGTCCAGTCCATCAATCAAGACTGATGGACTGAACACAATGAATAAAAGGTTCAAAGTGATTGTTTCAGTTATGATGTGGGAGTACATAGGTGAGCATGTGTGTACTGAGTATTTAGCATTTAGTCTAGGGTGATTAAGTGTCTTTTGAGAAGAGTCTTAAATTGATTTTCAGACTGGGTTACTTTAATATCTTCTGGTAATGAATTCCATATTTTGGGGCCCTTTATGTGCATAGAGTTTTTACACA
The DNA here is from genome assembly GCF_026875155.1 of Cherax quadricarinatus. Taxonomy (NCBI): domain Eukaryota; kingdom Metazoa; phylum Arthropoda; class Malacostraca; order Decapoda; family Parastacidae; genus Cherax; species Cherax quadricarinatus. Next base: position 47,468,646 of record NC_069404.1, read on the forward strand.
GTGTGATATGGACACGAGGTATACCAAAAAGAGATCGTGTTTTGTGTTGTGGTCATGTGTCCTGTTAAGGTTGGTGAGGAGAAGTTTGAGTGGAGGGTTTATATTTGCGTGTATTGTTCTGTGTATGTAGTAGGCACATGAATAAGTATGGATGTTCTTAATGGTGAGCAGATTCAGACTTTTGAAAATTGGTGGAGTATGCTGGCGGGAGTGGGAATTTGTTATCATTCTTACTGCTGCCTTTTTGCTGGGTTATTAGGGGTTTTAGGTGATTGGATGTTGTTGATCCCCATGCACAAATTCCATATGTAAGATAAGGGTATATGAGAGAATGGTACAGTTCCAGGAGAGCTGATTGTGGAACGTAGTTCCTTATCGTTGATAGTATGCCTACAGTCTTGGAGTTTTTTCTTGGTGATTTGTTGTATGTGTGTCTGGAACTTAAGGCTACTGTCAAGGTGGATACCTAGGAATTTTCCCTCTGTGAGTCTTGTGACTGATGATCCGTTTAGCGTTATGTTAATTGGATCATTTGCAGCTTTGTTTCCAAACTGAATGAAACAGGTTTTATCAGTGTTCAGGGTAAGTTTATTAGTCATCATCCAGGCAGATATTTTCTGCAATTCGGCATTGACTGTGTTTGCTAGTATGACTGTGTTTGGGTGGAAAAAGACATGTAGTGTCATCTGCAAATAGTATGACAGGAGCTTACGACGACGTTTCGGTCTAACTTGGACCATTTACTAAGTCACACTAACGAAAAGGAGAGAAGGAGAGAAGGAGAGAAGGAGAGAAGGAGAGAAGGAGAGAAGGAGAGAGTATATATAGGCAGGAGGTGGCGAAGGTAGTATGGAGGAGGAGGATCTAGTCAAATACTGAGAAAGAGAAGCACTGCAAGGGAGCTAGGTGCCCATAAGGGAGCTAGGTGCCCACAAGGGAGCTAGGTGCCCACAAGGGAGCTAGGTGCCCACAAGGGAGCTAGGTGCCCACAAGGGAGCTAGGTGCCCACAGAGGGTAAGAGCAAAAACACAGAGGGGGGAAAATAAATAAAAAATGAAGGAACAAATACCCAAAGCAGAAGAAAGACAACCCAAAGGAGAGAAAGGAAAAAGGAAAGGGGAAGAGGGAGAAGAAGAAAAAGTAAAAGGAATCAGGGTCTCGGGTGTTCTCAACACCCGGTGCTCTAAGCTCACCACCTCCGACTGAAATACTCTTCTCCAAGGTGATGTCGATAACCAAGTGAATGCCTTCACTGGACACATTCTTAATCTCCAATAAGACCACATCCCTCACCGGCAATATGTGAAGAAGCCCTGATTTGGCTTTTGTTGTAGAGAGGCTGCTATTGCTAAGTACAAAGATTGGAGAATGTACAAGAGGCATCCCACTTTCTATAACAGGAAACTGCACAGGCAAGCATGTTGGCAAATGGGAGAAGTCCGAAAGTGGATCATCTCTAAATGGGAAACTGACACAAAAAGAAAGCTGGCATCAGTTAGAGTGGGCTCTGAAACTTGGTGGTCCATGTTCAAAGACCGACAAGGTTATTCACCTAAAGAACTTATTCCATCTCTAAATTGACAGGATGGAACCATCTCTGCTAGCTGTCAGGAGAAAGCTGACCTCTTTGCTGAACACTTTGCTACCAAGATGCAAGTTCCTGATCTAGCAAGGGGTCCATCCTCCTTGGCTAGCCGCAAGAACTGTATCAAAGTTGTCAGTGGTGACAATAAGGAAGGATGAGGCGTATCTTTTCCTTTTATCTTTGGACCAAGAAAAGACTGTGGGCCCAGACAAGATGAACCCAAGATTGCTGAGTAGATGTTCAAACCAGCTAGCAGCACCTCTAACTCGCGTCTATCTGCACTACCTAACACAGTGTAAATGGCCTTCCCTATGATGCAGAGACAAAAATAATCCCTATTCACAAAAAGAAGAGCAGAGCGGCAGTCAGCAACTACAGACCAGTGTCACTCCTGTCAATCACTGGCAAGATTCTTAAGAGAATTATCTCACAACACATGACAATTTTTCGACTACCGCTCTCTTCTTTGTGGCCGTCAATACGGCTTCAGAAAAGATTGCTCTGTTGCTGGTCTGTTGTTAAACCTCTTCATTAAGTGGCACCAGACACTGGATGAATCCAAAATCAGCAGGACATTGCTGGTGCTTTCAACTGAGTATGGCACCAGTGACTCTTGGTAAAACTGTAATCACAGGAAATTGCAAGGTCTACACTTTGTCTCCTCAGTGATTACCTTTTAGGTAGATCTCTAAGTGTAGTTCTTCACGGGACAGATTCAGAAAGACATTGGTGCAAGTGCTCCACAAAGAAGTGTGTTTGGGCCATTGTTATGGAATGTCCATTTCACTGACTTCCTTTATCTCATCCCAGAATCCCGTGCACATGCAGATGACTGTACTCTGACATTTACTTATCCTAGAGAAGATATACCAGCTGCTCTGAGTTACATCAATCACCAGCTTACAGTTATATCAGCCTGGGGTAAGCGGTGGCAGGTAAAATATGCTCATGAGAAAACACAGATGATGATGGTCTCTAGGCACTATGATGGTAATGCTGCAGCGGTGGTAAGAATTATTGAGAGAGTGTTGGTATCCGGGAACGAAACTGATATCCTTGGAGTGAAATCTGACTCCAAACTGACCATGAAGAACCACGTTGTAATTCTAGTTAACAAGGCGGCCAGGAAGCTTACTGCACTTCGATGTATGTCGCATCTGCTCGACAGTAGAGGTTGTAAAATTCTGGACGAGGCACAAGTGCGCTCACACCTTAAACACCGAACGGATGTGGGTGGCCTTACTCTTATTTACAAGGTCAGTATTGTCAAAGTACCACACTTGGCTCTACTCCCAGGACAGCGAGAAGTGAGCTTCTACACAACAAGACGGACAGCAAGCAGCAACTTCACTCTGAGAGAGAGAGAGAGAGAGAGAGAGAGAGAGAGAGAGAGAGAGAGAGAGAGAGAGAGAGAGAGAGAGACAGACAGACAGACAGACAGACAGACAGATAGACAGAGTCATCCATTAGTGTAACATCTGTCAGAGACACTTTCCTGGCATCTCCGTGAGTGACGGGTAACACTTTGTGAGTGACACTTCCGTGAGTGATTAGTAACACTTGCATGAGTGACACTTCCGTGAGTGATTAGTAACACTTGCATGAGTGATACTTCCGTGAGTGGCAAGTGAGTGGCGGCGCCTTCTTCATGAGTGTCACTTACTTGAGTAACGGATGACACTCCCATGAGTATCTTCCATGGGTGACACTTTCCATGAATGTAGCTTCCATGAGTATAACTTCCGTAAGTGACACTTTCGTCAATGACGTTTCTGTGAGTGACACTTCCTGGAGCGACACTTCCGTCAGTGACTGGTGAGACTTCCATCAATGCAGCGTGCGAGAGTGACAGCTCCGTGAGAGACATCCGTCAATGATAGGTAAGTGACAGTTCAGTGACAGGAGAGTGACAGGTCATAGACAGATGAGTGACATGTGAGTGGCAAGTCAGTGGTAGGTCAGTGACAGATGAGTGACAGATGAGTGACAGATGAGTGACAGGTGAGTGACAGGTGAGTAAAAAGTAATCACTAGAAGAACAATTACATTCTTGCCCCTCACAGACAGTCCATTGTTACTGTGTGCAGTAACGCTGCTGACCGGCTTCTGATCCGAGGAAATGGAGGTACTCTAATTTTCCTGGTGCCAAACTTGATTACTTCCTATTCAGCAGGAGCTTTGATGATGATGATGATGATGATGACGTCAGTGAATAATAAATAATAATAATAATAATAATTAATAATAATAATAATAATAATAATAATAATAATAATAATAATGATAATAATATTAATAATAATAATTATCTTGTTATTATTATAATTATTTTTATTATTATTATTATTATTATCACTATTATTATTATTACTATTATTATTATTATTATTATTATTATTATTATTATTATTATTATTATCATTAAGAACAAGGCCCCCTAACCCCCCAACGACAATCAGCGACCATGAGGGTAAGGGGAAGATCCTACACCTCCTCCCCCACCCCGCCCACGAAGGAGTGTCTAGCTCCAAATCCATGGACGAAGAGCCCCATGTAAGTAAAGCTCGGTGAGGGGGAAACTATGGTAAACAATGTATCGTGCACTCCGCAGCTCTTCACTCTCGTTCCGAAGGAAATTGAGTTTGACGGTCGGGAAGAGGAGAGGAAATTGACCGAGAGATAATAAAATACAGTTAGAGATAAGATTATAGAGATAAGGTGAGAGAGAGAGAGAGAGAGAGAGAGAGAGAGAGAGAGAGAGAGTACTACAAATATACAGTGAGCGAAGGAGAGAAACTGACCAGTTAAGGGAGAGGTAGAGAGAACTGTCGTGGCTGCTTCACTTCACAAATAACACGAACTTAAGATAGGAAACTTAGATGACTTTCCAGTCCGTCTTGGACCAGTATCAAGTGACCTGGACCAGTATCAAGTGACCTGGACCAGTATCAAGTGACCTGGACCAGTATCAAGTGACTTGGTCCAGTATCAAGTGACTTGGTCCAGTATCAAGTGACCTGGTCTAGTATCAAGTGACCTGGACCAGTATCAAGTGACTTGGTTCAATATCAAGTGACTTGGTCCAATATCAAGTGACCTGGTTTAATATCAAGTGACCTGGACCAATATCAAGTGAAAGAGTCTAGCATCAAGTGAGCTGGTCTAGTATCAAGTGACCTAATCTAGTATCAAATGACCTGGAAAAGTATCAAATGACCTGGAGAAGTATCAAATCACCTGGTTTAGCATTAAGTGACCTGGTCTAGTATCAAGTGATCTGGTCTAGTATCAAGTCACCTGGTCTGGTATTAAGTGACCTGCACCAGTTTTAAATAACCTGGGTCAGTATCAAGTATTAAGTGATCAGTATCAAGTGACCCGGATTAGTATCGACTGACCTGGTCTAGTATCAAGTGAAGTGACCTGGTCTAGTATTAAGTAAAGTGACCTGATTTAGTATCAAGTGACCTGGTCCAGTATGAAGTGACCTGGTCTTCTATCAAGTATCCTGAGGAATTTTCAATAACTTGGGCCTGTATGAAGTACATTGGGCCAGTATCAAGAGACATGGTCTAGTATCAAGTGACCTGGGACGGTATCAATTGACCTGGACCAGTAACAAGTGACCTGGACAAGCAGCAAGTGACCTGATCAGCATCAAGTTACCTGGTCCAGTATGAAGTGACCTGGTCCACTATCAAGTATCCTGGGCCATTATCAAGTAATCTGGACCAGTAAGAAGTACATTGGGCCAGTATTAAGTGACCTGGAGCAGTGTTAAATAACCTGGATAAGTATCAAGTGACCTGTTCCAGTATTAAGTGACCTGGACTAGTGTACAGTAGCCTGGACTAGTATCAAGTGACTTGTATCAGTATCAAGTGACCTGGATCAGTATCAAGGAACCTGTATCATTATGAAGTGACCTGTACTAGTATCAAGTGACCTATTCCAACATCAAGTGACCTGGACCAATATCAAGTGATCTGCACCAGTAACAAGTGACCTGTACCAGTATCATGTGAACTGTACTAGTATTAAGTGACCTATACGAGTATCAAGTGACCTGTACCAGTATTAAGTGTCCCATACAAGTATCAAGTGACCTGCACTAGTATCAAATGACCTGGAAAAATATCAAATGACCTGGACCAGTACTAAGTGACTTGGATCAATGTCAAGTGACCTGGACAGTATCAAGAGATCTGTACCAGTATAAAGTGGCCTGTAGCATTATCAAATAACCTGTACCAGCATCAAGTGACCTGTACCAGTTTCAAGTGACTTGGGCCAGAATAAAGTTACCTGGACCGGTATCAAGTGACGTGGACCAATAACAAGTGACCTGGACTAGTTTCAAGTGGCCTTGGCCAGTATCAAGTGACCTGGGCCAGTTTCAAGCGAACTGGACCAGTATCAAGCGATCTGAACCAGTATCAAGTGACCTGGTCTAGTATCAAGTGACATAGGCCAGTTTCAAGTGACCTGGACCAGTACCAAGTGACCTGGACAACTGCTAAGTGACCTGGTCTACTATAAAGTCACCTGGGCCAGTATTAAGTGACCTGGACCAATATCAAGTGACTTGGACCAGTATCAAATGACCTAGGCCAGTATACAGTGATCTGAGACAGTATCAAGTACAATGGGCCAGTATCAAGTGACCTGTTCTAATATCGAGTGACCTGGGACAGTATCAAATGACATGAGCCAGTATCGTATCAAGTGACCTGGGTCAGTATCAAGTGACCTGGTCTAGTATCAATTGACCTGGACCATTATGAAGTGACCTGGACCAGTATCAAGTGACCTGGTCCAGTATCAAGTGACACAGACCAGTTTCAAGTGACCTGGGCCAGTATAAAGTGACATGGACCAGTATCAAGTGACCTTGACCAGTATCAAGTGACCTGGAACAGTATCAAGTAAACTGGGTTCAGTATCAAGTGACCTGGTCTAGTATCAAGTGATTTGGGACAGTATCAAGTGATCTGGACCAGTATCAAGTGACCTGATCTACAATAAAGTCACCTGGGCCAGTATCAAGTGACCTGGACCAATATCAAATGACCTAGGCCAGTGTGAAGTGACATGGGACAGTATCAAGCAAACTGGGCCAGCATCAAGTGACCTGGTCTAGTATCAAGTAACCTGGGACAGTATCAAATGACATGGACCAGTATCGTAGCAAGTGTCCTGGGCCAGTATCGAGTGACTTGGGCTAATATCAATTGTCTTGGACCAGTACGAAGTGACCTGGACCAGTATCAAGTGACCTGGTCTAGTATCAAGTGACTTTGTCTAGTATCAAGCGACTTGGGCCAGTATCAAGTGACCTGGACCAGCATCAAGTGACCTGGACCAGTATTAAGTGACGTTGGCCAGTGTCAAGTGACCTGGACCAATATCAAGTGACCTCGTCAAAAATCAAGTGCCCTGGTCTAGTATCAAGTGACCTGGAGCAGTATAAGTGACCTGGTCTAGTATCAACTGACCTGGGCCAATATCAAGTGACTTGGACCAGTATCAAGTGACCTGGTCTACTATTAAGTTACCTGGGCCAGTGTCAAGTGACCTGGACCAGTATCAATTGACCTGGACAGTATCAATTGACCTGGACCAGTATCAATTGACCTGGACCAGTATCAAGTAACCCGGACAAGTATCAAGTGACCTGACCAGTATTAAGTGACCTGGTCTACTATTAAGTTACCTGGGCCAGTGTCAAGTGACCTGGACCAGTATCAATTGACCTGGACCAGTATCAATTGACCTGGACCAGTATCAATTGACCTGGACCAGTATCAAGTAACCCGGACAAGTATCAAGTGACCTGACCAGTATCAAGTGATCTGATCTAGTATCAAGTGACCTGGTAAACAATCAAGTATCCTGGGCCATTATCGAGTAACCTGGGCCAGTATGAAGTACGTTGGGCCAGTATCAAGTGACCTGGACCAGTGTCAAGTAACCTGGGTAAGTTTCAAGTGACCTGTTCCAGTGTTAAGTGACCTGGACTAGTGTAAAATGGACTGGCCCAGGATCAAGTGACTTGGATCAGTATCAAGTGATCTGTACCAGTGTCAAGTTACCTGGGCCAGAATGAAGTTACCTGGACAGGTATCAAGTGACCTGGACCAGTAACAAGTGACCTGTACCAGTTTCAAGTGGCCTTGGCCAGTATCAAGTGACCTAGACCAGTATCAAGTGACCTGGACCAGTTTTAAGTGACCTGGGCCAGTATCAAGTGACCTCGACCAGTTTTAAGTGACCTGGGCCAGTATCAAGTGACCTGGGCCAGTATCAAGTGACCTGGGCCAGTATCAAGTGATCTGGTTTAGTATCAAATGATTTGCGCTAGTTTCAAGTGATCTGGACCAGTCTTAAGTGACCCGGTCTACTATAAAGTCACCTGGGCCAGTATCAAATGACCTAGGCCAGTATAAAGTGACTTGAGACAATATCAAGTAACCTGGGCCAGCATCAAGTGACCTGGTCTCATATCAAGTAACCTGGGAAGTTATCAAATGATATGGGCCAGTTTCGTGTCAAGTGACCTGGGCCAGAATCAAGTGACCTGGACCAGTTTCAAGTGACCTGGGCCAGCATCAAGTGATCTGGTCCAGCATCAAGTGACCTTGGCAAGTATCAAGTGACCTGGTCTACTCTAAAGATACCTGGGCCAGTATCAAGTGACCTGGAGCAGTATCAAGTGACCTGGTCCACTATCGAGTATCCTGGGCCATTACCAAGTAACTTTGACCAATATGAAGTAACCTGGGACAGTATGAAGTAAACTGGGCCAGTATGAAGTGACCTGTACAAGTGTCAAGTGACCTGGACCAGAATCAAGTTATCTGCACCGGTATCAAGTGACCTGGACCAGTAACAAGTGACTTGGACCAGAATCAAGCGACCTGAACCAGTAACAAGTGACCTGGACCAGAATCAAGTGACCTGGGCCAGTATCAAGTGACCTGGGCCAGTATCAAGTGACCTGGACCAGGATCAAGTGACAATAGTGACAACTGTAATGAATCCCTCATCCTGAGGCTGAAGGACTCATTACCTCGCCATTTGTTTATTGATACAGCCCCTGGATGGTGAAACGTCTACAGACGTTGCACGTGTGTCTAAATCTTCATCTGGTCGGTAATGTATATCATAAATGTACTACTAGACTGCCTGTCAGTTTGTGACGCACGAGCTAAAAAAGGAGTCCTTAAAGGCTTTCATTTTAGTCTTAAGAATTCTGAGACCAGCCTTTTTCTAAGAATGCAGTTACATTGAACTTTTCCAAACTACAGTAGCCAGCACATTTTATCAACGATTGTAGAAGAAAGACCATGGAGATCTCCCACACTACTAGTCAAAGGCAGAGTCCTCACGGGAATATTGATCTTCTAGTTGGAGAGGTTAACTGGAGACCAAGCCTAAGGCTCCCTGGAGTGCCCGGTATTAGGAGACACATATAGCTTCCAGTCTAGCAGGCTACCTAACATTACTGGGCTTCTGTAGCTGAGTTGTTAAGGCGTCAGGTTGGGAACTATCTAGGTACTTACTTTAGATTCGATTGTATCACCGGTCGAATTTTTTTTACATGATGCAAATTAGTGGGTAAGAAATGCGACCCACAAGAGTCGACTAGCACCCAGGCACCTACTTACTGCCAGGTGAACAGAGGTAATGCAAGGACTACAGCAGGGAAGTAATATAAGAACCCAGCAAAAGAGCAAGGGAATAACAGAGTAATACAACAGGGCAGTAGCACAGATACAGAAAGGCAGTAACACTGCATGACAGTAATACGAGGATACAGCCGGGCAGTAATAAAAGGTTACAGTGATACATATTACACCAGGAGAGAGACAATAAACACAGGGAGATGTCAGGACAAGAATGGTGGAATGTGAAATAGAGAGCAATATGGGCGGAACCGCCGGGAAATCCGGCCTGGCTCATGCTGATTTACAAAGGGAAAGGTTCTATTGATCATGTAGATGAGGCCAGCTGAGAGGGAAGGCTGAGGTAGGCCTGCTGAGAGGGCAGGCTGAGGTAGGCCAGCTGAGAGGGCAGGCTGAGGTAGGCCAGCTGAGAGGGAAGGCTGAGGTAGGCCAGCTGAGAGGGCAGGTTAAGGTAGAACAGCTGAGAGGGCAAGCTAAGGTAGGCCAGCTGAGAGGGCAGGCTGAGGTAGGCCAGCTGAGAGGGCAGGCTGAGGTAAGCCAGCTGAGAGGGAAGGCTGAGGTAAGCCAGCTGAGAGGGAAGGCTGAGGTAAGCCAGCTGAGAGGGAAGGCTGAGGTAAGCCAGCTGAGAGGGAAGGCTGAGGTAGGCCAGCTGAGAGGGAAGGCTGAGGTAGGCTAGCTGAGAGGGAAGGCTGAGGTAAGCCAGCTGAGAGGGAAGGCTGAGGTAGGCCAGCTGAGAGGGCAGGCTAAGGTAAAGCAACTGAGAGGGCAGGTTAAGGTAGGCCAGCTAACAGGGCAGGCTAAAGTAAACCAGCTGAGAGGGCAGGTTAAGGTAGGCTAGTTGAGAGGGCTGACTAATGTAAACCAGCTTAGTGGGCAGGCAAAAGTAGACCTGCTGAAATGGCAGGCTAAGGTATGATAGATGTGAGGGCAAACTAAGGTAGGTTAGCTGTTAGGGCAGGCTAAAGTAGACTAGCTGAGAGGGCAGGCTAAGATAGGCCAGCTATTAGGGCATGCTAAGGTAGACCAGCTGAGAGGGCAGGCTAAGGTAGGCTAGCTGAAATGGCAGGCTAAGGTATGACAGATGTGAGGGCAAACTAAGGTAGGCCAGCTGTTAGGGCAGGTTGAGGTAGAACAGCTGAGAGGGCAGGCTAAGGTAGAAGAGCTGAGAGGGCAGGCTAAGGTAGGCCAGCTGAGAGGGCTGGCAAAGGTAGAAGAGCTGAGAGGGCAGGCTAAGGTAAGCCAGCAGTGAGGACAGGCTAAAGTAGACCAGCTGTGAGGATAGACAATGGTAGGCCAACCGAGAGAAAAAACGAGAGAGAGAGAGAGAGAGAGAGAGAGAGAGAGAGAGAGAGAGAGAGAGAGAGAGAGAGAGAGAGAGAGAGAGAGAGAGAGAGAGAGAGAGAGAGAGAGAGAGAGAAGGATCCTGTATGGAATGAGAAAAAATCACGCCTGGTTCGAGAAAGGAAAGATAAGTAAAGCTGCAATTCCTTGGATCAAGAGCACTTTGCCAGCTTCAAGGCGAACCCTCGTTTATCATTCCGGATTTGGAGGAGTGTGAGGTGTGTCTTAAATGTTGGGTACAAGACGACTCTGTGTATGAGAATTGATGTTACAGTTTACTTTCATTGATGTTGCAGTGTACAGACATTCATGTTACACTACAAATATTGATGCTACAGTGAACATATATTGTTGTTACAGCGTACATTCATTGATGTTACAGTGTACAGACATCGATGTTACACTGTATAGACATTGATGTTACAGTGTACAAAAATTGTTGTTATAGTGTACATACATTGATGTTACAGTGTACATTG
>NC_069404.1:47484735-47537235 GCF_026875155.1 Cherax quadricarinatus
CCCCCGTCCTCACCCACCCCGGGGAGGTTCTAGGTACCCACTACTTGCACAACTCCCGTCCTCACAAACCCCAGGGAGGTGCTAGGTACCACCACTTGCACAACTCCCGTCCTCACCCACCCCAGGGAGGTGCTAGGTACCACTACTTGCACAACTCCCATCCTCACCCACCCCAGGGAGGTTCTAGGTACCACAAACTGCACAACTCCCGTCCTCACCCCCCCCAGGGAGGTGCTAGTACCACTATTTGGGGAACAACTCCCGTCCTCACCCACCCCAGGGAGGTGCTAGGTACCACTACTGCACAACTCCCGTCCTCACCCACCCCGGGGAGGTGCAAAGGTACCACTACTTGCACAACTCCCATCCTCACCCCACCCCAGGGGGGTTCAGGTACCACTACTTGCACAACTCCCGCCTCACACCACCCCGGGGAGGTTCTAGGTACCACTACTTGCACAACTCCCGTCCTCACCCACCCCAGGGAGGTTCTAGGTACCACTACTTGCACAACTCTCGTCCTCACCCACCCCAGGGAGGTTCTAGGTACCACTACTTGCACAACTCTCGTCCTCACAAACCCCAGGGAGGTTCTAGGTACCACTACTTGCACAACTCCCGTCCTCACCCACCCCAGGGAAGTTCTAGGTACCACTACTTGCACAACTCTCGTCCTCCCCCCCACCGCAGGGAGGTTCTGGGTACCACTACTTGCACAACACCGCCTCACCCACCCCAGGGAGGTGCTAGGTACCACTACTTGCACAACTCCCGTCCTCACCCACCCCAGGGAGGTGCTAGGTACCACTACTTGCACAACTCCCGTTCCCCACCCCCCCCAGGGAGGTGCTAGGTGCCACTACTGACAAACTCCCGTTCTCAACCCACCCCAGGAGGTTCTAGGTACCACTACTTGCACAACTCCCGTCCTCACCCACCTCAGGGAGGTTCTAGGTACCACTATTTTCACAACTCCCGTCCCACCCACCTCAGAGAGGTTCTAGGTACCACTACTTGCTCAACTCTCGTCCTCACCCACCCCAGGGAGGTTCTAGGTACCACTACTTGCACAACTCTCGTCCTCACCCACCCCAGGGGGGTTTTCTAAGGTACCACAAACTTGCACAACTCTCGTCCCACACCCACCCGAGGAGGTGCTAGGTACCACTACTTGCGCAACTCCCGTCCTCACCCACCCCCAGGGAGGTTTCTAGGTACCATACTTGCACAACTCCTGTTCTCACCCACCCCAGGGAGTTTCTAGTACCATACTTGCACAACTCCCGTCCTCCACCCACCCCAGGGAGGTTCTAGGTACCACTACTTGCGCAACTCCCGTCCTCACCCACCCCAGGGAGGTTCTAGGTACCACTACTTGCACAACTCCCGTTCTCACCCACCCCAGGGAGGTTCTGGGTACCCACTACTTCCAAAAACTCCCGTCCTCACCACCCCGGGGAGGTTCTAGGTACCACTACTTCCCAACACCCCGTCCTCACCCCACCCCGGGGAGGTTCTAGGTACCACTACTTGCACAACTCCTGTTCTCACCCACCCCAGGGAGGTACTAGGTACCACTACTTGCACAACTCCCGTCCTCACCCACCCCAGGGAGGTTCTAGGTACCACTACTTGCACAACTCCCGTCCTCACCCCCCCCAGGAGGTTCTAGGTACCACACTTGCACAACTCCCGTCCTCACCCACCCCAGGGAGGTTGTAGGTACCACTACTTGCACAACTCCCGTCCTCACCCACCCCAGGGAGGTGCTAGGTACCACTACTTGCACAACTCCCGTCCTCATCCACCCCAGGGAGGTTCTAGGTACAATTACTTGCACAACTCCCGCTCCCACCCACCCCAGGGAGGTTCTAGGTACCACTACTTACACAACTCCCGTCCTCCCCCACCCAACCCCAGGGAGGTGCTAGGTACCACTACTTGCCAACTCCCGTCCTCACCCACCCCAGGGAGGTTTCTAGGTACCACTACTTGCACAACTCCGTCCTCACCCACCCCAGGGAGGTTCTAGGTACCACTACTTGCAAAACTCCCTTTTTAAACCCACCCCAGGGAGGTTCTAGGTCCCAAACTACTTGCACAACTCTCGTCCTAAACCCACCCCAGGGAGGTTCAAAGGTACCACTACTTCACAACTCCCGTCCTCACCCCCCCAGGGGGTTTAGGTACCACTACTTGCACAACTCCCGCCCCTCACTCACCCCAGGGGGGTTCTAGGTACCACACTTGCACAACTCCCGCCCTCACCCACCCCAGGGATTCTTAGGTAACCACTATTGCACAACTCCCGTCCTCACCCACCCCAGGGAGGTTCTAGGTACCACTACTTGCACAACTCCCGTCCTCACCCACCCCAGGGAGGTTCTAGGTACCACTACTTGCACAACTCTCGTCCTCACCCACCCCAGGGAGGTTCTAGGTACCACTACTTGCACAACTCCCGTCCTCACCCACCCCAGGGAGGTTCTAGGTACCACTACTTGCACAACTCCCGTCCTCACCCACCCCAGGGAGGTTCTAGGTACCACTACTTGCACAACTCCCGTCCTCACCCACCCCAGGGAGGTTCTAGGTACCACCACTTGCACAACTACCGTCCTAACCCACCCCAGGGAGGTTCTAGGTATCTCTAATTGCGTCCCTGAGGGATGTAAATATTTTTTCTCTTGGCTATAGACACTATAATTTACTTCCTTCCCAATGATAAAGCTAAAACTAATCAAACAGTGAATAACTCTTGGCCTATAAGAACGACATTGGGGAAAAACTGAGTAAAATCTTTACATTGTTTTGTAATGTGGCAATTGTGTCTAGACAACCGTGAAGTATTGCTGAGTGTAGTATCCAACACTGGTAGGTGTAGCATCTAACACTGGTAAGTGTAGTATCCAACACTGGTAGGTGTAGCATCTAACACTGGTAAGTGTAGTATCACAACACTGGTAGGTGTAGCATCTAGCACTGGTAAGTGTAGTATCCCAACACTGGTAGGTGTAGCATTTAACACTGGTAAGTGTAGTATCACAACACTGGTAGGTGTAGCATCTAACACTGGTAAGTGTAGTATCACAACACTGGTAGATGTAGCATCTAACACTGGTAAGTGTAGTATCCCAACACTGGTAGGTGTAGCATCTAACACTGGTAAGTGTAGTATCACAACACTGGTAGGTGTGCATCTAACACTGGTAAGTGTAGTATCACAACACTGGTAGGTGTAGCATCTAACACTGGTAAGTGTAGTATCACAACACTGGTAGGTGTAGCAACTAACACTGGTAAGTGTAGTATCCCAACACTGGTAGGTGTAGCATCTAACACTGGTAAGTGTAGTATCCCAACACTGGTAGGTGTAGCATCTAACACTGGTAAGTGTAGTATCACAACACTGGTAGGTGTAGCATCTAACACTGGTAAGTGTAGTATCCAACACTGGTAGGTGTAGCATCTAACACTGGTAAGTGTAGTATCCCAACACTGGTAGGTGTAGCATCTAACACTGGTAAGTGTAGTATCACAACACTGGTAGGTGTAGCATCTAACACTGGTAAGTGTAGTATCACAACACTGGTAGGTGTAGCATCTAACACTGGTAAGTGTAGTATCACAACACTGGTAGGTGTAGCATCTAACACTGGTAAGTGTAGTATCCAACACTGGTAGGTGTAGCATCTAACACTGGTAAGTGTAGTATCACAACACTGGTAGGTGTAGCATCTAACACTGGTAAGTGTAGTATCCCAACACTGGTAGGTGTAGCATCTAACACAGGTAAGTGTAGTATCACAACACTGGTAGGTGTAGCATCTAACACTGGTAAGTGTAGTATCCCAACACTGGTAGGTGTAGCATCTAACACTGGTAAGTGTAGTATCACAACACTGGTAGGTGTAGCATCTAACACTGGTAAGTGTAGTATCACAACACTGTTAAGAGTAGAATCACGACATTGGTAAGTGTAATATCACAACACCGGTAAGTGTAGTATCACATCATTGGTAAGACAAGTATCACAACACTGCTGAAATATCACAAAACTGGTAAGAGTAGCAACCAATACCGGTAAGTGTAGTATAACAACACTGGTAAACGAAATATGCAATGCCGGTAAATGAAGTATGACAACACTGGTAAGTGAAGTATCACAACACTGGTAAGTGAAGTATAACAACACTGGTAAGTGAAGTATCACAACACTGGTAAGTGAAGTATCACAACACTGGTAAGTGAAGTATAACAACACTGGTAAGTGAAGTATCACAACACTGGTAAGTGAAGTATAACAACACTGGTAAGTGAAGTATCACAACACTGGTAAGTGAAGTATAACAACACTGGTAAGTGAAGTATCACAACACTGGTAAGTGAAGTATAACAACACTGGTAAGTGAAGTATCACAACACTGGTAAGTGAAGTATCACAACACTGGTAAGTGAAGTATAACAGCACTGGTAAGTGAAGTATCACAACACTGGTAAGTGAAGTATCCACACTGGTAAGTGAAGTATCACAACACTGGTAAGTGAAGTATCACAACACTGGTAAGTGAAGTATCACAACACTGGTAAGTGAAGTATAACAACACTGGTAAGTGAAGTATCAGAACACTGGTAAGTGAAGTATCACAACACTGGTAAGTGAAGTATCACAACACTGGTAAGTGAAGTATCACAACACTGGTAAGTGAAGTATAACAACACTGGTAAGTGAAGTATCACAACACTGGTAAGTGAAGTATAACAATACTGGTAAGTGAAGTATCACAACACTGGTAAGTGAAGTATCACAACACTGGTAAGTGAAGTATCACAACACTGGTAAGTGAAGTATCACAACACTGGTAAGTGAAGTATCACAACACTGGTAAGTGAAGTATAACAACACTGGTAAGTGAAGTATCACAACACTGGTAAGTGAAGTATCACAACACTGGTAAGTGAAGTATAACAACACTGGTAAGTGAAGTATCACAACACTGGTAAGTGAAGTATCACAACGCTGGTAAGTGAAAGTATAACAACACTGGTAAGTGAAGTATACACAACACTGGTAAGTGAAGTATCACAACACTGTAAGTGAAGTATCACAACCTGGTAAGTGAAGTATAACAACACTGGTAAGTGAAGTATCACAACGCTGGTAAGTGAAGTATAACAACACTGGTAAGTGAAGTATCACAACACTGGTAAGTGAAGTATAACAACACTGGTAAGTGAAGTATCACAACGCTGGTAAGTGAAGCATAACAACACTGGTAAGTGAAGTATAACAACACTGGTAAGTGAAGTATCACAACACTGGTAAGTGAAGTATCACAACACTGGTAAGTGAAGCATAACAACACTGGTAAGTGAAGTATCACAACACTGGTAAGTGAAGTATAACAACACTGGTAAGTGAAGTATAACAACACTGGTAAGTGAAGTATCACAACACTGGTAAGTGAAGTATCACAACACTGGTAAGTGTAGTATCGCAACACTGGTAAGTGAAGTATCAAAACACTGGTAAGTGAAGTATCACAACACTGGTAAGTGAAGTATCACAACACTGGTAAGTGTAGTATCACAACACTGGTAAGTGTAGTATTAAACATTGATTGGTAGGTGAAATATCACAACACTGGTAAGTGAAATATCACAACACTGGTGGAACCAACTAGAGGAAACATCCTGCTTGACTTGGTTCTTGCTTACAAAGAATCACAAATTAATAATCTTGAGGTTAATGATGAGCTTTGGGAAAGCTAGCACTGAGTTTCAATATATCATATAATTACCTAGATAACTGCAATCAAGTCTCTGTCTCAGACTTCCACTTGGCCAACCTCACTGGCCTAAGAAATTACCTGTGTGTGCTAAACTGTTATGACCTGACTATGGGTCATGTACGTCGTGTTGGTTGCCAACATGACGTATTTGAGAGCACAGTTCTAGCTGCCCAGACAACTTTTAATCGAAGTTGGGAAATTAGATGTAACAAAAATGATCCAAAATGGATAAACAATAGATTAAATCATGAAATTAACACACATGTGCAACATCTGGGTATCTTTATTGTAGATGTTTCGCCATCCAGTGGCTTTATCAATACAAATTCCAGGACATAACTTGAAGACAGTAGAACTATGTACAGAAGATGAGGTAATCAGTCCCTCAACCTTGGAGTTGGTGCGAAGAGCACCGTAGTCGTGGAGATTCTGAAGCAGAAGCAAGGCACCTGACGCTTATATAGTAACGTCAGGTGGAAATGGGACGTGTAGCAGACGAGGGCATAGTCACTGGTAGGCGGGATTCCCCAGTGGAAGTAGGTCCTACCCAAAGAAATGGAATCTTGATTCTGAGGACATGTACATAACCTTCACGGCTACGACAACTGCTACTACAACTAACCCATCTCTTTGGATAGGACCTACTTCCACTGGGAAATCCCGCTTTCCAGTGACTATGCCCTTGTCTGCTACACGTCCCATTTCCACCTGACGTTAGTATATAAGCGTCAGGCGCCTTGCTTCTGCTTCAGCAAGAGCATTCTGCTCTTGACTCTTGCCCTGGCAGGTCATAGCAGCTCTCCTTACTTACTCTGTCTCCCTACGATCCCCGTTGGGGAGGGGAACCTTTACCAGCGTCGTCTTCACCTTGACTTGCACGATGAGCTACGCAAATCGTGTAAAGATCAAGCCAAAAAGTGGTACCGTTGATGATTCAACGAAGATTGCTCTTGCAACTGTTGTTCAGGGAGCACTGCAAGTTAAATTCAACACCATTTTGTCCCTGAAAGAAGCATTCATTGTTGTGTGTCACGATGATGCTGAAGCAGAGAAGCTACTCACTACAGAAGCCACCACTACACTTACTGCTCAAGGGTTTACTGTTACGTCATCTCCTGCTCTCTGGGCCAGGAAATCAGTATTCCTTAAAAAACTTGACAAGATTCTGACGTCTCAAACACCTGCAGAACTCAAGACATCCATCGAGACGCAAAGTACTTGGGCTACTGTTGACAGCATTACAAAAATCCCGAATGCATCGTCCATGTTCAAGGTCACCTTCACCGACGTCAACATGGCTGCCACTGCTCTGACTGAAGGTCTTGCTGTCTACTACTACTACATCAGTCCTACCTACATTGAAGCAGAGAGATATCAGTACATCCAACATTGCTGGAACTGTTATTCATACCATCACACCACCAAAGCATGTCCAGTAAAAGACAAGAAGTTCTGCACTACATGTGGTAGTGAGGGACACACCTTCAGTTCCTGCACCGCTGCTGCTCCAACACAACCGTCGTGCTTAAACTGTAAGAGTAACGACCACCATACATTGGCAGCAAAATGTCCTACAAGGAAGGATATTGTGAAGAAAACACAAGATGCAGCAAAGAAAAAATCTACTAGCAACATACCAACGTATGCAGCAATTGCAAAGATACAAGCTAACACTACAAAATTACTTCAAGCATCTACTCAGCCTGCCTCCTCCATCATCACTCCTCCAACATGTGACGTAACCAAGATCCACTACTGTCTACTATACGCTCACATGCAGAACATGGCTGAACCTGGATCTTTTAACTCTACCATCAACGAGTTATTTGCACTAAATAATATGCCATCATTCATATTCCCAGCATCTCCACCCTCGGAAGAGATACTAAAATTCACCAAGGACCTAATCAACACTTCTGCGTCAGCAGCTCCAACACCACCAACACCTAGTGACGTCACTCCAGCAACGTCCAATGAGAAGTCTCCATCGCCTCCACTCCTCAATGAAACCGACCAATCAGAAGCTTTTCCATCAGAAACCTCTTCCCATTCGTCCATTGAAGATGAAGTTGAAAATGTACATTCACCAGCACCAACAATACCATCCCAAGACCCAAGATTCGATACTGTACCAGAAGAAGATACCGACAAGTTTATTGATTGGGGTGGAATATCTTTCTGCACCACAGCAAATTATCCTCAAGACATGGAGCCATTTGAACTCAAATCTCACCTCATCCAAAAAACAGTCAAGTTTGTTGTACCTGTTGGCGATGGTGGTAAAACTGAACTTTCATCCCTTATAAAGCATGCAGAAAAATGCATCAAAAACCCTCAACATCGACACATGTTAACTCGTCTCATGATAATTCCTCTCCAACAATTGAAACGTTTTGAAAATGGATCTATACTCTCCAAGGACACTTTCTTCATAAAAAAACGCCACAATTCCAAATAACCACCAAGCCATTATGAAATGACCAATCAACGACGAGCTCCTCCCTTGTCGCCTGCAGCCACCAATCACCATCAAGAAGCAGAATCTTCCATCCAGCAAGTTGCAGTCAGCTCCTGCAGAGTTCCTGGTGTCTCTACATCGTCTTCTGTTATCGTTATTCTGGCTTAGCAGTTGGGTCTAGTCTTGACTCTTCTCTCTTCGACTCAAGACATTCCTCTCACCGTCTATTCTTCGCACTGTCCCCACTTGCCCCTCGCCCCTCGTGGGTCCTTACCTGTGAGTCCGATCTGATCTGATCTGCTTCAGAATCTCCACGACTACGGTGCTCTTAGCACCTACTCCTAGGTTGAGGGACTGATTACCTCATCTTCTGTATATAGTTCTACTGTCTTCAAGTTATGTCCTGGAATTTGTATTGATAAAGCCACTGGATGGCGAAACGTCTACAATAAAGACACCCAGATGTTGCACATGTGTCTTAATTTCATCTTGTCGGTATTGAATACCATTCTTGCACAACAGAATAAACCATATCGCTGCTCAAAAGACAGGCATATATAGGCATATCAAAACAGTGGATGGGCAGTTAAGAAATTAATATATTTCATTAAAGAGAGATTAAAAAAAAAGAATAAGATATACTGAAAGGGATTAAGAGGCTAAAGTCGCAAGGGATTCAAAGACTAACCCAAAAGGGTTCTTTCAGGTATACAGAAGTAAAATTAAGGACAAGATTGGCCCACTTAAGAGTAACTCACGTCATATCACTGACAGTGATAAGGAAATATGTAAACTATCCAGTACCTATTTCCTCTCAATTTTTACTCAGTAAGATACCAGTGAAATTCCAGAAATAATAAATAATATAGAACAGGACGATAATACACTATGCACGATTAGGGTAACTAGTGATATGGTCCTCAGACAAATAGAGAAATTAAAACCCAACAAATCCCCAGGCTCTGGTGAAATGTTTGCAAGGGTCTTAAAGCAATGTAAAGAGGAACTTAGCATACCTTTAGCTAATCTTTTCAATATATCACTACAAACTGGCATAGTGCCAGACAAGTGGAAAATGGCAAATGTAAAACCTATTTACAAGGCAGGTGACAGGTCCTTAGCTTCGAACTATAGACCAATAAGCCTTAGCTCCATAGTGGGAAAATTTATGGAATCAATAATTGCCGAGGTAGTTCGTAGCCGTCTTGAAAGGCATAAATTGAATACGGTTTTACAAAGGGGCGTTAATGTCTTAGCAGTCTACTAACTTTTTTCACTAAGGTATTTGAGGAGGTAGAACAATATGATATTGCATATATGGATTTCAGTAAGGTCTTCGATAGAGTTCCACATCAGAGACTATGGAGGGAATGGGAGGAGAAATTTTATCCTGCATAGAGGCATGGTTGACAAATATGCATCAGAGAGTTTGCATAAATGGGGAGAAATCAGAATGAGGGCACGTCACAAGCGGTGTTCCTCAGGGGTCAGTGTTAGGCCCCTTGTTGTCCAAAATTTACATAAACGACATAGATGAGGGAATAAATAGCGACGTAAGCAAATTTGCTGAAGACACAAAAATAGGCAGTCCAATTCATTCTAATGAGGACAATAGAGCACTCCAGGATGATTTGAATAGACTGATGCAGTGGTCGAAGAAGTGGCAGATGTAGTTTAATATCGACAAATGCAAAGTTCTAAATGTTGGACAGTTCAATAACCATGCCACATATAAACTAAATAATGTAGATCTTAATATTACTGATTGCGAAAAGGATTTAGAAGATCTGGTTAACAGTTATCAGAAACCTAGACAGCAGTGCATAAATGTTCGCAATAAAGCTAACAGAATCCTGGGTTTCATATCAAGAAGTATATAAAATAAGTCCTAAGGTTGTTTTTCAACTTTATATATCTTTGGTTAGGCCTCATTTAGATTATGCTGCACAGTTCTGGTAACCGTATTACAGAATGTATATAAATGCATTGGATAACGTACAAAGGAGGATGACAAAGTTGATCCCATGTATCAGAAATCTTCCCTATGGGGATAGACTGAGGGCCCTGAATCAGCACTCTCTAGAAAGGCATAGAATTAGGGTGGATGTGATTGAGGTGTATAAACTGAAAACAGGAATAAATAAAGGGGTTGTAAATAGCATGCTAAAAATATTTAGCCTAGACAAGACTCTCAGCAATGGCTTTAAACTGGAAAAATTCAGATTCAGGAAAGATATGGGAAATCACTGGCTTGGTAATAGAGTTGTGGATAAGTGGAACAAACTCCCGAGTACCATCACAGAAGCTAAGACCTTGTGTAGTTTTAAAAATAGGTTAGATAAATACATGAGTGGGTGTGGGTGGGAATAAGTTGGATGTGACTAGCTTGTGCTACTAGGCAGATGCCGAGCTCCGTCTTTAAGTGAATGTGACTTGCTCTGACTAGGTTATGGCGTTGGCTTAAGCCGGTAGGAGAATTGGACCTGCTTCGCATGAGCCAGTAGGCATGTTATAGTGTTCTTTCTTTATTATGTTCTAAAGTATCACAGCACTGGTTAGTGAATTATCCAGCACTGGATGTATCACAACACTGGTAAGTGAAATATCACAACACTGGAAACTGAAGTATCACAATATTGGTAAGTGAAGTATCTCAACACTGGTAAGTGGGGTATCACAACACTGGTATGTGTGTCTCACAACACTTATAAGTGAAGTATCACAACACGATAAGTGAAGTATCACAACACTGGTAAGTGAAGTATTACAACACTGGTAAGTGAAGTATCACAACACTGGTAAGTGAAGTATTACAACACTGGTAAGTGAAGTATCACAACACTGGTAAGTGAAGTATTACAACACTGGTAAGTGAAGTATCACAACACTGGTAAGTGAAGTATCACAACACTGGTAAGTGAAGTATCACAACACTGGTAAGTGAAGTATTACAACACTGGTAAGTGAAGTATTACAACACTGGTAAGTGAAGTATTACAATACTGGAATGTGATGTATCACAACACTAGCAAGGAACTATTTCAACACTGGTAAGTAAAGTATCATGACACTGGTAAGTGAAAGATCACAACATTGGTAAGTGAAGTATCACAACTCTGGTATGTGATGCATCACAACACTGGTAAGTGAAGTATCACAACTCTGGTAAGTGATGCATCACAACACTGGTAATTAAAGTATCAAAATACTGGTAAGTGAAGTATCACAACACTGGTAATTTAAGTATCACAACACTGGTAAGTGAAGTATCACAACACTGGTAAGGAGGGTATCACAGCACTGGCAAGTGAAGTATGACAACCCTGTAAGTGAAGTATCACAACATTGGTAAGTGGAGTATCACAACACTGGTATGTGACGTATCACAACACTGGTAATTGAAGCATCACAACACTGGTATGTGAAGTATCACAACACTTGTAAATGAAGTATCACAACACTGGTATGGGAAAGATCATAACATTGGTAAGTGAAGTATCACAACACTGGTATGTGAAAGATCACAACATTGGTAAGTGATATACCACAACACAGGGAAGTGGAGTATCACAACACTGGTATGTGAAAGATCACAACATTGGTAAGTGAAGTATCACAACACTGGTATGTGAAAGATCACAACATTGGTAAGTGATATACCACAACACAGGGAAGTGGAGTATCACAACACTGGTATGTGAAAGATCACAACATTGGTAAGTGATATACCACAACACAGGGAAGTGGAGTATCACAACACTGGTGTGGGAAAGATCACAACATTGGTAAGTGAAGTATCACAACACTGGTAAGTGAAGTATCACAACACTGGTAAGTGAAGTATCACAACATTGGTAAGTGAAGCATAACAACACTGGTAAGTGAAGTATCACAACACTGGTAAGTGAAGCATAACAACACTGGTAAGTGAAGTACACAACACTGGTAAGTGAAGCATAACAACACTGGTAATTGAAGTATCTCAACACTGGTAAGTGAAGCATAACAACACTGGTAAGTGAAGTATCACAACACTGGTAAGTGAAGTATCACAACACTGGTAAGTGAAGTATCTCAACACTGGTAAGTGAAGCATAACAACACTGGTAAGTGAAGTATCACAACACTGGTAAGTGAAGTATTACAACACTGGTAAGTGAAGCATAACAACACTGGTAAGTGAAGTATCACAACACTGGTAAGTGAAGTATCACAACACTGGTAAGTGAAGTATCACAACACTGGTAAGTGAAGTATCACAACACTGATAAGTGAAGTATCACAACACTGGTAAGTGAAGTATCACAACACTTGTAAGTGAAGCATAACAACACTGATAAGTGAAGTATCACAACACTGGTAAGTGAAGTATCACAACACTTGTAAGTGAAGCATAACAACACTGGTAAGTGAAGTATCACAACACTTGTAAGTGAAGCATAACAACACTGGTAAGTGAAGTATCCAGTATTGGTAGATGAATTAATCAGCTTGCACAGTCTTCACTAGAGACGTTCTAATATATACTTAAAGGATGTTATAGTAAAGACTGATCATCCATTCTAAGCATTTTAAATATATGCTACAGTATTTCACTTATAATATTGGAATACATTCCTTTACTAATAAAACTTATATGAGGGAAAGCTGTCTTAGTATAATTAAAATATTAAATATATAATCGCAAACAGACGATCTTAGCAGTGCAAGACAAGCCTCGAGGGATGGAAATCTTCCTGTGATGCGGAACAGTCCTGCATCAACAGGTTACGTTTCCTGTAAGAAAACTTCCTCTAACTCTACCTGTTGCAGGGTTTGCAGCATTGCAATGTTCTTGATGAAGGACGGTATATTATAAAATATTTTGAGGTGAAGATATCCGTTTCTCTATGATTTGTTTACATAATTAAAATATTTAATAAAACGTGAAGTTCCTGTTCAGTGAGTATTTATGGTAGGGAACTTGTCGAGAAATAACCTGAGAATTTAGTGTTCAGAGAATTACCGTTCAGCACCTTTAAACCCTTCTGTTACTCGTTGTTCACTGGCGCTCTCTCTCTCTCTCGGTTTCTCTGCTCTCTCTACAATGATCCTTCCTATATAGCCTTTAACAGTGGTAGAAGCTTGCACGTATGACCCAAGAAAGAATGCTCAAAATATGAGAGCCTTTTTTTTTGGAGGCCGTTTCCCTAAATTCCATTTCATGAGTAGTCAGGGCTGGAGTCTGGATTTCAGCATCACTAGGCAGCTTTGGCACTAACTCCCCTTGCAGTACTAACTTGTAACTAAACCTTAACTTAAGCCTCCACATCACACTTTGAAGAGTTTCTCCTCTTTATCTGTCATTCCTTTTATCGTTGTATGTTTGTCTCTCTTACATCTTTCTCCGTGAGTCCATTTATAATGCAGTTGAAGGTGAGAAGTGCAGTGAGTGCTGGGCAATGAACCTGACCGTGCCAGTGAGGGGTGAAGGCGGACACCACACCGTCCCTTTAGGCATCAACACCTCTGTGGCACAGATCAGTAAAGGCGAATACTCAAATCTCGTGACGTAGATGTTACATACTTGTTCTACTTGACTATATTCAATGGTCGCCAGCAGAAGTTGCATCACACGATCACAGAGACTTGTTTACCAGACATCAGTGCTCTTAACTACTGCTTTTTTTTTATGCTCTGTTCAAGTATGGCGTGGAAAAACACAATTTTCATTCTAAGATCACTTACATGTATAAACATCTTTCACAAATAAAGACAATGTCGGTTTTCCAATGTCCTTTTGTCTTTCAGACCTCCACCCTAGAATAAGTAATTATGTACAAACTAGATTTATTTCGATCGCTGCGCGATGAGACAAAAATATCAGTGTGTTCCCTAATCCCATCCCTTATGCCACAATACATTCGACTAGAACAGTGCAGAGTGCGGTATAGCTGATAATCCAGGTAAATGTTAGTGTTGAAGATTTGAAGAGAATCAGAAGAAACATTCATAAGTCATCATGTGGAAATTAACTGTAGAGAACTAGTTTGATAAGTACACTTTCCTGCATGAAACAAACGTATAGCAATTGGTACTATTCTATTAACATCACGATCTCCAGCAGCCTCTCCCTGACCATCCCTTCGCGGTGCCGTTCCAGATCCCACAGTGGCTGTGGATTAACAAGTGGGTTAGAAACCAATTTGCCTCAAAGAAGCGTATATCCAGCATTTCATTAACATCTCAAATACATAGTGATACTCACTTGGTTTGGGTGTGTAAAGCCCTCAAATTATGACCTTGAATAGGACAGCCCTAATCACATTTTGTCTGCATAAGGACTGCAGTTCGTTTTGGCGTTACAAGTGAGATTAAGCCTACCTTGTTCGTGTAACATTAGCTAATGGCGTTGACAGCGCCATTATGGCCGATATCGGTTACTTGACTAAAGGCTTGAGTGTCTCAGGGAATGTTGCACTAATGTTTGCCACTACTTCGGGAATGTTCGTTTCAATCACTCGCAATTCTGATTGCACTTCATCATCCAGTACCATCATTTGTTCATAGTTTAGTGGTATTATCTACAGCAGGGAGAACATGGAGACACAATAAACACTACGTAATTAGTTCTAACTCGAATTTCCTAACTAGTATAAGGAAACTAGTCTAACTTTCCTAGTTTCCTGAGAATGTCAGAATGAACAAAGTCAATAACGCATTGGTCACTACTGTCCCTTTGTCTTTTAAGGATAAGGAGGCAACGCCTTCATGACACACACATCTCTCGTCCTTTCCTTGAAGCAATCTAAACCCGCCGCCCTTGTTCCTCCAGCTCATCGTTCGCACAAAGGATATGCTGAACTCAGCTTTATATCTCTTACTTGCTACATATTGCAACAGTATTCAATGCAAGAGGGTAGGTTTCTTGTTATCTAGCTATAGACTAGAATTCCTAATAGTCCCAACTTGTAGATAAAGTGGGACACAGGTTTTCCCTTAGTTTTCCTGCTAAGGAGAAAAGAGTAATTAATCTCGTTAAACCTTGTTGTGTAGTTGATCAAGAACTCTAACAAGGAAGGAAGGTGTGCCTTATGATGCTACGAGAAAAGAGGAGTTCCACTTGCCCTTTTTGGGAGGACTAAGTCCCTCAGAAGGCTGAGGGGGGCTGAAAGATACCCCTTTACTGGAGAAATTTCTCCACATGAACACTGTACACAAAAATACTCTCAAAGAAACTTTTCCATATGGTACTTTATTGTTATGAAATGTGCTTAAAAGTACAAGAGTAATATGTATGTGTAAGTGTGTGTGAGCAGTGTGTTCGGCTAGACTCGATTTAGAACGTGCTGACAAAACAAGTCTGTAGATAAGCTAACAGCTTGCTAGAACAGTAAGACGATCGGTTCACCAAAAGCAAGCTTGGGCCAATCAGTAAGTCTCCATTTAAGGCAAAAAAAAAAATCCTGAATTACTGAATCTGAGTTCAGCAACTTCAAACCCCAACTACTACAGTTCGTAGAAACCAGAACATGGTAGGTCTAGAGTTAGACTTGGGACCTGAAGCATGAAGAGTGTCTTACGACTCACAACCACAGAAAATGTCAGAAATCACTGTCTCTAAATAATATTCTGTGAAAAGGGTTGCACAGAGCTACGAGATGTA
This sequence comes from Cherax quadricarinatus, assembly GCF_026875155.1. Classification (NCBI taxonomy): domain Eukaryota; kingdom Metazoa; phylum Arthropoda; class Malacostraca; order Decapoda; family Parastacidae; genus Cherax; species Cherax quadricarinatus. Next base: position 47,500,631 of record NC_069404.1, read on the forward strand.
GAGATGTATGTTTCCGACTCACCAACAGAAACACTGTCAGAAAACAGTCCACATAACATCGAACAGAGGAGAACAGCATTCTCCCAGATGGAGCAGAGAGTAGAGGTGATGCCTCGAAGAGAAGCTGCGAGAGAGAGAGAGAGAGGAGAGAGAGGAAGCGAATCAAGCAGATGCGATGTCAGTAGTGTAGTGTTCATAACATTCAAATGTTTAAAAATGGTCTTGAGGGACACAGATGTTGTTGACACATAAAGGAACTGTGGAAAATAATTTCCCAAAATTATGCTGTGTAAATAAACCTAATTAAAAGTGTATTTTAGAGAATGGAGCCGACAGGGAGGCTCTGCGCCTGCGCTGACGAGCAGGGAGAGACGCCATTGTTTTTTAATGTGTTACAGGCACTCTCATGTAATGTGCTCAATTTTCGTCGCTCTAGGGGTATTTATTGGGTTTAAAACCTCTCAAATAGGAGCCGAAATTGTTGGATGTGCATTCCTGCATAACTTGAGAATTAAACAGATGTACAAGACAGCTCCAGGAACCTCAGATAAGCTATCTAAATTATGTTTGTAATTCTGGCTAGTATTATCATCATAAATTTAGTTAGAGGGGGGTTCTGTACATGATACACAGTAATCTCCAGACAAATTGGTGAGTGTTATGATTATAAATTCTCCTTCTGTTATATAAATGTGTATATGTAATCATTTATTAATTTTAATATACAGTCCACAAATTTATATTAAATTTTACCAGAGTTCCTTGTGATGTACATTTCATTTGCATTAATAGGTCTAGAGCAACTTGTGGAGAGATAGATTATGGTAGGTATCGAAGGGGGACATTTTTTGCGACCTAGGTGCCCTAAAAATTCCAACTTGTCTCTGTAACTTTGATAAATAATAATTATCTGTGTTACCATTTACTGGTATGTATCTAATGAGATTCATCCAGGTAAATGTAATTTTCCATAATTTAGTTGCCCATTGGTCCTTGATCGAACTGGATGTAATAAGTGAAGTCCTTAATTAGTGAATTAATTACTTAATAATTATATGTGAAATGACAGAAGGAGGTGGATGTTAAGTTCACAAATTTACTTAATGTGTAGTGGATTATAATTATTATAATATTAATTTTGATAAGCCAAGTCTGGCTAGAATTCATATTAATGCATTTAAAATTTATATTATAATTTCGTTACATATGTAATTGCTAAGCTCAAGTGTAACAAGGATTCATATTAATGCATTTAAAATTTATATCATAATTTTCTTACATGTGTAATTACTAAACTCAAGTGTAGCTAACATTATTAATGTGTATTTAAAATTTATATTATAATTTTCTTACATGTAATTGCTAAGCTCAAGTGTAGCTAGGATTTATTCAAAGGTAAGTTGTAATACTTACCTTTATGAAGGGCATAATTAAGTACATAATCAGTGTTATTAATTAAGTTGAATTTAATACATTGCACCATGGGTGAAAATGAGGAAGTTAATGTAGAAGACAAACACATGGAAGTTAGAGTAAAAAAAATCATCACTGTAGGCTAGAAAAGGTCATGTAACAAAAGCATACAATAAGTGTGCAGAAATAATGAATCAAGAAACTGTGAATATTTATGATTTAAAATTGTATTTAGATGCTTTAGGGAATAGATATGATTCATACAAATTATATTACAACAAATATGAAGGAGATTTATTAGTAAACTGTGTAGATGAGACTGAAGTAAATCTTATGATTAACCAGTATTATGAATTAGAAGAAAAGATTCTTTCTTGTAAAAGTCAGGCTTTGAAGAAATTAAAAAGTGTAAACCAGGCAGTTAATCAATCTGCTCCAACAAATAAGATGTCTTTGCCAAAACTCCCAGAATTATGTTTACCTGTATTTAGTCCTGGAGAAAATTGTGAGGAGTTTTGGTCAATTTTTAAAGCAGTTGCGCATAATAGGAGTGACCTATCCTGTGTAACTAAATTATTTTACTTCACGGGCAGATAAGAGGAGATGCTCACATACTCATACAAGCCTTTCCCAATGTAGATGACTCTTACAAAGAAGCAGTTGACTTGTTGAAGGTCACTTATGGTAATATAGAACAAAGTAGGTTGGATCTAGTGAATATCATTGTTAATTTAAAATCTCCAGATCACACTTACAAAGGTTTACAGCAGTTTAGAGTTAAACTGGAGAGCACTCTCAAAACTTTAAGTAATAAATATAATCTGAAGGAATCAGACTGGTTATTGAGTGCCATTATACAGAATAAATTAAGCTGCAAAACACTCGAATGGTTCTCGAAGAAATATCACAAAGGTTATTTTGGTCTGGAGGAAATAAGATTAGGTCTACAAGAATTAATTGTTCATATGCAGACTAGCCAACTAACTCATTTTAAAGATGCAACACATAATGACTCTGAGGTATCTGTCAAGTTTCACAAAGGGAAAAATTATCCCAATGTTAATAATCAAAATTCATTTCCTAAAAAGAGTTGTATAGGTGCATATCAAGTAGCAGGAATCAGAAATAATGATTATTCACAAGGTAAGAAGAATAAGTACTCTCCTAAGAGTAGCCCAGTTAATAAGAAACCAGTCAAAGAAAAGAGAGATTGTCTTTTCTTCAAGCGTGCTCATTTTTCTAAGAACTGCAATGCATACATTTCATGGAATGATAAAGTTGAATGATTGGAAGAACTTGACAGATGTATCAGATGTCTAGGTAATCACAATGTAAAGAACTGTCATGCAAAATTAAACAACTGTTATCAATGTCACAAAGGAAGACACCATATAGTCATGTGTAAAGGTCTATATGATAATGTTGACAATCCTGACACAACATGGGCTAATGTAAAAATTGCTGCTAATGTTAATAATGATGGTTTTGCTGAAGTAGCCTTACCTGTATTACAGGTAAAAATTGATGATAAAAGGCATAAATCAAAAAATGTAACTGCATTATTAGACCAGGGATCCCAGCGTACTTTCATAAAACGTAAATGTCTTGATGGTATGAAAGTACAGATGGGAGATCCTACAACTCTAAAATTATCTGGTTTTCTCTCGGATAAAAGGTCTCAATTGTATGACACTGTTTATGTAACTGTCAGGTTGGGCAATGAGAAAAAACGTGTTAATGCAGTAATTGTAGATAGACTTCCAGAGAAAATATCTACAGTAGGGCTTAGTAAAGCTACAGAAAGACTTTCACATAATGTAAATTTAGCACCTTCTGGTGTAAGTGATGATTCTGTAGGCCCAATAAATATTTTGATAGGTAGTTGACTATTATGCCCTCCTTTGTAAAGGGTATGGTAAAGAAACGTGTCACCCTTTTAAAGACTGCAGGAGGCCATGTAATGATTGTTAGGATTCCTCGTAATAATAATTCATGACTAGAGGAAACTACAAATACCATAACTGTGTGTCTTACTCATGAATTCGTACCCCAGTATAATTCTTCCATAGAGGATGGTGTTGAGCCAGTGCATAAATTGTGGGAATTAGACAGCATTGGAATAAATGTAAATGAAGAAAGTTCAGACGATTCTTTTACTCAGGAGCAATACCTGAGAGATGTAAAATTTGAATCTGGACAATACTGGGTACGACTTCCGTGGAGACTGAACCATCCAGAATTGCCCACTAATTACAGAATGGCATATGAACAATTAAAGGCTAAGCTCCGCGAGCTGAGTAAGACACCAGAATTGTTAACTGCCTATAATGATATAATTACTGAACAATTAATTAATAAATTTATAGAAGAGGTACCTCCTGAGCAAGCCAAAATTTATGGTCACTATTTGCCACATCACGGAGTGAAGAAGGATTCTAACACCACTCCTCTGAGAATTGTGTTTAATTGTAGTTCCAGGAGTAACAAAATGTACCTAGTTTAAATGACTGATGACAGCTTTACTTATGTCAGCCTTTACGGCTGACATAAGTAAAGCTTTCCTAAGAGTGAGTTTACAAGAGGCTGACCGGGATTGTACCCACTTCAAAATAATAATAATAATAATAATAATAATAATAATAATAATAATAATAATAATAATAATAATAATAATAATAGAACTTTTCTTTGTCAGAGGAAGAAAGTCTCCCTGATAACATTGTGTATATACATAGTGTATAGTGTATACTACAGTGGCTCCCTAGTATATAGATGATAAAGGCTAAAGTGTCATTTGAAAACAGGTGAATTTGTAAATGAAGTGATAAGCCTATAGAGGCAGGTGCCAGAAGTCACCAGAATCTTACCACAGAGGTCAGCTGTTTTAATAATCTTCCTGGCCTGCTAGTGTACTCGCATATAATCTAGTGATACCAGTGAATAGCAGAATACAGTGTTGTAGTAGCAACTAACCAGTATTATAATGGTACTTAGTGGAGTGGAGTGACTTTCATTAGTTTCTTTTTTCTTGAAATACCAGACGTATACTGTGATGTTCATATAACCTGTAGTTACCAGCGGTCGCAATATACACAACGAGAAGCAATTATTACTACAGAAAAAGCGTCCTTCCTCCAAAATTTCCACAAGTCAACTATAGTGAAAATATAGCATTTATTGTGGTGGAGACGAAAAAAAAAATAGAAAAGCTAGATACAGTGATTGCTAAACAAGGGTTGAGGCTCGACCGTTCGTCATTGTAGGAGCTGCCAGAAATCACCGGTTCTTCAACACGCAAGTTATACTTTTGTTTCAGTCAAATCACATATTACTCGGGTAGATAATTTCAAGTAGTTCCTTCATGTGTTAGCCCAAATCACCGACCAGTATGTTTTAAATAAGCGACCCACTGATCAGATCAGCCTGGTTCCGAACCCTTGACTGGTCCGAACCCTTGACTGGTCCGAACCCTTGACTGGTCCGAACCCTTGACTGGTCCGAACCCTTGACTGGTTTCAAACGGATTCGTTGGACAATAAAGCAGACTGTAAACGGATGGGGTTGTAGGCGCCCTTATCAAACACAAACAATAAATATAAATCAGGAACATACACGTACACATGGATAAATTGTTATTTTTGTGGAAATTGGTGTCACGCCCCATGTGCAGATATCCAAGAACTAGCTACAAGCAGTATTAAAACAGGGAAGTGTTTTTGGGTATGCCCAAATGAGATAAATCTGTGGACTAAAATCACAAGGGTATTAAAAGAGGATAACATCAAAGCTGCTTTCATAGAAAACCTGGAAGCTTTCTACAACAGATGGGAACATAAAAAGTCTGGGCTGAATGGTACTGCCCTTGATACTGGCCATGTAGTCAGAAACTGTAAGGCTGGAGGTGATGTCCTGGTAGTCAGTAAATGTGGGGCTGATAGTGCTGTCCTGGGAGACAGAAATGGTGAAGCTGGAGGTGCTGTCCTGGCGAGAGAGTAATGGTGAAGCTGGAGGTGCTGTCCTGGGAGACAGTAATGGTGAAGCTGGAGGTGCTGTCCTGGGAGACAGTAATGGTGAAGCTGGAGGTGCTGTCCTGGGAGACAGTAATGGTGAAGCTGGAGGTGCTGTCCTGGGAGACAGTAATGGTGAAGCTGGAGATTTTGTCCAGGTAGCCGGGAATTATACGCAGGAAGGAATACATATAAATGACCTCATAGGGGACAGGAGCCATAGTGGGGAACCAAGTGTAGTCAAAGATAAGATAAAACCAATATTGCAAACTAGAAATACCACAGGAAATAAGCAAACAAGAGGATTCACTAGCAATAGTGAGGATATATTACTAAAAACAACTGGTGGGAGCTCATTGTTGGTGCTAGGGAGGATAGGAATAAGACAGAGAAACATGCACCAACAGGGAATACAGTCACAGAAACCCAAGGCAAACGGAAACCAAGCCTGTGCACATACTATGCACTTGGTATCTGCAGACATGGGAAATCTGGAAAAACAGACGGGAGTGCAACTATGACCACCCTAGAAAATGCCATGCCCATATGACACAGGAAATGCAAACTCCCTTCCTGTAGCTTTTTCACCCTGAAATGTGTACCTCTTCAGTACAGGAAAGACTGTGCTATAACTTAAATTGCCAGGCACACCATCTAAAGGGGACAAAAAGATACAAAACATCCATGCCATGGGAAAACCTGGGTAGCCACAGCCACTCAAGAGGGAGAGGTTTTTTAGTGCCAGGGAAGGGAAAAAAAACTGGCAGGAAATGGCAGAAAATCGTACACCAAATCCAGTCATTCCTGGAGTGGAACCACAGTCGATGGCCTCCACTCCAAACCAACAGAGACAGATACTAATGCCGGAAAAAAAATCCTCCCCCAGTACCAACAATACCACCAGTCCGATGACATTCTTCTTTGCAAATATACAGGGTCTAAAGCCAGCAAAAAAAACAACAAAATACCTTTCATCTGTGGACTGCTTGCAGAGGCAAAGGCAATGTTCGCGGCTTTCACTGAGACCCACATAAAGAATCACTTGGACAACGTAAATATGGATCCCAGGTTACAATCCTATACAGATGTGACAGAGTGAACAGGCAAAAGGGGGGGGGTGGGGTTGCCTGTGCATTGCAGAGTCACTTGTTTGCATAGAACTGCTTAATGCTCAAATGATGTAGTGGAAGTTTTTAGCAGTAAAGGTCGAGAAACCAAAATCTAGTCATTGTGGTAGTCTACAAGCCTCCGGATGCAACATCCCAGCAATTCCAGGAACAGCTGTTAAAAATTGACCACTGTTCTGGAAAATCTTCCAGCTCCTGCACCCAACATCTTGCTCCTGGGGGATTTCAACTTAAGGCACCTAAAATGGAGGAAATATAGCAAATAATATTATTGCAGTAATAATACCAGGAGGCAGCTCTTGATGAAAACTCACACTCACACGAGCTTTTAAATCTCTGCACAAAATTCAATTTAAACCAGCAAATAATAGAGCCTACTAGACTGGAGAATACACTAGACCTCATCTTCACTAACAATGATGATCTGATAAGAAATGTCACCATATCAAAAAACAATATACTCAGATCACAACATAATTGAGGTTCAGACATGTATGCGTGGAGCTCCAGACCGACATAATGAGATTAGTCACGAGGGAGCATTCACCAAATTCAACTTCAATAACAAAAACATAAAGTGGGACCAAGTAAACCAAGTCCTAACCGATATAAGCTGGGAAGATATACTAAGCAACACAGACCCCAACTTATGCCAAGAACAGATTAACTTGGTGGCACTCAATGTATGCACAAGGCTTATTCCTCTAAGAAAAAGGAGGAGTAGATGTAAAATAGAAAGAGCATGGAGCTCCCTTTACAGGCGACGGAAAAAAATAACAGAGCGGCTAAAAGAGGTCAATATATCTGAAATGCGTAGGGAGACACTGGTCAGAGAAATAGCAAGCATCGAACTTAAGCTAAAGGAATCTTATAGGAGTCAGGAATCGCGGGAAGAACTAAAAGCCATAAATGAAATCGAAAGAAACCCAAAGTATTTCTTCTCCTATGCCAAATCAAAATCGAGAACAACGTCCAGTATTGGGCCCCTACTTAAACAAGATGGGTCATACACAGATGACAGCAAGGAAATGAGTGAGCTACTCAAGTCCCAATATGACTCAGTTTTTAGCAAGCCGCTAACCAGACTGAGAGTCGAAGATCAAAATGAATTTTTTATGAGAGAGCCACAAAATTTGGTTAACACAAGCCTATCCGATAGAGAGGGAGCATGGTCACGGGGATCGTCCCACAGTTACTAAAAACAACAGACATAGCCCCACTCCACAAAGGGGGCAGTAAAGCAACAGCAAAGAACTACAGACCGATAGCACTAACATCCCATATCATAAAAATCTTTGAAAGGGTCCTAAGAAGCAAGATCACCACCCATCTAGAAACCCATCAGTTACACAACCCAGGGCAACATGGCTTTAGAACAGGTCGCTCCTGTCTCTCTCATCTATTGGATCACTACGACAAGGTCCTAAATGCACTAGAAGACAAAAAGAATGCAGATGTAATGTATACAGACTTTGCAAAAGCCTTCGACAAGTGTGACCATGGCGTAATAGCGCACAAACTGCGTGCTAAAGGAATAACTGGAAAAGTCGGTCGATGGATCTATAATTTCCTCACTAACAGAACACAGAGAGTAGTCGTCAACAGAGTAAAGTCCGAGGCAGCTACGGTGAAAAGCTCTGTTCCACAAGGCACAGTACTCGCTCCCATCTTGTTCCTCATCCTCATATCCGACATAGACAAGGATGTCAGCCACAGCACCGTGTCTTCCTTTGCAGATGACATCCGAATCTGCATGACAGTGTCTTCCATTGCAGACACTGCAAGGCTCCAGGCGGACATCAACCAAATCTTTCAGTGGGCTGCAGAAAGCAATATGAAGTTCAACGATGAGAAATTTCAATTACTCAGATATGGTAAACAAGAGGAAATTAAATCTTCATCAGAGTACAAAATAAATTCTGGCCACAAAATAGAGCGAAACACCAACGTCAAAGACCTGGGAGTGATCATGTCGGAGGATCTCACCTTCAAGGACCATAACATTGTATCAATCGCATCTGCTAGAAAAATGACAGGAAAGGATAATGAGAACCTTCAAAACTAGGGAGGCCAAGCCCATGATGACACTCTTCAGGTCACTTGTTCTATCTAGGCTGGAATATTGCTGCACACTAACAGCACTTTTCAAGGCAGGTGAAATTGCTGACCTAGAAAATGTACAGAGAACCTTCACGGCACGCATAACGGAGATAAAAACACCTCAATTACTGGGAGCGCTTGAGGTTCCTAAAACTGTATTCCCTGGAACGCAGGCGGGAGAGATACATGATTATATACACCTGGAAAATCCTAGAGGGACTAGTACCGAACTTGCACACGAAAATCACTCACTACGAAAGCAAAAGACTTGGCAGACGATGCAACCTCCCCCCAATGAAAAGCAGGGGTGTCACTAGCACGTTAAGAGACCATACAATAAGTGTCAGGGGCCCGAGACTGTTCAACTGCCTCCCAGCATACATAAGGGGGATTACCAACAGACCCCTGGCAGTCTTCAAGCTGGCACTGGACAAGCACCTAAAGTCGGTTCCTGACCAGCCGGGCTGTGGCTCGTACGTTGGTTTGTGTGCAGCCAGCAGCAACATCCTGGTTGATCAGGCTCTGATCCACCAGGAGGCCTGGTCACAGACAGGGCCGCGGGGGCGTTGACCCCCGGAACTCTCTCCAGGTAAACTCCAGGTAAACTTCTTATGGCCTGAGAATCCTAATGACCCATTTAGCGCTCTGAAAACCTTTCACTTTAGGAGTGCATTATTTGGTGCTACATCCAGTCAGTTCCTACTTCAAGCGACGATAAATGCACACCTTTAACGGGAAATCCATTGAGTAAAGTAATGATCAAACAATTTTATGTGGACAATTTCCTGGGTGTGACGTCAACTGAAGAGGAACTGTTAATGACTTATGGAGAGGAATAAAATAATGTAAAGTGCAAATATGGCTCTGAGGGAATGGTATAGTAATTCGTCCAAATTAAAGGACAAAATAAGTAAAGATTACCCTGGAGATGAAGTGCCAAAATGTATTAATGTATTGGGATTAACTTGGGATACTGAGAAAGATTTGTTAATGTTCCAACCTAATAATTACAGTATGCCCAGTAAATTAACTAAGAGAGTTTTGCTTGCTGAAGTTTCCAAATGTTTTGGTCAACTAGGCTTTAGTGTCACCCCTTACTATAAGAGGGAAATCATTAATACAAGAAGCATGGAAGCTTAAATGTGCTTGGGATGAAACTCTGCCTGAGGAATTCATTAACAGGTGGGATGAATTAATTGATGATTATGAAAAAATTCCAATGTTGGAGTTCTCATGCCAGGTGGCCAATCCAGATGGGAAAAATATACTCCACATTTTTTGTGATGCTTCAAAATTGGCGTATGGAGCAGTTGCTTATCTTCAATGTAATAGTATTATTTCTCTTGTTATGTCTAAGGCTAAAGTGTCTCCAGTTAAATCATGTATCTTATCTCAGTTGGAATTAACAGCCATTTATGTAGGTGTCAAATTAGCTAATTATATAAGAAATAAGTTGCATGAGATAAATATTAGCGACACTGTAATTTGGTCTGATAATGAGGTATCCTTACAATGGATTCGTAATGGAACCAGTAAAATTGTGTATGTACAAAACAGAGTCGCTGAAATTAATCAGATGCAAGAGAAATATAATAGTTTGGGTCAGCATATGTTAACATTTAATCATATACCTGGTGAGGAGAATCCAGCTGATTTCTTGTCTCGAGGTTTACCTTATGCTAAATTCGTAAATACTGTATCATGGTTTAAAGGACTGAGCTGGTTGGTAAATAAAGCTAATTGGCCTGTGCAAAAGGCGTATATTGCTCCTGTTTAAATTACTGTGACCACCGCTCCAATAGTTTGTCCTTCCTTAGCCATTGATATAAATAGGTATTCTTCATTACCCAATCTAATCAATGTAACTAAGTTGGTGTTTAAATTTCTAAACAAGAGGAATATCTCGTATAAGTTTTCACATCCTCTTGAATATTGGATAAAGAGGGTACAGGAAGAAATCTATGGAAATGAGATTAAATTGATGGTGGAAAGAAAAATTGTGAAAGGTTTCATAATAGAGAAATTGGGGCTGTATTTAGAGAACAATGTAATTAGGTGCAGAGGTAGGTTACAAAATGCTGAATTGGGTGATTATGCTAAACACCCTATCTTACTGCCCAAAATTCATCATCTAACAAATTTAATTGTTTTAAATGCCCATAAAAATGTAATGCATGGTGGGGTACAAGATACCTTAAATTGTATTAGGGAAACCTGGATTCCACAAGGATGGCAAAGTGTAAAAAGGGTGATTAAATCTTGTGTAAAATGTCGCCATGTGGATGCCAGATCCTATATGTACCCAAGTCCTCCACCATTGTCAAATAAGCAATTTAAGTCGCTTTGCAACGACCACTGCCTGGCCGCAGTGTGGAAAATAATTTCCCAATATTATGCTGTGTAAATAAACCTGATTAAAAGTGTATTTTAGAGAATGGAGCCGACAGGGAGGCTCTGCGCCTGCGCTGACGAGCAGGGAGAGACGCCATTGTTTTTTGAATGTGTTACAGGCACTCTAATGTAATGTGCTCAATTTTAGTCGCTCTAGGTGTTATATTGGGTTTAAAACCTCTGAAATAGGAGCCGAAATTGTTGGATGTGCATTCCTGCATAACTTGAGAATTAAACAGATGTACAAGACAGCTCCAGGAACCTCAGATAAACTATCTAAATTATGTTTGTAATTCTGGCTAGTATTATCATCATAAATTTAGTTAGAGGGAGATTCTGTACATGATACACAGTAATCTCCAGACAAATTGGTGAGTGTTATGATTATAAATTCTCATTCTGTTATATAAATGTGTATATGTAATCATTTATTAATTTTAATATGCAGTCCACAAATTTACATTAAATTTTACCAGAATTCCTTGTGATGCAATTAATAAGTCTAGAGCAACTTGTGGAGAGATAGATTATGGTAGGTATCGATGGGGGACATTTTTTGCGACCTAGGTGTCCAAAAAATTCCTACTTGTCTCTGTAACTTTGATAAATAATAATTATCTGTGTTACCATTTACTGGTATGTATCTAATGAGATTCATCCAGGTAAATGTAATTTTCCACAGGAACATTAAAACACATTAAGTTGATTTAACTTAGCATAACCAAATTTAGTTAAACACTGTGACATCCTTAAATTACTTCACAGAAACCAATTTGGTTAATAAAATTGCCACATGATAACTTACACAACTTAACATCAAGAGATTGTTCCTCCATGAAGAACACACATTAACACTAAAAGTTTAAAGCCGACCGAAAGATTCATTTTTTCAGTTATTGCACAAAATCCAACAAAATTTGTGCCTAACAGCCTAAGCCCTAATGAGACGAATGCGTTAAACCCGAAGGGTGTGGACTAGGAGGCATTCAAATTTGATTCAAGGAAGGGAATCGTTAGTCTAGCTCCTTGGATCACGAACCTCTAGCCAGCATCAATGAGAAAATAATATTATACTAAAGTAAATTATTAATATATTATGTCTAAGTCAAAGCTGACAAAATGGTCGATCAAAGGAGCCTTTTTCTGCTAATCACATTGATGTAAAAAATATGGGAACGTTCCTATGTAACATTGTACATAGGCCCCCCCCTCCACCAGGTATGCAAATAGTCCCATGATTCTAGCCCAGGATACGCTACACAAGAGTTTAAATTTTGAAGACGATCGAATAAAACGTTCTCTAGTAATAAACGAAAATTTGTGATGAGGCGCACTAAATTGTTGCTGAAAATGTTCCGAGAAATAAAAAGTCTCTCATTGTTTAAATTTAAAACACCATTAATCCCCGATTTATGTTTTTCCCCAGTCACATTCCAGTTAAAATTCTTGACAATACTGAAGCTATAGAATACATCGTTAATAATATTTTGAAGCCGATCAAAAGCAATCGTTAGTTACAGAAGAAAATTTATATCAATATTTATTTAATAAAGTTGAGAAATTGGCACTTATGCAACTCAATGTGAGCTTTGTATTCAGAAAACCACAACGGTGATGAAAATTTGGAGCCGAAGAGATGAATTATTCTCCAGTTGTGGCATGAGTTCTAAGTATTCCAATTTTTTATACTGTTTTACAACATCAGTAAATTTGTCTGCACATAAATGAAATTTAATACGTTCTATCCTGGCCCGAAGATCCAGCAACCATTAAAAAATGAAGCCCATCAGAAGAGACAAACTGAAATTTGTTTACTCTGATTTAACAGGAACAAACTTTTCGCAGTATTTTATGCATAAAATCGTCAAAGCTATATCTTCACGCTTGAATTTCATTCTTTGCATTTGTCGTATTTTTTGGCACATTCTATGGCCGTTAAAGGCTCTGCCACTGAAGACTGGTAGTTATCCCAGCCATTTCAGGATGCTGGGTATGATTTATTATGTAAGAAATTACCAGTATGAGGTTTAATGGTTATTACCTGAATTATTACATGCAAGTAATTTGAGTGAGGTAATTGCGACTTGGTTAGGTCACAGAACTGTCACTCCCTCGATGCCCATTCCATCATTGCTCTCACAAAAAGCTAACCCAGAAAAAGAATAATAATTGCAATATTAAAACTAGCTACTCTGGTAAATTAAAATTTTGTGAACTGTATATTTTGTTGGGTACACAAAATATTAGTACAATACATAGAATACAATAGGGTTATTAGAAAAGAAATTCGTATTACCACTTACCATTTAATTACTGGATCACAGTTTGTATGAGTAACACAGCCTAACGCTACTCTAATAGCTAGAGTTTACTATGGCCAATGCAAAACCTACTATACGTTATGGGCAAGCGTCATCTAGTTAAGGTGTGTTGCTGGGAAGAATCAGAGTCCCCTATATTTCCGTCCTTGTAGCCGAATTGTAAGGGTTTTTCACACAGGGCATGAGGTCAAGAGCTTTGGTCATAGGGCACGTGACCATGACCAGTTGCTCCACGAATTTGGTCCTGGTCACCAATTTGAAGCTGGCTGAATGAAGCATTCTCAAGTTATGAGGAAAATAAAATCGAAAAATTGGAGAAGAAAATAGCAACAAAATTAGGCAACCCCATAAGGGTATCCCTTCGGGAATGCCTAATTAGGGTCAGAGAGCTTACAGTAAATCGCCCTTTGAGTAGAGGGTCATAGAGACTAGAATAATCTGTTTCACTGGGAAAATGACGAGTTCAGATTGGTGTTTGGGAGAAATGCTGGATATAATTCTCTACCAGGTGCCCATGACACCCAGTGTATTTCAGTATTAGTACATTCATGAAGAGGGCTAAACTAGTAGGGGTAATGCAGCACATGGGGAAAATTGGAAGCATTCAGGCGCGATCCAAGGAAGGTTACATAGGTTTAATTCCTTAGATGAAGAGCCCCTCGACATGCGCAGTACTGTGGAGAGTGTAAACAAAATCACTTAACTTGGGTGACCACAATATAACGTGATGAAGCCACTAGGAAGGTTTCCTTGTATTTACTATACTATGCCACAATCCATCACAGTTGGCCGCAAATCGTTATTTATGTAAAGGGTGACTTCACTAATACCGTAAGGTCCCAGAAACGAAGAAAATAATCAGTATTATGGAGAGCTAACTTTGATTTCATATGTAATACCGTATATGCGTATTCAATGAGGCTTGATCCTCCGTCCCCTGACTAGGCTGCGTGGCTGACAAGTGAGACTGATGGTGATCCGTCACACGCGAAGGTTAAATGCCCATTATATCTGCCAAAAAGCAAATAACACCATATCAAAACTTTAATAAAGGCATACAGAACTTCCTTATTTACAGCATAATAGAGATCAGAATAAATGAAGTGAAGGTATTGGACTCTAAGAAGCTTTGTGGTAGATTGTACAAGAGGCAGACACAGCGGAGCTAGAAGCTGAGAACGATCCTCAGCTGATGAGTAGTGACTGGAGGCTTGATACACCGTGACCTCTCATGAATGTTGACGGGAGGCTTTACACACCATGATCTCTCACAAGTTTGTGACTTGATAAAGCCCATTGTGTGGGCGAAACGTTGTCAATAAAGGATAACATTATACTGTTTCTGTGTTTATTTTTCCACTGTGTCGATATTTTATACCATATATTCCATTTATCACACTTGTAACATGTGTCACACTTGTAACATGTGTCACACTTGTAACTTGTGTCACACTTGTAACATGTGTCACACTTGTAACTTGTATCACACTTGTAACATGTGTCACACTTGTAACTTGTGTCACACTTGTAACTTGTGTCACACTTGTAACTTGTGATACACTTGTAATATGTGTCACACTTGTAACTTGTGTCACACTTGTAACATGTGTCACACTTGTAACTTGTGTCACACTTGTAACATGTGTCACACTTGTAACTTGTGTCACACTTGCAACTTGTGTCACACTTGTAATTTGTGTCACACTTGTAACATGTGTCACATTTGTAACTTGTGTCACACTTGTAACTTGTGTCACACTTGAAACATGTGTCACACTTGTAACTTGTGTCACACTTGTAACATGTGTCACACTTGTAACTTGTGTCGCACTTGTAACTTGTGTCACACTTGTAACATGTGTCACACTTGTAACTTGTGTCACACTTGTAACATGTGTCACAGTTGTAACTTGTGTCACATTTGTAACTTGTGTCACACTTGTAACATGTGTCACAGTTGTAACTTGTGTCACACTTGTAACATGTGTCACACTTGTAACTTGTGTCACACTTGTAACATGTGTCACAGTTGTAACTTGTGTCACATTTGTAACTTGTGTCACACTTGTAACATGTGTCACAGTTGTAACTTGTGTCACACTTGTAACATGTGTCACACTTGTAACTTGTGTCACACTTGTAACATGTGTCACACTTGTAACATGTGTCACACTTGTAACATGTGTCACACTTGTAACATGTGTCACACTTGTAACTTGTGTCACACTTGTAACATGTGTCACACTTGTAACTTCTGTCACACTTGTAACATGTGTCACACTTGTAATATGTGTCACACTTGTAACATGTGTCACACTTGTAACATGTGTCACACTTGTAACATGTGTCACACTTGTAACATGTGTCACACTTGTAACTTGTGTCACACTTGTAATATGTGTCACACTTGTAACTTGTGTCACACTTGTAACATGTGTCACACTTGTAACTTGTGTCACACTTGTAACTTGTGTCACACTTGTAACTTGTGTCCCCACTTGTAACTTGTGTCACACTTGTAACTTGTGTCACACTTGTAATATGTGTCACACTTGTAACTTGTGTCACACTTGTAACTTCTGTCACACTTGTAACATGTGTCACACTTGTAACTTCTGTCACACTTGTAACATGTGTCACACTTGTAACTTGTGTCACACTTGTAATATGTGTCACACTTGTAACTTGTGTCACACTTGTAACTTGTGTCACACTTGTAACTTGTGTCACACTTGTAATATGTGTCACACTTGTAACTTGTGTCACACTTGTAACATGTGTCACACTTATAACTTGTGTCACACTTGTAACTTGTGTCACACTTGTAACTTGTGTCACACTTGTAACTTGTGTCACACTTGTAACTTGTGTCGCACTTGTAATATGTGTCACACTTGTAACTTGTGTCACACTTGTAACATGTGTCACACTTGTAACTTGTGTCACACTTGTAACTTGTGTCACACTTGTAATATGTGTCACACTTGTAACTTGTGTCACACTTGTAACATGTGTCACACTTGTAACTTGTGTCACACTTGTAACTTGTGTCACACTTGTAACTTGTGTCACACTTGTAACATGTGTCACACTTGTAATATGTGTCACACTTGTAACTTGTGTCACACTTGTAACTTGTGTCACACTTGTAACATGTGTCACACTTGTAATATGTGTCACACTTGTAACTTGTGTCACTGAATTTGGGCTGAAAGATTTGATAATATTTTTCGTTTTCAGTCGTAATATTTACATATGAGATTTGTATTTTTTGTTTTGGTTATCTGTATTGTTACATAATATGTCTGATTTCTGCTCTCGTTATTTAAGCCTACCACATATGTAGACTCGATTTTATATGTAGCCAGATGACGTGTGTCCTGTACTTGATTCTCTTCATTATATATATATATATATATATATATATATATATATATATATATATAATATATATATATATATATATATATATATATATATATAATATATATTGATGTGTGTGTGTGTGTATTTATATATATATATATATATATATATATATATATATATATATATATATATATATATATAATATATATATATATATATATATATATATATATATATATATATATATATATATATATATATATATATATATATATATATATATATATACATATATATATATGTATATATATATATATATATATATATATATATATATATATATATATATATATATATACATATATATATATATATATATATATATATATATACATATATAATATATATATATATATATATATATATATATATATATATATATATATATATATATATATATACATATATATATATATATATATATATATATATATATATATATATATATATATATATGCAATAAGATCACAGTAAACAGGTGATTTCAGAATATGCAAAACAACCACTCTGAAAGAATAGAGAAATTCCAAGCGCTTTCGTGACTACTCACATTATCAAGGAACTATGAAAGTAAAGCATCCAAGGAAGCTATATAAGGGGTCTGGCCGGCACCTCACTATCAGATCCCACAACGGTTTAAACACCTGACGCGCGCCGACCCAACTTGGATAGGTCCTTGGCACAACTCACCCCACAAACTATTCTACCCAAGAAATAAGAAATTTTAAAGATTATTTGTCCAGTGTATTATTAAATTCTTCCCAAATTCTATTAATTATAAAATGGATCTAATTTATATAAACCAAAGGAAATATTCATATTATTGTCAAAACTGCTTTTTATGAAACAAGATTCAATTATATTCCTGTCGACCATGGACTTGCTTGAGACTACTTTCTCAACTTTTTGAAAATCAATTGGATGGTTAAAATCTCTTACATGAATAAATAGAGCATTGGAATCTTGTCCAGTTCTAATGCTATATTTATGTTGTTTTAATCTTAGTTCGAGATTTTTACCAGTTTGACCGTAATAAACTTTATCACAAATTTTACAAGGAATCTTATAGACACATCCATCAGCATTTTGGGGGAATTCTTTATCAAAAGTTTTTTTACTGTATCAAGATTTTTGAATACAACTTTAATATTAAAAGTCTTAAGAAGAGAAGGCATATCAACCAAGTTTTCATGGTAAGGGAGAACCAACATATTTTAGTTGAATAAGGCTGGTTGTCCCTTTTGGATTGTAAAAAGTATTTCTAGCAACTTTAAAAGATTTATCAATTACATTTCTTGGGTATTTTAAATCATTAACCTATTTTATAAATTTTGGATATTTCCTCATCTATGAACTCAGGACTACAAATTCGTAAAGCTCTCAGAAACATTGATGAGAAAAACGACAGTTTGACTCTATCTTGATGCGAGGAATAATAGTGGACATAGGAACAGTTATTAGTAGGTTTTCTGTAAATTTTAAATTTGAATTCATTATTACCCTTAATAATTAAAACATCTAGAAAAGGCAATGAGTTATTTTCTTCAAACTCAACAGTAAAGTTTATTGAATGGGCTAAGCTATTTAATTTTCCAAGGAAATGGTGTATATCTACATTTTTGGGCATAAGACACAAAATATCATCAACATATCTGAACCATTTAGCTCTATTAGGGAGGATTTTGTTAAGTAACCTTGTTTCAAAAAATTCCATGTATAGGTATATAGCTCTATGTTAAAACCAAACATTCCCAATTGCCCTCAAAGATTCTTTAAGTCTTATGATACACTTAATAACAATAAAAATTTGCGCCTTACTAAAGCAGACAAAATAGATGCAATAGTAATTATGAAAGAAAATGATTACCAAGAAAAAATGAATAATCTCTTAGATGATACTGAAACCTATTCTAAACTTAGGAAAAATCCCTAGAAACCGTTAACAGCAATTTCAATAAAACAATAAAACTTCTACTGAAAGGCAAAGATGAATTAGTCAAACAATTTACTTCCACTAATCCATCTTTGCCTTACATGTATGGACTAATAAAAACACACAAACCAGGGAATCCAGTCAGACCAATTATTAGCTCCATAGGGTCAGTTTTTATATAAATTATCCAAATGGCTTGTTGATATTTTGAGCCCTATTGTTGGCAAAATTTCTAACTTTAATGTTAAAAACAACATAGACTTGGTTGATAAATTAAGCTCCTTGACTGACTTAAATGATTTTAACATGTTAGTTTTGATGTTACTTCCTTGTTTACGAAAGTTCCTGTTGATGATTTATTAAGTTCTTATCTGAAGAACTCGTTAAATATGATTTACCATTGCCAGTTCCTACTATCATTAAACTTATTAAACTTTGCATTGTTGATGCAAATTTGTATTTAATGATAAATTTTACACTCAGAAGTTTGGTATGGCAATGGGGAATCCTCTTTCACCTGTTCTTAGTAACCTATACATGGAATTTTTTGAAACAAGGTTACTTAACACAATCCTCCCTAATAGAGCTAAATGGTTCAGATATGTTGATGATATTTTGTGTCTTATGCCCAAAAATGTAGATATACACATTTCCTTGGAAAATTAAATAGCTTAGCCCATTCAATAAACTTTACTGTTGAGTTTGAAGAAAATAACTCATTGCCTTTTCTAGATGTTTTAATTATTAAGGGTAATAATGAATTCAAATTTAAAATTTACAGAAAACTTACTAATAACTGTTCCTATGTCCACTATTATTCCTCGCATCAAGATAGAGTCAAACTGTCTGTTTTCTCATCAATGTTTCTGAGAGCTTTACGAATTTGTAGTCCTGAGTTCATAGATGAGGAAATATCCAAAATTTATGAATAGGTAATGATTTAAAATACCCAAGAATGTAATTGATAAATCTTTTAAAGTTGCTAGAAATACTTTTTACAATCCAAAAAGGGACAACCAGCCTTATTCAACTAAAAATATGTTGGTTCTCCCTTACCATGAAAACTTGGTTGATATGCCTTCTCTTCTTAAGACTTTTAATATTAAAGTTGTATTCAAAAATCTTGATACAGTTAAAAAACTTTTGATAAAGAATTCCCCCCAAAATGCTGAGGATGTGTCTATAAGATTCCTTGTAAAATTTGCGATAAAGTTTATTACGGTCAAACTGGTAAAAATCTCGAACTAAGATTAAAACAACATAAATATAGCATTAGAATTGGACAAGATTCCAATGCTCTATTTATTCATGTAAGAGATTTTAACCATCCAATTGATTTTCAAAAAGTTGAGAAAGTAGTATCAAGCAAGTCCATGGTCGACAGGAATATAATTGAATCTTGTTTCATAAAAAGCAGTTTTGACAATAATATGAATATTTCCTTTGGTTTATATAAATTAGATCCATTTATAATTAATAGAATTTGGGAAGAATTTAATAATACTCTGGACAAATAATCTTTAAAATTTCTTATTTCTTGGGTAGAATAGTTTGTGGGGTGAGTTGTGCCAAGGACCTATCCAAGTTGGGTCGGCGCGCGTCAGGTGTTTAAACCGTTGTGGGATCTGATAGTGAGGTGCCGGCCAGACCCCTTATATAGCTTCCTTGGATGCTTTACTTTCATAGTTCCTTGATAATGTGAGTAGTCACGAAAGCGCTTGGAATTTCTCTATTCTTTCAGAGTGGTTGTTTTGCATATATATATATATATATATATATAATATATATATATTATATATATATATATATATATATATATAATATATATGTATATATTATATATATATATATATATATATAATATATATATTATATATATATATATATATATAATATATATATATGCGATAAAGCACTTGTGTAACAGCCAATTTTGGTTAACACGTCATCTTAAGTTTTGCAGGACCTACCTTATGTTATGTCCCCCTCCCCCACAAAATCGCAGCAGAGGGTGCATTGCTTGGGCCCTTGTTGAAACGAGCCTATTCCCTTAGAAATTTTTAAAGAAAGTGCTCGCGGGGGATTTTGTAATTACTCCCATGTGGAATTTATTCGGTCCCTAAAGTCCAAGGAAGATACGTCGTAGAAGCCCAAAACATGTCAGGATGGAACGGCTGGGGGGTGGCCCTTCCCCCACCCAAAACACACACACACACACCCCGGGTTGGCGAAGGTAGTTGAAGGTATTTTTTAATTGATAGTTTTCCCCTTGAGGAAGAGGTGGTATTTATACTGTTAGTGAATAATATTGAACCCCTTGGGTCCTCCCGTAGATTCGGCTTTATGTTCAGGGGCCAAACCCTAGATCTAGTCATGAGCTCAGCTACTCTGATAAACTGTGAGTGGGAAATTTGGGCCTAGATATGGAGAATACTCTATGTGGTTGTGGCCAATAAAAAAAAATCCCGCGCCACTGTGTAAATGAGGGAAAAAAACGAGACCGTGTTTTCGATTAAAAAAGCGACTTTGCAGTGTTTTTTCGTAGTTTTTTTTAGTTTTATTTGTGTTTTTTGGTTCCCTTTGATAGAATGGGGGACATATTACAGAAAAGGATAATTTTTATTGGTTTTAGCAGGGAAAAGGCTTTAACTGACCTAAAATGGCGGAAATGTTAAATTTTTGCCGATGTTCAAGAGTAAAAAAACGACCTCACACGTCTAATACACGCCAGCTGGTCGGTCTAATATACATTCATAATGTGGTGATGATTTTTATACAATTATTACAATATTGCATAACAGAAAATCTTCAATTTTTTGGTGTGAATAAAAATTCATTTGTGAATAAAAAATCAAAATGGAATTTATTTGTAAAGCCTCAAAACGTAACTAATGAACAGGGGAAATGTTAGTTTAGTGCAGGAATACCTACATTGTTTATTCTGGACCCTATTTTGTATTGGATATTTTGAACTTTGTGTTAAATTGGCCAATTCCCAATTTCCGATCACTTTATTTTGTATTTTGAAACAGTTGACTTGGCGATTTCTTGTGCTCAATCGATAGAATGGAAGTATCCTAGTGAAATAGCTAAGAATTTGGTCGACTGGAATAATGTAATTGGCCTAAAATGGGAGTCAAAGTCGGAAAAATCGCCGATTCTTAAATATCGCTGACACATCAAAATTCACGAGAGCTAATTTCGTCAATTTCCCATCAAATTCGTACTTTTTGTTTTATTACATTCACAAAAAGATTCTCTACCATTTCATAAGAAAAAAATAATAAAATTTTTTTTTGAAAATTCTTGGACACTGGGGCACCACTTCAGATTTTGGCCTTGGACCCTGAAAGGGATACTATTAGGACTATTGAGGGAACTGTAGATAATAATAATAATAATGTGGGACCTAAGACCTTAACGTAGGTAGTAATAGGCCGGTAATGTAGGCAAACACTAGTTTATATTAGCCAGGGAGAACTGGCAGCCCAAGTTTGAATGCTGGGGCACGGGGTTTTGAGATCGCAGTGCCTTCTAAGACCAGGCGCCATTGGAACAACAAGTGCCGTGATCAGCAGGCGGCGTCCTCGCGTGTCTTCACATAATAAACCTGGGGAAATCTGGTGGAGGCACCTCGACGTACCGACGTACCGTAGATGATCTCCTCCTCCATCAGGCCCATACAGTAAGACGAGACCTCCCTTTCTTTCTCGTATTCTGGCTAGTTTCTGGGGGGAAAATTTCGAAATGAGTTGAACTGTGGGTCTTGTGGGAAGCGGATGGCCAATGATCGGTAAGTGCCGGCGTCTCCCCGTGGTTAAGCCTTAGAAGCTAGTGTCAGTTTCTGCATAGTTGTACTAGGGGATACAGACCCCCTTTTGAAACAGGAATTCTGAGGTGCAGGCAGGTTTACTAATACCGACTGAATATTGCAGGAATTAATTAAGGCTCCCAGCTGCACGTGGTTCTGAGGGTAAGTCCAGAGGGGCTAAACCTTAGGGAGGTTGAAGAACGGGATACATTCTCCAACACCATGTAAGTTAGTCCTTTATACGAGATTTCTTGCAACATCAGTCATTTATGAAAATCTGTCCTTTAAGCAACTTGTGAGGCTGAGGTACCGACCTCAGAGCTCGGAGTCAACAGAGGTTGTCTGAACTGCCTCACATGGAGGCAGTTCAGACAAATTTCCAAATCCCATGACAAATATTTGATATATTCACCGGCGACCTGAAAACCTCCGGGTGATAATTTGTAACTTTATTTGTGTGAATGGAAATGAAATCTTAAGGTCTTGTACATAGTTCTTTATAAATAATTGCGCACTCGTAAGATACGAGAGACGAACTAATATTTTATTATTGATATGTTCTAAGGAACAATATAATATTAAGAGCCATAAATTTTTACTTGTGATTATGAAAAGTAGTAAGAAATTCATCAACTTACTGTACCTCGACATAATGTAAGTGAAAAAGAGGACAAGAGGGAAATAATATATATATAAAAAGTATATATATATATATATATATGTGTGTGTGTGTGTGTGTGGGGTGTGTGTGTGTGTGTGTGTGTGTGTGTGGTGTGTGTGTGTGTTGTGTGTGTGTGTGTGTGTGTGTGTGGTGTGTGTTTGTGTGTGTGTGTGTGAGAGAGAGAGTGTGCACTCGTGTAATTGCGGTTTCAGGGGTCGAGACTCAGCTCCTGGCCCTGCGTCTTCACGGAACGCTCCTAGGTCTCCTCTTTCCTGCTCCTTGAGCTTTATCATACCACGTCTTAAAGCTATGTATGGTTCCTGCTCCCACTACATCACTTGTTAGACTATTCCACTTCCTGACTACTCTATGGCTGATGAAATACTTCCTAACATCCTTTTGACTCATCCGATTCTTTAACTTCCAAGTGTGACCCCTTATTTGTGTCCCCTCTCTGGAACATCCTGTCTCTGTCCACCTTGTCTATTCCACGCAGTATTTTGTATGTTGTTATCATGTCTACCCTAACCCTCCCGTCCTCCATTGTCGTCAGGCCGATTTCCCCTAACCTTTCTTCGTAGGGCATTCCCCTTAGCTCTGGAACTAACCTTGTCGTAAACCTTTGCACTTTCTCTAATTTCTTGAAGTGCTTGACCAGGTGTAAGTTCCAAACTGGTGCTGCATACTCCAGTATGGTCCTGACGTACACAGTGTACAGTGTCTTGAACGATTCCTTACTAAGGTATCGGAACGCTATTCTCAGGTTTCCCAGGCGCCCATTTGCTGCAGCACATATCTGGTTATGTGCCTACGGAGACGTGGTCGGTGTTATGGTCACCCCAAGATCTTTCTCCCTGAGTGAGGTCTGTAGTCTTTGTCCACTTAGCCTATACTCTGCCTGCGGTCTTCTTTGCCCTTCCCCAATTTTCATGATTTTGCATTTGGCTGGGTTGCATTCGAGAAGCCAGTTGCTTGACCACGTGTCCAGCCTGTCCAGGTCTCTTTGAAGTAGAGCCTGATCCTCATCTGATTTAATTCTCCTCATTAACTTCACATCATCTGTGAACAGACACTTAAGATTCTATCCTTTCCATCACGTCATTCACATATATCAAAAATAGCACTGGTCTTAGGACTGACCCCTTTGGGACCCCGCTCGTCACAGGCGCCCACTGTGATACCTCATCACGGACCATGATTCGTTGTTGCCTCCCTGTTAGGTATTCTCTGATCTATTGCAGTGCCCTTCCTGTTACACGTGCCTGATCCTCCAGCTTCTGCACTAATCTCTTGTGAGGAACTGCGTCGAAGGCCTTCCAGCAGTCCAGGAAGATACAATCAACCCACCCCTCTCTCTTGTGTCTTACTTCTGTTACTTTGTCATAAAACTCCAGAAGGTTTGTTACACAGGATTAGCCTTCCATGAATTCGTACTGGATGTTGTTTATATTCTTGTTCCGTTCCAGGTGCTCCACCACTCTCATTCTGATAATGTTCTCCATGACTTTCCATACTATACACGTCAGAGACACATGTCTGTAGTTTCGTGCCTCGTTTCTGTCTCCTTTCTTGAAACTGGGGACTACATTTGCCGTCTTTCATACCTCAGGTAGTTGCCCAGTTTCAAGGGATGTATTGTTCAGTCTTGTTGGTTCATCCTCCCCTCTCTCTCTGGTAGTGTTCTTAACATGTTGATGCATGAGGTTTTCCAGTGTTTTGTATGTGCTTGTGTGTGTATGTGTGTGTGTGTGTGTGTGTGTGCGTGTGTGTGTGTGTTGTGTGTGTGTGTGTGTGTGTGTGTGTGTGTGTGTGTGTGTGTGTGTGTGTGTGTGTGTGTGAGTGTGTCATGCCGAATAAGTAAAATTTGCGATTTTGGCTTAAATAGCAACGCTCTTCTTGCCGAATAAGGGAAGCGAAAAATAATAGGTGGATTAGGCTAAATTAAATTGTGCTAGTTTTAATAAGGTTAGGTACGTTTTCTTAGGTTCTTCTGGTAAAAAGAAAAAAATATATGTTAATGCTTATAGGAAATTTTTTTTAGAAAGGACTTAATTTTAAATGATTTCTTGCTAATTGACCAGTTTTGCCTATTCGCACGACATATACATACATACACACACACACACACACACACACACACACACACACACACACACACACACACACACACACACCACACACACATACATATATATATATATATATATATATATATATATATATATATATATATATATTATATATATATATATATATATATTTATGTATATATTTATATATATACATACATAACTCATGTACTTTCTGTTTGCCTTATCTATATGAGTATTTGTGGAATGTGGAATATTAATTAAAGTGGACACTGTATGTGTTTTTGTGAGATATACAACACAGGGAACACCACACCCTCACTCATTGGAAATAAATCCTGCATGGCTTTGTTGGGTTAATTTAGTTTATATCGCTATCAATTGCCACCATTGATCTCTCTCTCTCTCTCTCTCTCTCTCTCTCTCTCTCTCTCTCTCTCTCTCTCTCTCTCTCTCTCTCTCTCATGACATTTGCGACAGTTTTAAAGGTTAACAATACCCCTGGCTTCCCGAAAGCTCTGACCTTCTGCGGTATTTGAAAACCAGATAAAACTTATGATTTAATCCTAAGCGCTGAAGTTAATGTTGTTGAAAGATAATTTAGTAAGAGAATGATTACGAGGAAGCGAGAAGGTGAATCGAACGTACAATAAGCTTGACTCTGGTTGTAGCTGCTTATGTACCGAGATGTATATATATATATATATATTTTATATATATATATATATATATATAATAATATATATATAAAATTAAAGGTGAATACAGGAAAGAGTAAGGTTATGAGGATAACAAAAAGATTAGGTGATGAAAGATTGAATATCAGATTGGAGGGAGAGAGTATGGAGGAGGTGAACGTATTCAGATATTTGGGAGTGGACGTGTCAGCGGATGGTCTATGAAAGATGAGGTGAATCATGAATTGATGAGGGAAAAAGAGTGAGTGGTGCACTTAGGAGTCTGTGGAGACAGAGAACTTTGTCCTTGGAGGCAAAGAGGGGAATGTATGAGAGTATAGTTTTACCAACGCTCTTATATGGGTGTGAAGCGGGGGGTGATGAATGTTGCAGCGAGAGAAGGCTGGAGGCAGTGGAGATGTCATGTCTGAGGGCAATGTTGGTGTGAATATAATGCAGAGAATTCGTAGTTTGGAAGTTAGGAGGAGGTGCGGGATTACCAAAACTGTTGTCCAGAGGGCTGAGGAAGGGTGTTGAGGTGGTTCGGACATGTAGAGAGAATGGAGCGAAACAGAATAACTTCAAGAGTGTATCAGTCTGTAGTGGAAGGAAGGCGGGGTAGGGTCGGCCTAGGAAGGGTTGGAGGAGGGGGTAAAGGAGTTTTGTGTGCGAGGGGCTTGGACTTCCAGCAGGCATGCGTGAGCGTGTTTGATAGGAGTGAATGGAGACAAAGGGTTTTTAATACTTGACGTGCTGTTGGAGTGTGAGCAAAGTAACATTTATGAAGGGATTCAGGGAAACCGGCAGGCCGGACTTGAGTCCTGGAGATGGGAAGTACAGTGCCTGCACTCTGAAGGAGGGGTGTTAATGTTGCAGTTTAAAAACTGTAGTGTAAAGCACCCTTCTGGCAAGACAGTGATGGAGTGAATGAAGGTGAAAGTTTTCTTTGGCGGGCCTCCCTGCCTTGGTGGGTTTCGGCCGTGTGATAATAAAAATATATATATAAATATATAAATATATATATATATATATATATATATATATATATATATAGATATAGATATATAATATACCCAGATTAATTCATAGACAGAAACTCACACACACACACACACACACACACAACAACACCGTGAAGCAGTAATCGCGTAAATGGCTCCCAGGATTCACGTTCTAGTGGCTGTCCTAAGATATATTCTAGCGGCCATCGTACTTGAGTGAAACAAGTGAACAATACCTACAAGATATAACAACTTTCATGAAGTGCGAATAATGTGATAAGGTCAAAATTTACAATTTAAATTTGTATGAAATGGTGAGTGATGGAGGTAGCAGTCAGCTGATGAGGCTGCTGGCTTAAGTGTTTGACAACAAAAAATACAATTGGTTAACGTGTGATCTGAAATATTGACCTAATACAGATATGGTCGGATATAGTAGCACTATGATAAGGTCAAACACGAGTGATTAAGTAAAAAATAACGAAAGTAAGAAAAATTAGTCAATCACCCAGCTGTTGGGTGTTGGTAATGTAGTTAATAACATCAGATATGTTATGACCATAATACAGTACTAAACAGAAAAAGAGTGAATAACCAAATACACAATCTAAAAGAAAAAGAAATAAAAACTTGAATGTATGATAAAATTCTGACGGAGTTACCAAAGTGAAGGAGGATAGCAGCCAACCAGCATAACCTCATTTTGTGCAGACGCATCACTGCCTATTGTGGTTAATTTTGGTTGTGTCTAAAGGTCTCAGTGTCTTGCCCGCTGGTTGTATGCTATACCATCACTCATCCCTAACTGTCAGTGCCAGAACAGTGGTACCCCTGATAATGTTTAGTAAATTATCTAAATATCTTCAGAAAGAGTTTTGTAAAGCCTAGTGACCTCCCCCCCCGTCTGTCAGACAGAGCGGATCAAGCGAGTAACCAAGTACGTACATACAAACACACGTGTGCACCAGTACTTATTATTATAATAAATATTCGTACATATTATAAGGAAATTGAGTGAGAAATAATCCTAAATCTTCGGAAAAAGTAACTAGCGTAGTGTGCAAAAGATTCCGGGCCGGGAGAGGACCGGTGTACCAAGAACAACCAAAGATCCGGCGGGAAGAGTACCGGTGAACAAGAACATCAAAGATCCGGGCCGGGAGAGTAACCGGTGTACCAAGAACGAACAAAGATCCGGGCGGGAGAGTACCGGTGAAACCAACAACAACAAGATCCGGGCGCCCGGGAGAGTACCGGTGAACCAAGAACAACAAAGATCCGGCGGGAGAGTACAGGGAAACCAAGAACAACACAGATCCGGGCGGGAGAGTACCGTGACCAATAACAACAAAGATCCGGGCCGGGAGAGTACGTGAACAAGAAACAACAAAGAGATCCGGGCGGGAGAGTACCGTGAACCAAGAACGACAACAATAGTGTGTTGAACGTGACGCAAACCTCGTCTTTTTCAAAGAACAACAAGCTAGTAAATCACACACACAACAAACCAAGGTACACAGTCTATTATTATATAGTATATAATAGTGTAATATTAACAGGAATTGAATGTGCAAAAAATTTTATAAATCGTCAAAAGATAGCGTAACCTAGTGTGAAATATTAACCCTTCGCCTTTATTTTTTAGACTAAGACAACAGGCGCGTGCGCCACGCACAACGCACACACACATACATCACACAACATAAACATACACACCACAACACACACACACACAGCACACACAACACACCCACCACACAAACACACACAAAAAAAAATAAAAAAAAAAAAAAAAAAAAAAAAAAAACTAACCTACCACATTAAGCGCATAAACCCCCCACCACACACACAACACACTTTTGACGATTAAGTTGAAGCACTCGAACATCCCAACAGGATAAAAACAAAATGGCCTCAAAGGGAGACTGTAAGCAAGGGGAACCGAATTGATGGGCTGGTCGGAAAAGGGAAGAATGGTAGAACGGTCAAGAACAAATGGAACAAAAATGAAAAAAGGTTAAACGACTTTGCAATAACATGTAAGAGCAAATAATCTGCGAGAGCAAGAATGGGAAATCACTAGCCATAGTAGCTGAGGCACAGAAACAGAGATTGGAGAGGAAATGAATGTGCGAAGAAGATCTAAATATGAGGTCCGAAGGAGCAAGAAGACTGTAATGGGAACATCAGCAGAACAGCGAGGGGACTAAGGAGGGGATGGATCTAAGCAGTCTTTTTTGCAAAGTAATATCCGCCAATCATGGTGTCTGGGATATGATTAGGGAAACAACAAAGGAGATGCTTAAATCAGATTCCAGAGAATACAGAGGAAAAGAAAATGAAGAGGAGAGGAGAGATCAATAATTATTCAGGGGCTTAGGTACAGGAGGCTAAGAGCCGACCATGATGAAAGAAAGCATTGGAAGAAAACAGAGATAAAGAAACATCATTGGCCAAAAAACAGAGAGAGGACAGTGTCTCAGGTAAAAATTTTCACAGACTTGGGGGGTATTCGAGGGAAAAAATCGACCAATCAGATTTTAACATTCAAGACAGAAGAGGTACGGAACAGGATACTACAACATAAACCACTGTTAAAGTACTTCCCAGATTACCAAAAAGTGTTCCTCAATCGAAGACAAAACACGAAAGGAAAAGGAAAACTGAAAGCGTGAGAGCAGACAGAACCAGTGGAAGGAAGAGAGATAGACAGGCAACGACAGACGAAAGCTCAGACTTTGGGGGAACATCAAACACAAAGCTTACAGAAAACCACTCAACCCCTGTCACCACATATCAACCAAACACAGTAAACAGAACAACCTCACTTCCTAGCCACCATCCCCTATGCACTATATCCACAATCCACAGCAGCATCCCATAATATTGTCCTGCTTCCCGCCTCCCAGCCTGCAACCTTCCTCTCCATCTCCCAAATACCGTAATGAAAAGGAGCTAAAGGTATGGTACACCATGCAGATGGAAGAACAAATAAGAGTGAAGGGTGGCAAGAAAACGCATCTTGATGCATCAACCTGATATCATAGCACTAACAGATACAAAACTTACAGGATGATAACAATCAATTTTTCCACTGTATATCAGATTATGAGGATAGACAGAGAGAACATAGGAGAGGGGAGGAGTAGCATTGCACCTAAAAAAAACAGTGATTTTGAGGAGATGGAAGAATGGAAAGAAGGGAAAAGACGACTTCATAGTAGGAGAACTTCAGACTGGGGTCCAAAGGTGATGATAGCAGTGATGTATAACCCTCCACTTAACAAGCAAGGAGAAATGAGAATAGTATGATGTGTGCAATAGGGCAATGGACGATACACTACTGAAGTGGCCAGGAGGGCTCATATGGGTAAGAACAAAATTGCTTATAATTGGGGATTTCAATCATAAAGAATTGACTGGAACACATACAGCCACATGGGGCCCAAAACATGGAGGGCTACGATGATGGATACTGTAATTGGAGACCTTCATGCATCAACATGTTAGGAACAACCAAGATAGAGGAGAGGAATGTTGCAGCAAGGGCTGGATCTCATATTCACGCTTGAATATTCAAAACATAAGGGATATCATCCCACGAAAGACCCTTGGCACTAATGTTCATGATGTCCTGAGTTTTGATTATCTTGTTGAGTTAACAGTGGAGAATGCAGTAGCACGAGAACAAAGAGAGAAACCAAACTTCAAAAAAAGGACTACCTAGGCATGAAAATATTCCTTGCCTGAAGTGCAGTGGAAAGAGAACTAGATGGAAAACCATAAATGAAATGAGGAAATAGTAACCACCAAGTACAGGGAGGGCAGAGAAAGGTTCATACCAAAGGCAACAGAAAATTGGTAAGACCAAGCGAGCCATGGTTTAATGAGGTGTAAAGAGGCAAAGCCAATGTGCTAGAGCATGAAAAGGTATAGAAGGCAAAGGACTCAAAATACAAGAGCTGCTGACAGAAATAACCAGGAAACCGAAAATGCCAGGATAAGGAGAGATGCCCACAGGAAATACGAACGACATAGCATCAAAACGCCAAATCTGAAACCAAGGCGTTGTTATACAGTCACAGAGGAGAAAAACTACAGCAAGACCAGGTAATCAGGCTGAGGAAAGAAGGAGGGGAGCTCACGAAGAGTGACCAAGAAGTATTGATGAACTAAACAAAATAATTTAGAGAAGTATTCACATTAGATTCAGGAATGCTTCCAGCAAACGTGGATGCAGGGTGCACCACAGGCACTGACACAATTCACTTAACTCAAGGTAGAGGAGTGAAGAAACTGCTGAGCGAACTCGATACCTCAAAGTCCTGGACCCAGATAACATAACTCCATGATACTGAGAGAGGGAGTCAAGAGGAACTGTGTGTGCCATTAGCAGCAATCTTTCAGTAAATCTAATCGAAACAGGGCAGTTGCCTGATTGGAAGACAGCAACATGTCGTCCAATTTTAATTATGAAAGGGACCAGACGGCAGCATTAAAATTACAGACCAAGTCACTGACTTGTATAGCAAGTAAAGTCATGGAAAAGATTATCAAGAGGAAAAAGTGGAAAACATTGAAAAGATTGGGCTCATACCTACATCAGCACGGCTTAGGATGAAAATCCTGTGTCACAAATTTACTTGCGTTTTTTTTTTTTTTTATTATTGGTCTACGGATTAGGTAACAGAGTAAGACAGGAGAGAGATGCTGGGTAGATTGCACTTTTTAGATGCAAGAAGGCTTTGACACAGTACCACAAAGGACTGGTGCAAAAATTAGAGATCAGGCAGAAATAAAGGGAAAGTACTGCAATGAATCAGGGAATACCTGACAGGAAGGAAACAACGGTGTGTTGGT
Source organism: Cherax quadricarinatus (assembly GCF_026875155.1). Lineage (NCBI taxonomy): Eukaryota > Metazoa > Arthropoda > Malacostraca > Decapoda > Parastacidae > Cherax > Cherax quadricarinatus. The sequence goes on from NC_069404.1 coordinate 47,532,452, forward strand.
ACGTGATGAAGTGTCGGAGTGGGCGAATGTGTCGAGTGGGGTTCCACTAAGGTTCAGTCCCTAGGCCGTGCTGGTTCTTGTATAAGTGATGACATGGTGGAAAAGGAAAGATTCAAATGTCACTGTTTGCTGATGATGTGGAAAACTGAAGAGGAGAATACAAGTGGGCGAGGATCATTAAGTAATACAAGGGATCGCATGGACAACTACGTACAAGTAGGGTCCGACAAATGGGCACCTGGAGGTTAAGCCCATAAGTGTAAAGGTCATGAAATGGGAAAGGACACGAAGACCGCAGACGGAGTACAGGTTAGGAAACCAACAGCTGCACAACGTCCAGATTAAAGAAAAGGATCTTGTGGCTAAGCATTATAACGAACATGTCCCCTAGGCACACTCATCAAATAACGCTGCAACATATGGGAGATTGGCAAACAACCTGAGATTAGCGTTTAGACATCTGAGTAAGGAGTCATTCACGACCTTGTCACAAGTGAACTAAGGCCTATACTGAATATGCCGCGCCAGTATGGAAACCCTCACTTGAGCCAAACATGTCCTGCGAATTGGAGAAGGTGCAAAATTAGCAACTCGATTAGTCCCGAACTGAGTGGAATGTCTTATGAGGAGAGGTTAAGGGAACTCAACCTGATGACACTAAGGATAGAGGGATAGAGGGGACATGATAACAATGTATAAAATACTAAGAGCATTGACAAGGTGGACAAGATCCATATGTTGTCAGAAGATGGGATTACAGAACAAGGGGCACAATTGAAACTGAAAACCCGATGAGTCATAGGGATGTTAGGAAGTATTTCTTTAGTCTTAGAGTTGTCAGGAACTGGAATAATCTGGAGAGTGAAGTAGTGGAAGCAAGTTCCATAAATAACTTTAAGAAGAGGTATGACAAATATCATGGAGCAGGGAGGGAGTGAATTAGTATCGACCAGTGAAGAGGCAAGGCTAGGAGCTATGACTCGACCCCTGCAACCATATATAGGTGAGTACATATAGGTGAGCACACACACATACACACGGGCATGGGGCCAGGAGCTAAGAATCGACCCCTGCAACCACAAATAGGTGAGTACACACACACACACACACACACAGTGGGTGCAGACGTGGGTGCACAAGGCTCCGAGAACCTTAGTGTTTTTAAGGCGTGCAGTAACTGCTAGCAGTAATCAGTGGTAGTGACAACATCAATGAACAATCCTACGAGTGATAACTAAAGTTATTAGTTAAAAAATGTCGAGAGGAAGCCTGAAATCATTAATATTTCAAAGTGCCAAACCGTTGGGGGTCTACTAGGCACTGTTGCCACACAGATTCAAATTTACAAAGATCAAAGTGAGTGTGGAAGTGGGTGTTCAAGAATTACCAGCGTTTGGTTAACAAGTGAAATGTGGGGCACCATACAGTGAGAGTGAAAAAGTTAATAAGCAAAAGGAGAAAGGAAAAATAAAATATACAACAAGGAAAGGTAGCAGTAGTAGGCCTGCTGAAGCAGTGACGTCACAACAGTTGTATGGCATTATACATATAAAGTGTAGCACCGAATGTGAAGTGTATTCTGTCATAAGTGAAAAGTGAAATCACTTGATGAATGCGGGATGCATGAGCATATATGGTTATAAACATCATGGGTGAAGGATTTACAAAACAGTGATAGAAGGCCTATGTACGACGACTACATCATCAGCATCTGTCAACTTGTCATCACACCACTGCCAGCACAAGTATTGCTCACCTGTTGAGGTTGCATGTTGCAGGGTTCTGAGTTCTGGTCCTGCATCACTGTTAGATACTGGTCACTCACTCCTGCAAGCTATTACCAGAATTAGAGTAGAAATAGCATAGACGAGAGTGCAAGGAGTAAAGCGGTAGTGAGGGATGTCAGACACTTAAGCTGTGACAAGCTAAATTTTACAACCTAGCTACTTTCTGAATTTTATAAGTAGAATCGATAAGCGTTACAAGTATTGGTAAGCTTAGAATTACTGGTATCTACCGGTATTTATTAGCAGTATGAATACTTATAAGTGGGGGCACACACACACACATACACACACACACACACACACACACACACACACACACACACACACACACACACACACACACACACACACACACACACACATACACACACACATACACAGGAACAAGCACTAGTAAAAGCTGTAGTACACATGCAAACACACACACATACACATACACACATAACACACACACACACATGAACACACACACACAGACAAACACACACACATACACAGGATTTCACACCTTCCTGTGAACTGACCATCTAAACCTCACTCCTCCCTCTCTCACTACCTGTCTCCCTCTCTACCTATCTCTCTACCTATCTCTCTCTATCTCATCCTCTCCCTCTAACATCTCTTCCCTCTAACACCCCCCCTCTAACAGCTATCCCCTCTAACATCTCTCCCCCCTCATTATCTCTCCCCTCTCCCTTTTCCCATCTCTCCCCTCCTCCCCTCTCTCTCCCCCTATCCTCTCTCTCCCCTCTTTCCCCTTCTCCCCCTCTCTGCCCCTCTCTCTCCCCTCTCTCTCCCCCTCTCTCTCTCCACTCTCTCTCCCCTCTCTTTGCTCTCTCTGTCTCTCTCTTTCTCTCTCTCTCTCTCTCTCTCTCTCTCTCTCTCTCTCTCTCTCTCTCTTTTCTCTCTCTCTCTCTCTCTCTCTCTCTCTCTTTCTCTCTCTCTCTCTCTGTCTCACTCTCTCTCTTCCCCCCTTTTTCTTCTCACTCTCCCCCTCTCTCCTTCTACCTTTCCCTTCTCTCTCTCTCACTCTCTCTCTCTCTCCCTTTTTCACTCTCTCTCTCTCTCCTTCTACCTTTCCCTTCTCTCTCTATCTCTCTCTCTTTCCCATTTTCCCTTCTCATCCCTCCCTCTCCTACTCTTCCCTTCTCTCTCTCCCCCCTCTCTCTCTCACTCTCTCTCCCCTTTTTTCCTTCTCACTCTCCCCCTCTCTCTCTCCTTCTACCTTCCCTTTCTCTCTCTCTCTCTCTCTCTCTCTCTCTCTCTCTGTCTCTCTCTATTTCTTCCCCATTTCCCCTTCTCACTCTCTCCCTCTCCTACCCTACCCTTCTCTCTCTTTCCCCCTCTCTTTCACTCTCTTCCCCTTTCCCTTCTCACTCTCCCTCTCTCTCTCTCTCCTTCTACCTTTCCCTTCTCTCTCTCTCTCTCTCTCTCACTAAAAAAAAAAAAATGGTGGGCACTCACAGGAACCAGGGATCAGATGAGAATGGTTCTGGTAGGGAGGAGTGGATGGAGGAGCAGTGGAAAAGGATGGAACAAGAGTGGGAGAGAAAATTAGGAGAACTTTCTGAAAAATGGAGAAAGAGCTCTCTGTGAAATTGGAAAAGAGGTTGGAGATGGAGACAAAGAATTGGGAGACACAAGTTGAAACTGCAGTGGCCAGGATAAGGGTCCTAGAAGTTGAGATAAATAGGCTGAAGCGAGTTACAGGGGCAGTGACCAGAGACGACACAGCATATGAAGCTGAGAGGACGAACAGGAAGGAGATATGAATTATGCTAAGGTCATATCAGCCTGCCAAGAAGGGCCAAGGAGTGAAAGGGAAGAACAGCTGGGCGCAGATGAAGAGGGTGATAGGTCGAATGCTGAGGCACAACCATGCTACCAAGAATCACTGGAAAAATCAAGGGAGAAAATTACCACATACAGACAGGATCCAGAGTCACAGAGGGTGAGGCAATGGGAGGAGGAAAGGGCAAAATCAGTGTTTATCCATGAGCTTCAGGAGAGAGAGGAAAGGGCACACACTGAAAGGCAGCAGGAAGAAAGAAAGAAGATTGAGAAAATCATCACAGAAACAGGTGAAAAAGAGATGGACGAGATTGTAAATTTTCAGAGAATAGGGGGGTACTCGAAGGGGAGAAACCGACCGATCAAGCTGATTCTCAGGATGGAAACAATGCGGAACAGGATCCTCCAAGAAAAACCACTGTTGAAATACTCGGAAGAGTACAAGAGGGTGTTCCTAGACAGAGACAGAACAGAAACAGAGCGACAGCAGCTGGGGGAGAGGACAAAAAAGGAAAGGAGCTAGGAAAGGAGACAAGGATGGAACCAGCAGAGGTCAATCAGAGCAGAACAGAGCAGCAAGGGCAAGCACACACACAACTATCCTCAGAACCCCACAACCTATCACACCATCCCAACACACACTACAATCCATACCCACACCTTCCACCCAACCCCCAACCATAGAACCCCACAGTATGCTACCAGGTCTCCCACCCCCACAGGCCCCCCAAACCAAAGTGTTGGAAAGCAAACTGAGGGTATGGTACACAAACGCTGATGGAATAACAAACAAGTGGGAAGAGTGGCACGAAAGAATCAAAGAGGCATCACCGGACATCATAGCACTCACTGAAACCAAGCTTACAGGTATGATAACAGATGCCATCTTTCCAGCGGGATACCAGATCCTGAGGAAAGACAGAAGGAACGGGGTGAGTGGAGGAGTGGCACTGCTGATCAAACACCGATGGAATTTTGATGAGCTGGAGAGAGGAGACAGCGGAGAAGAAAGTGATTACAAAGTGGGAACGCTTCACTCTGGAGGTCCCAAGGTGGTAATTGCAGTGATGTATAACCCACCACAGAACAGCAGGAGGCCAGGGCATGAGTATGACGAGAGCAATAGAGCGATGGTTGACACACTGGCTGCAGTGGCTAGAAGAGCTCATGCATGCAGGGCAAAGCTCCTGATCATGGGTGACTTTA